>JAHFWI010000003.1:7500000-8750000 GCA_028554975.1 Himalopsyche kuldschensis | reverse complement strand
AGATGACCAAATAAATTTAACTGACTGATAATATGGGCCGATGTATAATTACCCTCGCTGCGCCAAACGTTTCTCAGCACTAGAGAGCTTTTTCTCTTTTCTGTCGACCAAAAGAGACTCGTGCTGGAATGGTTCCTTACTGAGAGTTCTGGCATGGTCTTCGATGACTTTCCTCATGATCACATCGAGATATTTTTCTTTACAGTCTTTCTTGAACTCTTTCACATCGGTTTCTTTCTCGTCGTTGTCCCAACACAGGTTGGTCACCTCTTTCATCGAGAGAACAGCGTCAGGATTGCATTCGTCCACCACTCTGTCCGCCATCCCTTGTTTGTTTATCTGCCGATCGTAAATTTTCTTTTCGAGACAGCAGTCCATTACCAATCGATAAACAAAGCAAGGTTTCTTTTGACCGTATCTGTTAACAAAGTAAATATTAAAAACCTGTTGACTTCTTAAACAAATATTGAAACATGCAAGAGAGCAGAAAAAAGCACCTACCTATAAACTCTACAAACGGCTTGAGTGTCGTGGCATGGATTCCAGCTGGCATCGAATACGATGACACGGTTGGCACCGACTAAGTTAATTCCTAATGACCCTGCTCTCGTTGAAACAAGGAATAGATGGATGTTTGGATTTGAATTGAATTCATTGATTAATTTTTCCCTCTCTAAAGCACTAGTTGAACCGTCGAGTCCTGTAAGAAAAAACAAATCAATTAACCATTATGTGTGATGAGAATCCCCTTCCACAATATAATATCGAGCACCGGTGACAGAAAAAATCAATTGAACTTACGGTAATAACTCCTACTTCTGGCCCAGTGACAATCGGTGCCTGGAATAAAATTTCTTTGAAGAAAGTCTTCGATTAGATTCAAGGTGAAGAGACTCTGACTGAAAAGTAACAGTCTATCTCCGAGACGAATGCTCTCTTCCAAAACACAAAATAATATTTCCATTTTGGCTGAATTTTCAATTATTCCCGGAATATAACCTTTTAATACTTCGTTTGCCCATTCAAATGGAACTTCTTCCTTTATGTCGTTCTTTTTAGAATCGCTTTCGTCATCTTTGTCGCTTTCTTTTCCACTTTCGTCGTCCTTATTTTTGCCCTTGTCTTTTGGATTTCGTTTATTATTTTTTTTATCTTTCGCTTTGCTGCGATCTTTAGCTTTTTTACTCTTGCTTTTATCAGCCTTTTCTTTAGATTTAATATCTGCGGCCTTAGGACTGGAGTTTTTCTTCGATGACACTTTTTCATCCTTCTTGGGATCTTCGGCGACCTTCGCAACAGGAGGTTCCGTCTCGGGCTTGACCTCTTCGACTTTGGGTTCAGGCTTGACTTCGGGTTCCGCCTTCACCTCCTGTTTGACTTCAGGCTTGGTGTCATTTATCAACTTCATAGTGTCCAAGTCGGCTATTTTTATTTCCCCGTCCGAATCCGCTTTGCACTCATTTTTAACTTCCAACTGATGTAGATTCTGGTCCGACTGTTCGGTGGGTTCATTTTTAATTGGCTCATCGAGCCCCGCAGGCCACAGAAGCGACGAGACTCCTTCTATTGAAGACTTGGTGTCTTGTTCTGCGGTGGTGGCATCGGCGTTCTGATAAGGAGGATACAGACCGCTGTTGTAGACATTCGGTACTGAACTTTCAGGGTTTTGCTGATTGTTGAAAGGTGCAGCAACAGGCTCTGAAGGTTGTTGGTAAGGGGTCCCGTTGGAACCTTGCATATTGTTACCGAACGACGGATCGACCCCGTCCCCGTTGGTTCTGTTCTGGTTGAAGCCGTGATAAGGTTGGGTCTGTTGGGCGTACGGATCATACATAGAGCTGTACGGATCTTGGTTGCTTTGATAATTCGGTGGATTTTGAGGAGGATAGTAATTAGGATCGGTATTATTATAATAATTGTTGTCAGCCCCCCAATAGCCTTGAGGTTGAGGATTGTAGGCGTGATTTTGCGGATAGTGTTGCATATTCTGCTGCTGAGGAGGCGGGATACTTCCATCAGCGGGTGCCATGTGAGGATTTTGCTGGTTATATTGATTGTTATAATCACCCGCGCACGGTTGATTTTGATAGTACCCACTGTTGTAAGGCTGCTGACCGTAGGAATCGTTCTGACCGTAATAATTATTTTGAGGAGGATACTGATAGCCTTGATAAGGCGGGTAGCTATTGGGCGGAACTTCTCCACTGTATCCGTAGTTCTGGGGACCATTCGGATGCTCACTTTTCGATGGATCATACTGATTGTGATATGAATCGTTAGGAGCGCTGCCAGTGTTGGGCGGAATAGTAGCTGCCGGCTTGCCACTGTTGGCCTGGAAATAAACACATTGACTTTCAAAATCTTTTAGTGTAATTGAGGATCAATCGACTGTCAAATAATTAAATCAAATAATTGTGAGTCATTGATCAGATGAGAAATGTTACCCGAGCAACTGCTATTGACCATCTTTGCTTCTTTTGCACATACCATACATCCACTGCTCTCAATGACAATGGAATTTATGATTGAGGACCATTTTTTATTTTTTGTAAATTTTGATGTTAAGCCATTGAAAACCTTTCTAAATATAGTTTTAAAACCTATTCGAATCCAAAATGATTCCAATCATAGTAACAATGACATTTAAGAAAAAAAAAAATTAATAACTTTTAAAATATTGCTTTCACATTAAAAAGTGTAGTGTTATTATTTATGCCTTCATTAAATCATAGAAAATATTGTTATTAGTTGAACACAGCAGTTCTTGGCAATTTGCCAACAATTTTGTTTGTGGAGTTAGGCAGGCTTTGATTATAAGGTGCTCAATCATGTGTGTATGCAAATGAAATATCGATTTATATAGGTATAATTAAGAAATTTGAAAATCATTTCTCCTCGAACATTGAATATCAAAAGGTCTCACGGCCACATAAGGTTGAATTTAAAACATAATGGATGATGATTATTTACAGAGAAAAGCCTTAAATTTTAAATAAGAAATAATGAATGTGTCGGGTTACTCTGACCAAAAACAAAAACTGATTCGCAGATTTATCAGCAACCCATACCCTATTTCTCTATCACTACTCTGTTAACTCATCGTTTACGGTGTTCACAAATTTGTGCGTTATTACTATGATATTTAAAAAGGCCCGTAAACAAGTTGTTAAAACATATCACTCACAAATGCAGAACTGTCATTGTGCAAACATCAACAAATGATACATAATAATGATTGCGAAATTTACCGTTTTGTCTTTTTTAGCAGTGGACCTGGTCGCTCGCTTTCCTTTTTTGGTGATTGGAGTTTGTTGATTATTGATAGCCCCTTTCATTATGTTGGCATTATCTTCAATGTCCAAATCGTAGTCTATGAGAGCTGCCATCTCATTCCGTTTCTTCAGGAAGTAGTACAGGACATCGGGATGATTCCAAATCTAAATAGATCGCAAATAGCATAGGTATTAATATTTTCAACTACAGTAAAAGTCCGTTAATTCGAAATTCAAGGGACCGGATTTCCCAAAAAAATTCGAATTACAAATTACGGGATCAGTATGAAAAATTGAATTTTCGAGGCAATTGTCGACGGCTTGGAACATCACGGCCATTTTTGGGTTTTTTTTATGGATCAAAAAAATCGAATTACGATTTACGCGATCACTAAAAAAAAATGAATTTTCGCAGCAATTGTTGACAACTTTGAACATCATTTTTTCGATTTTTTATGGACAGGCTTTTCATATGATTAAAAAACACTTTACATTATTGATTTTCAGTCACTTATATTTAAGGTATTCGCACGTAAAATAGAATGACATTTAGGTACATACTTATAAAAATATACTATTGTAGTGAAGTTAGGTACATACTAATATATAGATGTCTCGCTTGCACTAATGTTATAAATGCTTGAATTCGATTTTGACATACGATACTTCACTTTATATAGATGTCTCACTTACACTAACGGTTTACATAAGCTTTACTCTTCAAAACAATGTGTCGACTAACTTTTAACATAATAAACTCACGAAATTGTCGAAACTGTCAAAAATTTCGAATTACAAGAAATCGTAAGTACATTTTGACGAAAAACATTACGAATTACGAATTAAGCGATATTTAGAATTAACGGTACATTTTACTATGAAAAGTAAATATTGGGACGAGCAAATTATGAAAACTTCGAATTATCGTTGTTCGAATTAACAGACTTTTACTTTATATACAATTCATTGAATACTACAAATTTTAAGACCGATGTCGAATAACGTACCTTGCAACATACTGCAAACGCTTTCAGAGGATTCGGTACGGTCTTTTTCCGTACTACTTCATTCATAAATGTATCATATAATTTCCTCTGAAGATCAGTCATTCGAACAAGTAAAACATACTCTTCCTTTTGAGGCAAGGTAGTCTGCAATACAGCATGCGAACGCCTGAAATATAAAAAGACATTTGTAAAATATGAAATCTTCATTTTATCAAACAATTGTAAAATGTGATATGATGTACTAGCCTTTGCACGAAGCCGACGAGTAAAGAATGCAGAACGTGCGCCCGATATCTCATGAGTCGTATATCTTGAGGTGTGGAGTCTATACATTGACCATTCTGAATTGGCCTCTCAAACATGTTGCTGAATTCCGTTTTGGTTCCCAAATAATTAGGACGTACGAAATCAACCATACACCAATATTCGAGTAAATTATTCTGCAGCGGATAACCTAGTGTAAAGAATACAGTTTAGAAATACACCAAAAGAAAATCAGATTTCAAACAGAAGGTAACTAGTATTGTAACATGTACAAGGTAAAAACCATATTCACCAGTGAGCACAACTCGTCGCTTTGTTCTCATCTGCTTGAGAGCATAAGAAATATTCGAATGAGAATTTTTTATTCTGTGACCCTCGTCACAAATAACTAGGTCTGGACCGGGTTTCACTAAGGCGTCGTGCATTTCTAAAAAATTAAATGAAGTGTAATTAGTTGAAAATGAGAATATTGCAATTCGACCATCGACGATATTTGAAATATTATTAGTACAGTTTGAATGAATGAATGCTAACCATTAAGAAGTTTTTTGTTTTCATCCATTTCCTCGTCATCTTCTTTTTTGTCTTCCTTTTCGCCATCTTTTCCCATTTCACCATCGACTTGTTTCGTGTCAGGCTTTGAACCGTCTAAATTCGTAGATTCATTGCCGTCCTTTTTATCAGCGTTCTCCCCTGTCTGTTTGAGATCAGAATCCATTTTATCTTTTGAAGAATCGTTTGACTTATCTTTGCCTTTCTCAGCGGGATCATTCTTCTTCTTTCTGTTCCTAGGTTTCTTACTCTTTTTCATGCTCAGCAAACGGTAGAGTTCATATCCAATCATAAGCACGCCTCCAGTTTGAGTCCAATCCTAAAGAATTATATTATCATTAAAATGGCAATGTCAATTGAATCGTTAATATGAATGTGTGCGAGATTTTAGTCTACACTAATTTTTAATAGATAACTCACGTGGATGACTTTAGCTCTCGCTTGAAGTGTTTTATGACTGTCATTTAGTACATAGATTGGAAAATTTCTCGGACGCACTTCACCGTGAGAGTTTAAAGGGCTCGCTGAAGGATCTAACGGTAACCACATGTTGAACTCGGCAACCTGTAAAAATTGTTTCATTAATACAAAATGTTTTACAGAAACGAAATCAATCTATTTCGGATGGATTCAAGGTCAAACCAGGCAATTGAGGCAAGCAAAAAAATTCCCATTGGCAGGAGATCAAACATATGGAAAATAAATGCCCAGGCAAATAAGGTTGAATGCTTTTCTAGAATAAATCATCCCCGACTATCAGAGAACAATATATATAAAATCAGTAATTGACTGTTAAAGAAAATGATTTTGCTTACCCAATTTTGAAGAGTATTGATGGGCATAATGCACAGAACCGTTTTCGATTTGGTGTGTCTCAAAAATATATCACAGAAGCAGACGATTTGCAGAGTTTTTCCCAGACCCATAGAGTGCGCTAGGATACATCCGAACCCGGTCGAGGTGGAGAACCTCTCCACCGATTCAATTATATTGTCAAACAAAAATCTAACACCGCCAATCTGAGAAAAAAAATTGATAGCATTAGTAACATAATTCATTCATAATCCATACCAGCCCAGTGGTGCTCACTGTTTATATCACACAAACTACTCTTGAAATGGAAACTTACTGCAATCTACTCTATGTGGAAAAATAAAATTGATTTTCAATGGCACCAGTAAATATCGATGAGGTAAGGATGGTAAGACAATTTATTATTTATTAGCCGGTACCCGGCAAGCGTTGCTATACCACTCAAAGAAAGAAAGTATTTGTGTTTATTGAAGTGCTTTCAGATGCACAATATTTAAGATAAATAATTTTGATTTAATTTCACAAACATTGATCAATATCGATGACATTTGCCGTTTGAAATTTTCTGTTTTGCCGATTGTCTATAGTACGACATACGTGCCACTTACTGAAAGTTAATTGTACTATGCCTATAACCTTTGCGCAAGTGCAACAATAAGTTGTAAAAATAACAATAAAATATGAAAAAACATTGATTTTTATATAAAAGACCTACTGTAAATTGATTTTATTATAACCTTCGCACAAGTGCAAACAATAATTTGACAAAGTTTTATCGCAATCAGATGAACGGTATGGCAACGCATAAAATACGAACAAAAAACATTGATTTTTATATATTAGATAACATATCTTTTGAAAATTTTGGTTCATATATCATAGCTTATGATGCATTTAACTAAAAAAGTGGTTCTATTCAATTATACAGTAGAATCTCCATATAACAGACAAATGCAGATGAGGGGAGGGTGACTGCTAATGCTGAAAGTTTGTTTTAAAAAAGCAGAATTTAGCAATGAGTTTTTTTACTGAGAAAATAAACGCCACAATAAAATTAAAATGAAGATAAATGGATTGAAAATATTGTGATTTAAACAAATTATTAGGCAGTAATGAAAACTTTAATCATAATAAGCATGCGTTTTTTCAATAAAAAATTATGAAAACAGGTATATCCAGATTACGTTGATGTGTTTGATTGTCACTTAAAATAAATGCATCCATTCACTTGGAGTAAACAAGGTAATGCCTCTGCTCCGTAAATATGTATGGGACATACATTTACATGCTTCGCTGCATAATTGTCAGTCTAAATTTACACACAATATTCATATTGTATAATGTTAAATAATATAAAAATCACCTGATGGGGTTTGATGATCCTTCCAATTTGTGGAGCGAGAAATATATCCTCCTCGTTTTCCGAATGGCCGAAATTAATAACAACCCTGCCTTGGTCATCGGGAATATTATAAGTATCGTTCACGTGTAAACCTTTAAAGAAATATAATTCAGTTAGTTAACAGATATAATAGAGCAGAAGAAAAATCTCAAGATGTGAACAAGAACATTCTCAACCAAGATAAAACACCAAAGTCATTCGGACAAATCTGCACAGTACACAAGAAACTTACCAGAATTCTGCGGATCCTCTTCAGGTTCGGGACTGGGCGGTAATTCCGAATCGCTCAACATTATACAGTCGTCCGATTCTGAAGATGGACTCTCACTACTGCTGCTACTGCTACTGCTGTCTACTATTTCCACTACGTCCTTACGGACACCTTTCACCAGTTCTCCACCCTTGCCCACTTTGCTCACAGGGGAAATGGATACGCTAGGTGTCAGATTTCCTGAAAACATTTCTTATTTCAACACAATTCACCTCTAATATATTATAAAATAAAAGTAAAAGTAATTATTCTACCCTAATAAAATAATTGAATTGGGTTATATTTAGAAAGTGTACCTTTGTTTCTTTGAGCTTTCAGAAGTTCCAGCTGTCCAGGTTTTAATGTTGTCTTTTTCATTTCTCCAGAGGGCAACTTTACCATTACCGTGTTAGGCAAACTGAAATAATTTTAAAATTGTTATTAGTAATAAAACATTTTACATTAATGTTTGCGATGAGTGAAATCTTGATCCTTCGTAGGAATGAAGCAAATATTTAATATACAATTCACAGTGAAAATTACTATCGAAATTTATTCATGGCTGGGACAAACTAGTCAAAACAATATTCGTTTGAAGTTGAACGAGTAGGATTCCTTCACGAACTGTAAAATTATGATAACGTTGTTAGTTTTATATTATAAACGAATTTCCACATAGTTACCATTAAAAATATTCAAATCCTATCTATATTAAGAGTACTTTTAGTTTACTAGATATCAAAAAGGCATACAGTAACGGGTTAATAAAAAATGGACATCTACAATGTACAGAAATATTTGACTGCACACATTTAATACTACTTGTAGTGGATGCAGGATATTTAAGAAGCTTCAGTATGACATTGCAGATGTAAATATATTTAGTATACCTATAATTCGTTTACAGGACTCACTTTAACTTGTGTCCGGACATAGAGTTGGAGCCCGCGGCAGACCTCTTCAAAACGGACGATCCCCCCAGATTGCCGGCCTGCAGCATAGAAACGACCCTCGCTTGCGCTCGCTCCTGTTTACCTAAAGAAATCTGCCGTCGGACTTCTCGAATGATTCGCTGCTGCTCTTGAACGCGAGCCAGACGCTCTGACTCTTGGCGCTGAGCGGCCAGAGTAGAGGCGTCTAACTGCTTTTCATCCATCACTTCGCGGATGTTGCGACGCACATTGAGAGCATTGGTTGATTTATTTTTCTGTAACATATATTCAGAGTTGCTGAAATTCACATATAAAATTTCGACGTTTCTTGAAAATATGACAATATCTATAATCTCAATAGTAATTAACATTGCAGATTGGCAAAATAATTGCTATGTGCATCTCTCAAAGTATTGAAGCCACATCTAATGTAAAATGAAAAAATATTAACTAACAATTCCACATTTATTATTGATTGATGGAGAAGAAGTTTTATGTAGCTCTTGCAATAAACAGATATACAAATAAAGATTTTAAAATGCATGTATTTTGTAGAGCTACTGTTACACCTTTCTTAAATAGAAAATAACAATAACTTGGATGTTGTCAAATATCTCACTGAGCACTTGTTTTTAAAACAGAGAGCATTCCTTTGTTTGCATTATTAAGATTAGCCTTACGCTCTAAAGGAGGAAAAGGATGAATTGAGAATATCAACAATAAAATTGACAGTAATACATACATCTTCTTCCGTTTCAGCCGGTGTTGCTGTCTCTCCCGATTTTTCTCCATTTTCGATTGGAGGGTCAGGATTAGTCTCATCCTCCCGTTTAACAGATTTCACACTTATTTCACCCATCTCTTTCAGTTTTTCAGTGATGTCATAGTCAGCATCGTCACCAGTCTGAGCTGCCAACATTTCACTTCTGGAACTTTCCAAAAAGTGAGCTGACTTTTCGATTGTAAATTCATTAGCACCTAGAATGTCTTCAATATCGACATTTTTCGATAAATCTAATTCATTACTGTCATTAATTATATCACAAATAGAAAGAGTCTTCTCATTTTCACTTTGAATAGTATTAACATCGGGATCTTTCAGATCCCCTGACTCACCTCCCGGAACACTTTGATTATCTGAAGCACTTTTAGGCTGACCGGGAACTACGATGTCTCCCGTTTCAGGGTCTATAAAACTTTCGTTGCCTTGGTCGGGTTCCAGACCGGCCGCGGGATCGATGGTAAACTCGGGATCACTGAAACCGTCACTTGAGAAAGAGTCATCTCTTCTAGTATAACTGTCATCACTGTCCTCACCTAACAATTCTTCTAATTCCACAATATCACCACCGGCTATCGTTTTTATAGTCAACCCCGTGTCCAATTTCATTCTTTTACTAAACTTTTGAAACTCTTTCAAAGCATCACTTTTTCTCTTCTGTTTGAAGAAGTCCCTGGCCATTTTCGGCGGCAATTTGTTTCTTTGCCGGGGTCTACTGTACTGTTGTTTTCGGACTGGGATGACGGGAAGCTGAGGGATGTCCTCCTCCGAGGAGTCCTCGTCCGCCGAAACGTCGTCTTCGGCGCTGTCCAGCAAGTCGCCCGAACCGTCAGACTCCATCTCGGAATCGTCCTCGACCAGCTGAGCTTTCGCCTTGGCGACGCCAGCCGATACGAGGCCTGTTGCAGTGTTATCCATCACAGGTGTACTTCTGAAACAATGCAACGCCGAAAATACTCATTACATACGAAATGACACTACACACGATTTTACCGATGCGAGCATTTACTGAAACGAAGACGGCACGGCGATGTTGATTATTTAATCCAGCACGCACATAATGGATTAATTCATTTACAATAGGAAAACTCTGCATTTAATTTAAAGACAAAAATATTATTATTAACAATTGCAAGTATTGTTTGTCGAATGCTTTCGAGTCGATCGCGAGCCGCTATGGGGCTTTTAAATGTTCAGCGTCTCACCTGATATCATTGCCGCTGAATGACTAAAAACACATTTTTCATAGTTGTGTATATTTGTTTAAATTTTAATTATTGTTCGCAATAATTAGTTCCTCGGAAGCCATTATTTCGGTAAATAGCATTTTCCGACAGACGAGTATTTACAAAATTTATCAGCAGATGTCAGATGAATTGCCACTTAAATTTTACCCAAAAGTGAAGCCCAATGGAACAGTAAAATTTAGTCCATTTTCCTGTGCATTTATTTTCATTAACTCAAATCTAGTCATAGCCATTTTCGACTATTTTTCAAAGGAAAATAAGCGTTATTTACAATTGACGTTTGGTGAATAATCTTCATAAACTATTTTAGATGGCAACATTATCGATCGCATTCTTGCTCTCTAGTGTGTTCGAAAAGTTTCACATTTTGAAAAGATCGCGGATCCATTACTTTTCCAATGGAAACAGTTTATTAATTTTGAAATATTTGTGTAAAGATTTGTAAGAAACATATTTTTTTATTCAGGGACTTAATCAACTTCTTTTTTTTTGACAACAGTGTTAAAATTAATGTATTTTACCTTGAAAAATATATTTCCGTAATTAATATGATTCATCATAATGTCTCGTATATTATAAATTTGAAATTTACACCAGCAAAACATGAAGACCAAGTAATTTATGAATAATTCTAATGACTATTTTTTTTTATTTTAAGATAGCATAGAATTTTTTAAGTTGTTATAGAATATAGAAGAACAATCAGTATTTTGACAATTAACTATATTTGAGCGAAAATAAATTCCTACAATTTTCAACACCACGCTTACAGATTTAAAAAATAAATAAAAGGGAAAACTTTTTGAAGCTTGCATATTATTACTATGTATTTTTGAAGCTTGTATATTATTGTGTATGTACTTTCATCAAATCAGCAAATTGTGTATTGTATGCGCAATATGTGTATACCATGTGTATACGAGAGTGCGCGAGAGCAGCGGACACGTGATACGCAAGATACCTACCTCATTTAAGATTTTTTCTTCAATTTATGTGTCCTCCCTCATTTCATTGTAAAAAAAATGATCATTTTAATTTAATTAAATATCCATTTGCGGCCATCCATATATTGGGGGAGGGTTTCAAAAAAAAGATGTATTTTTTTTTACTATAATTGCTCACAACTTGAAACTTATATCAACATGTTTTTTCTCCAAGAACTGCTTGTTACTCAGTATCTCAACCTCTCTTTTTCAAAGAGAGTCGGGATTGAAAGGATATGAGGACAGGTCTAGTGGTTAGCTAATTGCTCTCTCTACATGCCACTTTTTGGGATAGGAAGGTATTTTTAACAACAAACACCCATAGCTTTCGTACAGAATCGATAAATCTATTGAAAAAAGCTGCTCGTACAGACTTGAACATGGACTGTCCGTCACGGAAGTCAACGACATTGACCACTGCACCACAAGCTGGGCATATTATTATACAAGTGATAGAAGGTGATGTGACAAAGTGTTGATATGGGGGAGGTCTTTAAAAAATAGCCAAAATTGTGCGACGATCATATATTATATATATAGACTAACCCTTAACTGGCATCGGTATTGATTAAGCACACCTAACATTCATTTTTAAATAGTTACATTGATTTAGACTGCGATATTATAAAAAGGATAACCGTTACAAAATGGAGTGACCTCCGATGAAAGCATTTAATTGACAATGAAGCATTGTTACTGCAATTTGGTCACTAAGATTGGGCAGAAGAGTGATTTAGTTCATTGTTGGAATAATATCACTGGATAGTTTGTAGGAATGTCCCAGGTGTAACATAATATGAATTGATCTTACAATACGTGGGATGGGATGCTGGTATGCTGGTCTCCTCTTTTTGTAAATAAAAATACAAGACACGAATAATGTGATAATTTATTTATAACTCAATAATATATTTACATAATTCATCAGAACATGAATTATCATTCAAAATGAAGATGTTAAATTAATATGCTTCCTAAAATATTGCTTCGATTAATGGGCACCAATCAGCCGATTCTCACGCAGACGCAGGCGACGTTCTCTCTCATATTCCTTCATTCTCAAAACATAACTGGAAAAAAGAACAATAGAAATATATATAGAGATTTTTATCTTGAGTGTGTGATTTCATGTTCATCAAAAAAACCATGATGAATAAGGAATTTTTAACTCCTTTGTTGAGCTAAACTCAACACATGTTTTTTTTTAATCTTTGACTTGCCCTGAAATTTAAATTCAAAAATCCCAGATCGCAATAAATAAAACGTAGATATGTTATCATTCCTGAATTGAAAATGAACATTTATTGTAAGTCAATACCCATACCCATGTGAATGCAAGCACTACTTTTTAAGAAGATGATATGATTTATTTTTGACAAGACAAGAACCTGTTAACTACAGACACAAAAATAAACAGTTTTGTGTATTTATATTTCAAGCATAGTCGTTTACGATTTTCTATTTGGCAATAGTAACGGCATGCAACTAAAAAATAGCCTATTTACAAATATGTCTCATACTCTTTTTGCACAGGTGATCCGGGCCAGAGACAAACATAAAAAAGATAGTGAACAAAGAAAATTGAGATACAGGTTCTATTACATTAAACAACTGAATTATAATATTAATACTATCAGTATTAAAATTATATATGCTTTACTCACTATATATTCCAGATACATATAGTAAATATTCTGGTGGAGCCCTTTAAGCCAACCATACAAAGTCATGATTACTAATACAAAAATGCATAATTAAGAAGATTAATAATATTAAACTGTTTTTCATCATTTCATCAGTCGCATCTTTCAAGATTGCACAATCAAGCGGTAGACTTCTTAATTGATTGTGAATTTGGAATCAACAGCGTAGATGTCAGAAATGTTGTGATGCCTTTGCACGCACCAAAAAGGAGACAAAAAAGTGAAATTATGAAAATATTCATAACAATATCGGTTGGAATAGTCTATATCAGGGGGCCAAACTTTGCCACTACGGACAACTTTTTTTGAAATTTTTGGGGGCGATCGATTCAACGAAATAAATTGAATTTATTATCATTGAAATAAAAGAGGATTCAGAGATGTGTGCATCAGTACAACAAACAGGCAGGCGACTTGGAATAGCAATGTGGTCGACCGGTCGGTTTTTAGATTTCAGTGTATATTTTATGAACATCAAAAGATTTCCATAATGATTGGTTAGTATGTATTACATTATATAAGAGGCAAGATATCACATTTTAAAAATCTGGCCTGGCTGCAGAAAACGTTGACCACCTATGGTATATATGTTCCACATTAACCGCTTCAGTACCGAGCAAAGTGGTCGCCTAAATCACATCTACCGCCTTCTAAAAAATCCCCTTTTCAACACAATTGACTGATGGCAGATATACCATTTTTTTCGAGAGACAGCGTATGTCACTAGCTATGAAATTTTTCATGAAGATTCTTGAAAAATTCTTACAGGAAGATTTTTAAAAATATTTTTTGCAATATTTGTTATTCGCGACGTGCGTATGCGGCGGCCACCAATGGCCTTATGGTACTGAAGTGGTTAAGATTAGACACGGTTAAGAAAAGTTCATTTTTTTTTTTTAAATATAATCTATAAATGCTTAATTGGAAGACATCTTGCTATCGTTTTAATGATTTAAATACATAGCAATTGAACTAAAAACTGTACCTTGAATACTATGACATCGTTATTGAAGCATACTTGTCACTTCTAACTAATCTTAGGTTATACAAATCTGTCACTTTGTTACGTTACATTTTTTACACATCTGGTGTCTTACATTATCAATGATGTATTATATGTAGCACATTAATATTCATAAGTATTTTTTTAAATAGTTTTAGCTGCTAGCATTACTCATTCATAATGTAGATACAAAAGAAATGATATATTATACTTACTCTTCATATTCGCATTGAAGAAAAGTATGTTTATCATGGTGACACTTGTAGAGGAAAGGAAATACATCCGACCGGCAAGCTCTATATTTGATAAGCAGATGCGCGCAATAATCTCTGTCTTTCAAAGGCAATTTGGCAGAGATCATCTCAGCTTCTGTTGCTATCATTTCTGAAAAAATATATCCCCTTCTGACTGGTTGTAAACATGGATGTGTTATATAACATTGTCAAATTAATAAGTAAATGAGAAAAGTATGTAATTGAATATAGACAAAATGTAAGAGCTTTTCTTTGTTTTCGTAATCGTAAAATAAATCTTTATAGAGGCCGCGCAGTATTATTTTATAAAGAATATTCAATGTACCTCTTTTTTTTCTGCCTTCAGGAAATCCATAATTCGGTTCAAATGTAGGTGTTTCTGTTGAATAAGGTACCAACTCTGGGTCGTTGTATCTAGCCCAAGCATTCCCCATCGTAGTATTTGTCAGAAAACAGTTCGTTTAAAAAATATTGCAATTTATATTCTTATGAAAATGTTTTGCCATCCATTGACATATCCGAATATGATCGGATGGTAAAGTAGCGCCCTTGTTATCTTTTGCGACTGTAGCGCAATCTGCAAACTTATTTACCAACTACAAATAGTCGACTAAAATTTGAATCATTCGAAAAATGAGACCACGAAAAATGCGAAATAGTGTTAATTCGACAATAAGAATTTAATTTATGATGGATCTAGTGTATGGTTTTCGTGGATATAATGTGATCAAAGTTATAGGAAAGGGATCTTTTGGGTATACTGTAATTTATAACTTCTACTTGTAATAGAGTTTTGTATTGTCAAGAAAATAATTTTAGTTTTATGTTACAGGACAGTGTTATTGTGTCAAAAAGCACCTAACAAAGATTTTATTGTCTTGAAAGAAGTTGGCGTCAGCTCAACAAACGATGAACAGTATAAAGTGAGAAGAGATTGAAATTTATTTCAAATATTGATGTTTTTGACAACTAACCGAACATTGAATTATTATTGTTGCAGGAAACTCAAAATGAAATCAATGTCCTTTCAACGCTCAACCATCCTAATATCATACGATATTACGACAGTTTCTACGAAAATAATTCTGTTTACATCTCTATGGAGTATGCCACACATGGAAATTTAGCAGAATACATGTTCATTAGACAACACTACTTAGTCCCACAAAATGTAAGTACATTCTCACTGCTGTTAAATTATCAGCTTCCATTTCCAATCCCTCAAACCTACCCAGTCTGAAAAGATTGATAAGCCAATTACTTCTATCCTTTCCGAGCCCAATCCTAAAAATCTCTGTCCAGTGAAAAGGATTTGGTACGGACATGATTTTCAGCATGGTTGATGTAATTGTCTTTCCAATTTTGTTGCTATATATTTTTTTTTACTTTTAGGAAATATTATTCTTCTATTGCCAGATCCTTTTAGGCGTTCAACACATTCATGTTCATAAAATAATTCATCGTGATTTGAAAGCTGAGAACATTCTTTTGTCGGGGACTTGTGGTAACATTGTGAAAATCGGTGACTTTGGGATTGCAAAAATTCTAGGGTATGTGTAATAAGATTAATTATTACCTTACTAAAACAGAGTTGGAATAAATAAATGTAAATAAGCATATATATATCAAGTTCAATATCAATGCTTTTGGTGTCAGTCACCTGAATTTTTTTTTTCACTCATTTACAAAAACTAATTTTATAATTTATGTATTTCAAATTCTACATACCCAAGTAAAAACCTGTCCTTCCAACTTAATCTATGGAGGACAGATTGAACATTAGCTTAATTATTCCATTAGTAGATAACAAAAATATTATGTACAAAAAATCATTAATTTTCTGAAGAAAACAAATTTTAAAAACCAGAATATGTAATAATTTTTTTAAGATTTTTCACTTGCAGGTTTCTATTCCGTCGAAATTTACGATACATACAAACCAATTAAAAGTTGATAAGTTGTTGGGTTTATATCTTATGTATTTAAACAATAAGATTATTTCAATATCCATAACTGCTTTGGATATGTGTTACGATTAGAATCAACTATTGATATGCTCCAGATTATAATGGACAAAAGCCCGTAACTTTGTTGTGCAAATCGTATTGTTTTTTCTTACTTTAGAAATGAAAAGGCTATGACTGTAATTGGCACTCCATACTACTTGGCGCCAGAGCTTTGTGAAAATCAGCCATATGATACCAAAACTGATGTTTGGGCACTGGGTTGCCTTTTATATGAAATGTGTACTCACAAAAGAGCATTTGATGCATCTGTAAGCCATTTTTAATATATTATCAGTTTCAAATCGTGGGCGAAACCACAAAAATGGCATTGTCATGCTCAAATACAGTTCTAGAAGATATCAAAATATGAAACTTGTACGAAGAGCGGTTTACCAGATATTGCTCGGCTTTCTTGCAAATCCGTATGAACTAAGTTCAAAATTAGAAACTGTTTTGCCATTTATCTCAGTTCATTGTTTTTGTAGTTTCGCCCGTATGTCCCTACACCCACGAAATAATGTAAATTCTGGACTTTAATTTTGAATTAATTTTTTCCGACTATGTTATTAATATTTTATTTTTTGTAGACATTGGCTGGATTGGTGAATCAAATAATTTCTGGGAATGTGACCCCAATAAATAAATCGTTTTATGACTATCAAGTTCAGGGCCTTATTGACAATATGCTGACCGTGGCACCTGAAAAAAGAAGCACCGTGACTGACTTATTGAAAAGACCTATTTTAGGCTCTATGTACTAAAGAATTTATAAATATTTGTGCCAAATATGCACTCAAATCGAATTTTATTTAACTTAATGGTCAAGTGTCGTTTGTTTAAGTACCTCTTTTCATTTTGTGTAAATATATCAAAATAATCAAATGAATTTAAAATTATTATAATATTGTACTCAGTCTGGAGTAATTCGAAAAGACTTCTGTGATTTAGCCATTAATAATGACTGATTTAATTTATGCTTATTAAAAAAATTCTATACTAGTGACTCAATATTTACAATTTCTGTGATTATGTAAGTATAGCTGACACTGCATTGTGTATAAAGTTTCAAATCTATTATAATAAAATGTGATGCTGATGTATCTATTAACTTTGTATATTTTCTAGTATATTACTAACCAAATATTTGGGTTAAAAAGTAGTAAAATAAAGACAAAGACACTAGATAAATAATGACTTTATTATGTATGGTAAAAATCACAATCATTTATTTAAAAATATTCAATTACCAAAAGAAGGAACCAATACAATGTTATGTCAATTAATTAAAATGTATTCATGTAAAAATCTCAATAATATTCTGAACTTATAAATAAAAAAAAACTTGTTTCTTATTTCTTCAATGATTCTTCTTATTATCACCGATCATAATCCATCAGAGCAGAAGTAATGAAATCAAAAGGATAACATGAGAATAACTAGAAGTGAACAGCAAAAGATTTTGTTCGATTAAGCCTGACATGCATAGATATCACTTTTATTCACATTCCTCCAAACAAATACCATCCAAGTTACTCAGTATTAATAGTTACACTATTCAAATTATGTTTTTTGCACAACTTAAAAAATAATGTATATACTTCAGGAAGTTTGAAGATCAATGTTTCTCTACATAATTACCAATATAATCATTATATATAGTGATAAAGCAGTCATGTCTGTCAAACCTTGCGAGAATATCCATTCCTGGGTGGTGTGTTGAAACAGAATTGTAAAATTCTATTAAATACATCAACATTCAATTTTTGGTTCTTCTACCAAAAATTGCTGATTTGTTTACTCTGCTGTTTACAAAATTGATAAAAAAGAAAAATATTAGATTTCAGGTAGTATTTAACAAAATTAGAACCTATTATGGCGAAACTAGCACAGTACAGCTGTCGGATTATTTTACTGAGGTAATTGGTGGTGTTGGCGAAATGAGGATGATGGTTTTAATAAGATTAAGAGACACTGTTTTTTTATTTAGAGAAATTGTCTCAAGTCAATTTTGAATAAATATACATATATAGCGTATATTTCTGTTTTTAATACCGATTTCTTTTCAAATTATATTGATAACTATTTTAAGGAACTTTGCTTGTAGCCCTGTGATTATAGACAATGATTGTGTGGTTGAATAACAGTTTTTGTTGACTGTTCAAAATGTTAAATAATTCTTCGTTCACAATAGCCATTGTTACTTTTCTCTAGCATTCAAAAATTCGCTTTCGGCTACTTATATAACATTGCTTTTAAAAATGTAAAATTTAAAAACTCCATAAATATATCGCCTTATACCTGTAAGTAACAACACTACAGATGCTAAAGATTCAAAAGATAAAATAACATAATACTCCACCTTGACTGTCTTCTGGATTTGGTGATCATGTACTGTAAAATCTCAGAAAATATATGAGTGTAAACATAATTGCATCAGGAAACACTATTGACACAGATTTTATTACTTTGATATTATCATGCTGCAAATCAAAAGTAAAAAATCGTTTTCAATAAAACATTGTAAAATAATCACCCATTTTGTTAAATCGCTTCTCAAAGATCATAATGCAAAAAAAAAACGCAACTTTACATTTAAATCAAATTTATTCAGATTTGCACATTATTTTATGTGTAGTATTTCTGTTCCTATCAATCATACAATAATTGTAATGGAATATAAAGTGTTTTAAAAAAAAAGTTGCTTCCAAGCAGAAGAATATTTGTACTATCCATTTTGGATTGTATTCTTGACTGCTAAACTTACCGTATTACCAAATCAAAGTGCAAAGTTTCAGTGTCCATTGGTAGACCCGTCCATTTCATCATCTTCCTCTGAAAATAAGACGAAAGAAAATATAACTAATTATGACATCTTAGAATCATTTCCACTCTGCTATAGGCTCACATTCATCTGATTTTCTCTCTATGTGTGAGATGCATTACAGACACAATCTTGAAAAATATACTGGGATCCATAAAGATAATGTAAACTTAAGAAATATTTTACAGGGTTCTCTAATTCAATTAAATTAAAATTGTCCACCTCAGTTGCTTGTGATGAGAGCTAACGATCAGATGGGGGTATTGACAAGGTTAATATTAAATGAAGATTGTGTCAGTCTAATATCTAATATTTGAGAACCTGGGCACCCTTTTTTAAAATGTCTTTCTTACTAAATGTGGTGTGGGGTAAATAAAGCAATTTGTTAATACTTTAAGATTAAGTTATTTCAAAACTGAGATTAAAATAAATCAATCAAACCTCTTTCTCCATTCTGAGGGGGTATTGTGGCATTCGCAGGCACCACTGCTGGTTTCTGTCCAGGTATTTGTCCTGCTTGTAACATTCTTGTAAGTCTTTCCACTTCAGCAAGTGAAGATGCATTTTTAATGGCTTCTCTGATTTTATATATTTCTTGTGGAGTAGCAACTATAAATTAAATAAAAGATTATTAGGGCCTTTTTGTAAGTTATTATAAAAAGTACCGTAATGCTGGATTTTAGTCAATTAAATATCATTAAATTTCAATCAATTTTATTTGGAAATTTTGGATTACCTGTGACCTTTGCAGCGTCTGGAATGTTTCCTCCAGGAACAAATGTTTTCGCTTTCTTGGCAATCTCTTTTTGAAGTTCTTTTCCTTTCTTACTCTTGAATAAATGATTAGCTTCTTCGCGTTCTTTTTGTTTTATCTTCCTAAAATCTAATAACCGCAGATCCGGAAACTTGAATGCAACGTATAATCTGTAAAAATAACACAATTTTACTATGCAGACAGAAAATAATTTTACAGTTGGCTTACAATAATTTAAAAACAAACTTTTTGCATATAAAAATAATCAAACTCTTTAACAAAAGCAATTAGCAGAAGTGTACTCGAATTTGTATATACCTGTAATGCTGTTTGTAGGCTACTGGATTCTGCAGCAAAGACAGTGTTCTCAATTTGGTTAACGTGGAGAGAGTGTCAAGGTCTCCTAACTCCTGCATGTGGTTACCTGTCAGTATCAATGTATCCAGATTTGGTATATATTGCTCAAGACCTTCACCAATACGCCTATAAGCAATAAAAGAGAGCAACACTTCAGTAATAAATTTTAGTTTCGTTGACCGCTTCCCCGGCGTCCACACGAATACGTGTAAAAAATAGTGTTCCAATTTCGGCACTCACGCAAATATGCGTGCACCCATATGAGCATTTTAAAATTGTCGTTTGATTTTCGGTGTTTACAAATACGTGTTCCATGTAATTTCACGATTTCTGACATTGTAAGAGACTATTTCATGATATGGTATTATGTATATAATATGTACATATAATATTCTAAGAAAAAAATAATAATTAAAAAAATGTAAAGAAAATAGACTTTTTTTTTAGTAAAAATAATATTTGTTTTAAATTAAAAGAAAATAAAAATAGACTTTTTTTTGGAACATTTTTGTTAAAATAATTTGCAGGGGAAGTGGTTAACAGTTCCTTTACTAAGATGCGTAGTTAATACTCATAGCTTTAAATGATTGAAATATCTCTATAAATATAAAAAAAATCTGGGCTTAGATTTTAGGTATTCCTCCCTTATACATTTACAGATAGAGAGATTGGAGGGAGCTTAAGAATTTAACACTTATGTTACTTACACAATCCTATTGTTGTTTAGTAACAAACATTTGAGTCTGTTCAAAAGTGGGAATCCATCAAGTTTGCGAACATCGTTATCAGATAAATCAATGGAATCAAATTGGTCTGAAGTGGCACCCATATTTTCAATTTGTGGGATTTTGTATCCTGAAATGAATAAACAAATTTGTAAATAAAATAATCTTTCAGTAAGGTTTTAACCTCAAATTTGATTGCAGAATTTGTAACTAACCACGTAAATCCAACTCCCTGTCTCTACAGGGATTCATATACTGCATCGACTGATGTATAAGTTCTGGAGTTAGCTTGACCATCTTGATAAATTATATGTAAATTGAAAGAACTGGCCAAATTACAAATAGACGCGAGTAAGTAAATGAACCGCCATCAAAACCATGTACGAGAATAATGTCATAGACCAAAATATGCACTGTTGTCTATGATAGATCTTTCTGTCAAATTAAAAATACCAGTCTATGGTCAATTCGTTACTTTTATTTTCCAATGATCCAATGGTTGTTTATTGGGGAAAATATTATATGTACATGTCATCACAGCTGACGCCAATGCACTATAAATTTCACAAATATAATAAAGATTTGTAGAAACATAAAAAAAATCCGTACAGAAAATAATCATGTTGCAATGAATCGCACTCTTCGTGTATTGTGTACCAAATTTTGGTAAAATACAAAGATATTATCTTGGACGTTTGTTCCAATATGGCCGACGTTTCAGTGATACCAGTACATTAAAAACTCGTGATTTTTTTTTACATGAAGTATATTTACTCCTCACGGAGTTTACCTCAATACATGTTTTTCTACGAGAACTGCTTGTTACTCATTTGTTCAACCTAAGAGAGTAGGGATGGAAAGAATACGAGGACTAGTACAGAACAAGTGGTTAGCTAATCGCTGTCACTGTGCATCGCTCTTTGATCGGAAAGGTGGGAAGAGTTCTCATTCAGTAATGAATCTAATTGGTAACTAGGTATTACATATCTATAATACCTGTGTATCAAATGTAACTTGGACTATGGTAACACCTCATACAAGGTGATCATGATTATGCACACAAACCACACTCCAGCTAAGTCACTTTTCACAAAGGATGAACTCTACATGCTCCAATCTGTTAAAATGTTATTTCAATAAGTTAACAGGCAACCAATTGTCAAAAATTAGCACCTATGAGGATAATGTTAAATAATGCCTTATTCTTCGTTCTCTTCGATCCATTTTAAAATTATATTCGCTTTATATTTAGTCACTTCACAAATTTTATCTTGATTGATTATTTTTATGGCTAAATAAGCTTTTCTGAAAAAATACATATTTTTATGGGTTTTGAGACTTTATCCTGTATTCTATTGTTTTATTTTGAAGGACTATTAAAAATGATGAATCAGTATTTCATGCTACACATCTATTTCAACATATTTTGTTTAACCTTTTCACCGCGCCAGAAAATATGGAGAACATGCCCTGTACGCGGCAGCTTTTTTGCAGATTTGTTAATCGCGTTTTCGACTTTAAATATAGATTATAAAATTTTTTCAAAAAGTCAAATATGTTAATTGGTACCTAAAGTAATTTTTTTAATAATGAAATACAATATATTTCTTGTATTTTCTGTTTAATTCAACAATAATCATTCTTCATACGATTCCGGGGTAACGCCGCCATTTTGTAGATAACGCCGATCGCAAACCAGAACACTGCGCCGATGCCGTAGCCGTGCGTATAATATAATTCTCGGAACGTATTCAAGTTCACCTGCACTCGATCACTTATTTACATTCAACCTGCGTTGTTATTAAATTATTATTAGTAGTAACGCGATAGCGCACATTGACAGTTCAAATAAATATATTTAAACTGTCAAACAAGCGTTTTATTGCAAGTACATACGTATACATTGTCATATTCATTGAAGTAAATTAATAAATCAATTGACATCTAAGGTATTTTATCAATCAATAAAATAGGTAAATAATATGTTTTTTAGTCTCATCACGGCTCGAATTGAACAATTCCACAAAGGGGATCGCCCCATAATTTCTTCCATCAAAATTATTAAATATATATTTATTTCTTTTTAACCATGTCCGCTCCCAACTATCGATGACCGCCATTATTGTATGACTTTTCTAGTAAGAACCGTGCGCAACTCATTTACAAAATATGCACAATTTTTTTTAACCATGTCCGCTCCCAACATAGAGCATATGGACTCACGGAGTTTATCTCAACATATGTTCTTCTACGAGAACTGCTTGTTACTCAGTTGCTCAACCTCTCTTTTTCGAAGAGAGTAGGGATGGAAAAGATACCAGGACTAGTGATTAGCTAATCGCTGTCACCATGCGTCGCTCTTTGGAATCGGAAAGGTGGGAAAAGATTTTCAACAATACAAACACCCATGCCTTTGAACAGATTTATCGTCTGAAAAAATCCGCTCGTACCGGGAATCAAACCCGGGTGGTCCGGCACGCAAGTCAAAGCCATTGCCACTGCGCCACGGACCGGACATATAAATATTTCAGGGTTTTAATTAAATTATCATCAAATATTATCAAATAAGACCTTATAATAAGATCTTATAATAGGCTATTTTATGATCTACGAGGAAATGGAAGCTTCTCTTTGTCAGTAGTGCTAATCGTTATTGTGATTGAGCGATTAATAAATATTAATTAAAATTGTCCCCTTAAATTAGCCCAAATAAAATGTCTAAATTCAAGGAAAAAATCTAATTTGCTGTCAAAGAAATGTCAAATAATACCTTCACGTAAATAATAAACATTATTATTTTGCAACTTGCAACAATAATGCAAAAGGGAATTACAGACCCACATACATACATACGCCGTTTCAGTTTTATATATAAGATAAGTAATATTTTCAACCAATTTCAAACCCTAAAACATTAGTCATTGCGGTTATATGAGGCTCAAAGTTAATTAATTAGGTTCTCTTAGGATCTCTAATTTATTAGGCTATAATTTATTTTTAATTTATTAATTATTAAGTTTTTCGCGAAATAATATATTCATGTTTTGTAAATGAGTAGCGGCGCACGCTTCTTACTAGAACGGCTATAAAACAATGGCGGCCATCGATATTGGCGGAAATGTTCTCGCCGCATAGATGCGTGTTTATTAGGTTCCACAAATAAAATATTTAAGCCAATAGATTGTATTGATAATATATATATGTTCAGTAATATTTTCAACCGATTTTGAACCCTAAAACATTAGAGATACCGGTTTTATGAGGCTCAAAACTCCGCGCATCGCCCATGACCGCTATACACGTCATACGCGCTGAGGGCATGTCAGCTAGGACATGTATAGCGGTCATACGCGGCGAAAAGATTAAAAATAGCCATAGAAGTTTAAAGTCATATGGATTTGTTTCCATTATTAGGATATAAAATCAAACAGATTTTTTTGTTTTAATGTTAAATTGGGAAAAGAAATAAAACAATCATATACTTTTGTATATTAACTTTAATCAATCATTTTTTTATAATACTAAAATTATTGTGATGGCGACTGTAATATTATTAAATATCGTTCTAAAGCTAGTAATATTTAATAAAAAAATCTATCTAGTCACTAAAATTATGTAACTTGTTGATAATGCCATTATCAAGCGATTTTAAACCATTTTGTACAATATGTATATTTCATAAGTAGGCACATTATTTTTTATTCGATGGGTACCTACCAACATCATTATTTTAATTTTGGAATGAAAATAATCATTTTGTGAGTTCTTAATTGAATTATTTCTAACAAATACTTACTATCATTATAAAAAGATATTTTAAAACTTTTCAGCATTCCTGAATTTTCAAATAATGTTACATTTTTTAAAACTCATTAAGCGTTTTCAAACGCTCACATTCTACATGTAAAGTTTTCTTAAAATATATTTGAATAGTATTATATATAATCTAATCAATAATTAATTCTAATATTGCATTCTTGTAGTAATGTTTTATTCTATCATTTTGGGAATTTTTTTTCCACAGAAAATGACAATATTAAAAATTATTCATTAAGTACTATTTAGTTGCTATTTTGCAATAATCAAACATTATATCACGGATAAAAAAATTCATAGTGTTTGTTACGTTGACGATAAAGTCACAATCAATGCTTATAAATATACTTTAAGCAGTCTATTTCAGTATAAATTATTTAAAAGCCTTGCCACACTGAGATTATATATTAACTTCTCTTGTTAAATGGTTTTTCATCTTTTTGTTTTTTACAACATTATAATAAAAGTGAAACTTTCAGTCATTCAATTGCAACATTTATAGTTATGGAGTGTTGGGTGTACATTTGTTTCCTCTTCCCGAACGCTGAGTTAATTTCTTTCCATGCTTACAACAGTCCAAAATAAATGCCATGCAAGACACAACAAAGCACACAACCCAAAATATTATGAGCGCTATCAGTGTGCTCTCATCTGCGTACTCCCACAAATAGTTTGAACGCACTAGACCAATGTTGGAGAGTAGCTGGGTTCCGTTCGGCGTAGGACAATGAACTTGCACGATGATATCTTGTCTCTGGACCTGATGAAGTTTATTGTAAGAACATTAGTGTTTATGTACATATGACAATGTACAAAAGTTACTATTATACAGGATTATTTATTTAATACCTAATTGTACTAGTATTGAATTTTCAAATATATACTGGAGTTTATCTTAACAGAAGTTTTCTACGAGAACAAATTGTTACTCAGTTGCTCAACCTCTCTTTTTCGAAGGGAGTAGGGATAGAAAGGATAGGAGTAGGACAGGGATATTTATTAACTAATCGCTGGGGTTACATCCTGTTTTTAGGATCAGATGGGTGTGGGAGGGAATATTTGTTAACACAGACATCCATATCTCCGAAAATAAATCAATAATTTTAGTGAAATAAGTCACTGTTGGACTGGGATTCAAACACAACCGCTCAGCAACCGAAGCCAACAACGTTGACAATGAACCATCGGCCTAATACAATATAATTTAAATCTATACATACATATACACAAAAAATGTGCTTTATTTATTTAAATATATTGCCTTTCTACAATAAAAAGAAAGTTATCACCTTAAAAATATTATTTACCTGCTTGTTTTTACATCTGGCAATCTGATTAGATTGAATAGCTTCTGTGCTAAATTCTCTTTGGCTCAGTATGGACAACACCCACCGTGCTGGTGAGATGTACTCAATCCATCTCGTGTAAATCGACATATCCAGATGATGAATAGTGTAGCCACTCCCAATAAACAATATTGTCAATAAAACTGCACTGATATATGATGACAATTTATATGGAGGTATCAAAAAGGCCACAGCCTTTACCAGCATTTTAATGCAGCATAAATATAATATCATATACCCTGAAAATAGAATAAAGCAAATTTTTAACTAGGAAGTAATCTATTTCAGTGAAATTAATTAAATATTGAAGAGAGCATAACAAACTAAATGGAATCGAAAATGTGTTATTGCTTACCTAAATACAAATAGAAGCCGTTATAATTGTCGAAACCCTGCATATATAATCCCGACATTGAATAGCTTGGAATAAGGAAAGCTAACCAAACACACAGTGACGGAGGAACGTCGGCCAAAGACTGAAATAATAGATGTACTTTAATTAAGTTTTCTAACAGATTAGGTAATGCTGAGAAAAATTTTAGATGTTTGCATTTTTTATTGGTGGATAATATAAAATCCTGTTTGTTAAAATGTGTTTCTAGTATAATGTCATTATTTAATGAAAGATTACATATTTTACTCACATCAGTAAAAATGAACACTGTTCTTCCATATAGACCAATGTCTATATCTCTTTCAATGTATTTTCTTTTTGTGTAAATCGGCAGCACGCTTACGAGTAGTAAAAGCGGCCATGCTGTCATGCACATTGTCGAATAATGATATCCAAGTCTATCATTTTGAGTGAACTGGGAGTCACTCGAGGGTAAATCCCAAAATATTGCACCACTTATCAAAGAGAATATTGCAGCTATGATTAGACGCGTAATCCAGCTTATAATTGAATTCGGTTGAGTATATAAAAGGGTTTTCCTAGAAAAGTAAGCATCCATTATAAGACAAGTAAAGTAAACATTTGTGTAATTAAAAATAGTTGGTTTATGTTTATCTCCATGACTATAACTTAAGTTTACTAAGCATACACAGATTTTGTTGTTTGATTTTTGATTACATATGATTGTTAAATTAATATACTTCAGAGATATAAATGCATAACTACTTTAATAGCATCCACGATTGCTTAACAGGATTGGCAATGCACGTCGCACTCGGTAAGGGAATAGGTGGCACTAATGGAATGTTGCTATCTCCTTCGCCATGTACTCTGGCCTGAGTACTTCGGAAAACTTCGGCGAGCTGTTCAATACGTCCTGAGGATTCTAACATAGCAGCCGCTGATAAGTCATCAAGAGTTACGAGGTCCACTGCAAATATCAGAAAGCATAAAATAAATCAAAGGTTTTAGCGATGTCATAACTGATACATGCTCCATTAAACAAATGTTTAAAGGGAAGCATTAAAATAAAAAGTTATTAATACTTTGTGCAATAAATTAGCCCAGTATGTTGTGTACTCACAGTAATAATCGGATGGATTCTTAAAAGCCGGGCAAGGATAATCGATTGATCCAAAATATGGAATTAAATCTCTTCTATATCCACTATACATTGTGCGACCGGCTGATATCAAAACAACTTTAGTCAACATGGCGAATATCTCATATGTCGGTGGATGAAGTGTCATTATAACAATTCGCCCGGTACTTGCCCAGTTTCTCAGATATTCAATCAAGAAAAATGTGTCGAATATATCCATTTCCCTCGTAGGCTGATCTAAAATCAAAACCACAGTATCGAGGAGCATGTGACATGCAACATTCAGTCTTCGTAATTCAGACCGTGTCAGTCTTCCAACATTTGTCAAGCGTACTTGTTCTAATCCAAGTTCTTCAATAAGAATATTAATCTGAAATTTTCAAAAAAGAAGAAATTAAATTTTGATATAAATAATACATTAACTGAATTCAATACAATGAATGGGTTCAGTGATGTTTAGTGTCCTCTGTTGTTTAAGTTGGACGGTATAAACTTTAAACTGTGACAATGAAACAATTTGAATAAAATATATAAAAGAGGTTTTCATACCCTGTCCTTAGCATCAACTTTTATGTGTGACATTTTTGAATTCGGCCACTTAAGCTGAGCGTGAAACTTCAATGTTTGAACAACGGTCATATCAGGACACATATCAATATTATTTCTAACATACGCTGTCGTACTTCTTAGAGTTGTCTTCGATACGGGTTGGCCATTGAGAATTATATCACCAGACAATTTCTAAAGCAATAAAGTTCATTAATATTTAGTTCAGTTATACAATTTTGTGACATCATTTTAATTATTTTATATTATACTAGTGGATCCATCCGGCTTTGCTCGGTATTTGTAATATGTATTAATATAATCACAGTTCACTGAAAAAAAAAACAGCAAATTGCAATGTATTCTGTCGTGATGTACGCTAACTAAATTCCTTTGTTTTTTTAATATATTTATTTGAATCATACAAAAAAATAATATATAACCACAGTCAAGCCGAGACCAAATAGACTATAGCCAATCAAGAACGAATTACACACATCTGTTATTGTTTTATAAATAAGATTGCACACCTTTCTGATACCAGCTAGCACATTGAGAAGTCCTGTTGCCTCACCCTCCGCAGTTGCCATGATTGCAAGAATTTCACCGGCCTTAACTTCACAATTTATTCCGGATACCAGTAACATGGAAGAATTTTCCGTTGATGCAATGTCTAAATTTTTCACCTGAAAGTATAAAACGGTGATTGTTAATAGCACAAAAATCTTGTTAATCCGTAGTATATTTTGCTGCTTCAATTTATATATATTATTATTGGCATTAGTAAAATTATAGGTTTACCAATAAAAATTTCATTTCACAATTCTTTGAAAATCAGACTATTATCTTTAAATGATTAAAATAATAATTACCTGCAGATTTGGATAAATATATGAGGTATGAGGTGCGTGACCATCACCATAGTCACCTCGCATCCCTGAAGGTAAAGGATGACCTTTTCTATTTTGATTTATTGACATATGACTCTCTGCTTTTGACATTGGCCGGCCAATTTGGCTGAAAGGTTTTAGAATTACATGAAAATCATCTCACTCTACACTCCAATAACAACTATGATGCATTTTTTTACTCTTATATCCAAAATAATCAAGTTTTTTAAGGTTTTTATATGTTTTGCAAAAACGAATACAGATAAGAGATCTTTATTGTTTTATTTGTAATTTTTTTCTTAATACCAACCTCATACATAAGAATATTTTTGTTCTTTTTTTAAATAATAAGAACAAACCTGAAAACTTAGGAGCGATTACATGAAGCTTATCAGATGATGTGAAAAATTATCGTGCGGTCGTTTTTGTTGAATCACCTAATGATTATTTTTCGCTCTGTGTTTGTATAAGTGTTAATCCATATTATAAAGTGGCAACACATCATTGAAAATGAGCAACACGTTAATAAATATTTCAAAGCCGTTGACTTTCTATAATTTTTGTATCTAAAATACTTTTTATGATATGAATATAATAAATGTGAAAACATTGTCCAACCAATATCATACCTGTGGTCGCCGTCATTCCCAAACTCCGCCACGCTGTTTCTTCTATTGTATGACTGACGCATTCCATAGTTTCTAGACTCTATGGCCAGTAAATTGGCTTCACTTACTGACTTATTTCGAGAATTGGTCCATTGCGACTGTGGATCAGGACCGGCTCGAATACCTGCCTGATGCATGGCAACTAATGGGATCCCAGGTGACTGAAATTTAAAGAAGTTTTATATCGTTGAATACATCATAATATATTCAAATCATAAGGTATATTTTGAGTTATCTCTTTGATTTCTAATGCTTTAAACCATGGGTTGTCAACCTGGTCCGTACCGCCCACTAGCGGTCCATAAAGGCTTCCATGGTAGGCGATTTTTGAAATTTTGCCATGAAAAACAAGCAAAAGTGGGCGGTAGGCATAGAAAGTTTGACGACCCCTGCATTAAGCCATGGCCAATTCTCACATGCTTAGTACGCTCCTGGTTGTCAATTTGAATCTGATAAGCAATAAGGTATAAGAGCAGCTGTACAAGGTTATGTCTTGTGATTCCAAAGGGAGCAGTACTGGGCAGTAATTTATCAAGCTATACACAAGGGGATGTACACTCTGACTTCTTTAACAGTTCACTCGAGTTTGCGGCAGCCGTTGATACCAAATAAATTTTCTCCCCTCTGACATAAGAATCCTCCTACCCTACTAAGCCTTCGCGTTCAGTCTATATCAAATAAGGGAATTTAAAATTTTCGAACTCTTGCAATCTTTTTTTTGTCGGCGTCATTCAGGACATTCTCACAGCGAAAGAGTGTCGAGTGCAAAAGTAGTGTGGTCAAACTGTACTGTGATGTGGGTAATTATTATTGATTTTCTGTTACCTGGTAAGATGGGTGTACATTCTGCATTCTAAAATCAGGATCAGATCTATATTTTCTGCTGTATTTGTATTGCTGTGATGTTTCATTATCCGAACTGTCATAGCCGGAAGAGTTTTCTCTTATACCACGGCTTGGCCTGGATACTCTGCAATGAAGATTTCGCCTAATGAATGACAATCTCTCTTTTCATTAAATTTGAATTTGCATATCCTAACATGCCCAAAATTAATAGATAGCAATAAAACAATTCATAAGATTCACCATAAAAATGTAATCAATAGCGCATGAATAGAACCCAGGAAATATTCAGTGACAAATTTCTTTTAAATAAATCAAGGAAATAGACAACTTAATGTTTCTTACAAACAATGTAGGCAAAATATTTGACTGGCAGTTGTTGTATTTTCTACAATTTTATTATGAAAACATCTCTCAAAGATCTTTGAGTTGGCTGTAACTTTCTTGAATTTTGGCTGGGACCATGAATGTGAGGGGTAGAGTCCTTTTCTTCTATTGATAGCGTTGTGAAAGGCGGCCATGAAGCATTGGCTGCATGTACACAACGGGTAGTGGTGGAAAAGCCAAGCTGTTTCTTAACTTTGAGAATCATTTTCAGACTAACTTGACTAGATTACTTTATACATCTTGTAAACCAACTAACCATTTATAAAATACAATAATTGAGGTCTCTAGCAATGACAATTATAGTGTCATTACAAACATTTTAAAACATCGTAACTTTACCTAGGTACCGGTTTCATTCCACTACCGATAGATGTTTTGGGCCGCGGGGTTCCAGATCTTTGACTTCCATTATGATTTGGTGGAAAAACACGTGGTAGACCAAATTTTAAATATGTGTACATATTTGACCCAAGTGCTGATCTGAAATATCAATGATTTTGTGATACAGATTATAGTGGAATCTATAATTCACTGATAGATTTCACTATACAATAGGCATAATCTAAAAATGTATTGTTAACCTAAACACAATATATTTTACAGGTCCTGTTTATTATCCTATTCTTATAGTACATTTACAAATTTGTGCATTGACTATTTGGCCATCATATGCTAAATGGCATGCTAATTAACAAAGCAATTAAAAGGACCTTAAACAAAGTGTTAAGGTGTTAACTGTCACTTCTAGGTAGAAAAGCATTATTTTCAAAAAATGACACATTTTTTTAGTACTACTTCCACATATAATATATTCGGATAAAGATCAGGGCCGGTTCTAATCAACGTGAGCAATATCATCTGATGATGTTCAGTTGATAATGCTCGCTATCAGTAAAACCGGTCGTGATCTTCATCAGAATAGATATTGGAGTAGTACTATAAAATTTGTTTAATTTATATAACAAAAAAATATAAGGTTTAATTTTGCAAATGATAGATTGAAAGATGTCAATACTGCAGAGTGAGTTCTTTATAATAAAAACATTAGAGTCAACAAAAAAGTTGATAAAGATTGGAACAGCATTTAAATTTCTAGGCATAGAAATTAATAAAGTGCAGTCGATAAGGAGACCAAATCCGGTCCATGATGTGATGAAGAAAATTTAATTTTCGACATTTATTTGTAGGAATGGCTTTGGAGATAATGTTGCTTACTTTGGGCCATAGCGGGGATGAGACAAAATCGACTGGACGGTCGTGTCTCTAAGTTGAAAATTTCCATATGGCAAAGGACTCTTGTCTGTGCTGCCCAAAGCGCTGTCTGTGAAGTCAGAATTCAAGTTTTGCCTGAAACAAAATATACTATATATTAGTAATGTACAGACTAAAAGATATGGGTCTGCTTGGTTATTGTCAGCTTTCAGACGTTTGCTTGATAAAGAGCTGACTGAGGAAAGTAGTGTCAAGTTGTATTTACTCTACACTATATATTTAAAAAAATACGGCAAAAAAAACTCAAAAAATCTACTTTAACCACTCCACCGCCAACAGCCCACCACTATGTCGCTTATTTACTCACCCTACACGCCAGCGAAACACCGGTGGGCGGCGATATTTGAACCATCGTTAAATATTGATTTTTTCTTTCTGTATTTTATAAAGATCCAAAATCGATTGAATAATTAAAATAACAACGAATACATTGTTATAATTTTGATAGTTTTCATCAGACACATTCAACTAAAATTACATATATGATAGTAAAAGTTTAGTTTTCGGGAAACTCGCAACTCCGACAATAACGTTCAATTTTAATCAGGGACATAGACTGTTACTTGAGAGACATGATGAAACAAAAATAATTATAAAACGACATTATAAATTGTTGGTGACAATGTTCACTGAGTATTTGTACAACACATATGTTGTCAGTTGCTTTCAAAAACTAATCGTAGTAACCTTACCTGTATATGGACCAGGCGTGTAGGTCTTCTGATTGCATCCCTCGAGGGTCGTGCATGAAGGGGTTGGAAGGCACCGAGTAGCGCCTCTCCGCGCCGTAAGGCCCCGACACCGACATAACTCTATATTATCAGCGACATCTGTAAATAAAAGAAAACAAATTGTTAACTAAGAGAAAAAATATTCAAACTATATCCTTCTTCATCTGTACAAGCAGAAATTAAACATGTATTTAAATATATTCCAAACCATAATTCGACTGTAGAAAGGCAAAAGGGGCGTAACCCACACAGAACAAATTATGTTATTGATGTAGTGTTAGTCCTTTGTCCTCGTCGCAAATTCGTCGTTGTTGTAAAAACGTCGTTGTAAAACCTAAAAGCTAAATTAGATACTAATTCGGCGTTTGCAGCTTAAATACTTTTGATATAGTGTGATGTGAATTGTTTATATTGTGACTATCGTGAACAGATTATATTTAAAAAAAACTAAGGGCTATGTCCTTTTGCCTATCTTTAGTCGATATATTGCAATGACAATGTGGGAGGTTCTCGACTCTTAACCAGTTATTTCCGTATATTGTGAAGTCCAAATACTATATTATGGTTTCTAGCACAGATAAGCTTTTTTTGGTTAGTTTGCATTCATTTTATCACCTTTCTTCTTGTGTCATTTATATTTTCCCACTCATTTATATCGATAAAAACTTTCTATCGTCAAAGATAATTTATTTTATTAAGTATTTAAAAAAATAAATAAGGTAGTTATGGATTATTCATAATGTAAATAGAAATGGATAAGCAACGGCAACAGTAAATTAATTTCTTAATGTCATACAATTTCATTGACTATTCATAATTCTTGGATTAGGCCAGCTCTTTTTCGATTATCATATTATTAAGAGTAGTGACGAAATTTTAATGGCACAGAATGAATCAACAGAGATTTCTGCCAGTGATTTATGGTGAACCCATTGCTGAGTGAAAATTGACAAAATAATACAGTAGATCAACATTAATTATACACACAAGTAAGAATGGATTTGACATAAGACCTTCACCCAATAGCAAGTTAATGAGTCCAATGATTACGGTTTACAGCGTAATATTATTCGAATTTACACGCCCGAGAAATATAACTGTAATTAAAATATCCCAAGTAAATAAGTAGATACGAAATATAATATCCATCTAATGTTTTTTTAAACGTATTACTGATTCTATATTAATTATCCTCGCCTTATTGTAACGAGCATTCAAAAGTATTGTCCGAGTTCACTGGATTGATATTTCACACAGTTATTTATTTCTACAGTACCGTACAAAATTTTAATATTGGATAATACGCAATATATCCAGAGGATTATACTATCACAACATATTGCAAGCAACTTTGCGTTACATATTGATTATCTTAATATAATTCATCAAATAGAGACTGTATTAAATTTATTTGACATCGTTTTAATCACATGAGAAAATAAACGAATCCGGATCTCATCAGATTAAAAATAATGAAATCTAAAAACAAAAATATTTCTTTCGCGTGAAATACATTTTTTTTTATGTTGGGTAAGTCTTACACATCAAACTAGCAATTGTTTTATACTAAAAATGTATAAAAAAGTATATTATCTCTATGTAACGACAATCCTCAGAATAACTAAATTGTTACGGTTACTTTTTACATGAATCTGAACATGTCCCTTTTATGATCAAGTTACGCAATATTTTTTTTGTAAAAAGCAAGATATAATTCACATGTGGCAATGAATAAGTACAGCATTGACTTTTGAATATTATATTATCACAATAATGAACCTAGATGCTGGAATATCACCTTTTTAACTTTGAAAATGCTTAATGAAGTTTTGGGATGAGTTGTAACGATGGCGTTAGCATCTCAAAATATACCAACATACGCAGCAGCCATTAGATTGATTCAACATACTGAAGGTTTATGCCGTGGCTATACCGTAGCAGGGTGCCAAAGTTTCCCTTTGTGGTACCGCTGTATTGGTCGTCTTCTACTTATCTTAGTATCTGGATTGATAATACCCGTTTTATATCATGTATGAAATGAGGACCAAGAAGTGGCGGTATCTTGTGTTTGAATTATGTTTCATACGGGAGTTAACAGGTTAAGGAAGAGCTAGAGATTGACTGTTTTCCAATATATTAGGTACCCATGTATGTATATACACTACTCGAATGAAATCCGGCATCAAATTGGCCAGTTTACTATTCATTCTCCACTCATATAGCAGGTCACATAATGTACCTAATTATTGTAACGAGTTGATTGTTCTTATGTCTCTAACGTTGTCGCAATATTTGTAACAGGGGGCCTTCGCCGTTTCCTCTTTAACCGCCCATTTGCATTGCAATCGGTAAACGTTCGAGTAAATGAGTAATAATTTCTCGTAGAATTTGTAAGCGAGCTGCCTACTCTTTAGTTGTGTTTGTGATTGGTAAACACAGCCGAAACAAAGGCGAAGCTAGAAGAAGTTTTGAAATCAAAGTAAGATTCTGATATTAGTGATTCGGAAGACGTTAGCCTTACCAGATTTCTGAGCATCAGATAATTCACCCGAACAATTGCCCAAATGTATCTGTTCGGTTGAACTGTTGAAACACTAACATATTGTACTCGGAAATGCTATTTTTATTGCGGAATACATTGCCCTTCTTCGTTATCTACATATTCCGTATTTCAACGAATAAAAAACGCATATTTAAACCTTTTTTAGTGTCTTTGAATAATTTAGAGTGCATATTATAATCGATGGCGTCTTCAAAATTTCTGTCAAAAATATGTATTGACAATAGCATTAATAATACATGCAAGACTGCTTATTAGTTACCTATAGCTTAGCCAAAAATCAGTCACCCCATGGTGGTTAAGAACAGTGCTTCCCAAACTGAGGTCTGCACAAAACATTTTTTTTTGCTCAGCGGGAGGCGTGAATTATTTTTTTCAGATTCAGGTGGCTGTTGCAAGAAAAAGCTGGGAAGCACTGGTTTAGAAGAAGTTTTTCTGGGGAAATTGATATAACAGATGAAAGACATAAGTTGTATTTTATTGTTTACTGTCTAAAGTAGACTTTATGATATTCGTTTTTTTTTTGGTTTTTGAAAGTAAGTTAAGTTCCTAAAAGCGACGGAATATATTGTGTACAATAAATAAATACTAACAATTCTTAAATAATGTTGCTAAAGGAATTGATTCCGAACAATATCGTTTCTTTTTATAGCCTTATAATTTTTATAATCCCTAAAACACTTAATAATATAGAACGTCTTAAAACGGTTGAGTAAATTTGCCGGTGTTCTGAGAAAATATTTGTATTTAAATCGCTCGATTTTAAGTTCAGAAATAAACAAATGATCCGGAAAGAATATTGATGATGACCTCAGCGGGAAACCTTTGTCTTTCTTGTCTATGACTTTTTAGTTTTCATTTCAGCCATCGAAATATAATTTCGTTATATATTATATATCTGTTTCATTTCGCTACACACATTATGAAAGATAACATATTATAGTCTTGAAAAACCGTTTTACTATTCATCTTAAGCCCCTAGATTGGATTGACATTTGTTATTGAAAGACAAATAATATGTTCGAAAATCTAAAGCTTGTAGTGATGTTATTGATATGACATTTAATTGAATTTTATTGTATGCAGCTATCTCATCACAATTTCTCACGCTGAAATGTAAACTGAAAGTAATATAATACGTACACCATGATGCAATTTTTTTTCATGCAAATGAGACGCGTGGAGACCGATATTCTATGAAACATATTATCCAGACGTGAATAAATAATTTATGCCTTCATCTAGTAAAAGATACACTTTCTTTAAAATAATTGATCGAATATTATGTACGTACATGTACAGTATGTTCGTATATATTCAGTTTTGTACGCGTGGGTAAAAGTATAGTGTAACAAAAAGTGTACAACAACCATACAATTAGGGCATTTTTATGGAATAGATTTGGGCGGCAAAATTGAATGTTAAAAATCACAAATCTAGAGCGGAAATAAGTGGAGGAAAATACCGACTTAGAGTTACCGTAAAACGGGGTGAATAGAGACTGACAGGTGAATAGAGACAAAAACAAGGATTGAACTTTAGCACAACTTTACTAAGTATCGAATTTATTTTTTACTATTTATATATAATTCTTTACACTGACTGTAATACTATCTCTCGAATGACAAAACCAAACCAACTAAACGATTAGTCAAAATTGAAACAAACGTGTTTAAGTTCGATGCCTATGCATCCTTACTTTTTGACCCCTTAAAAACTTATTTTTTACTGCACGAAAATTAAAATCAATCATGTTTAGTACCGTATAACTCGTATAGAATAGAGGTTCATATATTCCAATCTTGACAATCTGTATTTTTGTCTCTATTCACCTGCCAAGTCTCGACTTACACTCTCTCGTCTCTATTCACCCCGATTCAATGTGAATAGAGACATCGAACAAAATTGACTGTGTCATAATAACGATAATGAATATTTGAAAAATATTCTTATGAATGTGTAGTAGGACCATTCATATTTGAATTCATATTCAAGCCATTCATATTTGAATTATGTGGCGCAGGTATGAAGATACATAGTCGTGAAGGGTAAAAAGTGTCTCTATTCACCCCGTTTTACGGTAGTTCTTTTTTTAGTTAGTTTGACTTCGTTGGCGTATAATAAAATTGGCCGTAGAAAACAATAATAGATTGTTTTGAGACATTGGGGTACTCTTCTGACAAACTCTGTCTGATCTTTGTATCTCCGTTTAGAGTCATAATTAAAGACTCCAATTACTCGACATTTCAACTAGTGGAGTATCGAGTAGTGAACAATAATAGTAGTAATATTTCAACAATAATAGAGACTCAGATTTTAAATTGGTTTGAAATTTTGTTTTTATAATTCTCGCAGTAGAAAAAACTTTCGACGATTATTACTAAAACGAGTATTAATCGAGTATTATTCAAATTACTCGAGTATCGAGTACTTGGAAAATAGACGAGTATACTCGAGTATCGAGTACTCGATACTTGAATTGGAGTCTCTAGTCATAATACTACACAAGTGTTACGCCGATTATAGTTTGGGAAACCCAGATCCGGAGAGATTTGGTAAAACATACATTCTATTTACCTCATTTGAGATAACTCAATAACATTTGTAAATATGTTGTTACATTTCATTTGGTATTATAGAATCAACGTTGAAATTCTAAAAAGTCTTCGATATTGAAGAAAGATTCTTTGTACTATTTTTATAGTATGTAGTTACTTGTTGCTCGTAACAGAGGGCGTTTTGTCCACTAACGCGTATAGAAGATGCGACAATTCACATAACCAGTTTGTGTTGTATTCTCTTTATATGTAGTAATCTTAGAACTTGGCCTTAAACGTAATTTCCTCGTTTCAAACACATTAACGGTGTGTGACAAACGAACACTGGTCTGCATTTTCTTAAGAAACTCGTATAGTAGATCTGCGTAGTTATTGTACGTAAGGATTTCCATGAAACATAAAGAAAATGCCGTTTGTTTACCATTATATGAGTTAAGTTAATGGCCGAGTTATTATATGTGTCTGTTGTTATTATAAGCACTTACTTACCGCAAAAATAACACATTTTATTTATATCTTGACAAAAAACTTTATGTTTTTGAAAAAAAGATTTTTAAATTGTGAAAATGTTTACGTTTTCTTCTATATGAGGGGTTTAAATGCATAACCGCCTCTCTCCACAAAGTCAAATTGTTCAGCAAACGAAAAAACGATTTTAATCTTCAAGTATAATATTAGAATAATTTGCAATGGGAACACAAAACGTTTGGTGTGGTGAGAGGGCGATAGGTCAGTATTCCCTGGCTCGTGATTTGTGCATTTAGATTGTGACGGTTTTGAACTTCACATATGGTGGAGAGAGTCGGTTATACATTTGATCGTCATTCTCGATGTCGATTTTAAATGGCTAAATTATCTCAAAAATGATAATATATGGATAGAGGCGGTTATGCTTTTACACCCCTCAATTATAGTGCATCTTTGTGCCAACTTGCACAAATATTTTGTCTGTATGATGATGCTAACTGTCAATTGTTAGTGAAAGTACATAGTCATGTATAAATATAAACATTTCTGTCATTGTGATAGATATATTATAATCATTTATAGAATTTTCTTATCCGGTAAATATTTTTTAAATAAAGAATTGTTTTCTTCCATTTTTGAAACGGTCAGCGAAATCGTAGGTGTTATTAATCAAACAACCATGCATTTATCTCAAATTTCTCAAACATTATAATAAGCAAATCAACAGCATGTTTGTATTTCTAGTTCATCGAATTTAAAGTGAGATTATCAATATGCTACATAATTTAAAACAAGAATTACCGAAATTGAGGAAATAACGAAACGCACATAGCTTGATTGCATTTTTTATGCGTAGTCGTAGTTATGCTAATATACAAAAAATAAGTACAACTGAGTTGTATAGTATCAAAAGTAGAACTATCCACTTTTCGACATTTCGAGAAAAAGACGAAAAACGTTTTGTTGGCTTTTTGAGTTTGATTTATATTGTTCAATTTAAAAAAAAACAGCCTATAAAAGCCTGAAACTTAAAAGTTGTATGCACGGCCACATTGCAACATCACTGAGGATAACCCATTGATTGGTCGAAAGTATCATTGACCTAACCATTCTACTTTTGTTGTCGTGAATCATTCTGATTTTGATACCAACCATAATTTTCTTTTAGGTTTGTATACGCCAGGGTTGGCCAGACTTTTTTGTCCGCGATCGACTTTCGTTTGAAATTGTTGGCGGCGGTCGACCAGCATTCAAAGTAGTAATTTAAAGCCTATATTAATCTAATTGCCAACCCTTGTTTGACCCGGGTTTTAGAAAGAGATTTTCGTCGATAATCGGCTAACTTCGAGATTTTAGCGTGCTGTCCCTGTCACACGATTTGTCTCGCACGCTTCTTGGGACGGGCACTAGAAATTTGTACAGATCAGATAGGCGATCGACTAATCGACACTTTGGCTACCCCTGGTATACGCCATACACTATGACCAGAAGAATAGTGTGACGGCATTAGTTCAGTTTCGAAAAATATGGGATAGTTCTACTTTTGATATTTTACGACTATTATGCATTTGAAAGTCCTAGCAGCGTGCAAACAAAACCAAATTATCTAGATCAGTGGTCGCCAACCTTCCCAACAACCCGCTTGATTGATTATAACTAATTATTTAAGATTGAAATTTGTTCCTGTTGTTGTTTAAAATAGGTTTTGCGCTTCAATTGCGATTTTACAGAAACTGCGATGACCACAAAATTTTTCTTACGGACGCTGGTTGGCGACCGCTGATATAGATGATTCAATTGATGAGAATGCCATCGTTTTTGTTTTACAAACGATTTAAAAATAATAAATAAATTGTTTCTCAACTTCCTCTGCAATTAGGAGGCCGCCCACGACGGTTATCAATGACAACTTATCGACATTTTAAATTGTTTCATAATAATTGTACGACGCTTTCAATGCTAGAATGTGCAAATATTCTGCCCATTTTTTACTATTTTAAACTGAATTTTATTCGAATAGCAATTCAACATTTTTATTCGACGATAATACGATATTAATTTTAATGATATGACGACGGTGAATTAGGAAGATTAACGTTTAAAGAAGTGAATAAATCTATACTGAATAGAATTCAACATAATCATGCTTTATTACTAATAACCAGGGCTGTGGAGTCGGTAAAAAAGTCAGACTCGACAGCATTTACCAAAACCACGACTCCGACTCCGACATTGGCCAAAAACACGACTCCGACTAAAAAAAGGTTAATATCGTCACTTTTTTCCCCTAAATTTCCTATTTGTGTGTATTCAATTAAATATCAACCCTATCACTGAGGCCAAAAGCCAAATTTTACATATTAAATGCAAAAATAAAAAGTTCAAACTTTTCAAAATTTCCGACTCCGAGTACGACTCCGGCCAAAAAGCTCCGACTCCACAGCCCTGCTAATTATACTTTGCGATAGTAAGTCCGAAGAGGCGAAACACATGTCACAATACGTGGAATAATCGAAGTTATTTTTAATTTTATCTTGAATTTAATTCATTCTACTGTTTCAACCAAAAGTTAAGTTGTTTTGAAATTGGCAAACTATTTAGCTGTGCCCTATTTATTTCTAAGATTTCCTGTCCTAGATTGCAGACAGTAACTATTAAAATGGGTGAGATTACATGTTTTCATAAATTAAAACAAGCTTACTTCTATTCTTATAATTATTTAGAAGCATGTATGCTAATGGAACGCATGTCTCATTTTCCTATACATATATGTACACTGATTTTATTTTTGAGCACCGGTTATTATAACGTTAATTCTAGAAGAAATAAACCACAAAAAAAAAAAATGTTTAGTTTATTTATTTGCAATGCCTTTCCACCAAAATTTTACAGTTTACTCATAAAAATTGTTGAAAGCTATTTCGACTAAGTTACGTATTATCAACAAAAATATGTTTTTGCGATCTTTGCTTGTGTATTTTTATTTTTATCTTTCATTGATTTGCGCCTTAATTTTCGCACAATTATAATGTTTACAACTGTGTTGAGATATATAGAGTAAATACCGTAAATTAGATATTGAAACCAATCACAAATGTACATACTCCACTAACTGTAAGAGAGATCAAGCAACCAGTTCAAGTTTGCAGACAGTACCAATAGCGGCCAATAAGAAAACCGTATTAACAATCTAGGACAATTAGCTACACAATTATTTTAACCAACAAATAAATGTCAATAGACAGGTAAACGCAATTGAGATATTATATTATTCAAAAGTATCAGCCGTCAAAATTACAAGACAATATTTGCACTGTGCGATGGAAATAAAGTAGATCTTCAAACGTCTAACCACAAAAAAACTACACCGATTGGGAATTGGAAACGTGAGAGAACGGAGAAATTATTATCGGAAGATATTTGAAGCAAGTTGCACATAATGATCATCAAAAGTAAAATTGAACCATTTAAGATATACGTGCAGAAAATATTATTACAATGTTTATACCGAATTCATCGAAAATAAAATTTATAGCTGGATATGATATTACTTTCGATGGATTCGGCGGTAACTTAGTGGAATTATAATATAAAATTTAAAATAACTTATTAAATGATTATTCCACGTATTGTGCTACTAACTGTAACACGTGTTTCGCCTCTTTCAGAGGAATCTTCGGACTTACTATCGCAAAGTTTGCTTAAGTAATGAAGCAAGATTGATTCTAATATTTTAAAATGATAAAATTACAAAATGGAGTTTGGGATTTTTCCTTTTACTGGATGCAAGAAGGGGTTATAGAATCAAAACAAAGCAAACAAATAATTATACTCCTAATGTCGTTAACATTACAAAATATTAACTAATGAGATGCAACCAATCTGATAGGTTTGGGTTAAACCTTTTAATTTGAAATAATGTAAGCAGTGGCGAGCAACCTGTCCTATTAAGAACGTTATATTATGTATTATATGAAATTGTGTTATTTTTGTCTCGTTACTAAAAATGCTGTTGTAGTAAATTTTGATTTTCTCCGATATGGGTTCCTACGATATTCCCTCTATGGGTGAAAAATACTTTAAAAACATATCCATGTATATTTTCTTTCCTAGTGTTTTTTGTTTCGTTATTTTGAATACATTTCCGAGCTCTGATCATACTAGTTAAGAATTATTATTCCAAATTCAAAAGAATTCGCTTTTCATTTATTTGAAAGTAGACATTATCAAATGTCAATTGAAAACGGTTCTGTTTTATGGTTGGGGGTTTTAATTAATTGCAAAACATAGAATAAAAAATGTATAGTTTTCATAAATTTATAAATGTGTGTTCTACAACTTTAATAATATGGGAAGTGCTCTTTCTTGAATAATTTCGTTCCAGCATAAAATATATTTTCTCATCTACGGCAATCTAAATTTAGCGACAATATTTCCATTCACAGACGTTGAGACGTCATATATATTGTATTCCAATTATTTATAATTAATTTATTGACAAATCATTACATATTGTAAGACATATCAAGTTCGTCAGGTGAATTGTTCTTTTTCTCGCTTGATCAACATGTTAAACGAAGAAAGTGAGCGAGATATAAGAACGTACTGGCGTTAGCTTTTTTATACTGCTTGTACACACACAAATGAGACTGTTTAAACGAGATAGAGAAATATCAACCCCACGCCGATGGTATAAATAGGTCGTCCATACCAAGCCAAAAGGGCGTTAGTAACACTTTGGTGATTCTTATTTAAATATGAGGCTAGTTCACAAAATAAATATGCACAGAATGCCAAAAGGACGTCCTTAAAAGAAAAACTTCAATACATGGAAAGAAGTCGTTAAGAAATGAAGTTGTTCCAATTGAAACAATATTTGTTCTCTCTTTTTGCTCTCCTGAAATGTAGTGAATTATCAGTAACGCTTTTTTGGCTTGGGAAAAGGGATATGTATTCCCAGGGCTTTTTCCATTTAACTTGGTTGAACGACGTTCTGGCACCTTTTCAAAATTTCAAAATCAATTAGACGAAACAATGTTTGCGCTTACGCAATTACAATATTGACATGAAGTGAGTTCCGGCACCTTTATTTAAAAAAAAGCCCTGTGTATTCCGATTCCATATTTTTTGTAAAAAATTCTGACGCTTTCTCAATGGCTTGACAAACAAAATCAATAAGAATTGATTTATTAGATATGTTATTAAATATAAATGTATTTAATAAAGTGGCGCACACGAATTTAAAACAGTTAAAAATGAGATATACATATCTTAGTACAACTATGTAACGGCTCTATATTAATATTCTAGCGCCATATGCAATGTAGTCTTAAAAAAGTTTACGGTATTTAAATAATGATAAATAAACTTTTACTAAAGTGATCTTTCGACATCGCAACGGTTCATACATTTCGTGTAAGTAGGTCTCGCAGCTTTAGCAGTTCGCTAAACGTGAAATTGCATACCCATTATGGTATTATGAATCTACAGATTGAGAAAATACACTAAGTAATTCATAACAGCGACTCAATTCATCTGAGGGCAGCTACTATTCGAGTCAACCGTTCGAAAGTTTACGCGTATTACGATGAAAAGTTCTGCCTATGTATGTATGTAACAGATGAAATACAATTGGGCTAAAACCGTAGTTCAAAATAGGGTTCTTCCAGACGAAATCAAAAGTTGGTTAACATTGTATCATGGCTTATGGTGGTATCTAAGGATTCCAATTCGGATATTCGATATCAGGATATATTCGGCCCTTTTTAAACTATTATTCGGATATTTGGTAAAATATCCGGATACTATTCGTATTCGAGGAAAGATCACATCACAATTTCTCCACATTTAAAGAATAGTTATGAATATCCTAGGTAGTGGTTTGTTTGCCTTCGCCCAACTCGGGTGCTATCAATATCTTATCATAATACTTTATTTTTACGAACCGGCTAAGACTAGGGTCAAAAAAAACATTTATTGCCGTAATTTCATTTATTATGCAGCTGCAAATTTTAAATATTTCAATCAGAGCTGTAGAGTCGGAGTCGTGTTATTGGTAAATGTTGGAGTCGTAGTCGTGGTTTTGGTAAATGCTGGAGTCGGAGTCGAACTTTTTTTTACCGACTCCACAGCCCTGATTTTAATACAGTGGAACGGTATTGAAATGTGTATTTATATTTTTTGTCTCTATCTAAGATTTTACAAAAGTGGGAAAAGATTTTATCTTAAATTATTATAAAATTTATATATGTAAGTTAGCAAGGAAACATTGATCGTGCAACATCTCTATTTGCGTGCGAGTTAAACGATTATTTACTAAAAACATAGAAATCAAGACCACTGTCGGCATGCAAAAGCAACTGGCAATTTCTTATTTATTAAAATATGTAAATTATAATATTAATTTTTACAACATTTTAGCCATGTCAGAACTATCCAGATATCCGAATGTATCCGGAAAGCTTAAGTTTTACAATTCGATTATTTGTATCTATGAAATTGAATATAAATGAAACGGTTATAGATAAACTGTTTTCAGTAGTCGAATTATTATACTATGTATGATGTATCACATTGATAAAGAATGGATATAACCGGTCGATTTAATTTTATAATCAGTATATTATAAGCAGTGGGCGCCAACCTATACTGAGACCAACACCATTGTATTGCATAACAAATAATATTTTAATAAAAATAATAACAGATTTTATATATTGGATCAGGACCGGCTTCACTTCATGGCGAGCATTACCAACTGTTGATAATGATCGTCATGGAGCGAAACCGGTCCTGATCCAATAAATTTAGTATGGAATTAGTACTAATAATGTGTTATTATTTTTATTATAATGCCATTCCACCAAGTATTGACAGTGGACACCTTACAAGCAGTGCTGTGGAGTCGGAGTCGGAGTCGGGGCTTTTTGGCCAGACTCGGAGTCGTCACGCCGTTTGTCCGGAGTCGTACTCGGAGTCGGAAATTTTGAAAAGTTTGAACTTTTTATTTTTGCATATAATATGTCAAATTTGGCTATTGGCCGGATTGTTAGGGTTGATATTTAATTGAATACACATAAATAGGAAAATTAGGAAAACAAAGTGTCGATATTTACCATTTTTTAGTCGGAGTCGGAGTCGTGTTTTTGGTCAATGCTGGAGTCGGAGTCGAACTTTTTTTACCGACTCCACAGTCCTGCTTAAAAGTGATAAATAATTTCGGGATGGCAATATAGTTTATGATTTAAGCGAGTATTATGACAAATATATTCAGATAAAGCCACATACATTATTAATATGAAAGTTTAGTAATTATTGTAATAAAGTAATATATGCAAAAAGCAGATATATCGGTTATAATTATTAGCTTAGATAAAAACAAGCCGTTTATAGAATCAAACAATACAATTTTCTAACATTATATTACCATACAAAAAGGCATAATAAAAGTTAACTTTCAAATAGCAAGAATCGGAGTATATTGGTCACACACCCGAGGCATTTGTGAGAAGATGACACGCTACACGTCCTACACGAAGAGGAAAATATCAACTGACAGCGAAGAAAATTACTTGCATTGTATAACAAATATAGAATTTTTCTTTATCGCTCATTTCCAGCACACTTATTTTCGGGATAAAATAAAGAAGTCCGATACTTAGAATATTCTATTCTTATAAATAAAACTCAAGACTATATGAGGGGTATAAAAGCAAAACCGCCACTATCCACAAAGGCAAATTGTTCAGCAATCGAAAAAAACGATTTTGATGTTCCCTGTGCATTTTTTTGACCGTTTTTGAATTCACATCTTATTTGAGCTTTTCTCAGATTGGCAATTCCAAAGCAAGCTATTTTAATTTTGTTCCTGCAAAAAAAAATCATTCTTTTGATAGTGGCGGTTATGCAGCTCAACCTTTTGGTTTTGTTATTGAATACTTATAATAATGGCAGATTTTAACATAAGCATAGTGTATTTATTAACCGTTTCGAGACCAAAACTACAAAATAAAATTGATCGATTTGGATAATTTGCAAAGCGAATACAAAATATTTGTATGGTAACCATATTAGATTTGCGGTAGGTAAGTGTTAAATGGCTCGTGATTGGTGCATTTAGATTATGGCGCTTTTGAACTTCAAATATAGTGAAGTTTTTAGGGCATAGAATGTAAGGAATGGATCATTAATCAATCATTATCTCAAGCATGATAAGATGTGGATAGTGGCGGTTTAGCTTTTATATGCCTCATATCTAATGATTAGATAGCAAAAAAATATTGTTTTGTATTATGTTCACAATTCACGCGTCAACTTTATACGGCAACCAAAGGAAGCCTCAAGGTTTGATGCGTCAACCTTAAAACTAATAATATATGTATCTGAAATATTTAAGAGTCAGAGTGGGTAAGCATTGTGAATCATAGGGGCCGTTTTTTAACATTAAGAGAGAGTGAAACCACAGCCGATAAATGGCAACGTAATGTGCTATTGTTTCGCCATGACAACATTCAATTAGTTCAGGTGTAATAAAGGCTCTAACGATCAATGATTTTCATTTGAACATACATATTCGTATACGGGTTCTTTCAGACGAGAGAATTTCCTTTTGGTTCTAAAATTTCTTCCTACCTTTCGTTTCTTTATTTTAATAATGATTCGTTGGCTGATTTCCGCTCATTTTTTTAGTATTGTTTCAATTAAAAAATAAATGGCTAGATATACACAACGGAAGATTTTCAACACTATTCATCAAACGCGAGGAGAATTTACATCACATAAATTCAACCCAAGATCTCAAATGTTTCATTTTTAATATGATGCCATTCCACCATGTATTGACAGTGAACAACTTAAAAGTGAATGTGCAATTATTTTTATATAGTGATTATCAACTATTGTATAAGGCCAGACTTTTTTGCCCGCGATCGACTTTCGTTTGAAATTATTGGCGGCGATCGACCAACATTAAAAGAAGTAATTTAAAGCCTATATTAATCTAATTGCCAACCCTTGTTTGACCCGGGTTTCAGAAAGAGATTTTCGTCGATAATCGGCTAACTTCAAGATTTTAGCGTGCTGTCCCTGTCACATGACTTGTCTCGCACGCTTCTTGGGACGGACACCAGAGATTTCTACAGATCAGATCAGCTATCGACGCTTTGGCCACCCCTGGTATAAGCGCTATTCAAAAAAATAAATTGGGTAGATCCCTTTGCCTCAAGATCACCGATATCTCAGATGGCTGTACCATCAACTGTCACTCAATTTACAATCTAGAACACTAAGGCTATGGCCAAAGTGACAGGCGTAAATTTTGGCGTAGCGTGGCGAGACTTGCTTCATAATCAAAGGTTAACGCAATGGCTTTAACGATGGCATCTAAGAAGTCAACTTGGCAACTTACTCGATTGTAATTCTATTATAATTGGTAATTATTTTTCCACCACCCTGATTCGTCAGTAGAAACAAATTTAAATAAAAGCACCACTTTAATATCGACTTAAAACGCAACGGCAGTACAAAGTTATTTAAAAAAATATAATTGATCGACGGTTTTATGTATCATTTGACAGTAATATAATTTCAATATTGATGTTAGAAACACTTTGCCGGTAAATATGATTTTGTATAGATTACTATCAGGAAATAATAAATTCGCAATCTTCTTTAGACAATTTAACATCAAATACAACCGCTTTAAACGGTGTAATGGGTATAGCAAAACCAGTTTATATTATTTTCCACTAGATAAATTTTAAAGTGCTAATTCACATTTTTTTTTTAATTAGCCACCACAATATTCTATCCATAGCTTCCAGTAGAAGTAGAGGTCTGCACAGGCCGAAATTTTAAAATTTCACCCGGCCCGAACCCGAAGACCTCCGACCCGGCCCGGCCCGGGCCCAAGGCTCATTTTCAAAAATCTTACCCGAACCCGACCCGAGCCCGACATTTTTCAACCTTTCCCGAAACAAATCCGATTTTTTTTCGAAAAGATGACTAATACGTGCAGGTCAAGTTTATTATAGTTTTAAATTTAGATTTACGATAATGGAAATTCGGAAATAGCCCGATTTTTGTTATATTTTGTTGTATGCTTGCGTCCGAGCCCGACCCGGGCCCGAATCAAAACCTTCGTTACCCGGCCCGCGGGCCAAACCCGAGCCCGTGCAGACCTCTAAGTAGAAGTAATGCAATTATTATTTAATCAACAAAGAATTGTAGCACATATAGTCCTGGCGATTGCGTGATGCCGTAATAGTTATTCACTTTTTAATTCTTGTGGATGTTAAAACTTGCTAACAATTGATTGATTTCATTAAAATAGGGAATAAGTTAAAAAATAGCAAAGCAATTAATTCTACAAGAATTCTTGTGAAAATCAATATTTTGTTATCGTTAAAAGTTAATAATAAGAAAAATATAAAATTTACAATAACTTTGATTATTCCACGTATTGTAGTACTAACTGCGACACGTGCTTCGCCTCTTTCAGAGACATCTTCGGACTTACTATCGCAAAGTTTACTTAAGTAATGAAGCAAGATTGATTCTAACACCTTAAAATGATAAAATTACAAAATGGAGTTTGGGAAGATCGCGTAGATTCATCGTCACTCTGTGTGGTATCTATCGACTCTCTTGTGGAGACTGCCAAGCTTCTTATGTTGGGCAGACAGGTAGAAACTTTAATGTTAGAATTAAAGAACATATAAGATCGAAAGTATTAATAATAAGAAGTAATAACTACATCTTAAGTCCATTTTGTACTAATTGGCTCACAAATGTAGTACAGTACTATTTTTAAATAATAATCATAATACAGATGCAATTTTCAGGATAATATTTGTTATATATCATGAACATTAAAACATCTCTGCATGACAGTTTCGAAGAATGGAGTATTTATGCACTGCAAAACAGCTTCCATCAAGACGGATGACAAATATTAAGTCAGATTAGACCTGTGGCCTTTATTATAATAGATAATGTCTTCCTTATATTTGATTTGTTCCCTGACCGAACTCCCAATCGGAATGATTCGTGTTGTTATCATAGCTATAAGTATTGAATTAGCACAGTTTTGTTTACAATACTATTTCAAAATCGATGATTAATGATATGTGTTGCAAAAACTGTCTTTATCGACGAGGAAGTCTAGATGTATGAACACTAACCAAGAACGCACGACTGCCCTGAAATTGTATCACGAATTTATAACTGGTAAACTGGTATGAATAGTTGCCCAATAAAAAGTTAACTAAATCATTTCACATGTTATTCGATTTAATTTACACGTTTTTGGCACTCTAACAGTACATTATTTATTGATTCCAATGAATTAATTAAAGTAATTATAATAATAATGATACTTAAGTTTAATAAAGCTGTAAATTTACACGTTATTCAATCAAAAATTAAACGTTATCTAAACTTGCCAGCATCGTATTTAATTTTAAAAAGTCCTCCTACTCCCAACGTCTTGGCCTTTGTGCCACTCACGAAGGATTTTTAGCCAATTCAACCACATTCTACAAAATTCATAAAAATTGCACCAGGCAGAATCAATTGCATCCTAATTCTACATAAATTATTTTATATATTTGTTGATAGCTATTTCGGCTTACGCCATCGTCAGAACTATGTTTTAAACCTGCATTTACTCATCCTTATATAAATTTGTAGATAGGGTACACAATACATCTTCTTCTCTGTTCCACCATCTTAGTTTTATAATTAAGTATTTCGACTGAGGGTGCTTGATGGAATTTCAATATCAAATTAGAATTTTTTGAATTTTGTACTTTTCCATGAGTTTTGTCGCTAACGACCCGGGTTTCGCCTTTCGGCATCTTCAGGCATTCCAAGTGCACGGATGTACTTGAACTGACAGTCAGTCAGTTCAAGTACATCCGTGCACTTGGAATGCCTGAAGATGCCGAAAGGCGAAACCCGGGTCGTTAGCGACAAAACTCATGGAAAAGTACAAAATTCAAAAAAATCTAATTTGATCTTAGTTTTATATGGTAATAATAAGTTATTAAATGTGACAAATTGATTTGATGTATTTCTGGCATAGTTCCATAGAATGCCGAAATAGCTATGTATCAACAAATATATCAAATAATTTATGTAGAATCAAAATACAATGTTATTTTTCTCACCGTATTATAACGGAGTTCTACCAAGTAAATGCCAACTCAATCAATCAATTGCATCCAGTTTCAGTTTCCACATTTATTTTCCTATTTGTGGCACGTTTTCCATTTCTCTAAGAGGCACTGTCAGAACTAATGAATAGTTAAAATGATTTACCATAAAGATAATTGATGACAATTGCTTCACTATTTGAAAGGAGAAAAAAACACGTGTAATATCAGTCGCAAAGAAAATCTAAATCGATTGAATTGACATTTACGAGGTTGGATTTCAATATTTAAATAATATTTGGCATCCCACGCATAACTGGATATACTACTTTTTCCTTATGCTATCGAAGTATTCGGCGTTCATTTTATTGAATTAAAATGACCAAAAATTTACCACCGAATACAAAATAGTAAATTTCATTATTTGCCGATTATATTTCTCAAATAATGTTGATGAAAGTAAAGGGGGACATATTATTGGTATCGGCATCAACGAACCCACTTTTAGTTGATATAACTATAGTTTTAGCAATCGAATGTTTTTACTACTTAAATATACACAATATTTTATATTTGTGATCTCATTCATATTTAAACGAAGCAAAATCAGGTTTATATACGTAGTAAGTATTTTTTTTAGTTCTATATAAATTGTGCCACATTACCTGTTCAGGATTTTACGTCGAGAACACAGGGACAAATAAATGTGTGATTAATTGAATACCAAACTATATTATTTTCGATTAATGCGTGTAATCATCCAATCAAAAAATATCGGAAGACAGTAGAAATTCAATCGGATTTTTTAGACTACGTAATTACACTTTGCAAAAAAAATGCCGCTACACATCTTGTAATAACCACACATTATATCAAACAGTTTAACAGCTATATAAAAGTAATTTTAACGGTACCCATTAAATATCGTTAAAGCTACCTGTTGCATATTTACAAATACGACCATTAAAACCAAATATTCGTGTACTCCTACATACAATATACGTATATAACAAACATAACATAAACATAGAAAACATATATGTACTTAATATTCTAGTGATATTTTGAATCTTGTTGTCAATGAACACAAAGCTGTATGTTAATACAAAAAAAGTTTTTTATCACTGAAACATGTGATTGGGAACACTAGGCCAAGCTTTTTTTTATTGAATAAAAACCTTTTGAATATAAATAATTTTCACTGGAATGTTCATAGTGTGTTAGTTTGCGTAAAACATTTTTTTCTGGATAGTTGCGGTGTTAAACAATAAAATTGTTTTCCGTCCATTGCTCAAATGCATAAAGCCATAATGTTCTTGGAACTTTTTTACGACATTCTCACGTACAAACTAATTGAAGTCTTTTTTTAAATGAGCTGTTTGAATGTTTCGATTGAAAACATTATGTTCAAATGTTAAATGGCAATTATATCACGTTAAATTATCTTATCGCTATATCACACAATAAAATGTACGGAGTAATTTTTACACAAGATATATATATGTGGCTAAAAATGGATATTTTGTACTTTTTATATCTTTATTTCGCGTATATAATAAATATATTAGAAGTTATTTTATCTGCCTATATTTACCAACTGAAACTATTTTGACTAGTTTCCTGGAAATTTTTCTTTCTATGATGGGTACAAACTGAGTCTTCAAAAATTTGTCAGCCGACTGTTTGAATGTAGAAACAATTAAGAAACCCCTTAACGAATACTGATTTCAGGTGCTCAGAAACATAAGTATATCAGAAGTCGTTCGTAATTTGTTTAGTATAACATTTCAAATCCTTAAATGACTGATTGCGACCGCTTGAATCTTCAACCACAAGAATGAGAGCGAAATTTACCATCGCAACCAAAACCATCGACGTTGACCACTCCACCACTCCACCACAAATCACTGTGCTTTTTTTAGTTCTATTAAATGTGTCACTTTTACACATCGCGTGTGACAGCATAAATATACATATGCGCTCGTTAGGATACCAGACAATGTCAAGCAAAGTTTCCACGTGTTACAATCTCTTTTACCGCCGATCATAGAGTATACAATCTATTAAAGCTGCTAAAAATTACAACTTCGGTTTGTGTTTAGGCTGTTTGTCTTGCTGAAACAGCTATTATCAATGACAGCGGGTAAGTTAGTATTCAAATGATGTTGTCGAATAACGACCTATGCATTTCTAATTTAAATGTCATTAACATTCTTTGATAATATGAACCACTTTTATAATGATATCAAACATTCTTAAATCTTATTATTATTTTACCGGAGCAATAAAGAAGTCATTGACCTTTTACACCAGTCATTTGACTCATTAATAAGTGCATGCGGACTGATAATATGGTATAATCCGATATTTCAGCTAGGTCAAGAATGTATCGGACATGGTTTTGAATCGATATGACCTCTCCTCCTGTCAGGGTCAAGTTAAAACTGATAATGTAACATTTCCAAGTATAAATACATTTTCAATGTATAAAAGATATATATATATGTTACAGTGAAACTGTATTCTCAGTGAAAATATATTCTTCTCCAAGCTGTCATTGAAATTAAATTTGACCGCCCTATCTTCAGCCCAATATTTGTCTGTGTTTTTCTTTTTATGAAAGGGACTACTTGCTGATTTTGTTTCATTGAAGCAAACTAAAATTTTAGGCCGGCAAACCATCGACTTGGGCCAATAATTTCAATGATCGTGACCAGTTAAATCATTTTGTCATACAAATCTATTACTTGATACATTTTCACTGAGAATACAGTTTCACTGTAACATATATATATTGGGTTAAGTATTTGCTGAGATATCCACCTAACCTCTCACAATCTCATCATCATTTAGTTATGTTATTAGGAAAATATTTATTTTTACGTAAAACGACGTATTTACCAAAATATGTTTCTAGCAGTTTATTTCGACTTGCAAGCTTTTTAAGTACCGATCTGAAATACAGTAAGAATCCTAATCATTGAATCAAAATAACAAAATTTTAACAAACAGTTTGAAGTTAATTTTTTGACATTTGTTTTTTTTATTAATATCTTACATTATTGCATTATAATCGTAATAATATAATAATTATCAGTACCGTAGCAGAGTGATGCTATTTGGTTTTTGACTTTTGACCTAATCGATTGCACGGTCAATGGTTTGAATACATGATTCATATTTATTCAAATAAACCACGACGCTAATGTATTAATTATACAATTTTATATTTAAGAAGTGTCACTTTTATGTGTGTTACAAAGTATTAAATGTCATAATATAAATGATTTACCGCCGAATCAACCGAAAGTACTATATTGTTCTATGATTAGTGTGATTTGAAAGGCAAAAACAGTGTAATCGACATTTCAAAACTTCCATGTCTACGATATTTGAGGTTATGAACTTACGTCGTAAAAATATTTACCTCTTTACGCTTGATCAAAATGCGTTATAACTTATTTAAAAAAAACATAATTGTCATTAATAAATCTTAGTTTGATCTTAATTACAGATACGATCTACTTTTTTTATATGATAGATTAAATTTACCGATAGCAAAGATAATATTTCTCGTTTTCTATAAACTAGTACAAACGATTTCATACTTCGAAACAACTGTATTTGCGCGAGCTTCTGAAATCACGTTAAGTGTAGACCTAATAGTCGATGTTTATGTCTCTAATCCACATTTTTGACTTACTGCTTAAATCTTAAAAATATGCAACCTCATAGTAAGATTGTATTCATTTTCGGCCTCTTAATAAAGCTATAAATAAATATTACGATAAACACATGTTAACAAATGGAAGCAGTTAGCAACGTCTGAATGGTTAACAGTTTTCTTTAAAATAATTAAATCCGACCTCAATCATTATTATCAAAGAATATTACAAATTGTGACTCATAGATTTTAAGAAATGGCTATAATTAAACAGCAGTTTATTTATTTTTAAGTAAATCAAATGATAATAAATTCTCTTGCCTTTATACATTTAATATTATTATATAAATACAATAAATAATTAATTTTTCTATTTTCAATGGATTCGGCAGCTATTTTGCGAGGGCTTTATTTTAAATTAACCAAGTTTTAATTCTGTATTAGTAATTAACTTTCATACTTTATTCTTCTGATTAATTGAAAGATTGTCTTCTAAAATGGTCTATTAATTACTGAATTTGAATTATATCTGGTTTACCAAACAGTATTTGGTAAACCAGATGTAATTTCGTTTTCCAATAAATGTTTTATCTTAATAATACATCTGTTGGTGTAACCACAATTGCACATCGCACAATATGCACTAATAGCAGAGTTAAGAAAAATGTGGAGTTATTTTGGAAAATATTTTGATTGTCTTTTTTGTTTACTTTGATTCTCCATTAATGGATATGTTTGCTTTATTCAAACCGCTTGTTAAATTATTGAGTGTTCAGTTCTCATGAATCTTGACGATTATTCAATTAGTATGTATATTTGAACGCAATCCACGAGTGTTTGGGATGCAAGCCATACAAATTAATATCCTATTATAAAAAAGTCATACGAATTTATTTATCGTTGATTTATAAACTAATTAACCGTTTTCAATTCCGTCGTAAATTCGGTAAGGAAATAATAATAGGTCTTGTCGAAGGTTTATAGTTTTGGTAAGATTTCAACCCAAATACATTATTCAACTAACAATCCGTATTGTAAATGATCTCATGAATACCAATTTTCCAAATAACTGGCATAGTAATCGTATGTATAAAATGGGTATCCGTTTCTGTAATAGCTTTAACTACGAGAATTTAAATTTTATTTCATGTTCTGTGACATTTTTCGTAAGATAAAATACACATACCGTTAAAATAAGGCCATTCGGTATGCCAAGTTCAGGTTTGAATGACAATTTATCGCTTAACTAGATTGTACATAGTATAATGTAGTGATGTATAAAATTTAAGCCGTTATGTTTTTATGATTTTACTAATGCTGACGCAACTTAACACCATCTATCAAGACGTCAGTTTTATTGCTGGTAAAAAAATCGACTAATCAAGGAAGAAGAAGCAAGTAAGGCAATTTTTCAATTTTGACCTAATCAGCATTGATGGTTCAGTAGTTAAAACTTATTTCATGGTGTGTCGTGATACCACTGATAATCTACGTGTCCACTAGCACATTTACTGGCTTAAAAAATCTCGATTATTTCCGATAAGCACCGACATTTAATTAACCACAGTTATCGTATCCCCACGTTTAATTTATCTTGTCTTTCCTATGGATCAATCGCTTTATGTTTGAATCTTGTAATTCGGTCCCGTAGAAATGCCACTAGATACGAAATAATATTTTACGCTATGTGTCAAAGAGACATATCAATATGAGAAATGGGTACGAAGATACTTCAAATCCCTTTTTTGTCTATAGCTTCACTAAACTTTAAAACAACATATTAGAATAAATTACTTAATTATATTTGGCAAACAAATCAGAAAGCCATCCATCGCATTTGAAGGTAATGAAAAGACAATTGGTATCTGTTAAAAAATATGTCAAATTGATTCCTGGGGAACCCTGTTTTTGGCTCTCCTGAAAGGTAGAGAAAAATGAGTAAGGTTTTTATTTCTCTAAGGGGACGAATTCATGCATTTAAAGTTTCCTTTTTGAGCTTGATTTTGGGGATGTATTACAATAAAACAAATCGATTACAAGCAGCGATTTTTAGTTGGTAAAAAGAGTTCAACATTGAAAGCAAGTATAGATACACAACTTCGAAAAAGACACTAACGTTCGGTCGCAACACGAACCTTCACATACTTTATTGAAAGTTAAAGAAAACTGATTAATTTCGGAAAGGCTGAGTTGATTTTTGAAAATCTGATGTATTTCAGAAATATGAAACCCAACACTCATTTAGGAAGTTTTTTTAGTAACGACATGAACACACTAGATGGACGATGTGTGGTGTTAAAATCGTCATATTTGTATGGGTCTAAGTTTATTTTTTTTAACAAATATCTTCATTTCAAATAATTTGTTATTTTTGTACAACAATTCCGTGTTACTATCAAACAGTAATTTCACCATAAAAGTGATTCTTTAACAATCAACAATTAATAAATGGAACCAACTGTTTTACATCTTACAATTTCACGTGCTAATTTTGTAATTGAGATTTTTAAAACTGCTAAAATTTTCAACGGTGATGCTTGATTGTTTTCATTGAGATAAAGAAATCGGAGATGATAAAACATCCAACAATTTTTGCAATGTATATTATTTCAAAAAGGCGTGAAAAGGCAGAAAAGTTAAACATTTTTAGAAATACGATTATAAGCTCGCCGGTTAACCAAATAATTGTCTATATATTAAATAAGAAGGAAAAAATAAAAAGCTCAAATCAGTTATTTTTAAGACTAGATTTTTTTTTATTTATTTGGGCATGCAGTCTTATAAATCTAAATGCAAAACACGTCTCAATTTTAAAGCCGTTATTTTTACGTGGGAAAATTCAGTTAATTACACGAGATTACCGAAATTTTACCGAATTGTGTAACTTTTCTCCTGGAACTGTATTTCGTTCGAAATTTAAACATTTCATTTCAAATTCATAAATTTAGTAATGCCATTTTTGCCGCCCGTTTTTCGGACGCAAGACTGTAATTATTACAAAACATGAAGCCGCGAGTAGTTTTTAATTGCATTGTATGATTTTAGTTATATCGCAGTTCAGACTCGAGCTGTGACCGCGGAAGAACCGTATGGCTACAGACAATTTAGGCAGCCGTTGACCTTTCTAAGTAGAGTCACTAATATAATGGTCAGCCAGGTGAAAATAATATTCTCTTTTATTATTTACTAATTTAAATCATCTTATTATTATGCGTCGTTATTAGTTCGATAACCCTGTGATGGTTAAAGTCTCTTCCGTCACCCACCAGCACTTCACAAGGTCGATTTGAAGGCTTCTCAAGATGCATTGTCTTCGAAAACAGCTTGTTAGTAATAACAAAGGATTAAAAATAACACCCATCGAATATAATGCTTGGCTCTGCTACAATAATTAGTTCTATACCCCCTTATTGCTTCCCGTAAAAAGAAAAAATCCCAAACTCCATTTAATAATTTTATCATTTTAAAATATTAGAATATTAGAATAAATCTTGCTTCATTACTTAAGCAAACTTTGCGATAGTAAGTCCTAAGATGCCTCTGAAAGAGGCGAAACACGTGTCACAGTTAATAACGCAATACGGGGAATAATCAAAGTTATTTTAAATTTTATATTAAAATGTACTTCCACAAAGTTACCGCCGAATCTATCGAATTTTTTTCATTAAATACAGGACATGATGGTTTCGCTGCAAAGATTTCTGAGCATGCAAATGTGGTGTCATAAAGCAGGGTACTTAACACATTCTACGGGAGTGGCAAAAGCTGCGTGGGTCGATTCAACCGTCAATTGGAGTGAGCGGTCACTCAACTAGACCTCAAATCATAGATTCCTTTTATTTCTGCACGCCGCCAAATCTTGGACAGTTGCTTCTAAGACACTACCAATTGATAAAAAAGCTCGTGATGATAAATGATGCCTTCGAAGTAGGTTTTTATTTTACAAACTCAATAAATACGTTTCATTAATTTATTCAAGCTGCCGCCGAATAAAGGTTGAAGAAATCGTTGCATATCAGAAGACCGCATTTTTTAATTTCTAATCTGACTAGGCAAAATTCAAGAATATTGATTTTACGAGAGGGGAAGTTATGTTACAGAGTGATGTCTTTGAAAACAGATCAATTTATGATTTTTTCAGGGCTGTGGAGTCGGGGTTTTTTGGCCGGGGTCGTACACGGAGTCGGAAATTTTGAAAACTTTTTATTTCTGCATATAATATGTCAAATTTGGCTATTGGCCGGATTGGTTGGTTGGTATTAGAGACTCCAATTCGAGTATCGAGTACTCGATACTCGAGTATACTCGTCCATTTTTCAAGTGCTCGATACTCGGGTATATTGAATAATACTCGAGTAAATACTCGATCCTAGCTTTAAAACATCTCTATCCAAATTTTATTTACAAAAAAATATATACATAGGCGTAAAAACCTTGAATGTGTCTCGAAGACGTTTGAAACTTTACAAAGCGTGATCGTCGCGTGTTGTAATTGACGGTCGACGAGGGGCACTGGCGAAAGGGGCGGGGGGGCCTGGCGGAAGGGAAATGGATGGAGACATTGTGTCAAAATAAAAGCACAGCCGCGTAAATTCGTTCTCTGAATGAACAATTTTATTACTATAAAACACATTACAAATCTGTCACTCAAATGTGCTTGAACATTTGCAATAAAAACACAAACTCTTAATGGAAACATATTTTTAATTATAAGAAATAACAAAATATCGGGATCTTTACTAAAATACTAACTAGATTATATTCATTCTGTGAATTTGTGAACATTCCAAGAAATTATATTTAACTGACGCAGTTTCATCATATTCAATGAAAATATTTTTAAAATTTGTTATATTATTAGTAGGTATTCCTTAAAAATATGGTGACCACAACATTCATCATTCTCCATATCTTTGGCATCCGAAATACCCGCAATGTTCTCAAAATCTTTATCGGAATCAGTATCACTATCACTAAACTCTTCAGCAATTTTATTCATTTCTTCCTGTGTCAGATATTGTCTGGCCATTGAAAATTTTCCGAATCACAAATAAACAATGTTATGACAGTTAAAAACTTGGCAAAGTTAGATAACGGAATAAGCTTTTTAAAAGTTTGTAGCATGTAAGAACAATGTGCACGTGTACTTCCGCTGTTGTACCGCGATCTCAATCGAATATTGTATGTATTGCACTCTCTGTCTAACTCATAACATTTTTACGACTGTTTCGCTCGGCTAAAATGCAGTGGTTGCTACTCACACATTACTGTTTGTATATTTCTATCTCCCCTAAATTATAATAAATAATAATCTTTTTTTGTAAGATGATTTAAAACGTCATTTTTTATTGAAACTTATACTTCCGCTATATAGATTAAATATAAACACGTGTTACACTTCGTTGTCAAACAGAAAGAAAAACAAAGTCTAATAAAGAAGCTTTTGTTTCCGATATTTTATAGCAATAATTTTTCTTTCCTCGTCATTTTACATGTAAAAATGAGGTTAAGTTCATCGCGAGAACATTGTTTCGTTTGTAGAACTTTCTCATGTTTTTTTAATTTATTGTATCTCCCACTTAGCGCGTTTTGCTAATTGAGCTTTCAGAGGAGCGAATATCGCACTTGGTATACGAAGACGTAAGCCTAATTATTATTTGGCTTCTTACGTCTACCATCCCATTGATTACAACATGGAATATGTCAGTTGTTGAATTATTCTGCTAATGAAATTTATCTCTTAATTGTCTTTCGCCTTCTTCCTTCCCACCATGCGTGCATTATTGAGCTATTGTATTTAAGTAAATATTCACTTATATCTCCGAAGTAAATAGTTACCTATTGTATTTTTCTGTGGTAAAATCGACGTGGCTTTCGAATTATGATTGATTACACAAAGAAGACATGGAAAATATTTATTTTTTATTTTTTCTACACATGCTCAACTATTTTTTTTTACAGCCAAATTTTCAGTTCTCTATATGCCCTATATGCCCTATTATATGTATATTTTAAAGATAAAGATCCTATTCAACAAGAGTTGAAAATGCCATTTCATCGATATCTCATAAACCGAAAACTAAATTCATTCAAACATTGCTTCCCGTAAAAAGTCCCAAACTTTTAAAATTTTATCATTTTAAAATATTAGAATATTAGAATAAATCTTGCTTCATTACTTAAGCAAACTTTGCGATATAAGTCCTAAGATGCCTCTGAAAGAGGCGAAACACGTACAGTTAATAACGCAATACGGGGAATAATCGTTATTTTAAATTTTATATTAAAATGTACTTCCACAAAGTTACCGCCGAATCTATCGAATTTTTTTCATTAAATACAGGACATGATGGTTTCGCTGCAAAATTTCTGAGCATGCAATTTGAAACATTTAACTAGACCTCAAATCATAGATTCCTTTTATTTCTGCACGCCGCCAAAATCTTGGACAGTTGTTTAAGACACTACCAATTGATAAAAGCTGATGATAAATGATGCCTTCGAAATTAATTAAATACGTTTTTATTTATTCAAGCTGCCGCCGAATAAAGGTTGAAGAAATCGTTGCATATCAGAAGACCGCATTTTTAATTTCTAATCTGACTAGGCAAAATTCAAGAATATTGATTTTACGAGAGGGGAAGTTATGTTACAGAGTGATGTCTTTGAAAACAGATCAATTTATGATTTTTTCAGGGCTGTGGAGTCGGGGTTTTTTGGCCGGGGTCGTACACGGAGTCGGAAATTTTGAAAACTTTTTATTTCTGCATATAATATGTCAAATTTGGCTATTGGCCGGATTGGTTGGTTGGTATATAATTGAATACACATAAATATGACTAGTAGGGAAAAAACTTTTTTTAGTCGGAGTCGTGTTTTTGGTAAATATTGTAATCGGAGTCGTAATTTTTATTAACGACTCCACAGCCCTAGCATTTTTCCTTACTGAAATTCGAATCGTAAACACTGTTGCCGAATAGGAAAAACGCACGAGATCGTTTACGACTCGGCTATATAACTTGAAAACTAGCATGACATTGTATTGCCATATAAGATAATGTTGCCGTAAATAAAAAAAAACAATTTATTTAATACTTAAATTAAGCGTGGCCATGCTTGTCGCAGTCACCCTTCATCAAGTATTTCTATGGTTTTTCTCAAATAGTATTTGTGGGAAAAAGATTTATGTATATGTCATATAAACGACCATTGACTGAATAATCTGTGACTCAGCGGATGTACAAAACAGGTTTTTTTATAAGTCAGGCTCGGCATGTGACAAAGAAATATCGTGTCGATTTATATTACATAAATTATAAATAGACCTTGTATAAACTATATATGACTTTTTTTCCAGGCACTTATTTTATTCGATAAGAACTCGTTGGTTTTAAAACAACAAACAACTTATTACCTCTACATATATATGTAGATCAAATATTGAAAATGATTTAATATAGTTTTATTTTATTGTAAGTATAATTGTAATATGAAAATAATAATGAATGTGAAATAATATTTTGCCTTATTTTGTTATCCTTAAATATAAAAAGACATCCATAGCAATCTGTCGATTTTCAACTAAAAGGTGAATTAGTTGTTAACTCTTCCATGCTGTGCAAAACTGGTCCCGATCACAATGTAAAATTATGGAATAAAACAAAATAAAGTTTTAATTAAATCAAAGTGATATTTATTCATCAATAATTGACACAAAGCAGCGCTGTATTAATATGGATATTTTTGCTATTCAAATAAATAAAGCACATATGTTTGTATTACACGCACCCATAAAAATTGACAAAATTTGGAACTAACTTTGTTACAAACTATTTTGACTATGTTCTATCGCTTGCAATGCCACTTATATTTACAAAAGATACATGTTCGTCACATGAACGTAGTTCCTGTGACCAACGCGAGACAACAACTTTTATATGCACGTGGGAGATGTGCTCGACGCACGGATGGTGTTACCACATAAAAAAAATATTTTTAATAGTATCCCCGTATCTATTAAAAAACTGCTGTTTTTTTATGTTATAGTTATATGTAGATGTACCATCATTACTTAAACGCTGCCGAATTCTTAACTAAAATTCTCCACATCGAGTAGATATCTTCAAAAGCCATTGAAGTTGTTTATTATTTTAGTAAAAATGTATGTACATGAAGTTCTTTTCATTTCTATCTTGCATGTGAAAATGTGTAAGGAAATAAACAATTTGCTTGCACAACACTCACGCAATGGTGGCGCCCTCGCTATCGATCATGTTATAATGGTACATCTTTAGTTACTCAACGACGATTTTCGCATTTTGTTTCGTTCATTAATTTAGTAATAAGTCACAGCACATATTTATTTAGCTGAATGTGGTATTCGGCCGTGGTAAATATTTTCAATGCTTTTTAAATTTACTGAACATATTTCTTGTTAAGGTCATTCATAACATAATGATGATAGCAAGTATTTAAGTGCTCGGTAATTTTATGTCGTAAGACAAAATAGCTAATACGTTAGATCATCTTTATTGGCTTTACCGAAGGTCTCCTGTCGATCTCGAAGCCATTTTTCAATAATTAAAACGTAATAATGATATTATTTTATACCAATCAGAACATATTTTGTAACGCACTGTTTTGTATGTGAGTTTTATATTGCTCCAGACGTTTAAAAAATGGCAGCCAATGTTAAAATATTTGAAGGTTATTTATTATATGTACATAGAGAGATTGTATTTTAATATTAGTAGTGTATATTCAATCCTCTTTTTATGCGATAGATGTGTTCTATGGGATATAGTATTGTGGAAAGTAGTGTACATATAATATAAAATTATCACCCCTCCTTGCTTCCTTTAAAAGGGAAAAAAACCCGAAATCCATTTTGTAATTTCATAATTTAAAATGTTAGAATCAATCTTGCTTCATTACTTAAGCAAACTTCGCGATAGTAAGTCTGAAGATGCCTCTGAAAGAGGCGAAACACGTGTCACGGTTAGTTGCACAATACGTGGAATAATAATAGTTATTTTAAATTTTATATTAAGATGAACTTACACAAAGTTACCGCCGAAACCATCGAAAGTAGCGTACATATATTCATATAGTTTTGAGTGAAAATGCATAACAGAAAACCCTCCTATGCTTAACTAACTCGTAGATATGCAATATTACACATGAATATGTGATTTACCATTTTTTTGTTTTGAATCTGTTGTGGTACATTTAATCTTTTCTCGCTGTTAATTCCACATCTTTCGTGCGATTAAAAACATTTTTTCTAACTTATACTTATTGATGCATACGAAATATTCAATTTGAATCTTATTCAGAAATTAACTTTTAAAAACAGCTATTTTTTAAATAACAATTTTGACTATGAAGCTGGCCGCAGCAAAATCTTCTGGTGGCCGCATATGAAAACCACTACTCTACATCATCAAAGTAAGTTGAATTATAGTTAATTACAGCTACCAAGTTTCAATAGAAATCGTCGATAAAACCTTTTTTCACAAGATGGTGACTGGATGTGACCGCTCACCGTCGGGTAATGTTAACCTAATGCCGCTTATACATTACATGCGGGTTTTCGAAATTGCTTAACGATGTGATTCTTGGGGGGCCTCCCTATGCTGCCACATCACACTGTACACACGGCATAATAAAAATGAAAAACTCATCAGGTTTATATGCAGTCTGTAAATTGACATGGAAAAATCTCAGGTCCTTGTGTTATTTTTCTAATAATATTTCATGGCCATATTCCTTGACTCATTATCATTTTAAGAATTAATTTCTTTTTGATTATTAACATGGGTATATCACAAGGAAGTAAACAATAAAATGTTATTCAAACGTGAGAAATGTCATATGGTTTCCATTGTTTATTTTTTTTTGTCGTATTAATAATCCACTAAGTGTTGAAGTATAAAATGAATTAGGCAATAATCAAGCATTGTTTTTTTTTACTTACGATGTTTGATTATTGTCAAGACTTTAATGCACCTTATTCATAATCTATCGGGGATTTCTAGGGATAACCGAGCAAAAACGTTTAAAAGGAAAATCGTTTTAATTTAAAACAAAATGTTTTATTTATACATATTAATATTTCCACAAGTTTTTTAATTTTTATAATACACCGTCTTAAGATGGAGCATCTTATCATGTTGAACCAAAAATAAAATAGGACATTAGTTTGCAATTGGCAAATAGCTCTCTGTAAACCCATTTTCAGAATCTTAATAAATGTGGGTATGGAAGGATTTGAACATCATAGACAACCATTCCTTCCTTACCTACATATAATAATAGAATAGAATGAAAATTTTCCGCGTGGTTTTTTCAATGCAAACAATAATTTAAGCCGTTTCTTTATGAAGTAAATGAAATAAAATAAGCTGAAAAAAATCGTTTGTGAATTGTCGCTTTGTGAAAGTAAATATTTATAATAATTATTTGTAAACAGTTTTATGGAAAAACAATTGGTTCGTCGATTAAAGTCGTGTTTTTTAAGAGACGTGTAAAAAAAATGGCAAAAATTGAAACAGATTATTTTAAATCGTTTGTAATTTTTTTATGTTTATCTGTTCAGCTATTATGTATATTTCTTTGCTATTAAAGCAGAAGTGAATATTTTTATGCCTGCCTATTCAGCTGTTATTTTATGTATATTTAGTAAAAAGAAAACTATGCAAAAAAGGATTCTCCAGCGAAAAAAACAATGCTGTGGTTTTAATGACATCAGACTGGTTTTAATATCAAGGTTGTTTTTGCTGAGTCACTCATTCCATGAATGAAATCACTTGCATTTTATTTTCAATAAGTGTCTATGTCAAAATAGTGCATTTGGCGCTGTAAAATGACGGCTTGCACTTAAATAGAAATGTCCAATACATTGGAAACAGCGTCCATTTTGTGGCGAATGACTGTTCAAATCAGGGTTCGGCAAACTACGGCATGAAGCTACAAACGCATCCACATAAATATCTTCCAGACGATATCGACTTCCCGATTTATACGTCTATTTTTTGTCAGCAGTTGAAAAACATTTTAAAATTTAAATTACGGACAATCTCAATACAGGCCTGCGTGTAAAATTTGATAGAAACATCAATTTTGATGCGTGGTACTAACATTGAAACCCATTTTAGTGGCTTTTATAGTTTATCGCAAATACTATTAGTAAAACATTGAGGCCAAGCCAAGCATTTCAGCTGTATATATGTATTATATAACATATTTAACCCTTTGTACGCCAACGTCTCACCAGTGAGTCGCATGCGTATTGACTCCATACGCCAACGTCTCACCGGTGAGTCGCGATGTTTTTTCGTTGAAAATAAAGATTTTTTTTAATACATAAACTTATTAAATGTTTTTAATACATGAACACGAAATCGAATAAGCGCATAAATTGTCTTTCAGCACAAAATGTATTGTACGCATGTGCCAGGACACACGAAAACATCTTCAAACTTTAAATTATGTAGATTAAAGCCTTTTTTATGCAATTTTTATTTTCTCTAAAATCGCTGGCGTACAGCCCTAGATTGATCACTTCGACTTTGGCGGTTAAAAGTTTCAGCAACAAGTAAGGGAGGGAGGCTGACAACTAAATACTAAATATAAATAGTATATAGGTAAACGATTTCTGTGCTCAACAATGCGAATTCGGTTTTCTAATTATTTTTTTATTTCTAGCTTTATAACAAAGTCGACCCTACATAACAATTATCGTGGCAAACGACGATAGAAACTATAATGAGTGCCCATTCAAACAAACATGTCAGCTAGATTATATTCATTTAAATAACTATTGGGAATCGGAATGTAGTTCATTTTACTTTTTAAAAGTTAGGTGAAAAGAAGTTCTTGGTGGAAAGACATTATTTAAATAAATAACACATATTATACAGCACTATTTCAATATAATATATTCTTAGGAAGACCAGGACAAGTTTCTCTCATCGCGAGCATCACTGTCATTGTATATTTTATCAGTTGACAATGCTCGCAATGTTTGAAACCATCCTGATCTTTGTAAGAATGTGGAAATAGTACTATGCAATGTGTCATTTAACGCAATATAAATATACTCATTCCAAAAGTCGATTGACTTATTCAGCGTAGATAATTTATTTCACATTATTGAGTCTATTATGTTTTTTGTACACTGATAATTTGACTGTGCTATTTTTAATTCTGTAACTTCTAAAGAAATGGTGACTTCCGAAATCATTGCAACATTTAATGCTGTGAGTCAAATGGGCTATTTTTCTCGGTCATCTTTTTTCAAATCTCAATGCATTTTCTCCGTACATCGCAACAAAATCTAAGACCATTGATTCAACGTAATGGGGCAGAAACATTCTTTCATGCTGGCGTGCATCATTGCTTGAGATCACGTGACATGTAATTTGAAATAATATTTTTCGGATTTCCAATCGCGTGCGGACCTCTACTTTCGCACATTCGACTTTGCACAATTCACTATTTCGGACATAATAAAATTACGTTCTTTTTATATTTTTTGGGGATAATGCAAAAATGTTTTAATATAACAAGGGCTGTGGAGTCGGTAAAAAAAAATTCGACTCCGACTCCAGCATTTACCAAAACCACGACTCCGCTAAAAAAAAGTTAGATATCGTCCCTTTTTTCCTATTTATGTGTATTCAATTAAATATCAACCCTATCAATGCGGCCAAAAGCCAAATTTGACATATTAAATGCAAAAATAAAAAGTTCAAACTTTTCAAAATTTCCGACTCCGAGTACGACTCCGGCCAAAACGCCGCGACGACTCCGACTCCAACTCCGACTCCAGCCAAAAAGCCCCGACTCCACGACTCCGGCTCCACAACCCTGAATATTACATTTAAAATACCCAAGTATTGTGTTACTAATTGTGACACGTGTTTCGCCTCTTTCAGCGGCATCTTCGAACATACTATCGCAAAGTTTGCTTAAGTAATAAAGCAAGTTGATTCTAATATTTTAAAATGATAAAATGGAGTTTGGGATTTTTCCCATTTTTGGGAGGTTTGTAATATTCCCCGAATCAAATATTCAATGCAGTAGTACTAGTTCGCCAGCATGAATGAACTAATCTTAGATGTTAATGAGATGATTGAATCATTAACATCATCATCTCACTCGGAAACCTTAATAAACGAATATCTAATCGTCCAAGACGAGAGTGCGAGAATGAAATGCAAAACCAGAAAAAATCATCAAACATTTTAAATGACAATTTTTGGTGCTTATTTACATCCCTCTATTTTCAAACATTCAACATTCGCACACATTTTCAGGAACCAATTATGTGCGACAGTAGAGGTCCGCCTGTATTTAAAACCACATAAAATAGGAGGTTACTGCACTGCGTTTATGTGGCATTGTGATATTTGAATCATGTTTTATTTTAGTTATTACTTATGAAGATAATGTTAAAATGTGTGATCCTAATTGATAAAAAATGAGTTCTTTAAGAACGGCCGAGCGGGAATCGAAGGACAGATCACAATATAATAAAATGTAATTGTTTATCGGTGTTGATTTCAAACAATGTTTTATTTATGTATTCCCTTCACTACCATTTTATTGTCCGCTTTGATTTCGTCGGCCAATTAAATGCGTTTTATAAAAACCGTATAAGGTCAATGTTTAGTCGGTGTTTTCTAAAACTACTTACATATGTTTCCCAAATTGTGAGACTTTAAAATAAAGTTAATATTGAAAAACCAATCATCAGTATGCTTGCTTTTGATAGTTTATCTGATAATGTTATTTATTACATCTGCATCCATCAAATATTATGTTATCCTTATTCATACCCACTCTGTAAGTGGAAATTATGACCACGATTTGGTATCTTCGAGAATTAATGTCACTTAGCAGTTTTCTCAAACAGACAATGCCAGTATGTATCTCTTATACTTATAGAATACTGTCAATCCTACTAAAGCACCCTCCGCGGTTTTTATAGCGTGTGCTGCAGTCGACAGACAAATTATACGTTTCATAAATATGTGCATTCGAAGAATATTTATCAGAACCTATACGCCCCTTTACTTTTGATAAAGTAAGTCATAAAAAATCCCTACCTCGGTGCTGTAGGAGGGTTAACTGTACCCTCACACATACTTAAAAGCCTCATTTATCATTTGTATATAACGTTTTATTTTTATCATAATTATGAAGATGTATTCAGTTTGAGAACTTCTGTTTTTATCAAAGAATGAATACCGTTTTTAAGGTTACAACCATTTTATTTATTTGACGTTTCACATTCTTGAGTAAAATCTTTGAATCATTACCGAATTATGATTTTCTACAAACAAAAATATGCGAGTCAAGGATACAAATATTTTACGCGCTTAATGAAAACAATACTTGTTCGCAGTGAGATTCTCCGTTATAACATTTCATGATCAAATAAATTACCAAATACCATTTATTTTGTACATACACATATAAATAGTCTTGTCAACGTACTCGCAAATAATAGAATCAGTTATGCTTGGAAAAATATATTAAAGTCATTTTAATCAATATATTTCATTTGTATTTTACGGATAATTTTGGGTAAAATCCTCAACAAGCGGTCCAATCATTTTTTTTTCATTTTTGACAGATAATCCAAGATGGCCGCCGACAAAGTGTTCCATATTAATTAATTGCTGATGTATATTTCTACGTATATTCTATGTATCTTATCTATTTCTACCTAAACTTAACAAACCAAATCTAAACAAACTCTTAACCTTACCCAAACCTGACCTGACCAAAAATAAAATAAAAAATAGATTATTACACATAATTAATTAATAACTACTGACAAACTATTTTGGTATCAGCAATTAATGAATAGGGAACACTTTTTCGGCGGCCATCTTGGATTATGTGTCAAAAGTGTGCAAATTTTTGAACTGCTAGTTAAGGATTTTACCGAACATTGAATTATTTGTATTAAAATTGACCAATGAACAGAAATTTTTTGCAACGTTTTGACGTCAATATATGAATAACTTAGTGTCACTTTAATGATTAATGATAAGAACAATTGAAATGTGCATTGTATAAGATTTCAATAAAAGACGGTTTTTTTTGTTCAATTCATAAATTTATTTTTAACCGTTTTGACTTATTATGATACTGCTGATAAGTGCTAATAATAATATTCTTTTTTTAAATTGTAGCTTGTTCCACAATACTTTTTTATTATAAAACTAAAATTTATTTTAAAAACTGTTGTATTTTGAGAAGGCGAAACGACATTTAAAATACTACAGTGTTTTATATCCAACTGAATAAAAGAATCAAATGGTCTTCATTTTTAGAAGGGATCCCATTGCCGGTGTAAACAAACATGGAATAATTCTTAGTTGAAAAGGCGAAGAAAGATTTTCCGCGATTAAAAATTTCATAATATTTTACTAGACTTTTTAATTAGCTATTTATTGTATCAAAACAATTACGGCCACGATGTTCGCGAGTAGAATTAACAATCAAAACAATTTAACCGACCTCGTGCAAACTACACTTTCAATTTTCCTTATCTCTATAACTATGCGTTTTAAGGAAATTGTGGCAACATTAATAACTTAATAAATTGACGTTATCAACGTGAAATAGCTGATAACTTTTAAAATGTGTTATGAATGCTAGATTCAGTTATTAAATAATGCGCATTTAAACTGGGTTTTATGTGTTTTAAAAATGATAGTAATGCCTGATGGCTTCTGTTAATTAATAGTTTGATATAAAGAAAATTGGTCGTTATTAAATTATTCTGTAACCAATTTAATTGTACCTGCATGATTTCCATTCGAAAAATGGTATTAAAAAACATTTATTCAACAAAAACAAAAATTACAAAGTGCTTACTGATTTTAGTTTAAATTTTAAATCCATGGATCCAGTGGTAACTTGTGGACATCTTAGTAACTATCAGGGCTGTGGAGTCGGTAAAAAAAAGTTCGACTCCAACTCCGACATTGACCAAAAACACGACTCCGACCAAAAGAGTTTAATATCGTCACATTGTTTGCCTAATTTTCCTATTGATATGTATTCAATTAAATATCAACACTACCAATCCGGCCAATATAAGACATATTATATGCAAAAATAAAAAGTTCAAGCTTTTCAAAATTTCCGACTCCGATTATGACTCCGGCCAAATCGCCGCGACGACTCCTACTCCGGCGAAAAAGCCCCGACTCCACGACTCCGACTCCGACTCCTTAGCCCTGGTAACTATACTGGTTGTTTGGCGAGGAGGTTAACACATAAATCTCCTATTTCTGAAACATCTGCACAATTACATTATCGTTAGATTGTTTTCTTTAACGTAGAAACTTATTCTTATATTGAACATATATTTTTAACAATTAAAATAATACGATTAATTCAATCTGGATATGCATCCCAAATAAGCAAAAAACACCCCACACATACGTGGAATAAAAAAGATATAACTTAACATCAAATACAATGAACAAGTATTCTCTTCGAACTTAAAATGACAAATGAATGTAAGCAAACTCATGAATACAAATCTCTGGCCCAACCAATTTATTGTTGGACTCTTTACCAAGTTTTATTGCTGGACAGTAAGTGGATAGGGCAAAGTGCAAAGTTGGTTCGATTATCCTTTCATGTGTACGTTTCATTTTGTACACGAGGAAAGGATAAGCTACACAAGTCGATTCAACGATTGGCCAGAACGTTTGGTGACGAAAAAAGTAAATTTCCAGGCATTTGTGATACTTCTGGCGCCATACAGAGAAGGAACAGACAAAAACTCAAACTTTTCGTTTATATCAGTTACTGCAGTATAAAATAAGCAAGTAATAAGCAGTGATGGGTAAATGAGATGAATGAAAGAGTGTTTTTTTTTAATTGGTCAAAGACAATTAGCATTCTTTTTCTGTCGAAAGTGGCGTTAGACAATAAAAATGTAATGACTAAATTAAGGGCTCTCATAAATACCATGTAAATATTTAAATCGCTTCAAATCAATTAAATATCACATTTATATTCGTGGAGAATTTCAAAATGTGCAATGATTAAATATAAACATGATCAAAGTCGAATAAGTATATTCAATTGCGTTTTTAATAATATTACCAAGTCTTGGTTTAGTCTCTGGTCGGTCGCCAAGATGGCGAATAATAATCAATATGCAGGACGGGTTTTGCAAGCCTTGCCGTTTGCAGTTGCAGTCTTGGAATATTCGAAGGCTACTTATAATGTCTATACGTAGATACATAAAATATGATTGTGTCTTTATATCATATTTAATATTGAGAATATTTTTCACGATATGATTGTGGATTCATTTTATCAAAGGAATAAATGGCATTCTAATAAAGATTCCCTTTCCATTCGATATATGAAGCGATAAGAATATAATTGACGTGCAATCTAAATTAAATAAATATCCTAGATTTAAATACTCAACGTACATAAAAATTTTATATAATTATTTCTTAATAATAAATCATAAAGTGAAGTAAAAAAACGTTGATGTGGGATATTGTCTCTCTTCTAGTCATTTCAATTCTTAGTCTATCTGTTATTTAAAAATTGGTTTTGCAGTGGAAAATCGAATTAATTAGTCATTTGTCACACTAGCTCCTTTTGACAAGGCAGTGTTAGAATGGGACAGCAAGAGATTCGCGACGATTATAATATCTCCATTGACGCAACCAATCGACTCTCGTTTACTATAAAGATTACATAGATAAGATTCTTTCATTTGTGAACGATGTATGTCTAGTACGTTTGAGTCTTTTATTTCAGAATTATTGAATATTTAAATTGAAAATCATGCTCTTTTTATAGTATAAAACTACGACAATCTTTCATATTTTGTTCACGATCATGTTTTTTATGTAAAAAGTTACGACATATTCAAAACAGCCAGTATCATTGTACAGAAACAAGTGAAAATACACAGGTGAGGTATCATTACAAAACGAAATTGTTGGCCGTTAAAAAAAATAGGGGGAATTTTTGGGTATGGCTTTTCCACACCATTGGACAAAAATAAAAGAATCAAATCCATTTTTAGACCAGCCCAGTGCGCTTTTGCTTTTTTAGAAACTGAACAACGAGCGGAAAGTGAAATGGCATCAGTAATGTCTGCACAAATATAATTTTATCATTCGATGTAAAAATATTATTTCACCATACGTGAGTAAAATGCCATTATTTATTATTATACACACATCAAAATAGAATTATATAAAGATCATTGTTTAGAAGAGACGACAGTGGAGTAACTAGAAAATGCACTAACCGTCTAGCTATTCAATTAAAACATATTTCATATAGAAAAATTAAACACCTTCTCTCAGTCAGGAACATATATTGTAGATTCCGAATGGACTAGTTCAGCAGAACTGGTTGCAAGCCATTCACTTAATATCTCATTTCAGAGAAGTTTTTTTTTTTTTTGTTCATGAAGGTCGCTGATGACCCATCATCAGTCGCCTGTACTCAGCGGAGAAACCGGACGCTGTGCTGACTTGGGAGGAAGCAGAGAAGCTGGTGAGGAAAGGAGAATATTGGAGGCACCGCGTGGGGGACATATTCCGAGCAGGAAGCGGAAACGGTTGAAAAATATTATTACACCTGATTTAAATACACCACCACACTTGTACGACATTGGGAAATAAAATTTATTATAAAACAGTGCAATAGTTATAGGAGCAAGCAAAGGACCAAAATTTTATTAAATTCTTTAAGTGTGCTACTTTTTTAGTTTCAGGTGGTGGCAAAATGCAAAACAAAATGGATTTAACTAAAGGTATGAAAGAGTCCGTCTGGGTTTTTTAATCCTTGACTACGCAACCGAGTACGACAAAATTACAAAGGTTTTCACTACTCGGCTACGATGTTCTTTATATTCTACCTATTGAATTGTTACGAGCAAATTTTTATATTTATCTTGAGAATGTCGTCTACCTTGGAATAATATTGCAAATGAAAATGTGTACCGTGGAAGATATTGAAGAAGAACGCAATAATAAACTTCAGCATTGCAAAGTATAGTAAATTATTTGTATGCCAATACAAGATAAATATTGCTAAAAACATCTTTATCGATGGACTCCGTTTTACTGTTGTATGTATATTGATGTTCCGCAATATTTCATTGTTTCAGCCATAACGACAAACCATACGCCCAACGCCATTTTTCTCATTGCCCGCCCAACTATTTGATCATATTTATAATTTTATTAAAATAAGCACATTATTGCATAAAAAAACATTACAATGTAAATAGGCTTAATTTCACTTTTGTACGTCACTTTCTAACAATATCATTTATATCGGAGATGGATTTTTATTCGTCTAGCCGGCCTATTTCAGTCGAATTGAAAAAGTATTTATTTTATTTAATGGAGTAGGTATCCAACATGGATAATCGCTCTTAATCGGGGACTCGAATAAAACGATTAAGTTCTTAATTTAAAAATACATGTGAATTCAGTTGACTTTATTTTTGCACAATTTTATATAATTCGAATTTCAAATAACACAGTTAGAAAAACAATTATTTATTTTGTTTTAAGGCGATTATAAGAAATTATTACTTTATTTAGGAACACTAAATTACTTTCTAGCTATAAAACAGGGGTCAGAAAGTTGAATTGAAAAAGTAATGAATTTTGTGTACCGATTTCACTGCAATCGAAAATTATATCAATTAAACTAATTATTTTATATCCGACTAATAAAAATAGTTTGCATCATAAACAAAATTATTTTAATCGATCTTTAGAAATTCGCTTAAATTAATTAATAGATCTTACATATAATTTTTTATTCGTTCTCTGTTTTGTTACATGTTTTTTCGTAATGTGGTCCATAGAGCGTATTATTCGTTGGAAAATAGAATCTAATATGATATTCACTTACAAAGATAGGAGATTTGATATTACTCAAAGAGTTTTTTTCATCTGAATTAACACCAAATTAATATGATTGTACAAAATTGACTAAGCTTTACCATTTCCTTCCTGATGCTCCATTATTTTTTATGCTTTTATGGCTGCTGAGCCAATCCAATAAAAATACTTCATAATATAATCACAGCGCTTCATAGATTTGAACACAATAATTATGATTCTGTTACGGTACAGTTTTTGTAATTTGTTGTGAATTATTAATTTAAGTAAATTCGTAAACTTAACGGAGCAAAAATATTACGGACGGATTAAAAATGACTCGGAGAATCGTTTAAATAAGAACGTTTCCGTCATTTTATACAGATGGATTTATATGAAAAGTCAAATTCTTGATTGTACGAATGTGTTTTTGAACTACTATATATCGGTCGATAGTGTTGATCTTATTAAATCATTATCAATAAAAGGTAAGCATTTTGATTTATTATGATTACCGATTACTAACAAATCAAGAAGCATATTCTTTTGCAAATAATAATGATGTCACATTCAACTTTATATTATATTTTCCTTTTCTCATGCAATTGGATACAAATCAACGTAGGGTGACGGAGAAAAATATATCTTGTGTTTCACACCAACGAGACTTCTAAGCAATTTTATATTTTGGATGTTTAAAGCTAAAGTGTCCAATACCTTTAACCGTCCGACTCACTATAGCAATCATCCTATATTGAAAGATATTGTTTTAACTTTTCGATACAAAATGGTTCCAAATTTAAAAGATTACATTAATCACTGGTCAGATACCGAAAATAAACTGAAAGATTAATTTATTATTCAATGTCTTGAGTAGTCACGCAAATGCTCTTCATATAATAAAGGTACATTATAGAACATAAAATATTATCTATTGTATAATATTCACACAATACATACGGTACTTTATGATGTTAAGATTCCGCTGAACTGAAATTGGATTCATTCAATATATTTGAAATGAAAAATCCAAGTCAAATTAAAGCGCTCATAAGTAAGCAAACGTTGTTTGATTCAAAGTATTAAATAGCCACAGTTTATCGTATAAACATACATATGTAGCTTTCATTAGATATTCTAACGTGAAGAATGGTCTAGTCTTATAGAACCTTTGTTAGTCTACCATGAACAGTAGATATGATTGAGTTTTCTTTTTTCATTTTGACATATTTTTCGAAACAAAGTCTGGTGTCTTAATACAATTAATATTAAACTTTAAAAAATAAGTCTCCCTCAAACCTTCAGCCTTTTCAGCAGACAGTTCTAATCTATGCAGACATTTACAACACGGAGGTGAGATTTAACATTTAATCTATTTTGAGTTTAATTAATAATTTCCTCGTGACAGTGTTATCTGTCAACATTCGCACAGTACAGTGCATGCCAACTGCGCGCAGACAGAGAGAGAAAAGAAAAGTGTGTAAGTAAAAATCGCTTTTAACAAAAAAAATATGCTCTTACGCACACACTCTCTGTCTGCGCATTCGATGAAAGATTGTGTGTCTTTGCTGCGTTACAAATAAATCAAGAGAAATATTTTATAAATATATTACAATCAACATAATAGTCGTATCGAGCAGCCATAAACTAAAGAGGGCAGTTAGGTAATCGAGCCTGCATATTATTATATATACAATATGGGCAAGCATTGGCCGCAGTCTTTGAATATAAATTGGATTCATTTATGGTGAGTACGCGTGCATTGCGAAGACATGGCAATCCACCGCTTAATTAAGACAATTAATTCGATTTGATGTTGCATAATGCGTTACCGCACACGTCTTGCATGAAATTAGCAATGACCCAAATGCGATAAGACATTTTCGTTTTATCTTAAAACAATCAGCGGCGAATAAAGGAAAATACGAATGCGGATGTTACGACAGTTACAGACCAATTTTGATGCCTATTTTTTTTTATTGTCAACCGAAACTGATGCAGTATAATTATAATATTACCATAATTATCAAATGTAATGTTTGCGTGCTGTTTTACATATTATATATTTCGACACACGTCAAATTTTATATGTCACTCCCCTACAATCTTCAACGAATTTGTTTTACTCCAATCGCATTTATTTTTTGTTCTAAATTCAAACAAATAATTTGATAATTATGCTTTCCGACGCTTAAACACGTTTATATTTTTAGTTCCTCGAATATCCGCTTAAAAGAAAAATACAAATTTGAAAAATCTAAACCCTTAAGAAATTTGCCAGATCATTACAGCAGTACCAACATTAGGTACTTTCGCGTAATACTATTGCGATATGTTAGAGGTTTTCACAGGGCGAAATATAATGAAATACACACTCTGTAAAGGCCCGAGTTGAATATGTCCGTCCATGACCCAAGAACTTCCATCAAATATCGTACATTTTTAAGTTCGCTGCCCAAACGAAGCACGAAAATTATTTTTTATTCTACAATAAAGTTCGTATAATATATTTTCGATGGTTTCGGCGGTAACTTTGTGGAAGTTCATTTTAATATAAAATTTAAAATAACTTTGATTATTCCACGTATTGTGTAACTAACTGTGACACGTGTTTAATAAAAAAGATATATTATTAAATAATATTCTTAACAGGACGGGATGCTCGCCTCTGCTTACATTATTCCCAATTCAAAAGAGCAATCACCCAACCTAACTGATTGATTGCAGCTCATTAGTTTATAGTTTATTAGTTTGTAATGTTTAACGTCATTAGAAATATATTTGTTTGCTTTGTTTCGATTCTATAACCCTCTCTTGCGTCCCTTAAAAAGGAAAAATCCCAATCTAATTGATTGAGTGATTGGACCTTATTAGTATCATTATGTTAATGCATTTTTTGATTCTATCACCCCCTTCCTTGTTTCCTTTAGAAGGAAAAAAACCCGTAATCCATTTTGTAATTTCATAATTTAAAATGTTAAAATGTTAGAATTTATCTTGCTTCATTACTTAAGCAAACTTTGCGATAGTAAGTCTGAAGATGCCTCTGAAAGAGGCGAAACACGTGTCACAGTTAGTTACACAATACGTGGAATAATCAAAGTTATTTTAAATTTTATATTCGTATAATATACTTAGGTATAAAATAGGTATGATATTAAAATGACTGATTGAAAAACGATCTCTGAAAGCAATTAAAATATAAAATATACTGAATAGTTAGTATCCATTCGTGAATTCATATTTTACTTGGGATGCGAAAATAGTAATAATTATCAACGAGAGACCAACGGGCTAAGTCCGGGCCCTCGCACGTTATCATTATAAATGCACATTGTTGATTAGACCCGTACTGAATATAGAATAAGTATAACATGCAAATAAAAAGCTATACTGCCCTCAGGCATTCATGATGTCATACTAATAGTAATATAATCTGACGATGTACAAATACTGGTGACCAGGGCCGGCCCTAAGCGTGAGCGAGGTGTGCGGCGCACACAGGCGCCGGCTCTCAGTAGGGCGCAAATTGGTGGATCGCTCCTAAAATGTATGCATGTAAATGACACCCGCTGCGCTAATGCGTTGACACGTGGATGACGCGGCACGGCGTATGCACAGGTGCACGGTCAATTGGAAACGCATTAAGCTTCAATGATAAAAAAGATATTGATGTAGTGGATATGAGTGAAGAGCTAAAACTAATATCTCGCAAAATTAAAGAGAACACGCCTGAATCAATTCTTAAATGGATATACAATTCTAATCTCCATCTGAATTATTTCCAAATATTTTAATAGCTTTAAGAATGTTAATAACTTTGCCCATTTCCATTTCCACGGGAGAACGCTCATTTTCAAAATTAAAACTAATCAAGACTTATTTACGTTCGAGCATGAGGCAAGAAAAATTGAATGGCTTGGCAATAATTTCAATTGAAAATGAAATTGCCCAATCACTTGATTTGGATATTTTACGAATGGATTTCGCTAAAATTAAAGCCAGGCGAGTTTCTGTTTAAAACTTAAAATTATTTCACAAACCTAAAAAATGTTATAATTTTTTTTTTTTTTATTCATATTTGTATTTGAATAATTAAAAATTATTTGCTCCTTGAGGTTTGGTTTTTTGAGGCGCCGAAGGAGCCTCGCACACAAGCGCAAAAATCCACGGGCCGGCCCTGCTGGTGACTATTTGATCCATTTTCTAACTGATAATATCAACAAATGAATCTATGCCAATTGGAAAACATAAAGTATATTTTTGTTTGAATGAATCTTCACTTTAGGTTTAGATAGATAGTTATCTGTAAAAATAATTGATCAACCCGAATATAAAAGTTCAGTTAGTGCATAACACTTACGTCTTGGATTATTTCATAGAGTAATATTGTCTATGTTTCTTATTATTTCCTAAGTACTTCCAGTCTTAGTTGGTATCCACCCCGAGATACCATTGAGATGGCTTTTTTTGTTTCACAAGTTTAACTGAATCATTTATTTGAATTATTATAAAATCAATTGGCTGAAAATCCAAGATTATTAATTTTCTCCACGCTTACCCAATCAAAGCTGTTTTTATCATTCCTGTCATAAAACTGAAAGGTTCTTGGAAGAATTTCTAAAATGTTCTGCCATTTTAAATTATTTTGTAAATTAAATACTTGATAATTTAACTGCAGTTAATTGATTATAGTGTATATTATCACGCCATCTCAAAGTTTTTTCTTTTTATTATAAAATTATAGTCTTCGACGTCTTCCGCAACATTTAAATTTCATCATAATAATATTTAGATACGAAACATTTTTAAATATACCCAGGTGGGTTTATAACCTACACATAGTAAAATGAGTAAATAAAACATCCATTGTGAATTCAGGTGTGTCTATATTCTGCAATTATGACATATGCATCTGATGTCGAGAAGTTGTTGAACAATGAGTCTTGTTCAACGCCTAAGCGAATTGGGATCCGGTATTTCACGGGTGAATAATATCTATGGTATGAAAGAATGTATCGGTAAAATTTGTTGATATAATTTTGATTGATTATTCATCGTGAGTCAGAAATATTTCCCCGCCTTGACATTAAATACATATTTGATCTTTATACTTGGAATTCATATGAAAATATTTACTTGACATTTTTTGTAAATAAATAAAGTATTTATGCTGCTTATGTTTCGACGGAATGATATTCATTATGTTTTACTGAATGAAACGACAGTACACGATCGCTTCATAGTTTCATTTTTAAGCTCAATAAAAAACGATTTCATATTATTTTCTTCTTTTAATCATTAATGGGATTAAAAAAAAGGTTTATTTTTTCTTATTTAACAGCTTAAATATGACTAACGATGCCGAATTTATAATTATAAATTCATTACTCGTGAAGGGAGTAGTAAGCTGTAAATAGTCACATTCATCCGGATTTGTCGAGAACAGAAACTCTGAAAGCTTCATGATGTTTTTTATAATCACTTTTAAGATGTTAACAGTCACTTCTTGGTGGAAAGGCATTATTTCAACAGTTTTTAGTACTTTTAGCACGAGTATTCTGATAAAAATCAGGACCGTTGTCACTCATCGCAAGCATTACCAACTGCGGACATAAAGTGAATCAAGGATATTTCAATCAAATTAATATTTCATGATTTAATACTGGTATGAATTAACTTTCAAATAAAACAATATCCAAAGTATTGTTTAAGGCTTGTGTAGTAAATTAACTGTTACTATTACTTTTTAATCGACTATTTTAATACTTCTATATTTCAATCTCTTCACTTTTAAAATCTGATCCAGAAGAAAAAGATAATTTCTAAATAAGTTTGGGGGGAAAAGGCACTTACAGAACAATAGGGAAAAATTGTCAGTCCCTGTGGTCTAGTGGCAAGAGCTTTGTCCTAGCAATCAAGGGACCCGGGTTCAATTCCCGGCAAGGTCAGATTTTTTCAATTGAAAAAGTTATCTTGGGCTGGGTGTATGTTATTTATCGTTGATTTTGTGCACAACTGAATTAATATTTATCATCGAATTAATCTCGTATGACTTTCACGATTAAGAATATTTGGCGCATTCAGCTGTAATGCCAAATATTTTTTCTTTTATTTAAAAAAAAATTGGTAAAGGATATCCATTAATGTATTGTAAATATAGCTAGAAGTAAGCTTCTATATAAATACCAAATTACTTGACGATATATAAATAGATCGAGCCTTCTAAGTGAGAAAGCTTGGCTTGAAACCTCATCGTTGAAAATTATCTTCATTTTTCTAACTATTATCCATATTGTCTGTACTTATGTATCATTGTATCATCACAGCAAACCGTACCATTGATAGCAACCATGATAAGTGGAATACTAATCATCGAATACCATATTAAAGTAATTCCTAATAAAAAACAAATCGAAACGTTATGAAATAATCTTTTTAAACATTTTCAATGTCAACAATACCGAATACTACTCGTCAATGCTGCTCATGCTGTTGTGTGTAATATTTATTTTTTAATACAGTGATAAATAAAACATTTCAAATGATGTTTCACAACAAATTGTGTGAGTGAACAATGATATCATTTACGAACAGACTCACTACTTCGTGTATTGAGTGCAATACTTCGTTCAAGATTTAGACCACACAACAAAACGAGTTTCGAGAAAATAGATTTTGGCAGATCGTTTCGATTATTACTTTCGATTCTATGTCGAAATAAAACTGAAAATGGTACCTACATACTGGAAAACTTTCTTTGGTTGCCGAAGCTACCTGTGTTAAAAAATTTAACATAAATTATTTCAACAGTAAGTACCATGGAATTGCTATTATCAAACGATTTTTTTGCATAGTATTGTATTATATTGTCATGTATATGAGACTTGAAATATTAAGTGTGAAAATTTTCGATCTCACGGTTGACGAAAATAATGTTTCTATTACTATCGGCATGACATAACTAATGAATAAGGAGAAGAATTTTTTTTTTCAATTTGTATCTTTTTGTGACTGCATAAAACTCTAAAAATACATTTTACGTTGATTTTATTCAAACATAAACAAGCATACACTACGACTAAATATTTCGTAATAATTGCAACTGGATCGATGTAAATATTTTTAAATAGATATGCATGGCCACATTATGAATATCGTAAAATAAAATTTGCATAAAATACATTTTGAAATAGCAAAACAACAATGAGTAAATATTTGCTGAATGTAATTTTTTCGTGACAAAAAAAAATATTTCCTTATATCATAAATATACGAAATGTATACAACTTTGAACAATGTATTTATTTCAATAAATAAATAAACAAATTGTAACACTTCCACTTACATTAAGCAAAGATCAGGACCGGTTTCACTCGACTTCGACTGATCGTGAAACCGGTCCTGGTCTTTACAAAATACATGTGGAAGTAGAACAAACAATTATTAAATATAAAAAATCTATAAATATGGATTGATTCACGATTTTTGCTTTATCTTTATATAATATCACCAACTTTTATTTACTAAAACAGTAAATAGATCATATTATTTTTTCATCGAAGCAACAATTAATAATAGTTTTTAAATCCAGATTTCTTTTGTTTTTAGAATACTTCCAATGGCTGTACTGAAAAACGGTGACTTCCGATTTACCGTATTGTATTTAGCTATGGATAACGTGTTTATATTTTAAATCATCACTGAAATTAAATATTTGGACTGATTTTAGTTTTAATAGTATGCTTATATAAAAAATATACCAAAGACAATTTTGCTAGATTCTATAGATCGAACAACGATATTTGAATTTGGATTCAACTCAATCTACTTCTTTTATTCTACCGAGTCTTGACGTTCTTACTAAAGGTGTACCATTATAACTTGACCACTTGCGAGGACGCCACCATCGCGTAAAAATTGTGCAATACTCAATTAAATTTATTTATTGACTATTAACACATTTTGATATGCAAGCTATCAATGAAACAAAATCTTCATGTAAATATATTTTTACTAAGACAATATAACTTCAAAGGCTTTTAAATGTATCTACTATATGGGGACAATTTTAGTTCCGAATTTGAACGGCGGTCAAGTTATGATGTTACATTTATAATAGGAAGTTTTTTTCTACATTTTCTCTGCTATCGTGATACGTTACATCAAAATACTGCAGGCATAACAAGGGAGAGATACACGGAAAACCATTAAGGGAACGACCGCAATCAAAATAAGCTTGGGAATTATTATTCACTAAACGTTCTGTTTGGATGCAAGCTGGTTTGCGAAATGGAGAAGATACATAAATAAAATGTACTTTATCCCTCTGCTGAATGTTTTTTAAACGTAGTACCTAATGGAATTACAAACACATTTCCATACAATGGTGAGAGACAATTTTTATTTTCTCACGGTGAGACATCTTTTTGTACAGATTATAAAGTTTGAATAAATTAAGAGGTTATTTGCTATTTACCGGTACAGTAGAATTAGATTTTTTTAGAAAATATTTCAATAAACAGCTAAGCAGGTACTTTGATTTTGAAAAAAATCAATCAGAAAACTGGATCACTTTTAAGGTGTTCACTGTCAATAATTGGTGGAATTGCATTATATTAAAAAATAATAACACATTTTTAGTACGTATTCCAAATAAAATTTATTGGGACGAGGACCAGTTTCGCTCAGCGAGATCTTTTCCAACTGAGCGAAAGCGGTCCTGATCCAAATAAATTTAATGTGGAATAACTAACAAAAAATGTTTTATTAGTTTTTAATACAACAACTGTGTACGTTGGCATCCAATGATGTACAACCATTCAGATTTTTTAGTTCGGTAAATCTATTTGTTTTACTTTTATTTATCTACTTTAAATTTCAAAACAACATATAGTAAAATCTTAAACACAATGATGTTAAATATTTTTTAATTAGTTTACAAAATTGGTCCGATTTCGTTATGAACTGGCGTGTGAATAAAATGTGTACAAACGAAATATGTATTAAGTGTTAGCAAAATTAAACTTACTTTAAGTCAGTCAGTTTTCAGTAATCAAAAAAGGCTCCTATCTCTCGCTGCAAGGTTGCATAAAACTTTAAAAATGCATTTATACAACAATGCAAGTTAACGCATACTTTGATATAGTATGTACTTATATATCAATCGAAGCTGTAGTAAAAATCGTGATTGTTTAAAATCATTAGATATGTGTTTAGATGGTATTTATGGGTGACACATCTCACATATATGCAGCCAAGAATTCATATTTACACGTATGACCACTTTTCTTGACTCGGTATAGTCACCGTTCGTATTTGAACAAATACAAAATATGCACCGTTGTAAAATATTTATATTGAGTCACAAAGAATGTATACATAAACAATTCAAATAAAAAATCAGCAATATACTTACGAAAGTATGTCCAACATGGTTTTCATGTAATCACCCACAAACAATATTCACAGAACAAACTCACTGAAATACCTATACTAAAACACAGGTAGATGTGAACTTGTGTGAAAACAAGTAACTTTACACGAATTTTAGATGTTTTCGTAGTTGTTAGATAGATTATCAAAATGATAAATGCTGTTTACAATTCAGTGTTCATTCTTTCATTTAAAATCAAAGCTACTGGTTGCCGAAATGATTTCCAGCAGAATTCAACACAGAAACTTATGTGAGCTCTGTGGCACGAACCAATCAGCAAAGCATACCGACCTGAGAACTGTCTGTTGAACCGACCTGTTGGATGTATACAGAGTCAAAAGGAGATTAATTATGGCCTTCTTGATATTTATGTAGTTTTCTAAATATCACCGCTTAAAAGAACGTAGCTTGGGAACAAAAAACAAATACCACAAACATACGAAAAAAATACGTCATGAATCATTGATGACAATATTCTCAAGGGTATCCAACGTTGCACCCACCACAACCTACTTTAAATTCTCACCATTAATCAAATGGATGTATGATGTTAATAACGATACTCGTTTTTCATTTAGCATAGCAGGAACAAATACTCAATCTGCCCCGTTGGATATACCAACATGGTTTATCTCAGAAAAATTACATGGCTTTCATAAAAAACTCATGGTGTAACAAAGCTTTCGAGATTTTTCCTGGGACATTTATGGAAAAAAAGCATAACCAGTGATAAAAAATAATTTCAAGAATACATTTTTTAATGAACTACCTATGTTTAAATGTTGTCTGCACATTTACGGCGGCTGACATTTTTTCATTATCTTAACCCGTATTCTTTTATGCTTCCGTTCATACTTCGAACTGGGTAATAATTATATCATTCCAATATTAAGTACTTAATATTCTATTTTTTCAATCCGTCTAGGCCAGCTCGTGCATTGCAATGGGTCAAAAAATATACTTTTTATCGTACCTTACAATCGATGAGTTCACTGAAAATATATAATCTTTAATGAACGTGCTCAATTTGAAATTTGAAATTTTCGAATGCTGTATACTTCCACAAGAATTTTTTATCTGTCCGAAGTTCCATCAATGTAAAAGAGAAATAATCAATGTCACTCTCTATTCAAAATTATAGAAGAAACTGAAATTAACGAACGGATTTGATTAAATGGAGCAGAGCAAATGTTGAATTCAATTAACAATGTATAATTGTTTTATGATAAATGCAATCTAATTCAATTGAAGGAAACAATGTCGCTGACTAGCAATTCCTACTAGTTTTACCTTATACGTATTTTTCACCAATACAATCATAAAGTGTTAAATGTATTTAAATCCGGAATAATCAAATTACGGAAAAATAACACAATTTAAACAGGACCTCTTGGTGGTCAAAGAAAATATCAGCGATGTAACAAATTTGATAAGTATCGATAAAAAGACAGGTATTTTTTGGTTGCTTGTGCTTCAGATTTGCGTATTTTTTATTCACAATTTTAAAATAGGTGAAGTTTCTACTAGCCACAGAAGTTCGGCCCTGTTGGATGTTTGTAATCATTTTAAACAATAATACACTACCTGTGCATTTTCCTTCTCTTTCCATATAACACAACCATTGCAAATTCATTTCCATGCTATAGCTAACTCCCTTCATCATAATATATTATATTATGTTATGAGTGCAACAAAAGGGACGGATGATAAAGAATGCAGCGTAGGTGTAAAATATGCAGGGGTTAGGTTACCTGTAATTCCAGTGTGTATAAATATATATTGTTTTATAATAAGTAGTTACATAAAGCCAAGTTGCTTTCATTGCTATCTGTGAAAAAATAAACGACTTAAAGTATTCACTCCTTTTAAAAGAAGTTACTAATAAATGTTGCTGCTTAATCTCAGGGGTGAGTTTGGGAATGATTAAAACCTGCAAACCAATCGTTAAAATGAAGAATTCAGCAATACATGGAAAATGGTAAAAGGGTTTAGTTTTTATATTTCGGTTTTCCGCTGACTTATAAAACTCTTTTTCTTGGTCGTGATTTTACGGTTATAATATTATCTTATAAGATTCCACAGTAAGGTGATGTTTTTAAATTGTATATTTCGACTGATTATAATGCAAAATCAAAATAAGTAACAACTTGGCTTGAGAGAAAACGTTTACTAGGAAAATCAAGGCAAACTATTTTTAAATGATCCTACCTAATGCACTCGATTGATACAATAAAGACTAATCGATTTATTGGTGAGATATTCGCCGTGTTAAATGAAATAAAACCCACAAATTGGGGACAATTGCATTCCCGTTTAGAATATTCTTCCCAAACGTATATTATAAGTATGACATTAAGAAAATTAATCGTATTTTGCGAGTTTACATGAATACACGAGAGAAATGAATACTTTTTTCATAAAATATACCAAGGAGAATTATTTTAAATCCTCGTTCTCGCAGTATAAAATTAGATAAGATAACTATTTTATTTCACGTATTGTTTAATATAAAGTGGCACGTGTTTCACCTCTTTGTGAATCATTTTCAGACCTACAATCGTAAGGTGTATTCGTGTACAGGTAGACAAAAACCTTAAAGCTAGTAGTAAAAAAGCTTTTATAATTGTCCTGTTAAATTTGTTTTAATAATAAATTAATTGATAATGAACGTATGTCGGAGATACAAGAAAACAACATTACGGCAATTTATTTACAGTAAAAGGTAGCTAGCCCAAAGTCTGTTTCGATACCTCTGAATTCAGTGTATTTTGCCTTCGGTGCACGGTTAATGTGTAGCCGCTCACGATCTGTCGTTTGTAGAAGGGAGTGCTCATTCGACGTTCAGTAGTAATTGTACATACCTATATTTTTTTGCATCAATTTAATAATATTACGGTGCGTATAGTGGAGATACTTGATCCAGTGAATCACCATTATGATTTATTTGTATTTCAGAATTCGAACAAAGAACACCAACTGACAGTTAACACATCGAAATAAGACAGCAGAAAATTATTGCGAACGAACTTTCGACGAAATGATCGGCAGTGATTATACTCTCGAGCTATGCAATATTTTTCATTCAGGACAGGTATGGCATGCCAAACATATTTTATCCTTGACATAAAATCATTCTACATTCCTCTCTAGACTTTAAATAACATAAATATTTAGTTTATAACATTTTTTCATGGGGTTAATAGTATACCCTTGCGTTGATGTCTCTCGTATGACAGGACTACAAAAAAAACCTATCCCTGGATAGTTCGATTAAAGTTCAATGAAATTTAGTGGTCTAATAATATATCGTAATATTTTTAATATTGCCTGCAACTATTTCCTGATTATGATTGCATTCGTAATATTTCCGGCAGGTGATGTTTTATTGTTAATTTATTAGGTTCTTCAAAATAATATCGAACAATTATTTTTGCAATTTTGAGTATGCCGTTTCAAGCTATTCGAATCCCAAATGAGCGCATAATATATTATTTTTTCGTTAGATTAATGAAGATAATATACAAAGACATAGATTTCTGTTTTAGTAACAACCTTTCACATATTAATCAATCCTGAAGACGTTACTAATATTTAACTCCTGTTGAAGTGATCCATCATTGCATATGGCTATAAGTGGATTTGGAATTAGTTTTCTCGACAGATTGAAAAGGGAAAAATATATATGTAATCGATTTGAGAAATAAAAACAATAAACATGACCTTAGGTTTTCCTATTTTAGTGAAATTTAGTTAAGTGAAAATCAATTGCAATAGAACTACATATGTACATATATGTAATACAAAAAATATTTCTCTCGGTTTATCTGTCTACCTGTTGTACACACACATACTCTCTCTCCCTATTGGAGCATCATGCACATTAAGTGAATTTTGACAGGTGGCACTACTACCTGGTATTTATATTGTATGTGTTTATTTATAATTAGTTATTTCATGAACTCTACTATTTATCCTTATCAGATGTCACACAGTCATAGCAGTGCTTCCCAAACTTTTTCATGCAATAGCACTCTAAATCTGAAAAAAAAAATCTGCGCCCCCCTGTACCAAAAACATGTTTTGTGTGCCTTTTCTGAAATATTATGAATCTCTCTGAAAAAAACTTAAGTTCATGTAATTTTAGGTTGAGCCAGGAAGCTGTACCCAAAGGCTGACGGGGACCATCAAAACTGGTGTTATCCTCAAAGATGTGTCACTCACTGTTCACAGTGGGGAAGTGGTGGCCATTCTTGGATCAAAAGGTGTAATAGAAATTTATACTTGGATAGTTAAGTTACGGAAGAATTACAAAATGGAGTTTGGGATTTTTTCTTTTTACGGGAAGCAAGGAAAGGGTTATAGAATCAAAACAAAGCAAACAAATAACTATACTACTAATGACATTAGCATTACAAAATATTTACTGATGAGACGCAATCAATCAGATAGGTTTGGGTTAAACCTTTCAATTGGAACCCTTCCTTGCTTCCCGTAAGAAAGAAAAATCCCAAACTACATTTTGTAATTTTAAAATATTAGAATCAATCTTGCTTAATTACTTAAGCAAACTTTGCTATAGTAAGTCCGAAGATGCATCTAAAAGAGCCGAAACACGTGTCACAGTTAGTAGCACAATACGTGGAATAATCAAAGTTATATTAAATTTTATATTAAAATGAACTTCCACAAAGTTACCGCTGAATCCATCGAAAGTTTTTCATTAAATACAGGACATGATAGTTTCGCTGCAAAGATTTCTGAGCATGTAAATATGGTATCATAAAGCAGGGTACTTAGCACATTCTACGGGAGTGGCAAAAGCTATTTTAAAATGAACTTCCACAAAGTTACTGCCGAATCCATCGAAAGAAATATCAATATAAAATTTCAAAAATGCTGCATTCGCTTCTGACGCATCAAGAAGTCTACTGACTTCATATGTACCTAAAAGAAAGCCATGTTTTCTTTTGAATTATAGCTTGACTGACAGCTATGTTTTTTGTTTGAAAAAAAACAAGATAAATAATTTCGTAAAAAACTTGGAAACAGTTTGGAAAGATTTTATTGCCATTAAAATAAAATTTATCTTTTACTCCATTATTTCAGGTAGTGGAAAACGAGCTCTACTAGATGTGATAGCTCGGAGGGTTTCAGCCCGAGGTCAAGTCCTTTTGAATGGTGCACCACTAAGTTTGTCACAGTTCCGCAGCTCCTGTGGATATGTCCAGCATACGTGTGATTTCATTCCTGGCTTGACCGTTCAACAGACTCTCAATCACACTGCAATAAATGTAAATACAATGCCAAAATATTCTCAGATATGACTGTATATCACATTCGTAATGTGCACCACAAATATAAATAGAGTAAACCAGGTCCAAGGTTGAGTGACAACGTCTTTGGCTTTGGTTACAGATGGCACTGCCCAGTCCGGGCAGTTTCATATTTCAATTGAATTATTAATTTCTGTTCATAGCCATAGATATATGTGTCATTTAAAATTCCCACCCACACCCTTCGGGTTTGTTGACAGAAGGTAGCGAGAAAGATTAGCTTGCAACTAGTCATATCATTTCTATACCTCTCTTTGAAAAAGAGAGGTTTAGTAACTGAGCTAAACAGCTCTCAGAAAACTTCCATTGATATAAACACCATTAGGAGTCCATATGCTCCACATTGGAAGCAGACATGGTTAAAAATATATAAATATTTAAGATGAGCACTCGTGACATTCTATTCTACTTACCCACTGACCATATTGGCTAAATGGACATTTTCACACATCAATCATTCCCACATCTATCTGATTTTGAAAACGAGGCGTTGACAGCGTGATATGATATCTCCTTCTCCTTCTCAATCTCATCTTTCTAGCCTAAGTCTGTTAAAGGAAAGGTAGATTAACTGAATGGTGCTCATTCGTCCAAATTGGGATCAGGCATCGTGTTAAAGTATAAGTGTCTTTCAACAAGATGGCTTCTTCAAATTCTCAGATGATAATATACAAACATTTTGATTGTTGCTAAAATATTCACTATTGGGACCAATACCTTTTGTAAAGTTAATGTGCATAGTGCATATGGATATCGAATTAAAATAAAAAAAATTACTAACTTAATTTCATACTAAAATGTCCCTATTATTTTCTATTTCAGCTCTCAGGATATTTAAAATCGTCAAAGGTAAAACAAGTATTGGCTGATTTAGCTTTGTCACAGGTAAATAGTTTTTTTTATTGCTCACCAAACTTTGTATGAAATATAATATCTGTAACATGATTGAAAACTTTCAGTTTGTATTAAATTGTTGAATACTTGATGCCACATATCACGCAATTATTTATCATTTCCTTTCTTAAATTTTTCAATTTATTTACTGTAACATGTTTTCTAAATATTTAATATTTCTTATAAAAACTAACTAATATTTAATATAAAATAACTTTAAGATTATAAGTAAATAAATAAGATTATTCCACGTATTGTGTTACTTATTGTAACAAGTGTTTCGAGGCATCTTCGGACTTACTATCGCAAAGTTTGCTTAAGTAATTAAGCAATCATTGCTTAAGTTAATCATTGCTTAAGTTAATCATACTTAAGTCAGTAATCATTACTTAAGCAAACTTTGCGATAGTAAGTCCAAAGATGCATCTGAAAGAGGCGAAACACGTGTCACAGTTAGTAGCACAATACGTGGAATAATCAAAGTTATATTAAAATAAACTTCCACAAAGTTACTGCTAAATCCATCGAAAGTATTTAACTAATATTTGTTTCTTGGTCGCCTCTTTGTAGGTATCAAATAAATGCATAGAAAATTTGACAAAGAGTGAATACAGAAGACTTATGATTGGAGTGCAGCTTGTAAGAGATCCAGGTAATAAATACTGAATGTTTTCAGAAGTGTGTGGGCACTGTATTGTTGTATTTAATTATCATGGCAATATCAAAAAACAACTGTGATAATGTTTCAGTGATTCTTCTCCTCGATGAGCCAACGTGGGACCTGGATCCACTCAATACATACTTGGTTGTATCTATTTTATCTAACGCTGCAAAAAAATATGGTGCAGCCATCATCCTTACAATGGAAAAACCTCGCTCAGGTGACATAATTTAGTATTATTGCAAATCAAGACTTATAAGTTAATTAATGTCTACAAGTCTCAATTGGAGTGAGTACATAAGAAATTTCTGCAATTGTAATGTGTTGTGTAGGTCATTTGAGTCACCAGTCGCAAGGACTGTTCAGCTAATCAATGAATGCACTGCCTATTGAGTTGGACATTTTCAGCAGTGGACTTTGTGCTTTGTTTTTGCTCTTTCAATTTCCATTTGTGTCTTTTATACCATTCTCTGTTGAATGATTGTTGTGTTTTGTTATATGTTTGTGCCGTCTTTATTATATTTTTCAAATGCATGGGGCATTGGCATCAACTGTAATACCATGCCATGTATACATATTTTTTTCTTGTAAGCAATTATGAGATTCAATGTATTTATTGATAAATCAACATATTGCATTTTAAATTTGTTTTCAAAAATGTACACTAATATAAATGCAGTTGAAACAGCCTCAATGATTTATTTACAGATGTGTTCCCATTCCTTGATCGTGTTGTTTATCTGTGTCTGGGTGATGTCGTGTACGCTGGGCCGACCCGAACATTATTGGACTATTTCGGAAGTATTGGTTTTCCCTGCCCGCAACTGGAAAATCCTTTGATGTATTATTGTACGTATCGCCTATTAATTATTTTTTCTGCCTTACTGTAAAGTTGTTATCTCAATATGAATCATTATCAGAAGGATTGCGAGAATGTCTAGATTTTTTCAATGAAACTAATCATCTTTTATTATTTTAATTATAGTGTGCTTGTCAACGGTGGATAGAAGATCACGGGAAAGGTTTATTGAATCGAATCACCAAATAGCTGCTCTCGTTGAAAAGTTTAAGGTTGAAGGTCACGCAATCATGCAAAGCGGTGGCAACGATCCTCACAGAATTATCAATCCAAATAAAATGCAACTATCTTATGGCAAGCCTGGTGAATTGAAAGTTCTATGGCTGCTATATGTGTGAGTGACAGCTTCATCTTTTTTCTTAATTATATCTTGTCAGTCTTTCACATCGGTAAATGTATCAATCACAGTCAATGTTTCAATTGTTATCATCAAGTAAGAATTACTTATAATCTAAATTGTCATTTTTCAGGCGAATGCTGGTGTCCATATTCAGCTTCAAAAGATCTGGGATAAAGCAAATATTATTGAGATTATTCGCATTGCCTATGTATTTCTTCATCTTATGGATATTTTATAATGATTTAAAGGTGTGTATTCTGTATTTCAAGTTTAAAAAATTTCAATCAATATGAGGCAAATTGGTCCAAAATTTCATATCGTAGTAAATAAGATACTCATCAAGAGCAATCGTCATTCAAACGCCTTGCAACTTCAGATATACTTTCAGTAAATGATCAATAATGAGTCAAACTCTCGCAATTAGTAACATGATCATGAATAAATTTACAATTTGAAGATATAATAATTAAATAGAAGGTCAGGGCAGTTGGGATTACTAATCAATATCAAAATTATATTTTTCTTCAGTTTGTTTTAATTTTTTATTTCGTTATTTTCAGAATTTACAGCGGACTTTTATAACTAGAAGCGGACTTATATTTAATTGTATGGCCGGAACGTATTTTATCAGCATTGTTAACACTGTCCTCACGTGTAAGTTTAGTTTTGATACTCGAATACAAATATTGAAATTGATAAAATTCATAATTAATTAACCTGTTCTTCAACAGATATTCCATATCGAACAAGATACTATCAGGAAGCGCAGGAAGGGCTTTATAGTGGGGCATCATTATTGTTTTCATACAATCTTGTATCCTTGCCGTTTTCATTGGTTTCAATAATCGCAGCAACGGCAATTGTATATCCGTACGTATTGTTGTTTCTTACTATATTTTAGTGCAGAGTATCGAAACAAACCTGTGACAAATGTGACTTTTTTTTTTATTATTTAGATTACTGGGCGATATCACACAGTCTTATGATTTTCTCTATATTGCTCTGGCGTTGTGGGCATGTTATCTGTTTGCCGAACAGCAGACTATGGCTATACTTATGGTTATAAAGTGTCCATTGGTGGCTGCAACCCTAAGTATTTATATAACCTGTGTCTACATAATGCTTGCGAGTGGATTTTTAAGGTGAGCATACATTTCTCGCTTAGTCACACGTTAAGCTAAGGTTGTGAACTAGATATAAGAGCATGCAGCCGTTTGCTCTTTTATCTTGATTGCTCATGCGCTATTGACGCTGTGCAATCGAGACAGAGAAGCATCCGTCACACGCCGAATATATATATTCTTTAAAATAGAATTTAACTATTAAAAAAATTATACTTACTAATGTAGCTGCATGTCTTTTACAAGCAATGGTAAATTATTCCACTTTTACATTGATAATAGTGCTCAAGATCACCTGTACGTGATATGTCAACTTTCCCTGTAATGCTGTTTTCTTAATTCACTTTTGTTTGACAGATCGTACAAAGGACTCGAAGACTGGCTATACTACCTGACTTATGCAACGCAAACACGATATGTTTCGTCATTCCTAAACAGAAAAATATTCACTCAAGAGCTTTTCGACGGACTGCCTTTCAGTAGATCAAAAAATTGCACCGATGCAGGCAGTTTAATACAAACTTCGTCATCGTTACAAGAAGCAATAAACTACGACTGCCAATATAAGAACGGTAAATCGTTTTTGGTTGATCGCTTCAGTCACCAATATTCAACCAACGATTTGTTCTTGATGAGCGAGTTTAATCTAGAGTTCAATTTGGGATTATCGTTTGCTTTTGCAGTTGGGAGCATCGTTATCAATAAACTCTTTTATCTCATGCCGCTTCCATCATTCGTAAAAGCCAAATTCAGAGAATAGAATAATACTGATATATTTCTGACCGAAGAAGGTCCCTAAACTAAATACTAAAAAAAATAATCACGATATTAACACATTTACTGCAAATACAGTCTATATTTATATACTCAGGTACTGAAAATAAAATAATCTAAGTACGTAGCGCAACACCATTCGTGCAGTATGTGTGCGTCATATGAGGAATTGTAAAAACGCACCTGCGGTCTCAGCACTGAATGTTTTAATAACCATGGACTGTTATAAACTATGGTAGCATTTTAAATATTTCAAGCTTTTGTAGACAAGTATTTTTATGAAAATGTTTACGAAATATCTAGATATTGTTTTGTCTAATGCGGTAATCTATTTAAAACCGTGGGAGCCTTGTCAGATTTTTTTTATATTGACAGATAATTTATCTATGAAAGCAGATATTCTGAGTACGAATCTGAAATTTTCTGACAATGTTAAGCATCTCACATTTACGATTTGAAATAATTATGTGTGATGGCATAGATTGAATTGTGAGTAAGTAATACAATTATGTTAAGTGAAAGAGGCCACAAAATAAAATAATTAGTAATGTAAAAGTGCTTTTATTTGAATTACATTGATATTTCCACAGGTAACAAATTCTTAAAACTTATGCTTATTTCAAATTAAGATATTTGATACTCTCCTATATTGTTTGGAAATGCTGTGAATATGACTGTATCATTCTGTTGCCCGCTCTCTGCCAACAGTTGAACTTGAGCATCTATGTAGAAAAAAAATATTAAGGAAGAAATCAACATATTTGCATATATGTTCGAAAATATGCCTAAAGAAGACTACAGATAGCTATACATACTACGAATTATTTATTATGGTGTATGAAAAATTCTTACTTTTATATGTTTCTTCAGATATCTCTTCATACACAATGGCGTTTGAGAGCTGTTTATCAATTCTTGAAGCCTAAAATATAAAGCATATAAAATAAACCAAATGAGCATTCATTATTATAATATGTTTCGTTAAGAAAAATAAATAAAAAGATCATTCAGAGATAAATGATACAAATTTCTGTGTAAGTCATAAAAAAGTGGTGAGGCAACAATTCACTACTCTAATATATTGGAATAAACGGAAACTACTTACGCTTATAGCCACCTCTCTATATTTTTGCAAGTAAAGTTTCAGGGGTTCAACATAGTTATCAAATCCAAGGGTTGTCATGGCAAAAAGGATATCTTCCCCGTTTATAGTTTTTCTTTTTTCCATGTGACATCTATCGCTGGCTTCACTCGTTATAAATGAAATGAATTCCGACACACACTCTTGGACGCATTCTCTAGCATCTTTTGCAATCTTAAAAATAAACAAATCATATTATTTACACAGATGACAACTCGCAATGTACCATGCACTGATTTTTCACAATAAGATTGATTTTTTGGAAAAGATTACAAAATGTATTTTTGATAAATTAATATTACAATTTTTGCTATAGATTAAGTGGGATACTCAAATATACAGATATCGCAGACATACAATATGTTATACAAGAAATATACCTTTCCATTATCAGGAATAGCCCTCTTCATTATTTTAGCGACATTGGCGATAGGTAGAAATCTGTCCTGTTCCCGAAGTGGTAGATTTTTATACTGGTCTTGACCTGAATCATCTGTATTGTCACCTTGTTCTGTTAAATAAGAAAATATTTCATTAATTTAGACATTCTTGAGACAGACTGAAGGATTATTAGTTACTCACCATAGCTCTCTTGCAAAGTGTTTAAATAAAAAAAAGGATGGAATGAATAAATAAATAATCGAATTTCGAATACAATTTTTTTTTTTTTTATGACTAAGAAAAATCGTCAGTTAAAAAGCAGGTACAAAAGAGAAAAGGGTCATATTTAAAAATACATATTTTATGAACAACATATTTCGTAGATTTAAATTTCGACATTTTTCATGGTGATCCATGAGTTTTAGGTGATTTTGGAGAAAACAATTTTTGGTTAATGCAAATTATTGATCACTTCACACATCGAACGAAAAAATATTTTAAGAAATCATTATCTTCAAGGATGTTTCGAGATAATCAAGAAACTAATTTCGTATGTACATTTTCTTTTATTAATTCACATATCTTACTTGACGATCAGAATGGGTTTCACTTTGCATGAAAACATTGAAATCTGATATTTTTATTATCATGTAGTGATTGCTAATAAAATGAAAAGGAATCATTTACCTATCATATCATCAGGGTTCAAAAGGTATTGAGGATCATCACCAAATAACCGATGGGGTATTTCATCGCCACTCTCGCTATTTTCCATTATCTTGTAAACAAATAAAGAACTGTTAATGAAGATTGAAATACATCAAAATCAAAAACACATGCAAAAGATCAACTGATATAGCAAAGATGTTTATAGTTGCACTAAATCATAGATAACTATACACTAAATGCTTTTATTAACTGTAATATTTGTTCATACGTATCACAAGTATGTTATACACGTAAAATTTCTTAAAATTACAAAAATTCCAAATTTGTCACAAACAAATTATATTTTTATATTGGTGATCATTATTTGGTATGCATATTACAAAGATGAGCTTGGTACTCGACCACTGTTATAACAATATTCCAAGTCTAAAAATAAATAACGGTAATATTAAGACTTTGTATGCTTTCAACTGTTTTAGTAACTTACATTATATATTATTATGCACGTAAATGAGATTTTTTTCTTTATTATATAGACTAACTTATCAATCGGGATCACTGCGTCAAAAATGTTAACAATGTTGTTGATTTTGACAGACAGTTTTAGTATGGTTTTAGTCTATGATCACCAGTCAGATATAATGTGTTGCCACTTTACAAAACATCCAGTGCTGTATTATGGCAGAATTATTATACTGTTAATAGGTGCTACCCAACTCCGGACGAATATAATACCAATATTTATCGGCATTTCAAGTTGAATACTGCTAGTACTAAAATATATTACAACTTACAAAAACAATCGTGAGAAGTACGTTTGGTTCGCAATACGGGATAAATGCAGAATATAATAAATTACACAATATGAAATGAACATCCTAAGCTAAACAAAAAATATCAAAATATTGTAACAGTTACATTATAGTAATTTGTATCATGATTTCGACAATAAAGGGGACTTTTTCACATTTCAATGCGTGACTGAAAGCTTGGTTATCAAGCTTTACTCTACTTTAAATGTTGATTCAAATTTACATTTCAACTTGTCCCTGTTTTCAATGCCTACCAAAATATCGCTAGTACCTACCTAGCAAAGGTATTAATTGCTACCAAAGCGTTCTTTAAGTTTGCCGCCTACCAAATATGATGATTTTAAATGAATAATTGTGATGTCATTGACTGTATTCTTTTAAAACCAAGGCTCGTGTTTATGAAATATAATATTTTTAGCCGCAAAGTAAAAATTAGATAAAAAGAAACATGGTGAATAGAATAAAATTTGGGTTGATTTTGTCTGTATAATTTTTTTTATTTGTTTTTATATCTGAGATTTTGAAATCATTTTCAACGATTTCACTGTCAAAAAAATGAAGACCCCTGCTTGCTACGCTAGTTTGACTATCCAATACATCTCTCGTAGAATAATTATGTATTACAATTTATTGTCTATTTTATTCGCGAATTAGTTTCAGTTTATGGTGCATTCGTAGCACACAAACACACACACATACACTAGTATTGTAGCACAAATAATAGTCGTATGGTGAAATTCGCTTTAAGTTGTTGACCGACTGGCTTGAAAATTATCTCGAGTGTAATTTATTTTTTAATATATATATTCATTATATCAACTATATCTGTTGAAGTTGGTGTCGATTTTACCTTCATACAATTTTGATTTCAGGAATAACGAAAAAAAAATTACGGGTTCATTGGAAATAGCTGTCATTCAACATGGGAGTCCCTAAATTTTTTAGATACATAAGTGAAAGATATCCTTGTTTGAGCGAATCCGTTAAAGAGCATCAGGTAAATAATGTTGACTGAGTAATACTTTTAAAAAAAATCATAGATATCGTATGTAAAACATTTAATTTTCCTATGGTACATACTCAAAATATTATTGCCCGATAATGGCTGAAAAAAAAATGTTTTCATGTAGTTCATAATTAGGTATTGGCATATGAAACAAATGCCAAGGATGACGGAAATTATTTGTTGAAATTCTTATCGTAAAGTATTTTAACGCATATTGCTATCCAGCATTGAATAAAATGGTTAACCAATACCAATAAGAATTCTAAATATTCTACATATTTCTGCGACTCCTGCTTATCTTTGCTATTATTGGAGAACGGGTGCACACATAATTTGAACTGTCGAGTCTATATTTTGCTTTGAAATATGGTAACGTATGTTTATGAAGGAAATTTTTCTATACGTTTAAAAAGTTTCAAGTCATTAGAAAATCTTTGTTCTTACTTAAAACTTTCTCTGAAGAATCTTATATCTGTACAAATTTTATTTAAAAAATATCTATTATTCTATTTGAATCTCCGTTGTTCAATGTAATCCATTAAGGTGACAACAGAAGTCACTACCATGTTGTGAAATATGAAAACTTGGATAATCTAATTTTCATAGGAATAATTCCACTGCATTTTTAAGGGCCCTTTCCTAAACTATAATCATGCGATGAAAATTGATATGTGATATTCTTGCAATAATTATTTTACATCTTACACTATCGCCCGGAATATCTTCTGAAACAATCAGATAATTGATTCATGTTATTCACATGTTTGTGTTTTATCTAAGCTACACCCATGCAAAATTTGAAGACCCCTCACTCACTCCATCGGGTTGGTGTGCACTCCAATCAAAGCTGGCTATGGAAATTGCCATGCCTGTAGATGCAAAAAATGATAGTAAATCGTCCTTTTTTTTCTTTTCTTTTCAGCTATCGGAATTTGATAACATGTATCTGGATATGAATGGCATTGTGCATACATGCTCACACCCTGACGATGGAAATCCTCATTTTAGAATTACAGAAGAAGCCATCTTCACTCAAATTTTTCACTATCTATCATATTTATTTCAATTGATCAAACCAAATAAAGTTTTTTTTATGGCCATTGATGGTGTTGCTCCACGAGCAAAAATGAATCAACAAAGAGGAAGAAGGTAAACTAGAGTATACGTTTTATAACTTTGGATAAGATACTGAATGCACTTGACCGATCGACAACCAATCACATAATTCACGACACTACCAGTGTGGAATGTGAAAAAAAAACATTCTTTCCAATAATTGATTTCTATAGATGTACCATTATAACTTGACCGCTTGTGAGGGCGCCACCATCGCGTAAAAAGTCTGCAATACTCAATAAAATATATTTTTACTAAAACAATATAATTTCGAAGGCTTTTAAATGTATCTACTATATGGGGAGAATTTTAGTTCCGAATTTGAATGGCGGTCAACAGATGATGTATGATCTATAGCAGTGGTTCTCATGTGCGGCCACCAGAGAGTTTTGCTGCGGCCACCAACAGCTTCATAGTTAATATTCGTATTTAATTAAAATGTGTTTTTACAAGCTAATTTGTCAACAAAGACATTGAAAATTAAATATTTCGTATGTATTCTATTATGTATCAAGAATTGTTAGTTAGCCAAAACTCAAACACATACATTTTTATGTCTTTTTGACAAAGAAGACTCAACACAAAAATTTGGTGCGGCCACCAGACATTTTCGTAGGACCGCTGATGTTCCTAATGCGGCCACAGCCAAATTTTACGTGAGAACCACTGATCTATAGCATGTATTTCTAAACTTTTATCAATTCTAAGCCATTTATTTTTAATGGATAATTTTACATGCTTTTTTTTGCTCTTCAAAATTAGCAAAAGTTATTAAGAGTCACCACTTTGGTAGTTTGTGATGTGAAAATTGACTTTTTTAAACATCCCATTATGTTGATAGGTTCAGAACAGCACGCGAAGCTCACGAAACAGAAGAGCTCGCCCGCGCTAAAGGTGAAGTTTTACCCACAGAAAAACGTTTTGACACAAATTGCATTACGCCTGGAACCGTTTTTATGGAACATTTGCATGAGCAATTACAGTACTTTGTCAAACACAAAATTTCAACAGATAAAGCGTGGTCTAAATGCAGAATAGTTTTATCTGGTCACGAGGTTTGTATAAATGCAAATTATTTCATAAAAATATTTAGATACGAAATGTTTACCAACTAATTCTTTGTCTTTATTACAGACTCCAGGAGAAGGTGAACATAAAATAATGGACTACATTAGGTACATCAAATCGCAACCTGATCATGATCCTAATACCCGGCATTGCCTCTATGGATTAGATGCTGATCTCATAGTGCTTGGTCTCTGTACGCATGAGCCAAACTTTTCACTTCTGAGAGAAGAGGTACGTATTGCAACCCCAGTACTTGATGTCACTTAACACGTTCACTGCTTTATTAGATTTGCAAGTGTGTTGAGTGAGACCAAAATTTTGTTCTGCCTGCACATAATTGAATTTATCCAGGGCTCGGCAGAGTTTGACTCCGACTCCAGCATTTACAAAAAGCACGACTCTGACTCCAACATTGACCAAAAACACGACTCCGACTTTATTTATGTGTATTCAATTAAATATCAGCCCTACCAAATTTGACATATTATATGCAAAAATAAAAGTTAAGACTTCAAAATTTCCGACTCCGAGTATGACTCCGGCCAAAACGCCGTGACGACTCTGACTCCCTCTCCGGCCAAAAAGCTCCAACTCCGACTCCACAGCCCTGAATTTATCAGTTATTTTGTACGGCTATGATTTTTTACTTCAAATTAAGAAATTATAGAAGTTATATTAAACGAAATACATCTGTACAAACACTGTATTTATAATGTTGATTTGTATATATTTATATAGTGTGTAATTTCTTTTTTAGGTGAAATTTGGTCGTAACGCACAACAAGCCAGCACCCCCGATGAGAAGACATTTTTCTTACTTCATTTGTCGATGATGAGATCGTATCTAGAGCAAGAGTTCATTTCACTGAAGAATGTTATATCTTTCGGTTACGATTTAGAAAAGATTATAGACGACTGGGTGCTCATGAGCTTTCTTGTCGGCAATGACTTCATTCCTCCTCTACCTTATTTGCACATACACACCGAAGCACTTCCACTGTTGTATGAAACGTACAAAAAAGTCATAGTCCAGCTAGATGGTAATTTATTCAAAGATATACAAACATCCATTCATTTTACTCGCACTATATTTGATTTAGATGCAAGTGGTATGAACAGTTCTGTCATACATTAAAAATCCTTTCAGAATTGAAAATAAGATATTTTCCTCAATAATGAAAAACACCTACTGAGGGACAGCATAAGTACATTCGGATACCAAAGACGCCTATCCACTACTAAAAGTTCATCTGTCTATGGTAGATTTATACCATAGACATAAAAGTGAGACTTGATATTTATTAACGTCATAGTACTATACCAGCTCTATATCTGACTAGTACCAATGAGTGAAATGATACAGGCCACTTTTAATTTTAATAAATGTTCATTTCATCAATTTTATCAATAAAGAGATGGCCTCCGATTGAATGATGATTTTTCTTGTTTCAGGATATATTAATGAAGGCGGCGTTTTAAATTTAGCAAGATTTGAAATATTCATGAAGGAATTATCTCAAGTGGATTCAGGGTTTTTTAAAGATAGCCACTCGAGTTTTCGAGGACTTGAAGGAGCCAATGTAAGTTCCTTATACTAGAAATGTCTCTAAAATATTAAACCAAATGTAGAACAGATTTTTTCTGAAAGTAAATGAATGTAATTTTTTTATGCACTTATATCTAATGTACCTGTTATTTTCTGTAGGCCCGAAATAATGAAACGTTCAGAATGGGTGCACCGGACAAAAAAAATGCAGGAGCTAAGCCGTTAGCCTTCCAATCAGATTTGAAAGCACTTATTGCAGCCACTGATTTCATGGTAAGCTTACAAAATAACTTTGCCTTGAAATTAAATCAAACATTTTATGGTATTTTTTATACATTAAAAAGTAATTATTCTAATACATTTTCACCGTAAATTTTGATTCCATTGTTCCTCTATGCATAAATAAATATGTGACATTTTCAATTTTAGACTATGCAGGATCCCAATGAAGATATGTCAGAGTGGCAAGATGTGGATGACGACAGTGATGGTAATATATTTATAATATCGGTTCATGTTGAATACAAATTATAGTAAATTTTTTCAGGTCCTATAGTCACTCACAATCGTGCCTGTAATAATGGAGAGAAGAGTGCGAAAAAACAGTTACCATGTGCTATCACGAAATGGTGATTGACAGAGAGCAAAAGAACATTCAATGAAAGATTTTTTGAAGTCAACTTTATTAATATTATCAACGTTGATCATACATTATATAACCTACACAGTGAAACGACTGTTGAATGTAAAGCTTCAGAATTATTAAATTAAATGCTCTGGAAAATGCAGGAAATTAAGTCTAATCAATCTTTTTTTCAGATGAATCAAACTTGTTAGGTGACGAGTTTACATTACATCGGCGCGATTATTACATCAATAAAATGAAATACAATGAGTTTACACCGTAAGTAATTAAAAAAGAACAAACAAGTACAGTAAAAGTCTGTTAATTCGAAATTCAAGGGACCAGATTTCCCAAAAAAATTCGAATTACGAATTACGGGATCAGTATGAAAAATTGAATTTTCGCGGCAATTGTCGACGGCTTGGAACATCGCGGCCATTTTTTCGATTTTTATGGACCAAATAAATTCAAATTACGCAATCACTAAAAAAAAGAAATTTTCGCGGGAATTGTCGACGGCTTTTAACAACGCGGCCATTTTTTCGATTTTTTTATGGATCAAAAAAATCGAATTACGATTTACGCGATCACTAAAAAAAATGAATTTTCGCGGCAATTGTAGAAAGCCTGGAACATCGCGGCAATTTTTTCGATTTTTATAGACCAAAAAAATCGAGATACGAATTACGCGAACACTAAAAAAATGAATTTTCGCGGCCATTTTTTCGATTTTTTATGGACAGGCATTTCATAAGAATAAAAAACAGTTAACATATTTGATTTTTAGTCACTTATATTTAAGGTATTCGCGCGTAAAATAGAATGACCTTTAGGTAGGTATATACTTATAAAAATGAACCATTGTAGTGAAGTTAGGTACATACTAATATTTGAAGTGTCACTTGCACCAATGTTATAAATGCTCGAATTCGATTTTGACATACGATACTTCACTTAATATAGATGTCTCACTTACACTGATGGTTTACATAAGCTTTACTCTTCAAAACAATGTGTTGACTAACTTTTAACCTAACAAACTCACGAAATTATCAAAATTTCGAAATTATTGAACTGTCAAAATTTCGAATTACAAGAAATCGTATGTACATTTTGGCGAAAAACATTACGAATTACGAATTAAGCGATATTTCGAATTAGCGGTACATTTTACTATGAAAAGTCAATATTGGGACGAGCAAATTATGAAAATTTCGAATTACGAATTATCGTTGTTTGAATTAACGGACTTTTACTGTATTTAAAAAATATTCTTCATTTACTTCTGAATCAAAAACATTTTTTCATAGTTTAACTATGAATGGTTTCGTATTCTATTAAATGCTTTCCTTGTGAAAACAGTGTGATTTGTTGTATATATGTATCCGCCTGTTGTTCAAATTAATATCTGTCTATTTTGGACTGAATGCTTGTATATCTGTAATTTTATAATTTTAGAGCTGTGGCTGTAGAGCAAGCCGAGTGCTATGTGAGAGCGATCCAATGGATTCTCCATTATTACTACCAAGGCTGTGTCAGTTGGTCGTGGTTTTATCCCCATCATTACGCTCCCTACATCACTGATGTTGCCAAGTTTAAAAACATGGACTTAACTTATGATATGGGTTATCCTTTTAAGCCATTCGAGCAGGTAAAAAACAATTTGTGGATTCAAAAATATGTATATTACTGTATCTGACTTAGTATAATAATTATGTGTTCATTACATTATTTCATGAGTAATTTGCTCATTAGAGTGCATCATTTTTTAATCTTGTAATACTTAGGTTATAATAGGTTACCTGTGACAATGACATTTTTCAACAAATCAATAAAAATGCTAATAAGATAGAAGCATTTAGTTCCACAAGAATTGTATTGGTCAATTATAGCTATTTCAGCTTGATTTTATTATCAGAACTATTTAGCAGTATATGCTTCTTCACTTTTTTACAGCCAATAAAAATGTATGTCTTGCTTAAATATGTAGTTGCTTGCCGTTCTTCCGGCTGCCAGCAAGGAGCTTCTGCCGGATGCTTTTCATTTTCTGATGATGTCTGATAAATCGCCTATTTATCATTTTTACCCGGAAGATTTCGAAACTGATTTAAATGGAAAGAAGAATGACTGGGAAGCGGTTGTGTTAATTCCGTTCATTATCGAGGTAAGTAACAATGAGCAATAAGCACTAATATATATCTTAATCTCAACTTTTATCACTCAACATTGCAGAGTTGTGTTTTCTGTGTTATATATCAAAATTAATACCAATACAGAAATAACACTTCCAATTTTCATGTAGGTAAAGGTACTTTTTTTACGAGTACAGAAAATGACATATTTTTTAGACTCATTGCCCACCTGCGCCATCTGTGGTACTTACTATGTATTAACATAGTTAGTAAGTTAACACAGTACACGTTATATTTTTACATGATTACATTTGGATTTAAGATGTATTACAAAGTACACTATAAATATTTGATTATTACCGTTGTAATTTCAACATTCTAGGAACAATTGTTATCAGCTATGAAACCTTGCTATGAAAAACTTACAGAGCAAGAGAATAAGAGAAATTCTCATGGACCCATGTTCATCTATGACTACACAATTGAAGATTTAGGTATTATTTCACCATTTGAACATATTAAATTGAACTTGAAGACTTTAATGAATTGTATAGCCATAGTGAGAATAATGGCTTTAGTAGACTTATAGATAAATATATATTATGTAATTTCATCCGTATAAAAACAGTATAAATTTCTTGGAAACTTCATCTCTAATATTGTTAACTGGACTACATATATTTAAAGCCGACTGTTTGTGAAATTTATTTAGGTGAAGTAGTGTCGCCTGCGTACTTTCCAAAAGTGCGTGAAAACCATGCGAGAGAAATACCACTCACCTGGAAAGATCTTGTTGTGCCCCCGGATCAAGTTGTGCGAGGACCTCTGCCAAACCCAATGAAACATCTGTATTTCCCTGGTGTCCCCACATTAAAATATAAGGAATTTACTGTGAGTACATTTTTTTACAAGTTAACGCATTATGCACTATTAGCAGTGTGGAAGAGGCAATAATGTACATCTAATATTTTTAAAAATAGGCAGTTGGACCTAAAAGAACAATAACTTATCTCAAGTTTAAATCTATTTTTAATTAACATTCTAGGAATAATCTTCAATTATAATACTTCTACGATTTTTTTTGAAAATCTCTTATGAAGTTAAAATTCAGTAATGTTTTTTTTTTTTCGTGAAAAAAGTTTAGTTTACATGAAGTAAACAAAATATACGTTGAAGTAGTGTATAAAAAATAGTATAAAAATACTTCACTTGGCAATGACAAGCACACTACATAAATGTTAAAAATACCAGTTGCCGAAGTAGATATATACATCTTTACCTGCAAAAAGTGTTAATTTGATGTATGTGTTTTGTCTGTTGCTGTACCTGATACATGTTCTTGGGGACAGGTTTGCCAGCATCTGAAAAATATAAATTTTATGGTGCAAATGTTTTATATGTATATCTGTTGCATCCATTACTGTTTTCTGTTACAGCCACGTTTTGCCAAAGAGAGGGTGAGGGTATTCGATCAGCCGTCACGCAGTGATAATCTAATTATAGAAATTTCACACGATAATCATGCCGAGCCCACCATTGAAAATTTAGTTTCAACTCTACTCGGAAAAGTTATCTGGGTCGGCTGGCCACATTTAAGTCAGGCTAAGTGAGTAACCCTTTATGTCTTTGAGTGCTTAACTGACAGAGCAGCATTTAAGTTTTAAATTGAATTGAATGAAATATATGTTTTAGTGTTAATTTATATTTAACGACTAGAAATTATCACTTTTCAACATTCTCAGATGGGGCTTATTTCTGAAACATAAATCATTTTGATCAATGCCATTAGATCATAAATTTTATATGTTCATCAAATAAGTTTTAAAATCTTGTTTACAATGTGTTTTATTGGCTCACAATTTTACCCTCGCATTGTAAGTTATTGAGATACAATTTTTTTTTAAATATAATTCACAGTTGTGTAAACAATTTCTGAAATTCACACTCTGAAATCCATATACGTAAACAAACTAATGATTATTATATTATATAAATAAAAAAAGTTTTAATTTTTCACTGTTTTATACTAAAAATATAAATCTTTTATAGACAGATAAATAGGTAAATCGAGACTAATATATTTTTAATGTTAGGCTGCAAAAAAATGTTTAATTGAAATTAATGTTTTACAGAGTTGTCGGTGTGTCCAATGAAAATTGTCGATTGTATTATAAGCCATCTCCGAATGAATCGAGTACAATAGAAGATGAAGTGGTTACGACAGTGTTGAAAGAAGATTCAAAAACTGCTAAAGCGATGTTTGAATTGAGTAAAAAGACGATACTCGATCAGTGAGTGCATATTGATTTATAGTTCATCATTTTCAGGATAGATGAGGCTTTAAAAAATATGCATAGATCAAATATTTTTACTGTTCTTCTTTGCTATCGATCAATGAGGAAAGAATAAGACTTATTAATTTTTACTCACCATTTGAATAACAAAGTGATCAACTTTAAATTTATATTGATAATGAATTTTCTCAAAGTTACTGCCAAACATTGTCATTGGAATTTTCAAACACATTATTGACTTTCAATTTTCAACTATGAATTCATGGTAGAAAAGCATTAGTTATAAGGTATAAAGTAACATATTTGAAAACTATTTTTAATCTACAGTAATTTATTTCTCTTTTTTTCTAGTCAAATGTTTCGATTGGGTATAGATGTTGGAGAAGTTACAACTATTGTCAATGCAGTAGGTCTTAAAGGTAAAATGACATAATAGTTAATGACACAATCATTTTGGTTTTAAAATAACTGGAGCTTTGTCTAGTTTTTAATCTTTATGATTCATTTTTGTTCATAAATATGTGTGAAATTTCAGGTTACAAGTATGTTATCGGAAATGGAGGAAATTTAGTAGTAGAAGCTATCTGGTGCACGGTCTCCGGACCCTATCCTCTTCAGACAATTATACCAAAACTCAAAACGCCTCCTGCCTTCCACAATAAGCGCTATCAGTCTCTCGAAGATGCTATGCCTCAAGGCGATAAAGTGTTCATTACAACTGGACCTTATTACGGATGCATGTCTGAGGTACGTGCTTTATTTTATCTCATTGTATTGATACGCCTAATGGCCATAATGATACTAAAAGGTTAAACGCTTGAACCTGCAAAAGTAAACATTCAAACTGTTCTAAACGTACACTGATAAAGAAAACACATTTCTGTAAAGACTTTTATTTTCTTTTTTACTGACATTTAAAAATTCTCAGGATCTATTTTTTGGTAGCACTCCTTTTTTGCAAAACCATAATTAATCGATTATGTGTCTTCATCAGATTGTTGACACTTCAGCAGCATCGAAGAATGAAAGGATCAGGATTTGTGTAAACGTGGAACCGGAGCCTGTCATGACGCCTTTGAAAAGGGAATCAAACGCACGGATCTATATGCCGGCTAATGTTGCAGCGACTAGATGCGGTTTGTTAATACTCTAAAATTCTTTCATCGAAAGATGTTTAAACACTTAGTTTACAGGCTCTTTTTATCACTTTAGTAATTGACATGTTAGTTTGCATTTGATGACCTATTAACAAACGCATAAATTTGTGTATGCCGTAAGCATAGTGTTAACAATTAATACTAATGGCTCATGCGTGTTAACCTAATTTCAGGAGTGCCAAATGCTATGCTGTCTCGGATTACAGGATGTCTCTTTGTAACCCCCGAAGGTTCGAGTGAAAAGAAAATGAGAGGAATCAACATAGGCCTCAATCTGAAGTATTCTAAAAAGGTATTTATATTACTTTTTTTTTGACTGAAATTTTATCATCAACAGGCAGATGAAACATGTATCATAGCCGGCCCTCTAGTCTCTTAAAGTAACCGGACAGCTGTTTTAAAGCATAATACAATTCAAGTGTCGAGACAAAATTTGACCGTTTTCTTTCCGGTCGCTTATATATTGATAATATTTTTTGCGTGCAGAATGAGGAGGTGACAGGCTACACTCATCGAGTGGACAACCGTTGGCTTTATTCACAAAAGTGCATTGATCTGATCGTCGACTACTCGGCGGCGTTCCCCGAAATGTTTCAAATACTCACCAAGATTATTGATAACTTTGATGATTTCAACGAGAAACAGTTGTTCCCGGATAATTTAGGGTAAGGGAACCGAATTTTTTGTTATGATTTACATTACTGAATTGTTTCCCATTTGTATCTTTGTAACCAGTATTGTCATGCACACAATGCTATTTTAACAATTTTACTGCTGTGTAATGTCAGTTGTGTAGAAAAGTAATATTTTCATTGCACTTGAATATTTCAAATTGAAATGCAATAAAATATAATCCTTTTCATTTCCAAGCATTTCATTTTCACAGTATTGATTTAAAAACCTAGTGTCACTCCCCTATATTGTAGGCACTCAGAACACCATCGAACGATCTATTAATCGCCTCAACTATTAGTTTAAGTTGATATCAGTAATTAAATTCAGTCAAACTATACTCTATATTGAGATCTATAGCGATTCAAGATAGAGCAGTTTTCAAATCATGTTTTCAGACATCTAGGCGTGGCGTCTCCAGGTCGGTTCTGGGGCCGCTGTCTCGCTGATTCTTTTACTCACTGAGTGTGCGAGATACATGGTATTATGCGCAGACTCCGCTGGACCGAACGAACAGTCCGGCAACCGCATCTCTGCACGGCTTATCTACTAAGATCAGACCATGCGATAGCGGGCATATTACACCACATTTTTAATTATTGGTCAGTGAGAAATTAGCGACATTTGAGTAAGCTCTTGATATCTGAATAAGTCTTCGTGTCGGTTGAGTAAAATCCTAAACATAAGCCCGGAAAGAGAAGCTCTCGGTCTCCTAATCCTCCCCTTAAGTTCCGCATCCTAGTGAACTGATATCTACAGGTAAACGCAACGTAATCGTATAGGTATTTGTTAATTTTAAAACTAGCTTCAGTGATTATAACTTCAACTTGTAAATGTATTCAACGTGTAAACTTAAATTCGTATGTGCTAATCGCACATTGTAACTTCTTCTTGAGCTTGAGACTTCTTTTACTATCAGAGCCTCCTGTTTTCTCCTACTCCAATCCTGAATATCCTCATCCTGAGTGTCGGATCGTAGGCTCCCTCTCGATTTACGAGAGAGCCGAGATCGAGGTCGTCTCACTAGTAGCCTACCGTGCTGTTCATCCACATGTATATAAATGTAATGAATGATGTTTTTTTGAGGTCTTTATATCGTGTGTTGGTGGTCATGCTAGAATATACAGAAGCTTGTTTCCTCTCACAACTTATAAGACTTTATTTTCAGTGAGGGTAAAATACAAACAGTCGTCGCATGGATTAACGCTCATCCTTTCAATAAATATTCGGTAAGGAGCTGTGACACCAAAGGATTAGAGCCGGACGAATTGGCATGGATTCGCAACTTGGTCGATCAGCAAAGAAGTCAGCTGCAGAGCGAGGCCAAACAGCTGAGACTTCAAGTGAAACCATCTGTGCTATTCAAGGTGAGTCGCTTAGCACATATTACTTACAAGTGAATATATACGAATCCTACCAGAATCATTTCATTTACAAAAATGGTTTGAAACCTAAAAAAATCTAGAACACTTAATTTTAGTCACAACAGAAGAATGAAATCTTTTTTTAAATGCACCAGCACATTTATATAAGTTCATTTCTCTGCATCCTTTTCTTATTGGGATTAGAAGATAATTAATTTTAACAGTTGCAGAGCATCTGACATGAAAAATTTGTTTAAAAAACAAATTCAGGTGAAATATTAATGTCTTACGCTGTATACCTAACTATGAAAGAGATTTATGTGTTTTAACATATTTATTTATGTCAGTGATGCACAACCTTTTTGGGAGAAGGGCCAGATACTCGATTCTCAGATAGTTTGAGGGCCACATGAGTAAAACTAATTAAATTATCAATATTTTTAGTGCATATAAAATTGAAAATTTTATTGTTCTTCCATCGTCCATAAAAAGTTCTGAATAAAAAAGGTGATTGATATTTGTCATTGCTGGCCGCATGGAATGTCATTGAGGACCGCAGGTTGTACATCACTGATTTATGCTAACTTGGTGGAAAGGCATTATAATAATATGTTTCCCTTTGTGTTTTGATTTCCCTCATAGCCAATGTGCTAAATGACAAACACGCAAAAATATTTTGCTATTTTAATTTGAGTAACTACAACCGTAACCATAATATCAGTGTTATTTACATAAATTAACTGCCAAATGGACAAAAGAAAATTATGATAATTTTTTTCACTCTTCTATATTCTATTTACTTTTAGCCTGACCTTCACTCGGGCAACATCCCCCCCGATCCGCTGGCTGCCAAATACATGTTATACGACCGAGTTGTAAATGTCAATCCCAATTCGACTGTAAGTCTTAAAGCTTTAATTTTCATTCATATTGCTATTACACAATTTTCATCTATCTATTAACACTACAAATGAATTCCAGGTTCCTCTAGGAATGAAAGGAACCGTGACCGCAATTATACAAGATCACGAAAAAACCAATACAGTAAACTTATCAGACAAATTAAACAATGAACCCTCTTATCTAGTACTGTTTGATGAAGCATTTTTGGGCGGAACCAGCACTGACGGAATTGATGAATGTAGATTTTTCAGGTATTTTATCCTTTTTACAATCACTTGGCATTGCGTTATCGACCCGTGCAATTTATTGTAATTTTTACTGAAAATGTTTTTCATGTTTCTAATACGTGAGCTTTAATACTGAAACACAAATATGTTCATAGATAATTGTTTTTATTGGATGTACATATAGCCTATTGAAGTACAGCCATTCTTGTAGTGGAATGGTCCATACAGTCCTCTTCAGTTGTTTCGTCTGCGGATTTGAATCCCAGTACGGATAGTTTCATTAATAGTTTTATGAATTTGTATTTAAAGGCGTGTACAGCATTTAGTCCCTGTAGTACAATTTATGTTGACATAAACTCCATTAGAAGTCTATATGCTCCTCCACAGAAACCAATATGGTTACTTAATTGTATAATTATAGATGCCCAGCCGGCTGTCATTAATCTATTTGTTTCACATTCTGAAATTAAGTTAATTTAGTTTCATCGTCATATCTGGCTGAAATAAAATAATCATAAATCACCATAGTCTGATGATACTAAAGTTGCTCCTTTGCTATAGAGCTGATATTTGATACTATTTGAACTAATTCTTAATGTTGTATTATTTTTTAGATTACTCGGCGTTAATCTGTTAAACATTTCACACGGCCGCGCCAACTATGACCAAACCAATAAGGTATGCGACTCTTCTTAAATAATTCTTAAAACTCTCAAAATATACTTTTAGTATTGTTTTTATTTGCTTCGCCAATGTTATTTTTATAATTTCATTTTATTATCATTCAAGGTGCAAGTTAACATTCGACAACCAGCCAAAGACAATCATCCGGATAATTTCAATAACCTCAGAGCTAACGACGGTCACAATTCTGCTTTCGCCAGCTATTCCAGGTACTGTCTTCAATTTTTCATCAGTTTGTAGGTTTTCTTGATTAATATCAAACGTCATTCTTTAAACTTATTTTTCATGCAATCTTATAGTTCGACTAAACATCAACCGGATTTCGAAACGGGCCATCAGTATGTCAAGCCTCCGCCTGGTATATCCATCAAACAGAATGCAAACAGAGGCCCGCAGGTAAATGAATCAATCTTATAATGTGTATACTATTCTCACCGTGGGCTTTGCTTTTTTTTTAGAATTGAATGGATCATTAGACGGGTAAGAAAAATGTTTTCCGAGGTGTTTGGCGGTCACTTTGTAAAAATTCACCACATTATTAACACTATGTTTACGGAGCCTTTTAATTACTTTGGTAATTAGCATGTTATTTCGTATCTAATGGCCAATTAGCAAACGCACAAGTTTGTGCACTCCGTAAGCATTGTGTTAGTAAAAACTATCATTCCACTTCTTATTTCGTGCCTTATTCGTTACGCAACAGGAAAATTTTATATTGAAGTAAAAAGAAAGATTGATGGTTTTTTTGTTAAGCTGAAACATAGAAGTATGACTGTGTTGCCGATTCACAAAACAAACGTAAAAAGCTTCCTTTCTTTGTACAGATTGTAGATTTGTTAACTGGCTCAGTTTATCTTGCACTCGCACCTCATTGATAGAAAATAAAAATTGAGCTGCAGTCTTCTTTTAACTGTTGTCTTTCGATTTTCTTCCAAATACAGCAGGACACGAACAGTCGGTCTTTTCTGTTGAATATTAATGTATTCATATATATATATTTTCAGGTTAATATGCCACAAGTAGCCATAGGAAACGATTCCGGTACAATTTTGCTCAAATCTCTGCTTAAAATTAACGAAACCAATAACAGACAACCATCTGATGTAAGTATCCTAGGCCAAAAATTTATTTACTATTCGAACATATAATCTTCACGGGAATAATAAATCATTGACACCGACTTAATCGGTGATACATTTCATATTCAATTACGGCTTTTAATTAATTAATTACATATAGTGAAGATTGTTTCCAAAGTATTTTTAAAGATCACACAGGAAACCGAACTATTGATGTCATATGAATTACTTCAATCGCTCAGTTACTTTAAAGGCATTTGAATAGTAAATCGCCAATAGACTCCTCTTTGGTTTTTTTATATACACCTAATTTCTAACAATAATCTTATTTTTTTTGTTTTATAACCAACTATGCGAATAAGACGATCAAAGTAAATTTCGCTTTGTCAAATAATCATTGATTTGATATTCAATTGTTTAGTGGCAGGTTTCAAGATTCAAATCTTATTTTCCATATTTTCAGCGTCAGAACCAAGAGAGTGTTCCTTTCGTCCCTAATTTTTCTCATCCTCCACCGCAGTCGATCGACATCGGCCAACAGCCCCCGGATTCTAATTATCTTCAAATGGTTTTTCCAAATAATCTAATAAACGCACAGCCTTCAATTAATAAGGTAATCTATATTATATGACTTGTGATTACATCCGTCTAAAACCATCATGATCATAAATTATTTAATTAATTAGTGTAAATTGAACTGTTAAACGTTTTCAGGTTCTCATTGCTGTATTTACTAATCAAACTGCAGACTTTCATTTACATTACTAACTCTCTGCATGTTGTTTCCAATATTCCACACACAAAACTTACTTTCCTTAATTGAGTGGTGCATGAAATCTTTTACCACTGTTTTAGTATTAATTATTGACACTTTTCATGAATAATACCAAACTGTTTTTTATTTTCATTAATTAATTATTTCAATCCTTTAGAATATTTGATTGTCATTATAACTGTATATTATTAGGTCTTTCAAACAGAATTGACAATCGAGACACATAACTTATAATCTGTATCGATTAAACAGGGCATGCACGGCTCTAACCGAATGAATCCGAGACAAGGCGCCTCTGACAGCGTCCACGTTGTAAATAATCCATTGAGAGTGACCGCACCGAACAATAACCAATTACCTTTTCCTGCAAAACTCATAAACCTTGACGCATTTCCTCCGACTGATAACCAGGTTTAGTTTTCATTCATCTCGCTACCGTTTTACATTTAGTTATAAACTACAGTAATACGTACTTTAACATCATTGTCAATTAAAACATCTGTTATTTGAAGTAAAAATAAGGTTAGATACATCGGTTAGATTTTTCTTACAAACAGATTTTTGAATATACATAACATATTTGATTTTGAGATATTGAAATGACAACATTGAAGTTAAGACTCTTTTCCTGAGGAATTTCCATATGTTATGTGAATAAAAAAATTGAGTACCTTAACATGACATAAGGAAAATCATAGAGTCCTGTAAATATAACTTCATACTACGTACAAAATTGATGATGATGTTAAACTTCTCAGTGTTTCCAGTTTCATAGTGACACTTTGTAGTCTATTTTCACTAATAGGAATTGAAGTTACTTTGACTTTCGAACATCCACCACTTTGAAATAAATATCCATAGTTTGCTTTGAAAACATGTTGATAAATATTCAATTGTGAGATAACACTCAGGCTAACGTTTTTGCATTTACCAAATGGTGCCAAATCATCAAATATTTATTATTAGCTTGAATTTTTTATTTGTTATTTTATTGTTTGTCTTATTTTATGTCTGAAATATAATTTTATTTTCATTTCAGCGAAATACAAAAACTAAGGAAAACGGAAATAACAACCCAACGATGCCGATTTCATTTGTACCTCTCCAAGCTGTTACAAAACAGAGGTAATTGATACGTCTCCAACTTGAGAAAAAAATGAAGCGTTTTAAGATTTCGTTTTAAGATTTCGTTTTGACAATAAAGAAATTACTGCTTACATTTGGATGTACTCAATTATAACCCTTTATTTTTTTAATATTGCAGGAGCAGAAACGTCAAACCGAAAAAAGTATTCCATGAAATAAAGCCAGTACCCATCCCCACCACCCAAAATGCACCGAACATTATCACAAAAGAAGTGACCCCCCCTTCAAGTAACCAGGTAAATATTTTTAATCATGGAATAGAGTTTGTTCATTTGTTATATCAATAACTCGTGAATTGTTCTGTGTCATTTTTGCATTAAAAAAAAATCTTAATTTGTAGGCACCGACTGCTGCAGTAAATCTGAAGAAAAAGAAGCGTTCTAGAATCGCAGCCAACTTCGGACAGCTGTAATTCATTTGATAAATACAATTTTTCAACATGCATAAATGTACTTAGTACACCATTTTATTGTAATTAATAGATAATTTTAAATATCATCATCATAAAAATCAAATATCATGTTTTTATCAGATCAATGTTTGTAAATAACTGTCACAAGATTTTACTTATATGTTGGTAGTACTTGTACAGTTGTTATAGAAATCTTTTTTATTTTCGATGGTTTCAGCGGTAACTTTGTGGAAGTTCATTTTAATATAAAATTAAAAATAACTTTGATTATTCCACGTATTTATACGTGGAATAATCAAAGTTAGTCATCAGAACTAGTTCTGACGAAGGCGTAAGCCGAAATAGCTATCAACAAATATATAAAATTATGTAGAACTAAAATACATTGTTATTTTTCTTACCGTATTCTTCTTAACATGTTTACAGTTATGACGATTCTATTATTCATATATCGAATATATTAATTTAATTGATAAGTAATGTTGAATATCATCCGTTTTTCGCAGTTTGTACAATTATCAAATAGCATATTATTTTCATTCTGATGGCCGTGGTATTTCTCAAATAATAGTTTATGATCAGGAATGACACTGAATTTTATGTGTACAAATAGAAAATAAATAACAAGAATGCTATATTTAATGTATAGCCATAAGAATAAATAAGATATAAATTTCTTTGCATAGTCTTTAAGATGATTATACAATGAATAAATCATAAAATGTTTTTTTCTTCATACTTGACGAATTTCATAATGAAAAAAGCAAATTTATCAAACGAATAAACTTTGACTCGTGATGTGATATGTATGGTACAATTTGAGAGGGGATCAACTAAATTGCAAAGGGGCTTGAGAACATTTTGATAAAAAATCAAAATTCATCGGACAGTAACCGTGATCTGTCTCTTCCATGCAATTTTTTTTCATTTGACTAACATATACTTTGATCAGATGTTCTAGTTGTGTCTTTCTTCGTTGGTATAAAATTAAAAAGTGAAAAAATCACCGCAATAGTTTTATCCTCACTCATATTTTTACAAATGCTACATTTTGATTTAACTTGCATAAATACAAACCCAAACCCTGTTATTTTTTTAATATGTGATCCTGAAATATTTAATTAATTGTTAATACTGGAATGTAACAATATTATGTATTAAAGTTATACATAGATTGAATTGTAAAGAAAATATTTTTGAATAAATAAAATCTACAACAAATGATTTTTTAGCATAATTATTTAATAGTTATATATTTATCTTCCCTTCATAAATGCACCATCCACATCACTTATCCACGCGTGCACTTGAAATGCGTGAAGATGCCAAAATTGCAAAAACCAGGTCGCTAACGACAAAACTCATAGAAAAGTACAAATTTGATATTGAAAATTCCATCAAAGCATCTTCAGCCAAAATTCTCAATTTTAACTTTGATATTTGGGCATTTAATGTGGCAGAATTTTCATAAAATCTGGTTTGATAATGGTGACTTAAAGGGTAAATATTATTTATCACATAGAAATTTGCTGCTGTATATACTTACACTTTTAATCCTATGGGGCCGATTTGTGGCCCCGAAATATATGCAAAGAATCACCGCAGTTTTCTAACACATTTTAATGCTATTTGTTTTTTTATTCATTTACTAGCTGACCCGGCCAATTTCGTACCGCCTCTTAACTTAAAAGCTGAATTAAATTCTTATAAGTGGTGAAACTAACACGACTTGGTTTTATATATATAGATATCATCAAAAAGCCTTTCCATACAAAATGTATGGGAACATGATTTTCCTTCATAAAATTTTTTGTCGTGATACTTAGGGATGTATTCATATTTATTCTGCTAATAAAAATAATAATACATTTTTAGTACTTTTCCAGTACAAAAAAAAATTATGAAGTGACCACCTTAAAAGTGATTTATTAAGTATAAAAACACCCAAAAGTATCACGACAAAAAAAATTATGAAGGAATATCATGTTCTCGTACATTTTGTATGGAACGGAATTTTTGATGATATTTACTACTCCACCGATTTTGATGGTTTTAGATTTTCTGGCTTGATCCATACTTGATGATAAATTCTATATCAAACTCTTGAAGCAAATACCTATTTGAATTGTCATTGTTTGATTAAGGCTCTTGAAATATATTTTTTTCAATTTATATTACAAATATACGATAGCAGATAAAAACACTTGAATGAATTCTCGTAAATTTGATAACATTCTCACTGGTATTTTCTTTAGTTAAAAATTATTTATCTGAAGATTTTTTCCCAATTTAGTGGTGTATCCAGTATTCTTTTGGAAATGTTCTCATTCCACTCTCTTGAGGCTCAAAGATCATTTTTCTTTTCTGCTATGGGATGAAAATTACAATCCCTGATATTACATTATAATTTTAATCTGTGTGACCAAAGTGCAGTGTTACCTCGAGATACGAATTTAATTCGTTCCGTTACCTTGCTCCTATGTCTTAATTTTTTCCAATGGCATTAATCCGTTCCAGCCCCAGTTGTAGAGCGCCATCTATGTCTTACGTATGGGATTTGTCAGATGTGCGAAAGAGATGGTATGTTTTTATAGTAGGTCCATAGCTTTTGACAGTCCATGTAGAATCCAATACCAACACAGATATACATATACGGATTTGCCACCAATACGTTCATATGCACCCCTTCCACACATACGCAAAGCGCACACAGATACCCAGCCGTTCCTCGTATCTCAAATGTTGCTCGTATTTCAAAGCAAAACTTCACTCCCATGATGGCTGTATCTCGTATGTCAGGGCACTCGTATCTCGAGGTACCACTGTAATTGTATTTTTAATATCATAGATAAATGGCCATAGAATTCTTTATGTCAGTCATATTAGACACCAGGCTGTGAAGGTGGACATTTTCAGCAATGTGATTTGTGTATTTATTCTGTTTAGTTTTTCTCAATTCTGCTAGGCTCATTTTTTGTTTCACGTATTGTCCACATTAGCTTAGTAGTCAAATGCACAGTGTATCATTGTCAGCTGCAATGCCAAGTATTCTCCTTTTTACATTAAATATTATTTACTTTAAGACAAGCCTTCATGACAGTAAAATATTTCATTCCACCACTATTGATAAAATTCTCTATGACTAACTCATAACTGAGAGTCAAGTGGTAAGGTTATATTTTTAAAAAATCAATATGGTATATAAAGCATCACTTGGACTATCACTCCATACACAATGGGGAGAATATTGTGTGTGTTGTTTACGTTGGCCACGGCCATTGCGCTTGTCTCGTCAGAAAAAAAGTGGTGGCAAAAAACTGTTGTGTATCAGATTTATCCCAGATCCTTTAAAGACAGTAATGCTGATGGCATCGGTGACTTAAACGGTAATTGTACATGTAGAATTATATTTTACTGTAAGATGTGAAAGGTATAACAATGGCGACTGTTTTTGACACATGGTACGACGTTGGAGATTTAAAATTAATCAAATATGTAAACAATTTTTCCTCACAATATTATTTCACGAAAATTGTATTCTTAGCTTGGTAAAATTGAATTAACTTTTAACTCTTCCTTTTTATAGGTGTGAGCATTAGCAAGTGTCTAGAATGTTCTGAATTGTTGTCTTGTTCTTAAAAATATTCAAATCATTTTTTTTATCAAATCAAATTGCTGCTCTTCTGATAGTCTTTCTTTGGCTTTAATATGACTCTTGTAAGTTGTGTTATATTTATAATATGTTTTTTTCTGCCATTAATGAAAAACTAGGTGAAAATAGTTACAAATAGATACAAATAAAAAGAAAAGAAAATATAAATGATTTCTTAAGCTATTCCTCTGATACGTAAATTGACTGTAAATAATTACTTAACTTCTTTAAATCATAGTGCTTTGCCAGAAGATTTTTGTTTTCACTTAAATTCTATGGACTGGCAATTTTAGAGACTGACCAGACAAAACATAGTATTCAAAAAAATAATATGATATATTCACTCAGCAGAAACGTTGACTTGAGTGAAACTGGTCAGCAAATATTAAAATCTAAATCATTAAAGATTTTCTGTTTTTTCATTAACTCTAATTCTTGATATAGGTATTTCGGAAAGTCTATGGCACATCAAGGATGCTGGCATAGGTGCTATTTGGCTATCTCCAATTTACAAATCGCCTATGTATGATTTCGGATATGACATTGCTGATTTCAAGCAAATCCAACCCGAATATGGAACTATGCAGGACTTTGAGAAGCTTTTGGCCGAATCAAAGAAATTGGGTAAGAAACAATACTTATAATAAAAATAATCAAACACTTTTAGTACTTATTCCACATAAAATTTATTGGATCAGAACCAGTTTCGCTCATGGTGAACATAATTAAAACGCCGAAGACCTCTTAGCAATGCAAGCTAGTACATCAAAAATCAATTAAGTATGAACCAAAATAAGTGCATTTAATAAATAAATCATAATTTCTGTCATCCGTAATGCAACGTGGGAATTCCAGGGAAGAGGTCTTCAACATTTTAATTATAATCTATTTTTCTTGCATTTTGTTTCAATTTATTTGCTTAGTTTTAATACCAATTGTTTGTCATACCTTATAATTCTTAATTAAACTTTGTATAAATATCACTGATCAGTTGACAATGCTCGCCATGAGCGAAACCGGTCCTGATTCAATAAATTTTATGTGGAATAAGGACTAAAAATGTTTTATTATTTTTATTATAATGCCATTCCACCAAGTATTGACAGTGAACACCTTAAAAGTGAACAATACTTATACTTAAAAAACGATGATTTAAAATCTTCAATTTCAATATTTTTGTCACTATTTTTGTAAGTAGTGGTTTCTAAACTTAATGCAACAACGATAAAAATAAGTCATGTGTTCAATCTAATATGATAGATAATCCTTTACAAATTGTTTTTTTTTCTTCTGATGTATTTGAGATTTGTTTTGTTATCGATAGGCATCAAGGTGATCTTGGACTTCGTCCCTAATCACAGCAGCAATGAAAGTGACTGGTTCAATTTATCTGCAAACCGAACTAAAGGATACGAAGATTATTTTGTATGGGCTGATGGTAAACCGGATCCCAATAACCCTGGAAAGACTTTGCCACCTAGTAATTGGGTAAATGATACACGGTGGCAATTCAACATTGAAATAACTGTACATGTTTTCTGCTGTCATTTTTCATAACTTCAAGCTTTTAATTTTAGATCAGTGTGTTCCGCAAGAGTGCATGGAAGTACAATAAAATCAGAGGGCAGTACTACTACCACGCATTTGTGATTGGCCAACCTGATCTTAACTACCATGATCCTCGAGTTGTAGAAGAAATGAAGGTATGATAAAAGTTCAATAAGAGACATTGTTCATAATTTAGAAAAAATTTAACCGAGGCTTAAATCAAAACTAAGAAAAAAATGAATTATTGATTTATATCTCATGACATTGAGTTTCTAAAAATATTACCGAAACTGTTGTAGCCAAATGGTTAGTGTCGTCCTCTTCGGTTGCATCATTGAAATTCTCCAAGCCTAGTACAGTTTCATAAATTTTATTTTTCAATTTTGTATTTGGGCACGGAAGTCTACGTTGCCTTTTAACCATTCGATTCTAAAAATGGGACATAGCAAAAGTGATCAGATAACTACTAGTCATGTGAAGGCCTCATCCTTATATTTTTGCTTTCACCAATAATAGACACCATCTATAAAACCATAATTTTGACTCAGAGTTAACATAAATAATATTTTGACACACTTTGTTTTTTTCAGAATGTTCTACGCTTTTGGATGGACAAAGGCGTCGATGGATTCAGGGTGGATGCAGTTCCGTATCTATTCGAAGTCGACACTAATGATTTTGTTGGAAAGTTTCCTGATGAGCCGCGTAGCAATGATGCCAGTGCAAATCCCGACGACTATAGTTACCATAACCATATTTACACAATGAATCAGGAGCCGACTTATGACATGATTATCAATGGAGAGCTGTTCTTGACGAATATGAAAAGAAAGACGGCTTCCCGAGAGTCATGCTGGTGGAAGCCTACGCTGATGTGAAATTGGTGATGAGATATTATGGCAACTCCACATCTGAAGGTGCTCACTTACCGTTCAACTTTGAGTTTTTAAATGGAATCAACAAAAACTCCGATGCCAGGGACATTAAGTTTATTATTGATAAATGGGAAACCTACATGCCAGTAGGAAGGACAGCCAATTGGGTGGTAAGTCATATTGATATTCACATCAATGTAGAATTGCATAAATTATTTATTTATTGGCAAAAAATAATATAAAATACATGGCATTGCAGCAAGCGCCAATGCGCCATGCATTTGACAAATTAGTAAAAATTACATAACATATTACACAAAAAATTTTTAAAATAAGAAACAAAACAGAAACATATTATTTACATAGGAAGATTTTTTTTTTCAACAAAGCATCAAGTTCACTGCCGAAGATGTCCACATCAACAGGCAGCGCATTTATCAGCCGAATAGCCGATGCAACTGGAGATTCAAAAGACCTACGTGACAAACAAGCTAACTTCAAAACAATAATAACTTCTTGTAAACATATATCGCAGCCAGTGCCATTGGCAGAGATCGCAGGCTTAAATTCGAGTAGTCAGTTTCACAAATTAATTGTTTAATTTATTTCAGAATGGAAACCACGACAATAGCAGAATGGCAACAAGACAAGGTATAGAAAGGGCCGACGCAATGAATATGATAGCCTTAATACTTCCGGGGGTAGCCCTGACTTATCAGGTAACTAAATGCAAAAGTATTTAGTAAATCAAATGTTTTGTGTGTACTTTTTGTAATAATTTTTGAAATATTTAAGGGAGAAGAGCTCGCAATGACGGACGGAGAAGTTACATGGGAAGAAACTAAAGACCCGGCGGCGTGCAATACGGACGATCCTATTAATTATTACAAACTGTCACGAGATCCCGCCAGAACCCCTTAGCACTGGGACGATTCAAAGTTTGCCGGGTTTACCAAAGGGAGTACGACGTGGCTGCCTGTGGCTAAGAATTACCGAATGGTCAATCTGAAAGCAGAATTAGCTGCACCTCATAGTCATTACAAGGTAAAAACTGGCAGACTAATTTTTTATTATTATTAACTGACTCACTTTTTCAATTAATCTAGGTTCCACTAGTTATTTGAGTCACTTCAACATATTTAAATATTTTTTACAAGTACGTATATTTATTTTTCAGTTTTACAAGGATATGGTATCCTTAAGAAACGAGACCGTGCTCATAGAAGGGGAACTTGAAACAAGAGTATTAAAATACAGATGTTATCGGTATTTTAAGGTAAATGATTTTTTTTCTTCTCGGTCTTAGCTCGTTAAATACAATGAAATGCAATCATTATTTTATGTCTCTCGGTATCCATCTATTACAACATTATACATTTTCTTTAGATCATTACCTGGAGAACCTTCTGTTCTTGGCATAGCCAATATGTCTCCAAAGAACTTGGATGTCAATCTACAACAGTTTGGAACATTGCCCCCTGAAATGATGGTTTACACAACTGGCTTAACTTCTAAACGCAAGAAGGGGTAAGACAAAGATATATGTACATTATTAATCTGAGAAATTTCAACTGTTTTGTAACTTGAATACAGCTTTTATTGATGTTAATGATATAAAAGATTTTCGAATTGTCACTCGTTGACAAAAATTGATGCAACTTTAAATGATGGAAACCAACTCATTGATGTAATACTTACTTTGCACAGTGGTCTCCAAACTCAATAAGGATGTGAGCTACTTTCAGAAATTGAAATTTTCTGATGAGCTACTTATATTTTAGGCTTTGGAAGCAAAGTTAGCTTTCTTCCAATAGCATTTTAGAAAAAAAAGCACAAAAACTATTTTTATGCCCTTAAGTTCAATGCAGAATTTTGATTTCCCCTGAGTAATGGTCAGGAATCATCACACATAACATCTTGATTTTTTTACCTACATATGTATGTAGAAATTGAGTAAAAAACTTAATATGTTGTAAACTTAAATCCAGTCATTTTACTACCCTTTTTTAGATATTTAAATTATGATAATGCTGCATTTGATTAAAATTTTTCAAGATTGCTGTTTTTGCGCCCAAGTGATTGATAAAACTTGATCCTAGGCAAATTCATTAATATGGTACAATATCCTACGCTACTGAAAATACCAGTAGCTCGCGAGCGACCGTTTGTCAATCACTGCATCAGCAGAACTAGTTCTGTTTGTCAAATGATAGATAATGGAACAAATATATTGTATAGGTGTACTCTGTGTTTTGATGTACCTAACAAACAGACAGATACCAATAAATCAAGACATACAAGACAAGAAGTAGTATCGATCTTAAAATATGACAAGTAATTCACATGCTGGCCGCATCATCTGAGCTTGCAGTGCGCGTCGTGTTTATCAACATACACTAATAGCAATGATATCTGTTACAGGGAAGTGGTAAAGACTGCCAAGCTCACTTTATCTCCTTACGAAGTCCTTGTAGTAAACACACCAGGCATATGAGATAAAGGACAACAACCACCGACAACGACTGCCGCCTGCATTCAAATGTTATATTCTACTGAATTTTCATAAAGTCTATGTAAACGTTTTCATATGAACTATAATTGCAATAAACGATTTCAAAAAACTATGTTTGGGTTTTGAATGAGAATTTTCCGGACCCATAATGAGATTGAAACGCTAGGGATTTGTCTAGATAAATAATATTCAAGCCAAATCAGAGATGGTAACTATCATGGGTTTCACTATTTTATGAAGCCTCAATGTAAAACTCTATGGTTTTAATATACAAACTGAGCATGAATCAAAACTATCAAGAATTTTCAAGGGACTGTGTACTCCAAAATATCAATTACCAGTTTTCTTAATTTTTCTCTGAAAATCTTTATTATATTTATGTCACAGCCAAATTTATATGTATGCCCAAATGGCGTGAGCATCTCTAATTATTTACTCCCTTCCAAATGTTTTCACCCAGATGGCTGTCAGTCGATACGCCTTTTCCTCCATAGTCATAGAGCTCACTACTATCTGTAATAACATCACAGCTACGCAACTTTAATTTATGCCTGTCGTAAACGTATAAATTATTTATAAATTAATACATGCTGTAACCATGAGAACCAATAAATTGATTAAAAATAAGATTTTGTTTTATTATTTCTTACAAAAATAACCTAAGAACATTTTTGAGTAATCTACAAGATATTTATCTGCTCAGAATATAGAGCAGGCATGGGCAACCTTGCCTAGGTCTGGGGCCGGATTGTCATTCTGTCTTCGAGTCAAGGGCCGGACCAAATAACTATGTACACCTAAGTTATATTTAATTCAATAAAACACGTTGCTACATCTTATATATTTTTTATTTATATAATGAACGACATAATATTAATATTACTGATTACAAAATTAAGTGTGGCTGAGTGTGGTTGAGTGTGGACGTAAGATTGGCCTTGTACTTGAATTACAAGACTCTCCATATTGGTTAAGGATAATCGCATAGAATTTTCGAGATTTTCATTTGTTATCCTTGTTCAAATTTTTGATTTAGTGTGTTTCATCCTCGAACAAAAACTGATCGCACGTATATGTGCTGCCAAAAATACAAATGATTTTTCATGCAAATGTGCGTACATTTGTATATTTTTCATCCACCAAATATAATTTATAAAAATCCGTCAAAGCAGTGGTTTTAGCAATAAATCCCCCTAAAACTCAATAAGTTCCATCTGCAAATTTCGAAGAAAGATTTCGAGGAAATTTTCGCAAATGAATAGAATTGTGAAGGGTGCGCGGATTTCTATTGCCACGACTGTATATGTGTTGTTTGTATGAGCTGATAGACTAGGAAAATGGTTTTAAAAAAAAAATCCTCCCTGGAACTATTAATTTCTTTTTCAATTATATTGCCCAGATGTAAAAGGGCCGGAAAAAATAGCCCGGCGGGCCGGTAGATGCCCATGTATGATATAGAGCATAGAACTCAAAATATGTAGATGTTATTCACTGAGAACTGCATGTATTCAACCCTTCTTTTTTGGAGAGTAAGGGCAGAAGGATGGGGGATGATATTAGTTCATAGTGGTAAGCAGATCACTCTCACTGTGCCCAGATATAGGATCAGAAAACACTTATTCTTTGAGAAAGATTTTCTTTACATTGTTTGCATTTTTACTAAATTATGCACTACGTAATAAAAATCAGAGATATAGAGAGTGACCTCACATTAAAAGTGATTCCTGAAAACATAGTTATTATGAGATCATAAAAATACAGTATAAGTAACTATTTTATTAGTATATAATTTTGATCCAAATATAAAGATTCAATTAAGGAGTTCGACTGAGGGTTCTTGATGGAATTTCAATATCAAATTTGAATTTTTTAAATTTTGTACTTTTCCATGAGTTTTGTCGCTAACGACCCGGGATTCGCCTTTCGGCATCTTCTGGCATTTCAAGTGCACGGATGTGAGTTTGTATCGTTTATATACAAAAATATAAGTAGATCACTAAGTTAAATGGTTATTAATGTAAATTAGCGAAAATTGAATGTACACAAGTTTCAATGAATTAAGTGGGTTTGTTATAATTATGGGAATTTTTTAAAATATTAATGACCAGATAATAACAGGAATATCTAAAATAAATCTAGGGTTTTATCCGACCTATTATTAATGAGTTGATTGATTTCAAGACTTTGAATTAATATTTAATGATAGCAAGTGCTTGAATTATTAATATATGACAATTATTTAAAAGGATACAACAATGGTGAACTTGGTAAATGAAGTTGCTCGTTTAAAATTGGCAAACTGTTAAGCTGAGCTCGATCAATTTCCAAGATTTCTTGGTAAATTTAATTACTGGATTGACTCTACTGAAATTTAAGGTATCCTCGATCATCCTTGTACATTTGTTAACCGGCACATTAGTGAATAAGCTGACGACATCAAAAGTGAATAGTTTTGAATTACCGGGGATTTTAAAATTTAAATTTTTTTTAACTGGCCCTTTGGGATTACTATGAAAGAGTTTTTAGAATTACCAGAAAAGAAGTCATTGATGCCTGTGATGTCTAAAATTTCTTCCCAACCAATCGATCTTATACTATAGATGTACTATTATAAATTGACCGCTTGTGAGGGCGCCACCATCGCGTGAGTGATGTGCAATACTTAATAAAATTTGTTTATTTATTAACATATTTTTTTATAAAAGCTATAAATGAAACAAAATCTTCATGTAAATATATTTTTACTAAAACAATATAACTTCGAAAGCATTTAAAGGTATCTACTGTAAGGGGACAATTTTAGTTCCGAATTTGAACGGCGGTCAAGTTATAATGGTACATCTATAGCACCACTTAGCCCTATCTCTATTCTGATTCTCTATGTTCAGCAACTGAGTAACTAACAGTTATTGTTGACAAGCTTCTATTGAGTTAAGCTAAAATACTATAATTATAATACACAGATTTGCTTTTTTTATTTTCCAAAATATATAGCTCCAACTGCTGAAAATCTTCAATTGAGCCGCATATGGCAATTGTGCCAAGTGTTGGACATAGCTGCCTTTGGCTATCACAGAGTAACATTTGAAAAATATTGGATTATAAGAGAAAGGCTTGAGTCATTTTTAACACAGCATAAATATTTAATATTGTCAGCATGGAAAAATTTACACACAACCACTTCATTCAATATAATGATTATATAGACAATTTAGAATGAAGAATAAACAAATGAGAAATTGAATAGCAATGCAATTAAATTCCCTACTTCAACATTAATGACATAATTTTTTCACACAACATTGTTTACACACAGATTATAAGTTTTGATCTAATCTTTAAGATATGTCAGAGATAATTCATATTCGAAATTACATTATTTCTTCAAGTGGTGCATCTTATCTGTAAATGTACTAACATAAAATAAAATAACATTGGGTATGAATATGTTGCAAATTTTAATATTTTAAATATGGAATTGTTGTAAAATGTTAAGAAAACGTTAGTTAACATTTTGATAAAACTTGCTAACGGATTAGTAAGATTTCTTGCTCGTCAATATACATAATAATCTTAATGATGAGATCAAAAAGCAAATGGTAACTGTCTCCTAAGTAGGTGATGCTACCTTGACCTAAAGATATGTGACTGTTAGCCGTATATAAGCTAGTTAGCCATAGTCCTATCTATCTTAGAAGAGTCAAGCTCAACTTGATCGAAATCCAACATTTTTGACCGGCTCTCCATTTATTCAACCTTGAAAAGTCTATACAGAACCACAAACAAATATATATTCTGGCTGACCTCGGCACCGGAGGTGAGGGTTGATTGTAAGGTGAGCTTTTGAGCTCTAGATTCCAATAACCGGAGCAACAAGGTACTTGGCAGAGCAGATGAAAAACTTGCTCGAGGCAGACAAGGCTCACCTGATAAATAATAGATTTTAGAGACAGCAATATTTAAAATTATAGAGAAATAGTCACAACTCATTTCCTTTTTTCTTGACATTTTGATGATATAAGCAGAATAAAACCATTATTATTGTTTTTATCAAAGTACTTACTATACATAATTCAATCGGAATTTTTGTTGACTTTATCATGTTTCTCTTCTACCTTTTTTGAAGGAAATGAAGGAACAAAGAATTATAGACATAGTTCGTTTATTTGTATGCACTTCACGATAAAAAAATCGTTCAACAATATTGAGATTTTGATATTATTTAAAGCCTGTTCTAGTATTGAGGTTAAAATAAAAAAAATAGCTGGTTAACCATGCATAAAAATAGAAAAATAATGTTAATTTATCAAAAAGTAAATATTCAATGCGAAAAAAATCATAACTAAAAGTTGGCAAGTAACTATTGTAATTGGTACCTAAGTAAACTTAAGCTTCTTAACATTACAGCAATAAATACCAATCATATTACAAATAATAGCAATTAAAATTATGCAGCCTGACCTGGGAAATATGTTGACATCTTGACATGACTTATAATGTATTTATTCACAATAATTTTAATAAAATATCCATCTCATTTCTTGGACTACACCACCTGCCATTCGAGTTGGTGTGATTTAATATAAGAAAAGATGAAGTGGATACATACTTCAATGGAATTATAAAAAATCAAATAACCAAGGTATAAATGCTGTTGAATGATCAACAATATATCATCCACAATGCGGGGAGTATTGTGTGTGTTTCTGTTGGTGGCAGTAGCCATAACATTTGCTGCAGCAGATGTAAAATGGTGGCAAAAAACGGTTGTCTATCAAATATACCCAAGGTCGTTTAAGGATACGAATGGAGATGGCATTGGTGATTTGAATGGTAATTTGATTGGAATATTCCCTATATTCATTGAATTTCAATTGCGATTATTTCACTGACAAAAAACTAGGTTGCCTCTTTCTCCGCACATAGTTTGTGCCATAAAAATCCCCCATTGTTTATGAGAAAATATTATTGGTATGAAAGTAATTCTTACATCAAATAAATAGTGTCAAGCCTGCCAAATCAGTACAGTGTATAATTATAAGATATATTTCAATTTTACTTTAGCAAGTGCTATTGATTTTTTTTTTTTAATTGAAATACAACATATCCGTTTTAATTTTACAACTAGGGTGTAAAAATACAATCTTGCCTGTGGCAGTCAAATGTCTTGCGCTACCCCCAGTGTGGAATTAATACTCTTTATATAAATGGTAATCCGTGTTTTCCTATTTAAATTTCAGGTATTGCTGAGGGTCTGGAGCATGTGAAAGATGCATGTGTGGAAGCTATTTGGCTATCACCAATATTTAAATCACCCATGTATGATTTTGGCTATGACATTGCTAATTTTAAAGAGATCCAACCGGAATATGGAACGATGAAAGATTTTGAAAACCTTATGGCCACTGCAACAAAGTTAGGTAGTATATTCAAATATTTGTTTCTTAAATTTGAATTGTTTGATATTGAAATTCCATCAGTCGAAATCCTCAATTTGGTTCTTAATTGAATGTTGTTGAGAACCCTCATCCATGAAATTATGTAGTTATTAAATTGTATCAGAGATATTTTTTTATGTTCTCATCTACCAGTGAATCTATTCATTGTTTTACACTCTAAACATGTAGCCGATATAAACTTCATGCGAGTGTCAAATTGAAGATTTGTAAAATATGGGAATCATCATTAAAAACAGCTCCATATGTTTTATTTTGTTTTACATGTCACCATTTATACCTGAATATGCATTCTAAAACAATCTTATATATAAAACCAAAACGGGGGATGTATGTCTGTAATTCCCTTTTGCTTTGTTGTTGCAAGTTCAAACAAACGAATTGATTTCGCTCGCGAAAGTTTCGACGGTAAATTTGTTTCGTTATCAATGTGTGTGTAGAGACTCCAATTACTCGAGTATCGAGTAGTACATGTATAAAACCGAAATGGCGTATGTATGCTGTGGGTCTGTAATTCCCTTTTGCATTGTTGGTCATTAAGTTGCCATAAAAACGAATATGAAAGAAAATATGTTTGATTTTTTTATCGGCGAAGACATTTAGTCAAAATGTAATAAATTAGTCTTCTACTGAACTTTTCCCGGCTTTTATTAATATAATAATGTTTTTATTTACGTGAAGGTATTATTTGACATTTCTTTGACAGCAAATTAGATTTTTTCCTTGAATTTGGACATTTTAATGGGCGAGAATGGGGCTGTCAATATATGAAAGGGGCTGTGAAATGTCAATGCCAGTCTGAAATGTTCATTTTAATTCCATCTGCCATTAAGAGCATCCTGATTCTCCCTCTCCGATCCCTAAATTCCTCTCCCCGAGTATCGGACGGAGGTTCTCTCTCATTTAACGAGAGAACCCGAATCAAGGTCGTCTCAATATGTATGTTACAAATGTTTTCCTTATCGATTATAACTGTGAGTTTGCTTCAACCCGGCAGGAATTAAAATTATCCTGGATTTTGTACCTAACCACAGTAGTAATGAGAGCGACTGGTTCAATTTATCGGCCAATAGAACTAAGGGATATGAAAACTACTTCGTTTGGGCCGATGGCAAACCGGATCCCAACAATCCAGGAAAAACTCTTCCTCCGAATAATTGGGTAACTTTTATATCTGAATTTCTCCTAATTGGTGCATAGCGGACAATACAATAAAACTTCTATAAAAACAAACATCTCTGGTGATTTCAACACCATAATTTTTTTGTTTCGTATCGAAAGATTCTTCTAGACTTATTATAAAAGATGTACCTACTTTCTTTTTAAAGATTAGCGTCTTCCGTAAAAGTGCATGGGAATACAACAAAGTGAGGGGCCAATACTTTTACCATCAATTTGCCATAGGTCAACCTGACTTAAACTACCGTGACCCTCGCATTGTGGAAGAGATGAAGGTATTGTACATATCACATAAGCATATTAAACTATCTATATTATAAATTGTATGATGTCGCAACCTTTTTGTTTGCAGAGTGTACTGAGGTTTTGGCTAGACAAAGGTGTGGCTGGGTTCAGAGTGGATGCTGTCCCTCATCTATTCGAAGTGGACCCCAAAGACTTCGGTGGCAAGCTACCTGATGAACCGAGAAGCAACTCTGCTAGTGCAAACAAAGACGACTATGGGTATCTCGACCATATATACACCGTGGGCCAAGAACTTACTTACGACATGGTCTATCAATGGAGAGCTGTTTTGGATGCTTACGAAAAAAAAGACGGGTTCCCAAGAGTCATGCTTACAGAGGCGTATGCAGATATAAAGCTTACAATGAGATATTACGGTAATTCGACTACCGAAGGAGCTCACTTACCATTCAACTTTGAATTTTTAAACGGTATCAATAAATATTCTGATGCCAGGGACATAAAATTCGTAATTGACAAATGGGAGACATATATGCCAGCTGGAAGAACAGCCAATTGGGTGGTAAGTATTTTGTAACCTTTTCTGCTAAAAATTTGAAGCATGTAAACTCTTAATGGAATTTATCTCAACAGAAATGTTTGTTACTCAGTTGCTCAACCTTCCATTTTTGGAGAGAATAGGGATAGAAGGACACAGCTAGGACAGGACTAGTGGTTCACTGATCATTTTTGTTAAGCCTTTTTTTAATTGGATGGGTGTGGGGGAGGAGGGAGGGATTTTAGACATCACAGACATCCACACCTTCGAAACAGAAACTAATAAATCAATTTACGGAATTGTCTGAATTGGGATTCAAACCAAAGATCATGTGACACTCGGCTCGATTGAGTGTGTTGAAAATTTCAGAGCCAGTTGTTACAACCGGCAAGGCAATAGTACTTCTTCCTTAATTCTCTTTGGCATTCAAACATCCCAAAGCAAAGATGAACTGCTTTGTTAGTTATCTGTTGATTTTAATAATTGAATTAAAACAAGAATTTTTAAGAAATGCAATCACTCTATTTTTTAAATCTTGCCATGTTCTCAAGTCTCCACTTCACATTGACAGCGTACATATAAACTCCTGTGAAAATTTTGTACCTTTCCATTTTGAGTTTTTTTGCTTACGACCTGGGTTTCGCCTTTCGCCGCTAGCGACAAAACTCATGGAAAAGTATGAAATTCAAACGATGCAAATTTGATATTGAAATTCCACCTTAAGTCGAAATCCTCAATTAAACTCCTGTCAATTTATGGACAGCCTGTTTCCCCAAAACATCATTCACTTGTTTGTTACAAGTAGATCTTAATGAATTCTTCTGCAATCACCATTTTAAGCGCTATCACATTATATTATTTTAATACAAACTTATTTTCAACAATCATTGCAGCTAGTATACTTTTTTTCTTTTATTAATCATGCTTGCTTTTTCCTACTCACGCACTTCAAATATGATTCTCTTTATACCTAAAATAAGATTTATAACGTTATAACAGCCCTTTGATACAGTGATTGTTTTAGAATGGAAATCATGACAACAGCAGAATGGCAACTAGACAGGGCATTGATAGAGCTGATTTGATGAACATGTTGGCACTAATTCTGCCAGGTGTTGCTTTAACGTACCAGGTCAGTAAAAAAGAGATATGTAATTGGTAAATTCATTGATTATATAAATGACAAAAATGATTCAATTGCTGCTTTTCTCATATAAAGGGAGAAGAGCTGGCTATGACAGATGGTGAAATCACATGGGAAGAAACAAAAGACCCGCAGGCGTGCAATACGGACGATCCAATAAACTACTACAAGGCATCCAGAGACCCAGCTAGAACTCCATACCATTGGGATGACTCAAAGTTTGCCGGTTTCACGACAGGAAGCACAACGTGGTTGCCAGTGGCCAAGAACTATAAAGAAGTCAATCTGAAAGCCCAAATGGCTGCAGATAGAAGTCATTACAAGGTATAAACGATACTTAATACCCAATGATTCTATATGTCTATTCCCTGTCAGAAGCTCAACCTGTTTTTTCAGGGTTGACAAGATAGCTACTTCTAGGCTACATCTCTCTCCTCACCTATTTTTCGGAATCAGATATCATGAATGAGAAAGGTTGAAAACATCACAGTTGGTCTCGCAATCAAGTGATAATGGTCGAAAGCTTTGGTTTGCCTTTCTCGCCAGCATTGAATGAAATACTCCAGAAAATATTTTTTAATTATGTTCTCACTTATTTATTATTTGGATTTCAGTTTTACAAGGATATGGTTAAATTAAGAAACGAAACTGTGCTTATAGAAGGAGACCTAGAAATGAAAGCATTGTCAGAAAATGTTCTAGGAGTCATGCGGTATTTAATATTCAATTCTTTATTGCAATCCAATCAATAGAAATGAATATAAGACTTAAAATTTAATTATCGGCACATTCATGAGTTTTTTTCCCAGAGAATAGTTAAACCACTGAATGAGTCCTATTGCTATCAAATTTAACAGGTTCTATCCACCACATTTATTTTTTTGTAGAGTTAAGATGGTTTTATAAGACAAGTTACTGCTGTCAAAAAGAATGTGGTAGACACCTATAAATCTATATATATGAATCTTTATCGAATTAATTATTGGTAAAAATAAAAATGAGTGTATATTGACTTCAAATGAATTGTCAAATAATTACAGATCTTTCCCTGATGAGCCTTCTGTTGTTGGTGTTGCAAATCTATCACCAAATAACCAAGTTGTGGATTTGCGACCGTTCAGAACTTTACCACCAGAAATGATTGTATATGCATCAAGCATCAATGCTAAACTTCAAAAGGGGTCAGTTGTATATTAATTGTTTTTGAAAAACAAACACAGTAGTCAACAATAATCCACAACAAATTTGAATTTTATATTTTAGGGTTCGTGTAAAGACAGGAGTTGTCATATTATCTCCGTATGACGCAGTTGTATTAATAGCTCCACAATAAAACTAGAGTCTAAAAATTCAAAAGAACAAACTCTAGCATGTTAATATTTTACTGAACGCAATGTTTACTGGTTCTGAAGAAAGTGTGTATCATTTTTACTTTTTAAGTAGGTACTGCAACAGCAAATAAATCATATAAAATTATAAAACTCAACATAGTGAAATACTCTTTTATTCAGTTTTATTGGTAAAAAATCAAAATTATCGTCAGCTTTTTAAAATGTTATTTCTTACTCAACCTAGTATATTATAATGATCTTTGTTGATAATGCAAAAAATGTTCAGCCCCTTCCTATTATACTTACACGAGACTAAGACTGTAACATCTCCATATAAAATGACACCATCTGCAAAGTGAAATCACCTACAAGTGATCTCTTCACATAGATCTTAGAATGCTAAAACACTGATCTGAATGTTGGGAATGGCACCCAGGTTTGAAGGATAAATGAAAAAAAATAAAATGCATTGATTCACTTGTTTATCACAAACAAGCCGCATATGATTTTGTTTAAATTGTCTCATGTATTGAGCCACATAAGGCAACAAAACATTCAAAAGATTCAATAAACGGTAACTCGCCTACAAGGGCTGTGGGGCCATATTCAATATAAAATGATTTTTCTTGTTTCATTGACACATGTATCAAAACAGATCCTATGAATCTTAGAGGTACCAAGATAAAATATACATTCATCCCTGTATTGAACCTCTTATTTATCAAAACAAGCTGATTTAACCAGTCACGCCCGCCACACATGTTCAAATTCTTACGGGCCACTGCATCAAACTAAATAGAAATTCAATCAATCTCACACGGGTCGAGCAATTCCATTCAGTTTAAATAGTATTCTTTTTAATTATTTCGATGGATTCAATGGAAGTTCATTTTATTATAAAATTAAAAATAATTTTGATTATTCCACGTATTGTGCTACTAGTTGTGACACGTGTTTTGTTTCTTTCAGAGGCATCTCCAGACTTACAATCACAAAGTTTGCTTAATCCATTGTTTACGGCAGCGGTTACCAAACTACGGCCCGCAGGCCGGATCCGGCCCCCTAAAAATTTGGAATTTTTGTATAAATTATTTATATAGAAAATATTAATTTACAAAGAAATTTAAGTTTTTATTGTAATTTTACAATACGACTTGTGTTTCAATTTATCAATTGGGATAAGCATAAAGTAAGCATAATGATTATATAATCATATAAATTAATATTCTAACTGGATTCCAACACAAATTTATTTGTCGACCGGCCCGCCATGTTTCTAAAAATTTCAATCCGGCCCGTTTCTCAAAGTCTGGTGACCCCTGGTTTACGGTGTGCACAAATTTGTGCGTAATTAGAATGGTTATTGAAAAGTCCGTTAACAAAGTGTTAAGTAATGTGGAATAATCAAAGTTATTTTCAATATTATATTAGTATTCTTAGTAGCATTTTGTATTATAATAAAGAACAGTTTCATTCAACAAGTTACATGTCGCTTTATAACCATATATCTTGAAATTTATTGGTGGTGTTTTTTTTGGCCATGGTATTCAATTGTGGTGACACGTTATGTGAGCAATATTTTTTCTAAAAAACCGAAGATTTTGTAAAAAATTAAATATTATTTAGATAAAATATAGTACAAAAAGATCAAAATCAACATATTATAGATCACTATTAAGTAAAGAAAAATTACACTATAGTTACATATTATATTCAAAATGAAGCTTTTAACAAATGCCGGTTAGTGTGCATGCTTTGAAAAAATTTCAACAATACCAGACTGCCTTAAAGGTGAGTTTTGGTGGAATCGCACCTGGCTACCTGCAATTTATATTTGTTAGAAAAGATTTTATTACAATTCACATACAACCATGTCCGTTCACAATGTAGATCATATGGACTCTTAGATGGATTGTCACAATAGAATTTGTTCTCAGTTGCTCAACCTCTTTCTGAGAGTAGAGATGGACATCTAGGGCTAGGACAGGACTAGTTAGGTGATTACTTTGGCTATCTGCACATTTAGTAAGATGAAAAGTAAAGCAGTCTGTGTATATGGGAATGCGTATCAAGAATATCTCAAAATCTTGGCATTAATTATTAACAGAGGAAACAAATTGTGATATATTCAATAGTTAGTTATACGGCATTTGACCAACTTTCTATGAATGTTTGTTATCTTTCATCAGCATAATATACTAGTGCAGAATGTTATTATCGCTTGCTCCAGTTGCAAAATATTCAAAAATCCATGGCACCTTCGAGAAAACTAAGACAATCGACTGTATCAACAACTGCATCGAAGTCTTTCTTCGTCACTATTTTTTTCTTCGCTTTGGCTGTATATGAATAACATTCTTTTGCAATGGATTCAATGAACATTTCCTGCAACAGAACAGAAAAAAATGAATCTGTAATAGAGTACGGAGGAAATAAGAAATAAGAAAAAAAAAGAGTTATATTCAAGTGATTATTTCTTCAATTCAAATATATGATTTAGTAGTTTACTTCCAGAGCCAATTTTTTCTCCTTAATTACTTATTTGTTACATTATATGGCGTGTCAAGATTGACATTAATATTACTCACAGTTGCCTTTGTGACAGCAAATACAGCGTCATTGCTAGCTAGGTTTACGTCAGGATCCATTTTCATAATATGTTTAATTCTCGACATTGGTAATCGAGTAAATTTAATAACTTCGGATTTGTCAGCAGTTGTAATTGATTTTATAATATTATCAGAACATTCTTCCTTATTTTCTGGTGGATTATTAATTTCTTCAGTGTCGTGCAAAACACTATCGATGTTCATAATAACATTATCGGTCATAACCTCTGAAGGCGGGGAGTCTTCCATTGCAAGGTTGACTAGATGACTAGATACTCAGAGATAAAATAGAATAATCAAAACGCTGATGAATATCTCAACTGTATTTAATATTTCTAGAACACTGACATAATTATTGAGAGCGTGATTTTACTAAGTATAAGAAAGTACAAAAATACACTACTGCTTGATCGGCGTATATTTTGACATAATATTATAATTTGGCGCTAAATTTGCATTGTGGACAACATCATTCCTTTTTTACGTACTATAAATTCATATAAAAATATAGGATACTAGTGACCATACTCTAATTAATACTTGGACCAAGTTTGTTGAATACCATTACTCTTGATAAAAGTATTCGTGATCTTTCTTTACTTGAACATAAAAATGTTACGAATGTAATAAATTAAAAAGTGTGAACTCGAGACGGAAAACTTTATAAATAATTAATAAAATAATATACTTACTGTAAAAATTGGATATTTTGTTCGTAGACATTGTTGAGGAAGTAAAGATTCATAAATTAAATAGCAAGAGTCAAATATTTTAATGTTATAATATAAAAGGTTATGATGTTAATGTATGACAATTGAATTTTATAAAAACGTCATTACTGTAATTCAGGGCTTCTTAACATTTTCAGTGAATGGCACCTCCTTAAATCTGAAAATACATTCACATACCCCAATAAAAAAATGTGTTCCGACTAATTAATTTAGATACAAACATTGATTGCAAGATATTTTATATTCAAAGTATTGCTTATTGTAATAATACTTGTTATATTGTGTTCCTTATTATACTCGGGGCTTTTTTTCAAAAATAAGAGGTGCCGGACCTCACTTCATGTTTTTACCAAATAAAATTTTATTAAAATATCATTTAAATGAAATTTAAAACAGCTTTTCCTATGTCACGAAAAAATAAAGAAATAAAAAAAAATATTTGGTATTACAGTTAATGCCAATGCGCCAATTATTGCGAAAGGTTAAGTCGATGATAAATTATGAATCAGTCGTGAACAACGCAATGAAAAATTACATACACCCAGCCCAAGATCCTTTTTAAATTGAAAAAATCTGACCTTGCAGGGAACTGAGCCAGGGCCCACCTCTTGGTACTAGACAAAAGGGACCAACATATGTATACCTAAAGTTAATGAAACAATCAAATACAACTATTCTTCCAAACATATTGAATGATTGATTTTCGTTTGCTACTTTATATGCAGTTCAAAAATGTTTGCTGTTATTACTTTTCGTCGTGAGGTAATGATTTTGAAAAAATATTTTCAATCTGCTTTATTTGGTTTCAGAAATAATTTTCGACGCTGCTTTGTGTGAAACAGATCCTCAGTTCCAGTTCCTTTTTTTCCCAGAGTAAGTGATTTCATTCTTGGCCCATTCTTTGGAAAATTTCTTTGCCATCTTCGTTTCAGTTTCAAGAGTTCCAACGTGTCTGCAAACTGTGCAGCCAAGTTTCATTTTGTGTACGTTCAACCATTCGTTTTTTGAACAAAAATAGTTGTTTGATCTAATGACTAGCAGTTCAGCCAATCGCTTTGAGTTCGACCTTGCCTCTCAAGATCAACTTCGGATGATTCAGGAATATCAATTTGTACCGATATGTCCATATTTTCTGTCGTCGCTACTGTTATTGCTTTAGACTTTTTATTAGCGTAATCGGTAGTTGAGATGTATCAGATTTTTTATCATTTTCAAACCCCAAAAAAATTTTGCGTTAAAAATATAGAAAAAGAAAATAATGACGTAATTTTTTTGTAAAAGTAAGTAAATAAAATGTTCCGAACATTGTCAATCGGTAAGTACGTGCAAATAATCACAAACGTCAGACATACAGAAAATATATAAGTCTATGCGTCAGACGTTACTGGCCGTTATTAGTCCTTGAGCACGAGTGACCAATGGGAACGTGGACCGTGGAAAGTCACCTTCTCCCTCGTCACCACAGGAGATCGCCAATTTCGAACCCAATCACATCTCATTCGGTTCATTACATTGCCATATTTTATCATTTTGACGAATTATATAAATATTGATTGTAATAATGTAAGCGCAAACATTGTTTTGTCTAATTGGTTTTTAAATTTTGAAAAAAAAATAAGTCGGTTTTTATCTGTACCTATTATGAAATATATTGGAAAAAGAATAATATGTATTATTAATAAAGTAAGTATGAAATACAATAATGTGTACCTACCAAATATATTTTCACATTTCTCAAAGTGCGGGACTATTTTTCATTCACTAGCCACATTAATAGTCCATGACGCATATAAAAGGGACTTCCCGCGGGAAATGCAGCTTCATATTCAGCGATTGCAAACCATAATATTTGTGAAAATATATATTGCTACATTGAGATAGTCCATTGGTAAACATATGAATATTTTAAATAGTCTTAAATGAATATTATGGAGTGTTTTTGAACAAAAATTCTTTCCCTATAGAAATAATATGTTTTCATAAATAATAAAGTAACCATATATTTATGATAGTTAATACAAATTAACAAAACTTTGAATTCAATTCTTTTTCGAATAAACTTCCACAAAGTTTCCACCGAATCCATCGAAAGCGTTTCTGCATTTCTTTTTTTGTAATTTTGTTGTTAAATATTGTGAAGAACTGAAATAAAAACAACTACGTTTTTGCTGTCACATGTTTTCATACTTACTAAGATGTTAGTATCTTCATCAAACAGGGAAAATTGAGCTTTTTTAAATAATCAGGGATGTGGAGTCGGAGTCATCGCAGCGTTTTGGCCGGAGTCGGAAATTTCAAAAAGTTTGAACTTATTATTTTTGCATATAATATGTAAAATTTCGCTATTGGCCGGATTGGTTGGTTGATATTTAATTGAATACACATAAATAGGAAAATTAGGAAAAAAGTGACGAAATGAAGCTTTTTTTGGTCGGAGTCGGAGTCGTTTTTTTGGTCAATGTTGGAAGTCGGAGAAAATTGTTTTTTTATGCGCTTCGTGGAAAAGGAAAGCTGCTTTTAATTTCATTTAAATGAAATTGAAATATAATTTTATTTAGTAAAAAGACATGAGGGTAGTTCCGTCATCTTTTTTTTTTAAAAAAAAGGCCTGGTCTTGTAGAATTTCCACTGTGGAAACTATTAACCGTTCATACGCCACGACGTGTAGGCACGCAAACGTCACTGCGAGTTTATTTATGAATAAATATCATATTTGTAAATGAAACCTAATGCAGATACACATTTTCAAGACAATGTGATTGTTAAAATATCGATATATCTAGCCGTTTTTATTTTATTTGAGATTATTATCGTAAATACACTATTTTATCACAAAACCAAAAATAAGTCTGGTATAAAATGATTTTTCGGGTATGTTACTTAGCATTTTCATCGAAAAATCAATGGTTTAAAATGATCTGTGGCTAAAATCCATGGAATTGGCTTGGCGTTTAAGGGATTAAAGGGTATATTGTAGGAAACAACGTTAATACCAGTGGTGTTGTGCCAAATATAAGTCTGTGAGTGCTTATTTATTAAAATATTATAATTACCCGTACCCACAATGATCCAATTTCCACACTAACAAGTTTACAACAAAGAATTCTTCCCGTATATTCTCACAAAAGAAATTTTATTGTATTTCGGTATTTTGATTATCATATTTTCCAAATTGTTAGAGAAAGGTCTGGGCCGTCAGTTAACCGTATTTTAAGAACCAGCTCTCCGAATCAAAATTATTTTATTAACTGGTTCGACAGAGCTGATGCGACCATCGCTGAACATTGTAATCTTTAGTTGAACTAACGAATTTTTGTGTGTGGTGGTAAGCGCACCCCTATTCAAGGATCAAATACTTCAACCATCGACACGGGCAGTCCGCAGTGAGGACCGACTGTCGGTGAATCATAGTTAACATAGTGTATTGAATTAAAAGTGATAACATTATTTTTGTAATTTGAAAAGGTTAGTAGTTAGTAGGGCTTTTTCCCATTTAACGCGGTGGAGCGGTGTTCCGGCACCCTTTTAACGGTTTTTTTTGTGTTATTTTATTTAGAATAAAGCTTGACATGAAGTGAGTTCCGGCACCTATTTTTTTTTCAAAAAAAGCCCTGGTAGTTAGTATTAAAGTGCTAATAATGTATTTGTATTAAGCGGAAAAAAAGGTACACATTAACTGTGTTTTATTTAATTCGCGATAACTATCTATTTACTATTTAGATCATGGAGGGGCAAACTCATTTCTGTGGCCCGTCCTCACTAATCGTATCGCAAGCTTTTCTCGGCGAACCGAAGAAAGAAGAATCGAATTTATGGATAAAAAAAATAATAAGCATTTTTTTCCATATCCGCTCCCTATTCGGAGCATATGGCCGCCACACGGTGCCTCCAAGATTCTCTATCTCCCGCCAACTTCCTCGTTTCTTCCCAGGTCATCCCGGCGTCCCGTAGCTCCCCTGAGTACATCCTATGGATGGTCATCAAAGGCCTTCCGAGGCGTCGGGATCCATCAGGTTGATAAAAGAGGCAGGCAGGATTCAGGCTCCCCTGGGGCATACGCAGCACATGTCCAAGCCAGGTCCATCGTCGCCTTTTTATTTTGGACGTAATAAGGGGCTGGTTTGTCCGCTCTCTTACCTCCGTGTTCCTGACAAAGTCAAACCACCATACTCCTAATATTCGTCGCAGGCATCTGTTTTACCCTGTGCTTTGGTAATGTGCCATGACTCGCAACCGTAAAGCAGCAGTCAGTATGCATGCGTTGAATAAGTGACACTTGGTTCTGACCGAGTATAACCGTGAGTCCCAGACTTTCCGCATTGAATTAAAGGTTACTCCAGCTATCCCTAATCGGATCGCGAGCTCATCAGGCGGGCTGCCATCTCCCGTGATGTGTATTCCCAAGTACCTAAAACCATCGACTCTCTCGATTTCTTGCCCCGCACTCATCAGGGAGTAGTCTAGATCTAGACAGACAGGCGCTGTTGCAGAGCACATTGGTTTTACTTGCGTTGGCTCTGCAGTCTATCCATTGTTTCCTGAATACCCTCAACTGATTTGTCAATGATGACAGCGTCGTCGGCATACTCGAGGTCACATAGTTTCAGGTTGGGTGAATCCTCAGGATGAATTCGAAGATTATTATAAAGAGGAACGGAGCTAGAACACAGCCTTATCTGACGCCGGTAGTGATGCCAAACCATTCCTTAGTGACGTCACCGATTCTTATGCAAACAATCATTATTAGAATTGATGACATGGTACAAAACAAAATTGGCTCAAATTTTTTTTTTTTTTTTCATATATTTTTGATACTTTTTTTAAAAAATTATATGAAATTAAGGTTTTTTCAACGCAATTATTTTATGCGCGCCAATTTCTAGAAACACTGTATCGGGTAAAAAGAATTTGGTGTATGTATATCTAATAATGGTATTTTACTTGCCCCCTACTGATTTAGATTATGATATCTGAGTTTAGCACAAATTTACTAAGTATCCAATGTATGTTTGCTAATAATTAAAATTTTATTTTTCTTGTGATATTAGAATTGCCTTTAAGAGAATTATTATTTTTGTTTCAGAAATAACACAGAATATAAATTGGAAAAAGCTTTCATTCAATATGGGAATCCCTAGATTCTTTAGGTACATAAGTGAAAGATATCCATGTTTGAGTGAACCAATAAACAGTAACCAGGTAAATATGTACACTAACATAAATATGCATATTTAAGGTGATAACCACTCATAAGAGCTTTTTTTATTTTTGCTAGGTAGCAAATTTTCGAAATTAACCCTTAGACGGGTATCGCCGTACCGGTACAGCAGTAGTATGTTGTCGTCCATTATTGTTTATTGAAATGTTATTATTATTTCATATTATGAAACTAGAGGTGTCAATCAGTGATTTTTGGTAGTCACATTTTTTTATTACATGTTTGAAATAAGCAAGAGTTTTATAAAAAGATTAATATTTGGTAAGAAATCTGTGGCCATATATTATTGAGTGTAAAAATCCATTTCAGTTCGATACGCTTCCATCAATAGAGAACCACATGTTGACAGATGAATGCAATAAAGATCCAGACCCAAATTGGATGTAAAAGCTTCTAGATAATTATTTGAAAGTAATATTTAATTGATTGAATATTTTTTTAGAATTTGCGGAAGAAATATAAATTCCTTCAATAAGTAATAATATTCTTCTTAGATTTACGGATATTTTATTAAATTTATAGAAAAAAACCTTATTTAAACCAAAATAACTCACCACTCCAAGGGTCAAAGTATGACTGAACATAATTCTATAGCAACATTCAGACCACTCTGAGAACACAAAATTATAGCAGATTAACCATTGTTATGCAAAGACAGATGCAACATTTATGTATTCTCATTTGAAATAACTGCCGAGAGATAGACTCCACTAAGAGTCCATTTGCTCAACTATGGGAGCGTACATGGCTTAAAAAAAACTGATATTGGTCCACTTCTTTATCGCATTGCCGGTATAAAAAAATTAAAAATCTGTTTTTACTTTTCTGCTCTGTTGTGTGTTGAATAATAACTATAATACAAAAATAATTGCAGATCATCTAATGGACAAATATATCATTATTGAAGTCATTGTATTACATTATAGTCTTATCACTTTTAAGGTGTTCACTGTCTATAGTTGGAGGAATGGCATTATAATAAAAATGTGTTATTATTTCTATGTTGAAGTAATTTATTTCTGTTTGTTTCAGCTTTGTGAATATGACAACCTGTATCTGGATATGAATGCGATACCTAAAATTCACTCACTCCCAAACAGTAATCTTGGATTTACAGAACAAGATTATTCCTATAGTATTTTAAATTATTTATCTTACTTGTTTCAATTGATCAAGCCTAATAAGGTTCTGTTTATATCGTTCGACGGTGCCTCTCCACGAATGAAAATCAATCAACAAAGAGCAGAAAAGTAAGGATTTCGTTTTAATATTATAAAGAATATTCTCATCTAAATAAGTGAGCAGCTTATAGAACACAATTGGCTAGTGAAGCATTGTCAGCAATGTGAAAAATCATCTAAAAAAAAAGCTTTGTGTACCTAAAGCATTATTACTTTTTACAGTAGGTACATATCAATAACATTCTAAAATAATACCAAATTTTTGGTCCACATTTACTTAAATTTTTTTTTATGAAATAAAAAATAATATTTGGCATTACAGCTTACGCCAATGCGCCAAATATCCTTAATTGTGAAAGACATACGAGATTAACTCGATGATAAATAATGAATCAGTTGTGCACAAAATCAACGATAAATAACATACACCCAGCCTAAGATCTCTTTTTTTTCAATTGGAAAAATCTGACCTTGCCGGGAATTGAACCCGGGCCCCCTGATCGCTAGGACAAAGCTCTTGCCACTAGACCACAGGGACCGACATTTTATTTGTCAATAACCTCGTAACTTTTTACAGCTTCCGGAGACTTTATATCAAGCAAAAAAATGATGCGATCAACCCTGTTTTAAAAATAGTTCTTCCTGCTGAACACCCGTCAGACACCTTTAGTACATCTAAGGAAGATATTGACGAACAGCTGAAATACTTTATCAAACAGAAGATTTCAACGGATAAAGCTTGGTCCAAATGCAAAATTGTCTACTCCAGCTATAAGGTGTGCTTTATTGTGATTTGCCTCGGTCGCAATTAATAATATTTCATTTCATTTATAAATGTTTCTTTCACCATTATTATAGACACCTGGAGAAGGTGAACACAAAATAATGGACTATATTAGATATATTAAATCGCAACCTGAGTATGATCCGAACACCCGACATTGCCTCTATGGATTAGATGCTGACCTCATAGTGCTGGGCTTGTGTACACACGAGCCAAACATTTCACTGCTCAGAGAAGAGGTATTAATTGCACACTTGTTAAGCAAATAAGCTTCGAGATCTGCCTGCCTTGATATTAATTTTTTGAGTCATTTGAAGTAATTCATGCAAACCAAAAGTAGTCAGAATAATTTGTCCAGTAGAGAAATTATGAATTCTTTGCAGCTCATTATGATTTAGCAAAACAGAATAAAAATGTGACGCCCACAAACAACTGTGTAAACCCCTTTGATACCCTAGAATTTTACAAACGTTTTCTTAAAATACCTTGGGAATTATCGGTTTTTAAGTGCTTTTGCAAATTGATGAAAATGTATGATGACGTTGAGCAATACGATATGCAAATACCCGTTAGCGCAGGACTGGTCCCGAAGGTGTTACGAGGGTTAGTAAAATGTGAGTTCTGTATAGCTCATCGATTGCATCCAGCCAATCTCAAAACTGTATAACATTTATTTGAATTCTAATATGTACATTATTTCATTATTCATGTACTGTACAAGAATAATATTTAAATACTTGACCAGGCCAGGCATGGTACCAAGTCTCATTTTCTGTTCTGTTTCATAAATTATGTAGAATAGTTAAATTACCTTAGTTTTAACTATCGCCAAGGTGCTGGGTTAGAATAGGGGGGGCGCCAGAATGATACCGGGACGCGCTAAACCACTCCTCGCTCTAAGCGCCAGAGGACCTCGATATGGCCCTGAGTTGCGTTACTAAATGGCCCAATTAATCTGTTCATTGGTTTCTGAAGATGATTTCTATATTTTGTCTACCAATGATTGTAATTACTTTTCTAGGTAACATTTGATGGTAATGAATCACTAGATACTGCAGTGGAAAACCAAACTTTTTTCCTATTTCACCTGTCAATGATGAGATCGTACTTGGAGCAAGAATTTATATCATTGAAGAATGTTTTATCATTTGGCTTTGATTTAGAGAAAATTATAGATGATTGGATACTTATGACCTTTCTTCTCGGAAATGATTTTATTCCCCCATTGCCAAATTTGACAGTTAATATTGAAGCGCTGCCACTCATGTATGAGACATACAAAAAAGTCATCATCCGGCTAGATGGTAATATATAATATATTCCTTTTATTCCAAATACAGTCATTACAAAATATACATTAAATAATCAATAAAATCATCAAGAATCGAGAGTTTTTGTAGGTGACTTGTGGTGGACATATTTTTACATCTGGAGCGAATATAGTCTAAAAACAATTTATTTCAAATTTATCAAATTCAATTCAGCCAAATCTTAATATTTTCATCACTCAATATGTGTGGTTCCATCTTTCCATCCTCCAAGTCCATCTTTATGCGATATTTCCGTTTAACTATGTTTTTATGTAGCTCAGTTTTAGCTCAGTGATGCACTGGCGGATCCAGGAATTGTCCCAGGGGGCTGCCATTTTGAAAATAAACATGATACATTAAAAAACATATATACACCCAGTCCCTTTTTACGCGATTTTTTGAACGGGGCACCACTACTTTTTTTACACGATTTTTTTTTCGATTTTTTTTTTATGGAATAAATGATGAACATGCGTTCAAAGAAGTGATGACGCCAAGCAAAATCATGTGATATAATTGATGACTCTGACTATTTGGACCAAAAATATTCAGGCTAAATATCCATTTTCCAGAGGATATATTACAAAGCCAGACCATATAGTCTTTTCAAACTCATACGATTCCTTATCCAGGTTTTCATGCGTCGTAATGTGTAAAACCTCTTTTCAGACGAGGCAACGCTGATTGTCAAACTTAGTAAAATTCGTAACAAAACCTCACAATTGCGTATATATACAGCTGCGGCATAATAAATCCGCGCACTCTTCATAATTCCATTCCTTTGCAAATATGTCCTCGAAAAATATGTCCCCTTAACGGATTTCCATTTTTTTTTCATTTGATTGTAAAAAAATCCAATAACTGGAGGGGTATGTTTAAACGGCAGATAGAGCTTAACAACCGACCAGGACGACCTTCATACGAGGACTATGATTTTTTAAAAACGCTTCAAAACTGCTACAGTTTTCCATGCTGAGCTTTAGTCGACTAGTGATTTCACACGATCGATGTGAAATGTCTGTAATAGCCGTAATAGAATCGTGGCTCATGGATTTCCCGCTCGGCGCCATAAAAACTGTTCCCACTTCCCACGTAAAAATCGAGGTAAAAATGGACGAAGGTGCACAAAAATTGGACTTTAGACGATTGGAGACGAGTGATATACTCTGATGATTTCAAGTTTAGCTCATGAGGACAAGATGCGGTAAGCAGCTAGGCCATCTTAAGGTTGGTGAAAGGTGTCAACTGATTGTGAACTGTTCTTCAAAATATGGCTATTAATTTTCTTTACAATCGGTAGAAACAAAAATGGAAATCGGTAAAGATTTCGAGGAAATATTTGCAAATGAATGGAATTGTGAAGGGTGCGCGGATTTCTTTTACCGCAACTGTAGTTGTTAAACTAAAGGTTCGTAACAAAAGAGAACTACAACATATGCATTTAAATAAAAATCATTTTAAAATTAATGTTATAATATTTTTAATGGTATGAATTCTCCTCTAGGGGGGGCCATGACCCCCCCCCGCCGTGTATCTGCTGCCTATGCAGTGATGATTGTTATTTACAAATGTACAAGTGTGACGAATTGTTATTTACAACTGAATACATTGTAAATTAGGATTTGTCACATGTATAAAATAATTAAAAATAGTCATTATTGGGAACTATTCTTCTATTTTGCTTACAATTGGTTTTAGAAGTCAACTAACTGTGTAAATTAAAAGACCTTTGAGTCCCCATGCTCAATGGGGAAAAACGTGGTTTTCGAAAAAAGGTCCACGGATCTCATTTTCTTTTTTTCAGGATATATAAATGAAGGTGGTATTTTAAATTTGGAAAGATTTGAAATATTCATGAAGGAACTGTCTATCGTGGATTTTGGTTTTTTTAAAGACCCCCCGAGCTGGTCAGAAAATACAAAAAAATTTGTAAGTTGTACATTGAATCATAAATCTTTCATCAATCATAGGGTTTTGTCTTTAACAGTAAACTTAATCCGGATAGATCATAACCTTTTAACTTTATTCTTATATACAAAATATTTTTTTTTTTATAATACTAAGCCTGAATTCAAGTTCCTGAAAGCCTGAAGATGCCAAAAAGCGAATCCTGGGTTGTCGGTGATAAAATGCATGGAAATATACGGAAATGTACAAACTTAGAAATTTATCTCTTAAACAATTAACCGCATGGTGCACAAAATGACAACTCCATCATGACACTTGGGTGTCAGCACGAATGGAAACGATTTTCTGCTAAAAAATCTTATTATATTGTCTAAATCCCAAAATGAGGTATAGATAGCCAAATTATTGAAATCTTAAAATTGCATTACCAATGGTTCATGCAATGCAACCCTGAGTTCATTTGTGTGGAATTATTCTGTATTGACTTAGTTGAACTTGTCTTATTTGAATTATGAAATCTATTATATTGACATTTTTTACATGTTTTCTATTTTTTTTGTGAATCAAATTTTAGTTAATTGATCCAGAAGCATCATTGGCCGAGTGGCGAGAAATGATAAATGGCTATGGTAATATTTTTGTAATCACTAATCAAATTAAACACTTAGGGTGTTCACTGTCAGTACTTGGTGGAAAGGCATTATAATAAAAATGTATTATTATTTTTTTAATCAAATTAAAATTCAATTGATAAGCCTAACCCTTTTAGTCCTAGGCTATTTTACAAAGAACACACAAAGATTTTTCATTTGTAACTATTTTCTTTTGCGCATTATTCTTTTTGCCCCAAGTCATAAAATATCACATTAGTTTAAAAGGTGTAGTTCACAATTGCCATCTTTGATGCATAAAAATTGTATATGCATACAAATATCTTGTAATCGATTATTAGTGAGAAATTGTTTTGAGTTATTTGCGATTAGTGTGGACTACATGGAATGACGCCGATTATGCGTTTCTGACGCCTATTCCACGTTCCCCAATGCCAATGTGTTAATACAATCAAGTCGAAAATGCATATTTTGCATTACATCTACAATTTTTTAGTGGAAACGTTTTGTCTTGAAATATTAAGGGAGGCACAAACAAATTGTGGATTCAAAAGCCGGTCACATTCCAAAAAAGTTTGAGAAATTAATAAACCAATAATTAATCTCGAAGAAAATATAGAGAACTGATAATTTATGCATAGCAAAAAAGGTTTTGCTCCGTAAACACTGAAATATCTTTTAATTATATACACAATCTAACATAGTTGGTGGTAATATGGTTTTGACGCAAGGAAGGAGTAAATAGGGTGATAATTAAAAAAGAGGATTTTTTTTTATAGTGTCAACATCAGTAAATAAGGAGTTTTTACTACACCGGCAGGATTATTATAAAGAGCGATTGAAATACAAGGAATTTTCTCAGTAAGTAATATATTTTGTTTACACATTTGAAAAATGATCCAATCTTTCATTCTCCTATTCTTTTTTGAATACTCAAAAGCAAAATTATAAACCTTCTTTATTGCTCATTTCTCAATATGTTGCCATTTTGGAAGAAACCATCCTTGTGTATAGGAGATTATAGAAGAAAAATAATATTTTAAAAGAACTTGATTGTGAATTTTTGGTCAGTAGCTTACAGATATATTACAAATATGCTACTTGCAGGTCGGCTACCTATTAAACATTTCAATATTGTTTCGGGAGGTGAAATGGACATTGTATATTGCATCTTTTTTGTTCTCAGTACTCAGTTTATAGTATTCCAATACATTCTGATTTTTTTCTATAAAATCATCAATATTTCATGGAAAGCCAAAATACATTCAAGTATATTAAATTACCGTAAAACGGGGTCTTTAGAGACACTTTTTACCCTTCACGACGATGTATCTTCATACCTGCGCAACATAATTCATATATGAATGGCTTGAAACTTGTTTCTATGGTCCTACTACACATTCATGACAATATTTTTCCAATATTCACTATGTTTCAAATATTCACTATGTTTCAAATATTCACTATGTTTCAAATATTCACTATTTTTAAAATATTCACTATTTTTTATTAAGGCACAGTCAATTTTGTTCGATGTCTCTATTCACATTGAATCGGGGTGAATAGAGACGAGAGAGTGTAAACCGAGACTTGGCAGGGGAATAGAGACATAAATACAGATTGTAATGATTGGAATATATGAACCTGTATTCTATACGAGTCTCTATTCATCCCGTTTTACGGTACTTATTAACCAAAAAAAACTTGATTGATTTTAATTTTCGTCCAATAAAAGAGTTTTTAAGAAGTCAAAAAGTAAGGATGCACAGTAGAGGTCTGCACGGGCTCGGGTTTGGCCCGTGGCCTTACCCGGCCTGGCCCACGGTTCGGGTCGGGCCGGGTAACGAAGGTTTGGATTCGGACCCGGGCCGGGCTGGGACGTAAATATACAACAAAATATATCAAAGATCAGGCTATTTTCGAAAGATCTCACCATTATCGTAAATCTAAATTTAATACTATAATAAACTTCACGTTCTCGTATTAGTCATCTTTTCGACACATTCGAAAGAACAAGATGTATTGTTTTGAATTTAATGACTTATTTTAGTATTTTTTAATGATGTCTGCTTCATAGGAGTTTGTACAATACGCATAATGAATTTCATAATATGATCCTGACTCCAGTATTTCTTATATGGCTATTTTGATCGGTTGCAATTCGATTTGTTAGGTTGATATTTTTTAAATTTACCGGCAAGAAATGGGCTTCGAAAATATTAAGACAAAACTGAAGAGTGGAGAATATATTTCTTCAGTAAAAACACACGGAAAAAGTGAAGTGTCGAAATCATTTAGTGAAATCATAGAGGTGGCTACAAACAAAAAAGTTGGATACGTCGAGTGTATAAAATGTAAATGCATTTTCAGCTTTTCTAGTTCAAAAACAGGAACTTCTGATTTGTATCGTTATTCCTGTAAAACAAACAAAAACTAATTCTAATTAGGAAGAAATGTATTTCGCACAACTGCACACCCACGATAATTGGTGCGTCAATTTTTATTAGAAAAAAAAAATCAGAATTTTTTCCGGCACGGTTGTAAATGTCGGGCTCGGGTCGGGTACGGGTAAGATTTTTGGAAATAGCCTCGGGACGGGTTGGAGGTCTTCGGGCCGGGTGAAATTTTAAAATTTCGGCCCGTGCAGACCTCTTAATGCACAGGCATCGAACTTAAACACATTTGTTTCAATTTTGGCCAGTCATTTAGTTGTTTTGGTTTTGTCATTCGAGAGATTATAGTCATTGTAAAGAATTATAAATAAATAGTAAACAATACATTGGATACTTAGTAAAGTTGTGCTAAAGTTCAATCCTTGTTTTTGTCTCTATTCACCTGCCAGTCTCGAATTACCCCGTTTTACCAGTACCTACTTGTTTTGTGATTGGATAAAAAACTAAGGTCAGGTGACTGTTAATAACATTCATGGCCTTCAGCCATAGATGAATATACTTACCTTCAGCCTTCTAATAATCATCAAACACAGACAGGCTATTATTTTCTATTCGAAGTTGCATATGGATTGCAATCACTTATCGTATTATATTTGTTACACTGCTTCAATAGTGAAGTCTGTGAGATTCAAGTAATTCATAGTAGTAGCATTTATTTAACAGTTGTATTAAACTACAAAAATATCTTTGCAACAAACCATGTTGGCTTTTAACCTAATTCTTTATCTGTGAACTCTTTTTCTTTCAGAGATGTAGTGATAGATCAAGCCAAATGCTATGTGAAAGCAATCCAATGGCTGCTCCATTACTACTACCAAGGATGTGTGAGTTGGTCCTGGTTTTACCCTCATTACTTCACGCCATTCATCACGGATATTGTCAACTTTAAAGATGTGGATCTCACTTATGACATGGGTTATCCTTTGAAACATTATGAGGGGGTGAAAGACATTTTCAATCAATTTTTCAAATTTATGTTTATTGAATAGATCATTTTTGTTTAAACGTATCATGGCCAACAAATAAACATTGGTCTAGTTTCAACTTTGTGTAATAGAACAGTTACTACCAAGGACGTGGTATTCCACTAACACTAAAATAGCTCAAATGCGATGGCCAAGATTGTGACGTCACTCTTGGTATCAGTGCATGTCATTATTTATCACTTGCAATATTTCATTAGACATTAACACATAGAGGGCCGCGGATTTCCCTCCTAAATAATGCCCGGGAGCCGCGCGTTTTTGGCGGAATTGACACATTTTTTGCGCTCACGTTTAAATTGCGATAACTATTTAACCAATTGATATAAAAAATATTTTTTTCAGAAAAGCCTTTGGTTTAGTTTTCTACATAATAAAATATGATTAAATCAGTGTTTCTCAACCGAGGGCTGCATAGAAAGAGGTTTAACAACTGTAAAATTAGGCTATTAACGAATAATTTCGTAATAAATAGCTATATAGAGGTGCTATAATATACACTAATTTAAAATAACGTAACTGAATACCTCCTCCCCCTCTCAACCTCACGGACCACTATTTTAGTTTTATTGATATGGTAAAACCGAAAATAAATTACTTTATAATATAAGTTTTCATTCGCAGCAGCTCTGGAATATTTTTAAATAATTCTTTTTATATTTCAATAATTTATATATACATATTGAATGTTTGAGAATCGTTTGTGTTATAATGTTTCAATGGGTCATTGACATATATACTAAAAATGAATGGCACTTATTCGAGTGTGGATATTTAAAATATGAAGCACATGTTTTCAAGGGAGAGCCATAAATTTTACAGAAAAAATAACATCTTGCCATTTGCGTCTTGAATGGGGATTAAGGATTACATAATTTATTGCTTTTGGCAGACCCAACATGTTATATAATACGTTAGAGCAGTGGTGCTTTGTTCGAATTGAAACAATGATCCACAAATATTCGTCACGTCAACCCATTTACGGGAAATATTTTCGTATTTATTTTGATTTTTTTTGTATGGTATCTTTTTGCTCCTTCTGCGATGCTGTCAAACAAATCATTATCAATAAATAAACCGGTAACAACGGTTACCCTCTTTTTATTATTCGGTAAACAATTTACCCCTTGGAAACCATCTAAAAATCTGTCTGGTCCGTGGCGCAGTGGCAACGCCTTTGACTAGCGTGCCGGACCGCTCGGGTTCGATTCCCGGTGCGAGCGGATTATTTCGGTCGATAAATCTGTTTAAAGGCATGGGTGTCTGTGTTGTTGAAAATCCCTTCCCACCTTTCCGATCCCAAAGAGCGACGCATAGTGATAGCGCTTAGCTAATCACTAGCCCTATCCTAGTCCTCGTATCCTTTCCATCCCTACTCTCTTCGAAAAAGAGAGGTTGAGCAACTGAGTAACAAGCAGTTCTCGTAGAAAACATATGTTGAGATAAACTCCGTGATGAGTCCATATGCTCCAAGTTGGGAGCGGACATGCTTAATAAAATAAAAAAAACCTTCTAAATCTTCGTTATGACGCTAAGGGTCGTAATCTGTCCAATCCAAATTTACATATAATGGTTCATCCTCGGAATCTTGTGACGAGGATAGCACATTCAAAGTTCGCCTTTTTGGATCTCTATCATTCATGATTGGTCGGTCAATTTAGCGTTTAAAAAATTACACAAAAGTATCACTTAGGAAATGTGTATCACAAATTAAATTATCACTATGTTTTTAAGTTTTCCTAATTATTTTTCATCACTAAATAAAAATATTGAATGATAAAAAATATTTTCGTCACTTATTTCGCTTTCGTAAAAATTACAAAAAACAAACACGATACATATTTATAAGGACTAAACTGACCTGAAAATGTAACCCATATTTACGCGTAAACGAAAAAAAAGCTCTAGCAAAAAATGCATTTTTCCATGGAAATAATATCACGCAATCTTTGTGTCACTAAATACTGTCAGAATAAAGAACTCTGATGTTGTCAAACAAATCGGAGAAACATTGTTTTTGAAAAAATTAAAAAAATTATATGGCTAAAAAAATATTATTTACGATGTAGTTATTTCAATATTTACGATTTAAAAAAAATATTTTTCTTATATTTGTTTGATATTATAAATTTTCATACCCCTAGCGATACCTATGTTCAAAGGGAAGAACAAAAATCATCACGCAAAGGACCTTTTTTTTGTATGTAAAACGGGTCCGCGAAACGCACAGATATGTGCGGCCGGTCTCCTGGTCAACTGTTTTGAAACGCACACATATGAGCGCGCGGACCTCTGTGTGTTAACACATTAAAGCTGGGAGCAAATCACTGCAAAATACCCCCTGGGGCGGCCTGATTTGCTATAAAATTGAAATTTAGGTTCCCAACAATATTTTAAACTTTTCAATTACTGTAATAATATTTTTAGACAGGGGTTGTCAATATTTTTATGATCACTTTTAGGGTGTTCACTGTCAATACTTGGTGGACAGGCATTATAATAAAAATAATACATTTTTAGTACTTTTTCCACATAAAATTTATTTGGTCAGGACCGGTTTCGCTCATGGCGAGCATTGTCAACTGATCAGTTGACAATGCTCGACATGAGCGAAACCGGTCCAGATCAAATAAATTTTATGGAAAAAGTACTAAAAATGTATTATTTTTTAAATATTTTTATGTACAAAAATCTAAAAAGGTTGAAAATTTTGAAAGAAATAAAATTCATAAAATATTTTTTTTCACTCATGTCACAAATCACAAAATATAATAATAAACGTGAGCAATGCCGTATCACGCGGAATCCACGTCCCCCGCTCCAACACAAAGTTCATCGATCACGCGGATTCCGCATTCCCGGCGCTAATGAGTTGAATAATGTATCTGTTGCCTAGCTGTAGCTGTGAGAGATATATGATTTTCAACTTGTAGTGATGGCAATGACATGTCCAACTGATGGATTTGTTCCCTAGCAGAGTGCTATATTTATTACGTTACACCACAAAACGCTTCATATTTTTGTTCAGCTGAATTTTCCTTTTCAGATCATATATTTATATTTCATTTTGTAGCTACTTGCAACACTTCCGTGTTTCCGGAATCAAGTTCCGGATGTTTTTAAATTTCTGATGACATCTGACGAATCGCCTATATCATATTTCTACCCTAGAGATTTTGATGTTTATATCCCAAGAAAGAGTGACCGGGGATTGATCCCTCTTGTTCCATTTATTGTTTTGGTAAGTGCCACAGATATTTATTTTAAAGAGTAACACCACTCGACTTCTGTGTGGTCATCAAAAAATTATGAATGCTGTGCCAATGGTTGCCATGCGGGTTAACCTTAAGAGCAAAACACATAGTTTTGAGACGAAAGTATTGAATTCCGCTGCTGTATAATTTACACGATTGAAAAGAATGAATTAAACGTGGATTGAAAATGTTTAACGAGAGAAAAAATAATTATGAAAACATTGAAGATACAGTGAAAACGCAAATCAAATGAACTACAATCCCTCATAGTGAAGGCAAGTAAGCGATGTGAGTTTTACCCAGATAGTTGTCAAATTATTGCAAATGACACTTTGACTCAAATTTGGCCTCCACAATGATCCACTTGGAAAGCTGCCAAAAACAAACGACACTTCACATCCAGATGCTCAAATTGTTTTTCTAAAACAGTACTCGAAATATTTAGTGTAAAATATGAACTTATTTATTTTATGGGAGACTCCAATACGACTCAAAATTTTTCTGTATTATTTGAAATACATATTGAAATGATTTTAAAATTATAGAATGACTTGCTATCAGCGATGAAACCTTATTATGAAAAATTTACCGAAACAGAGAGGAAGGTTAATTCTCACGAACCCATGTTCATCTATGAGTATTCGATTGATAATTTAGGTAATATAAAATATATGTATAATGATAATTAATATAATGATAATATATATAAATAATTAGTTTCTTAATCCCATTTCTTCAATGTCAATATTAAATTAACAACAAATTATTTATTAATTCAATAATTACATTGCAGAAATAAGATTTTCCTATGGACATTATGTATATGTTTATTTAGTCATCAGAATTATCTTATTGAATTTTGTAATTGGGCAGGGAAACATTAAGGAACTAATTGACATCAGTAAAATTTCAACATTTCAGGTGAAATAATGTCAACTGATATCAGTCCAAAACAACTAAAAAACAATGTTAGAGAAACATCTCTTGAATGGAAAGACCTCATTGTGCCCCCAGACCGAGTTGTGCGAGAAGCTCTTCCGAACATCATGAAGAATCTGTACTTTCCTGGTATACAGACACTCGATCACATACAATTTACAGTAAGAATTACTTTTACATGTTTTATCTTTTTAAAAGGCATTTTGTTATTTGAAAGTGGCTAGAATTGAGTGATGTTTATTTATGAATAGTTTTATTTTCATGATTGTTGTGCCCTTTCAATAAGTTATCACCATAAAATATCACATCCGTAGTTCTGCACACCTTAACGCATTTGGTGCTGAGAACACGTCTAGCGTGCTCTACAGCATTGAATATGTTAAACATGGTATGTTCGAAAAAAAACATTTTTATTTCTCATTGGCTTTAAATTTTCTGTTTCAGACACACTTCTCCAGTGGCGATATTAGGGTATTTCATTTACCCAATTACAGTCAAAGTGCGATTCTGACAATTTCTCAAAACAGTATTAGTGATACCCCTCTTGAAAATTTGGCTGCATCCCTTCTTGGGAAAGTTATCTGGGTTGGTTGGCCGCATCTTAATCAAGCTAGGTAATATTTTACCAAATTTAATGTCACTCATTTCATTTGACCCTTTGGCGGCTGAGACCCGAGTTAATCGGCTTTCGCCTCCAAGTTCATGTGTATAACATTTTTTAAATATTTATAAGTATTATATACATCAATATTTGGAATTGATGAAATTTCTCAAATCAGTTGATTTCGATCAATTAATAAAACTTATTTGGTCAGGACAATTTCTAATGATACACAGAAATTTATCCGGATTATTTACACAAACGTTTTTTATTATATTTCACAGAATTGTCAGCGTATCAACTGAGAGCTGTCGATATTATTATAAGCCAGTCCAGAATAATATAAATACAATGGAAGACGAAGAGGTTACGGAATTATTGAAAGAAGACGCAAAGTTCACCGAAGTAACGTTTAAATGGAACAAAAGAATAATAATTGAGCAGTGAGTGTATATTGATTTCAAAGGTCATTCTCATTCCTAAAATATCACTCTTCCCTCCTGAAGGACCCGCAATTAAAAGACGCACTACATTTATGTTACTTTGTATTTAAAAATCCCCACCAGATCATTTATTATTTTCAACAAAACTCAAATCATTTATTATTTTGAACAATCCATGAGATGATCGGATTGTTATCAATTTTTTTTGTATTTTTAGTGTTCGATATTTTTTCTTTTTCAGTCATTTGTCCAGATTAGGTATTGATGTGAGGGAAATAACCACCATTGTAAATGCTGTCTGCCTCAAAGGTAAAATAACACTTATTTTTGTCATTGGATTATCATTTTAAAATGCTTGCGATGGGTAAAACCCATCTTGATCAGTCAACACCACATAAGGTGTTATTTCTCAGTTTGAGTCCATTTCTCACAATCCTAGAAACCATGTATGGATTGTGTTGGCATTTAATTGGAAGAATTCCATTATAATGGTGAAAACCGAGCCCTTGACCTATACCTCATATACATGCTTTAAATGTATCAACAAAAATTGCAATCACCATCAACATACCTTTTTTTTACAAATGTAAAGAAGCAAGCTGAACCAGTAGCACTAATAATTAATATATTATTTTGTATGCAAATTGGTGGTTTAATATTAAAATAAAACGTATCGAAATTTAATTAATACAGGACATCAAAAAAAAGGTTAACAAAGATGTGAATATGTTGTATAAAGTCTTCCTCTTCCCTGCTCAGCTGATTTACAAATATTCCTGCAGCTAAGATTTCAATTTTTGTTTTATCACTGTTTGTGTCAAATATTCTCATGACATTATTAGACCAAATAATGCATTCATATTTGAACAAATAAAATCTTGTCTGACATTTTCAACTTGCTAACTTAATTTATTTTTGAACATGAATTTGAAACACTCCACTGGATATGAATTCTAATTAAATTTAATCACCTGATTAATTAAGTTTAATTAATTTAAGTCTGCATGTGGAAATGCATTAGTGAGCCAAAATGTATTTAATTTTCAGGTTATAAGTATGTTAGCAAGACTGGAGGAAATTTAATCAAAGAAGCAATTTGGTGCACGGAATTGACACCTTATCCTCTACAAACAATTGTACCAAAACTTGAAACAGGCGCCGCCTCGCCCAATCAGTATCAGTCCATTGAAGATGTTATGGCCAATGGCGATAAAGTGTTTATTACAGATGGACCTTATTATGGATGTATGTCTGAGGCAAGTGGTGTATTTTTATCTTGAAACTATATGTCCATATTTAAATTCAAAATGTTACGTGCGCCCTTTTCTGGTCAGCTGTTTCAATTGAAAATTGTATATCGGACTTACGCAACCATTTTGCTCAATTGGTGATTTTTTAAATCACAAATACAAATTATAAGTTCCTCCTTTTTAATAAATCATACAAAAATCGGTTGACTTCAAAGGTATCCAAATCATGTGCATAGCATATGACGAAACGCAATCAAGCTGAACTGAAAGTCGGCCTAGGGAAAGATGTCCATTGCCTATTAATATTTATCTACTAACACACCTCTAATTGTTAAAGTAATTATCAGATGCAGTACTTTTTCAAATATCACTAGACCTTATGTGTGCCATAATAAGTTAAATTATATTATAGAAGAGATAGAAATTTTCCATTGAATTCTAATGTATAGTTTCTTTTTACTGCCTGTTTTGGAAATGGGCCCTGTAATGGTTCTTAATCGATTAAATTAAATGTAGTTCTGATATGAAAAAATTCTGCATATGAAATGAGATGAGGAAAATGCCTAGAATTGTCCTTGAAAAGCCTTTGCCAAATATTTCATATCTTAATCGTTCCATTAGGCTCAAAAAAACGTTTAAGCAAATACACATATAGTTCAATATGTATCTAATACTTACAATTATTCCATTAGATTGTTGACATGTCATCACTGTCAAAGAGTGGACAAATTTCGATTTGTGTAAATGTGGAACAGGAGCCTGTAATTACTCATTTGAAAAGAGAATCTAATGCACCGATTTATATGCCAGTTGATGTTGCAGCACGTGTTGCTGGTAAGTAAAACATATATATTTTGCAGCAACTTTTCTTCGCAACTATTATGTGATAATATCATATAATTATGTGTATTTTCAAAAATTGAACTTCTGCCACTAAACTAAAGAATATGATGAAATCATTGTATAAGAAAAATACTTCTCGTAATACTTGCAATACTTGCTTATAACAGCGTAGTGAAGTAGTGGGATCACCTTTGAGGTGTTGACTGTCCATACTTGGTGATTATTATTTCAAACACATTTTTTTGTACTAATTCCACATTATTATATTTTGCCCGCCGTCGCTATCTTTATGAAATATATGTTCACATTTCTGAAGAACAATGTGAAAAAATAGAATAGAATCAATGCTGAAACGAAATAAAAATTACTTCCCACCCATCCAATACTATAAGTGGGGCGTAGTGAGGGTGACTAGCTTAACACTAATGCTGTCCCACCCTTCTCCTTTCTATCCCTACTCTCATCAAACTAAAAAAACGCTGAGTGGTTGAGGAACAAGCAGTTCTCTTAGAAAAAATATGTTGAGATACCTCCATTAATTTTAATGACCCCCTTGCAAATAAATATTTGCCAACAAAACAACCGTTATCAAAAACTAAACCCTATCTGAATGTTGCAATAATTTTTGATTTCATTTCAGGAGTTAAGATTTTTACATTTTCTCTCATCACAGGATCTTTAACTGTAATTCGTGAAGGTTCATATAAAAAAATCAATATAGGACTCAATTTGAAGAGTCGTAGAAAGGTATTAATATTAATTTTTTTGCATTGCTGTATCACATATTGCTGAGCTTTTTTTTTTTTTGCCATGTATGTAATATATGTTTGTGTTTAGAATGAGAGGGTTCTAGGTTACACTTGCATGATGGATGATGATTGGCTGTATTCACAAAAGTCTATTGATCTGGTTATCGACTACTACCGTGCATTCCCTAAAGTGTTCCGAAAACTTGATTTTATCCAGTTTCAATCCTACAATGGCACCTGCAAATTGCTCAATCAATTGTTCCCTGGTAATGAGGGGTGAGCTGACCATTCATTTATTTCAATAACTTCATATTTTTGCATTGTTTCTTTTTAACAGATATATTTTTACCCTATGGTAATGTATACAGGTTGTATTTTGCAGCATTACGTTTTACCAATCATTTCTAATTTTTGTCTGGCATGTCATGTCTAAGGATTCAACCTTAAGACTTGTTGCATGGTCCAGAAAAGAAAAATGTCACTAGTCACAGAAGAAATTTTCATGAAAGCTAGAGATACTTTTACAAATACTAACCAAGCAATAAGGAATTCTTTCGATGTATATAAACTATACAGTACTTGATTTGAAAAAAATAATTGTTCAGTTTTGGGCCATAATTAGAGATCCGTGTTTTTAGCATCTATTTTTTTTCAATTTTCGCATTTTGTGGCTTCTATTTAGCATCTATTTTTATAAAACACATATATAAAATAATTATCAATTACAATTCATTTTAACAATTTATTAATATAAAATATTAACAAATATACATTAAAGGGTTTGTTTATTTTATATTATAGAAAAAAAAGGATTTACAATGTACTTGTAGAAGGCTTTGAATGCATTTGGTCTTTCGCGTATAGATATTTTTGTACGCGCCATGATTTTTAAAGACTAAAAAAATATATATATATTATTTAAAAAAATAAGCAAATGATTCTAAATAATTAATAGATATTTAATAAATATTTTATGTACTTACCATTGGATAAACTTAATAATACAGATGGAATCAAAATGTCAGACGAAAACAACGTCAAAAATGAGATCAACTTGACGTACATGCAACGACAATGCGCGTTATGGGCAATGTTGCCAGTATAAACATATGAACATAACGATGCAAAGTATGACCATATACGATATGTATTCAAAATCTATCATTTATATGTAGGATAGTAAAATTTCTTTTAAAAACAAGCAAATTTTGCAATTATTTGTGATTTTAGCATCTATTTGCATATTTTATGAAATTCGCATTTATTAGCATCTATTCCGAATTTTAGCATCTTTTTTTTTTTTTTTTTTCTCCATATCCGCTCCCTATTCGGAGCATATGGCCGCCACACGGTGCCTCCAAGATTCTCTGTCTCCCGCCAACCTCCTCGCATCTTCCCAGGTCATCCCGGCGTCCCTTAGCTCCCCTGAGTACATCCTATGGATGGTCATCAGAGGCCTTCCGAGGCGTCGGGATCCATCAGGTTGATAGAAGAGGCAGGCAGGATTCAGGCTCCCCTGGGGCATCCGCAGCACATGTCCAAGCCAGGTCCATCGTCGCCTTTTAATTTTGGACGTAATAAGGGGCTGGTTTGTCCGCTCTCTTACCTCCGTATTCCTGACAAAGTCAAACCACTGTACTCCTAGTATTCGCCGCAGGCATCTGTTTTCAAAGCACAGTATACGGTTACCCTGTGCTTTTGTGATGTGCCATGACTCGCAACCGTAAAGCAGCACAGTCAGTATGCATGCGTTGAACAAGTGGCACTTGGTTCTGACCGAGTACAGCCGTGAGTCCCAGACTTTCCGCATTGAATTAAATGTTGCTCCAGCTATCCCTAATCGGATCGCGAGCTCATTACGCGGGTTGCCATCTCCCGTGATGTGTACTCCCAAGTACCTAAAACCATCGACTCTCTCGATTTCTTGCCCCGCACTCAACAGAGACTAGTCTGGATCTGGACAGGCGCTGTTGCAGAGCACATTGGTTTTACCCGCGTTGATTTTGAGGCCAACGCGATACGAGTTGCTCTGCAGTCTATCCATTGTTTCCTGGATACCCGCAACTGATTTGTCAAAGATGACAGCGTCGTCGGCATACTCGAGGTCACATAGTTTCAGGTTGGGAGCAACGGTTACTCCTCGGTCAGGTGGAATTGACTTCCTCAGGATGAAGTCGAAGATTATTATAAAGAGGAACGGAGCTAGAACACAGCCCTGTCTGACGCCGGTAGTGATGCCAAACCATTCCGTAGTTACGTCACCGATTCTTATGCAGCATTCACTGCCCTCGTGCAAGCATTTGATTTATTTTGCATTTGATCTATTTTGCATCTATTTCAAAGTGCTAAAAACACGTGTCTCTAGCCATAATTCAACCGCTCTGTGCACACCATTCTGTTAATGTGAGTACAGTATACTCTTGATTATCCGTGTATGGATTATCCCCGGTTTGCGGATTATTCGTGCCTTAAAATAGATATTTTTAATTCAAATTTAATTTGATTGATTTTTTCTATTACGGTTATAGGACGCATTAATGAATTGCGATCTTGAATATGCGCGTTATTTGAAAAAAGGATGAATTTAGAGATGTGTTTACGTAACTAACCCTGATTTTTTTAACCACTTATATCTTTTGAATGTATGAATGTTCGCATATATCGCAATAAACATCATAATTTATGGGACTAGAATGTGTCAAGAATTGAAATCTTTTGTACTCCACATGTGTTTCTATTTACAACTTCTGAAAACTCTTGCTGAGGAAGATGATAATCTGATCATTTTTGGGAAAAAAAATGACAGTATTGGATGCTATAAATGGGGTAGCACAATCTTGGTCAAAATTAAAGCCAGTTACACTCGTTCGATCATGGAGAAAGATTCTTCCTGACATAGAAACAGATTTAATAGATTCGGAAGAGAATGACGAAAATTTGGCACCTGAAATGTGAATTATTGGAAGATTTAATTTTTTTGAAGACGTGGATAAGAAAAAGAAGAGGAGTGGCTCAACCATGATTTAAATGATCCAGGCTTTGAACACATCTGATATCGTTTCTCTTGTTACCCAAGAGGAAGAAAATGACACTAAGTAGTACTACAAGCGAAGAAGATACCAGTGGTTACGTTAGACATGAAACGGCATTGAATTGTATTGAAACATTGCTAGATTACGCTGAACAAAGGGGAACTGAATAGAATAATGTAACAGCTTTAAAAATATTTCGAAGTGAAATAAGGAATTCGTTTAAAATTCATTTTTTTTAAATTTGTAAACACATAACACTACTTTTAAATATTTTTATATTCTTATAAATATGATAAAATATTATATTTTTACTTATTTGTTTGTGTTTTATTGATAAATGATAAATATATACATAAATAATGTGTATCTGATATTATATTGGAAAATATAATAAAAATTTGATGATTCTGATTATCCGTGTTTTTCAATAATCCCTGACCATCCTCCCCAGCATTAGCCCGGATAATCGAGAGTTTACTGTAGTTTCATTCACAGAATCAACTAAGCTGATGGATGCAACCATTAGTGGTATCGTCTGAAGCCATCCTTTTCCATTTCCTAAGGATGTAATCAGCGTCGGGAAATTGTAGTGTCTCATTTATTTTCATAACTTTTATTTTGTAAATTAGTTTTATATTTCAACAGAATTTACAGAATATATTGAAAGTACATTCCGGATCTCACCTTGCATCTTCATGCAGTAGAAGAATGAACTCGAGCTGACGAAGTCGTGGAAAAGCACATCATCAGTATCGGCACTTTTAATCGAAATCCTGAATCAAATCGATATGATGGGAGTTCTGTTGGATTTCCCCCTCCCCTTTGTTCAATCCTTCAGCTGAATTTTATATATTTTCAGAGAGGCTGAAATAAAAGCTGTCGTCGCATGGATTTCTGCTCAACCTTATAATATGTATTCGAAAAGTAGCTGCGAAGCAAATAGTCTAGAACCAGATGAATTGCTATCGATTCGTGACTCTGTCGATCAACAGAGAAGTCAGTTTCTAGGCGAGACCAAACTGCAGCACATTCATGTGAAACCTTCAATATTGTTTAAGGTTAGATGTTTGAATAATTTTTGTTGGTTTCAAACTGCTATAAAGAAAAGTATGGACTGTCTTGGACGTAAGGAGCACACACCTGGTATATACGTATGGCCCGGGTTTTGCATGGCTGATTATTATCATTGGAGGAGACATTGCTGTTATTGGGATATTTTGACGAAATTACTTGTTCCACAAGTAAAGCCATGCATCTATCAAATAAATTTCAGTTGCTTACATTGCTCGATTGCTTTTGATTATTTTATCTCGGTACATAATGCATAATTTCTGTTTTTAGTCAGAACTTCACATGGGCAATTTCCCGCCTGATTCTTCAGCCAAATATATGTTATATGATAGAGTTATAAATGTTAATTCCCATTCAAGTGTAAGTATTATTTTACAAGAAATTTTGGGATATTGTTTTGTCAGTATATGCATTCTTTTATATTTGGCTATTTCAAATGCAGGTACCTCTGGGAATGAAAGGAACCGTGACTGAGATATTACATAAAAAAGATTCAAACAACACGGTCCACTTATGTGATAAATTAAAATATGAACCTTCGTATAGGATACTGTTTGATGAACCATTTTTGGGTGCATATGACGCAGATGGCATTAACGCTCACAGATTATTCAGGTATTTGTTTCAAATCAATTAATATTTCTGATAATTTAACATTACTCAACTCACTGGTAAAATTTAACCAATATCATCGATATGTACATTGCGGATGTAAGTGTTGAATCTATATATTGCTTATTAGTTCAGTGTTGCTATAATTTTTGTTTTATTGATGAAGCAGCAGTATTTCAGTGTTACGAAAGAAGTGAAGATGTTCAACTTTGGATATCAATCGGTGAATGTTTGATTGTAGCGTCTTTGTTGACTTGGGAAGAAATTGCACCTAAATCAATGAATGTTTAATAAGCTCTAGTATTTAGTCAGTATCCACTGTTTAATCCAGTGACATCCACCCATAGCATCCTCGAAATCAATTCTTTTCCTACATAACTAATTGTTACAAAATAATCTATATTTTTATCTCTTGAGCCAGATCTAAATGATACTATTTTCAGGTTACGAGGTGCCGATTTACTAAACATCACATACGGTCGTGATAGACATCAGAAAGTCGAAAAGGTATGTAATTTAGGCTACAGCACTTAACCCTGAGCGATGCTCACAGCTCACGAATCTAATTGTGTATTTTTAGAATTTTGCTACAGTTTCATGTGGTGAATGTTTACAATATAGCAGTCTTTGAATTTTCATCATTTAACAAAGGTCCACATGTATATTGGTTATGATAAAAAATATGTCTATTTTTAAAATACAATGCCTTTTCATCAAGAATTGACTGTTCAAAATTTGATAATATGCAATATTTAGTTGTTTCTTTGAGCAATTTGAAGCTTTTGAATAATTTTAAGAACGTGCAATTTTTCCATTTTCTATAGGACTGCCCCCACTGACCCAAAATCGAATTCCTCCTGCTTTTTCTCTGGAAAACCAGGACTCTTCGATGCAGCCATCAAGGACGGAGATCAGCCAATGTTGCAGTCATATCATAGGTGACATCCCGGATTGTTCTTTGCCTCCGCCGTGACTCTGTCATCTGCATCCCGGATAGAGTGTCTTCTTGTGAATGATGCTTAAGAATTAGAATAAGATAGCCCTAAGAATTATTTTACATTTTCAACATAGCTTGTACTTTTATACCTTTTATATTAAAATACATATCCACTAACAATTTTTTATGATTTCCTCACTTTGCAAAAGCACTTATATTATTTTATATTTATATTATTCAAAGTTATAATGCAGAACAAAGAATTGTTCAACATTGTAACTGTGAATCACTTATCCTTTCACAGATGGGGCTCTTCTTTTTAGTTTCTCACAGATGTCTTCGACATATATTTTAATAAAGATCAGGAACGGTTGAAAAACAGTTGAAAGTGATTGTGATTGTGAACAGCGATACCGGCCCTGATATTTATACAGTTATATCTGGAATTGGTACACAAAATTCGTGTTTTATTTATTTAATTTTAATTTAATTTATGCCTTTCCACCAAGAAGTGACAGCACCTTTTGGTTTTCACATTGAATTAATCCAGAGTCATTGCAAACATATAACAGCTATCCATAATTTAATACACAGTGAAAATCTTAATAAGCTTTAGCGTTTGTACAATCAGTATTAAAATTCCTTGTTTATGACTTCTCACTCCATTAAAAACAAAAGAAAACAAGTATTCCTTATTTTTACGTACCTACGTTTTTTGTTTAGAAAAATTCGATTTCAAATTGAAATTAACAAATCGACTTCCTTCGTCTCTTACTTGTAAACTTTTTAGCGTGCTCAACGAAGAATATGAAATTCACTTCGTATTGCAGCTCAGGATTTAAATCCTGTGATTCTGCCTGCGATTACTTTTACGAAATATTTTCGTATTAACCTGTTACCAGCTAGAACAGGGTGGGGCAAAGTGCGGCCCGCCTAGTGTTTTCTGCGGCCCGTCATCGTATTTCTAAGTAAGAATATTTTTTTATAAAAAAATATTGAAAATCGAATGAAATTTGAAGAATTTGTTGTTTCGTTAATATATCATCTCAGATCTTGTTGAAATTAAGAAAGAATTTAAATTTGAGAAGATAAACTTATCTCGACGAACCGTAGTTAGAAGAATTGAAGTTATTGATAAAAAAATAAATGAGCAATCACAATCAATACTCGAATCAATAACATGGTGCATACTTAATGTGACCATTTATTTTTGTCCTCAAAACGGGACATCTACCAATTTTTACGTAATGGTATGTATATTCAAGAAAATACGTATTTTTTCATAGGTTTTATGTATTAATAAAAAGAAAAGGAATGTTGATAAAAAACTAATTTTAACTAACAGCATCGCTTTAAGTACTCGTAATTGTACGACTTGTAATTGTGTTTTTTCTGTAGTCCACAACTTATTCATCTGTGAAAAGACTGTTTCTACGGGTGCATTTGTTCCGGGCAAGCATAAAATGTATTCAATGATTACTCTAAAGTTTTTATGTTTCAAATTATTATTACGAAAGTGTGGTACAATTCAATCCAACGATTTTCGATTGAAACGTTTCCAATATTCCATTCGGTCACTTTTTGGGGTGTAATATATTTACTAATAAGTGAATACTTCTGTGTCTTGGTTGCTGTTTATAAATCCCTTTTGAAAACGGGACATTTCGACGCCCCGAAGTTGTACTTGGGGACAACGGGACAGGCTACCTAAAAACGGGACGTATGGTCACTTTATGCATACTCGAAAGTAACGATCAAAAGGATACCACACAGTTATTAATATTCAGAGTGTACCTCTAAATTTTAAATTTATAAGGAGCTTCTTCCATGGAATCCCTTAAAGACCAAACCACAGGAGCTAATATATTTGAAAAAGTTGTAAATTGCTTAAAGAAATATAATTTACAACTGACGGGGAGCATCAAGTTTGACGAGAAAATTGTTGAAGAGTTAAAGAAAAATCGGGATAAAATTTGCGAAAACTATACTAAGAGAACTAGAAAGAAGAAAATATGCGCCCATGATATGGTAAAAAGTTTGAATGGACTTCAATTAAAACTCATGTTATTTCATCAACAAATATCGAATAACAGTTGCTTCTAACAATAACTTTTAATAAGAAGTTGCTGAATATACCAGAGTAAAAATTTGAAAAATATAGTCAAATTATGAACGCTCTGAATTTTTTCTCTCTGATTTTTCACAATGATTTGGTGATTTCCGAAAAATTGAGACAAGTTTGCCGCTAGTACGCGATTTATTTTCAATAGATATTGGATTGATACTGTATCGAAAGAGGCACAACTAGAGATTATTAATCTGCAATGTAACACTGATTTAAGACAATTTAAACGTCGCGTAGAAATCTGCAAATTTTACAATGCTCCTAAACAGACAAATTCGACCAAATTAAAGATTTTGCACGAAACATGTGAACAGACATTCTGATTCTATCTTCTTCTATGAAAAATAATATCAACTACAAAATTAACACCTGAATTTAAAAATATTGTCAATTTTCAAACTTTGAAATAGCTTCATTCTTCTCATAATTTTTGTTCGTGATAATAAATAGAGTAGGAACGGTACACCCGGGCCTCTTTTAACAAGATTTTTTTCAGTGATTTTGATTTTACACGATTTATTTGTACCGTTACTTTTTTTACGACTTTTTCGTAGCTACGAGATTTTTCTTTTTACAGAAAAATGGTGCGCAAATTCATGCGATTTAATTGGTGACTCTGCTGTGAAACTTATTTAAACACGTTTAATTATTTAAATTAAAATTCGTTGAATAGCACGTTTCCCGGTCGTAAATTTTTATCACAGTGAGTTATTATGTCAAATAAATGCACTTCAGACGTCCAAATATATTAAATGCACAATTGTAAATACGAGCTGAAGATAGAAATATTCTTCTTGAATGTGAATGGGAATCCTTTTTGTGAATAAATTAAAAATTTTACGCAATGCGAATTTTTTTTTTTTAATTTGAAAAACAATTTTTGTTTTTTCTTATATTTTGGATACTTTTTTCCGCGATTTTTTTATGTGCGCCATTTTTTGAAGCCAATTTATCGCGTATAAAACGATCGGGTGTATGTATTATCTAAAAATGGTATTTTATTTGCGGCACGCGGCTCATTTTGAATTCCTGGAATTGGCCCGCCATCCGAAAAGTTTGCCCCCCCTGAGCTAGAAGAATTCCCCATTCTTTGCCCTGTACGCTACGACTTTTTCAAAAATTAAAAAAGGGGCATTACCTTAAAATTACTTACGTTATTTAAGCGCTTAGATGTCTTTGATCCCTTATGAAAGCATTCCCATGTTAATTACAATACCACATGGCTTTTAGAGCGTATTTCCGAATCCTCGATAAGGATTGTCGCACACAGTTTATAATATTATGTAAATTTTGCACCCCTATTGGCTATCATAAAATGAATTTTTCACATGGCTTGAAACATATGCATGCAAAATAATATTTACGTTAATATTGTGAATATTTTATCAAAAGTTTTGACTGCCCTGATAACCTCTATACACTTTTTATTGAATATCTTTTAAGAAAACTATTAAAACGAAAAGTTTATATTCATTTTGTGAGCCTTGTGAGACGAGATATCGGATACATATTAGATGTGATAATTTAAAAATATGTACGTATATTGACGCCTTTATCATAGTTGCCCACCGGTGAGCTCTTAGCTGTCAGAGCTTTTTCTTGTGCGACACACCGGTGTGTCGTTACTCGAATGCTTTAGAACAGTTAAAATGATTTTGAGGTCCAAAATATAACGACACGGTAATCGTCTCAAATATGGCGTTGAACCGTTCCTTGCTACGCGATTCGAGATTTATAGGTGAGTCCACCTATTTTTTCAAATGATTTGAAAGGATTGATTAACCAAAATACATGCTGGAATTCTTCCGTGATCTCGTCATCTCGTTTTAATATAGCTAGTGGCGGATTAGGCAACTAAGAGGCCTCAGGCGCAATATAATTTAGAGGCCCTAAATAATATATATTTTTGAGGCCCCGAACGGGAAGATAGATTATGAAGTAATCCGATATATTATTGATTATGTTAACGATTTATCCCGAAACAACGCATAGTTATCGTTATATCTTCAAAGCAGTAAGTATCATAAACGTAATTAAAATACCAACAATAATTACAATTTCTAGGTTATAACCAGGGCTGTGGAGTGAGTTAAAAAGTTTTTTTTCTACCTATGATAGGCTATTGATTGCATATATCTATATATGAAAGGCCGTGACGACTCCGACTCCGGCCAAAAAACCCTGACTCCACAGCCCTGGTTATATCATAATGGTATAAACTTTTCGGAGAAGGGCCAGATTATCAAGTCTCGCTTAATTCGAGGGAAGCATGGTTAAAACTGATCGATGAAAAAAATTATCGATATTTTTATTGTATGTGTTTTATATAGTTCTTCCATCGTCCGTAAACAATACCGTTTATATATCTTGTTCATTGACCATATTCACTCCCTATGACCACCATGCTGCGCCTCCGTGGTTCCCTGTCATCCGCCAGTTGCTTTGCTTCATCCCATGATATAGCCAGCATTCCTCAGCTACACCGAGAACATTCTTTGAGTAGTACCCAGCGGTCCAAGACGCCGGAATCCTACCAATAGGAAGTAGAGGCAGGCAAGGTTTAGGTTCTCTGGAGGCATCCCCCAGAACCCACGCTGCACAAATGATGACCCTGGGCTTAAAGAAGTGATGACCCCCAACAAAATTCTGTGATTTAATTGATGGCTCTGACCATTATCATCGATTCTTTTATTTCAATTCCAAAATGCAAACATCAAAAACATAATATGAAAAAATACAATTTAATTTATTTATTTATTCATTCATAAAAAAATACAAATCATGGCATTACAGCTTACGCCAATACGCCATTTATTTGACAAATTTATACATATACATACATACTTGTAAACACATAATAAAAAGTACAAATTGTAGCCATAAGAACAGAGAGATAAATTTAAAAAATCACATTAGAAATTTTAAAGATTTCAACCGAGAGAGTTCCGACAAAATCAACTTTTATTAATAAAATATAGTATTCGTCTGAACTCACTCACGTCAATATGAAATATGTTGACATCCGAAGCAATGCCGTTTAAAATTGTTAAAGCCCTTCCCAGTGGCATTCCCATTGGCAGACTGGTTCTACCCCTTGGAAGAACAAACAACTCATGTTCACGATTCCTCAAAAAATTGTCAGGAACATTTAATTTAACATTTTCAAGAATGGTGGAATTCTCATTTTGGCCTCGGATAAGCCGAATACCAGAAAAAATCGCAAATATAATAAAATAAAGTCGAATTTTTGTTTTTTTGACGTTGCCAATTGGCCTAAAAATATTCAGGTTAAATATCCATTTTCCAGTGGATATCTTACAAAGCCAGTTCCTATAGTCTTTCCGATCTCATAAGATTCCTTTTTACAGGTTTTCATACGTAGTTTTGTGGAAAACTCCTTTTAGCAGAGGCAACGCTGATTGTCAAACTTAATAAAATTCGTAACAAAACCTCACAATTAGCATATAAGTATGTGAGTATGAATTTATCACATTAAATCTGTGACACTGAAGACTAGCTGACGTAACAGGGCGCTGCCCGTACGTCCCCTAACTTCCGAATTACTCACGATCCAAACCACCTCACTCCCAATATACGGCGCGGACATCTATTCTCATAGCTCAGTTAGAGGCCTTCGCCAGTTGCCATGTTTCGCTACCGTACAGCAGCACTGGTAGAATGCATGCGTTGAAAAAATGGCATTTGGTTTTAACCGTGTACAGCTGCGTGCCCCAGACAGTAAGCATTGAGTTAATATGTGGACGTCCATAATATAAGTACACCACGCTCCTCTCACGCACTTGTTGGACAGCTGTTTTAGATTTGTGTTGGTAGAAAATATGATGTCACAAAACAAACGCATCCTTTTTGAGAATAAAATCGATCATTTTTAACAATTTCGGAAAAAGTACCTAAGAAGTTCCCCGATAAAGATAATGTAGGGGGGATAATTTTGACAGTTGGGATGAAATGTTTTTTATGCTGGTCAACAGGTGGCTAAAATCGTGTGACGTCATGTATGAACGGCCCCTAACAAAATAATATCACGGGTTACCCTAAGATCAGGATTGCAATCCCTGATAATTGCAGTGCAAGGTAAATTGATTTATTTACTTCACTAATAATTATAATTTTCATAAAGAATTACTATTGAAATGAGATTAAGTACTTCGGTAGGTAATAAAGTTTTCAGCTGCTGCCGTTGCACGGTTGATCGCTCAACCTTCTCCATACTTGTGAGAAAGAGCAGTTGTGGAGCACAGCAACTTAATACTTCGCAGGACCGAATTGGTGAACTATTTACTGGTAGAATTAGAAAAAATATTGTTTTATGCAAACAAAATTAGTGAAAATATAATTACAACAACGTATAATGAGAATTAAATAGTTCTGTTTCCCACAATAACATGGCGATTGCACGACACATAAAATGTAATATTGTTATTTTATACTTTTTTTTCTTACCTTGATGCCATTAAGTAACTGTTAAGCTATGTTACCTCGGTCATCGTGGTCTAGTCGTAACCACTGGCGGATCCAGGAATTGTCCCAGGGGGTGGCCATTTTGAAAAAATATATACACCCAGTCCCCTTTTTACGTGATTTTTTGAACGGCACGCTACTTTTTTTACACGATTTTTTTTTACGGAATGATGACCCTGCGCGAGAAGTGATGGTGCCGAGCAAATCATGTGATAAAATTGATGACTCTGACTATTATCATTGGTTCTTCTATTTCAATTCAAAAATGCAAACATTAAAAAACATAATATTAAAAAAATATTGTTTTATACCAGAGAAAAATCGCAAACATTATAAAATTAAGTCGAATTTCCGTTTTTTTGACATTGCAAATAGGCCCAAATATATTCAGGTCAAATATTCATTTGCCAGAGGATATGTTACAAAGCTAGACCATATAGTCTTTTTGAACTCATACGATTTCTTAGCCAGGTTTTCATGCGTCGTAATGTGGAAAACCTCATTTCAGCGGATGCAACGCTGATTGTCAAACAGTAAAATTCGTAAAAAAAATTATTAACTTATCACATGTTTCCTCGAAATCTTAACCGATTTCCATTTTTTTTTTCATTCGATTGTAAAAAAACTAATGAATGGAATTATGAAAGGTGCGCGGATTTATTTTGCCGTAACTGTAGTTGTTAAGCTCAAAGTATATATACAGTCCGCGCATTCTTCATAATTTCATTCCTTTACGAATATTTCCTCGAAATCTTTACCGATTTCCTTTTTTTTTCATTCAATTGTAAAAAAAACCAATAACCATATTTTGAAAACCAACCAATATTTGAAAGCTTCAACAGTAATGAGCCAGACCTAGTCGCGTAAGCATCTGACGAAATTATGGATAGCTGCAAGAATAGCGCGATAAAAGCCCAAATTGAATCAGTTTTCTGGGAAAACTTACCAAGTAGACAAAATTCGCTTAGAATAGACTGTGTAGAAAGTATAGTACGGATTTTTTTGAAATATTTCGTGAGACTGGCGCTCTGGAGGGGTATGTTTGAAGCGGCAGAGAATGCTTAACAACCGACCGGGACGACCTTCATATAAGGAGTATGGTTTTTTTAAATTGACTTCAAGTGACTCACCAATCCGCTGTGTTCGGACAATTTTCAAATGTTCACTATCGTTATTAAGACACAGTCAATTTTGTTCGATGTCTCTATTCACATTGAATCGGGGTGAATAGGCACAAGAGAGGGTAAATCGAGACTTGACAGGTGAATAGAGACAAAAATACAGATTGTAATGATTGGAATATATTAACCTCTATTCTATGCGAGTCCCTATTCATTCCGTTTTACAATGCTTAGTTACAAAAAAACATGATTGATTTTAATTTTCCTGTTTATAAAGGGTCAAAAAGTAAGGATGCACAGGCATCGAACTTAAACACGTTTGTTTCAATTTTGGACAATCATTTAGTTGGTTTAGTTTTGTCATTCATATATATTCAGATAGTATTATAGTCATTGTAAAGAATTATATATAAATAGTAAACAAAAACTTTGGATTATTAGTAAAATTGTGCTAAAAGTCAATCCTTGTTTTTGTCCATATTCACCTCCCAGTCTCTATTCACCCGTGAGGTGAATAGAAACACTTTTTACCCTTCACGAAATGTATCTTAGAATATTTTAGATCATTTGCTTGGTATGGGTGTCTGTGATTAATTTCTCTTCGAGTTTGATCTGGAGCGATTTTCGAGCGTCTCGTGCAATTTAAAACTATAAAAACATCTGACGACTTGTCTACTGTGATTTAAATGTCGAACATGTTTTCATTTTTTTATTTTTAAAACAGTATATAATTTTTACAAAAAAAGTACTTCCAAAATCGCCAGAGTCCGGCTCTGATTGATGCATCGTGCTTACCTGGCCAGGTAGATAGAGAATCAACAGGTCGTTTCTCCCGCAGCCGCTGGTTCGACAACTGCCGCGCTCGCTATTCACAACTCAGTTCACATTCATATTCGGTTTCATTTCACTCAGTCTAATCGGGTGTGTTGCGAGGTGTGGACGCGTATCTGTGATTCAACGTGAACTTTTCATTCAAGGATAAACAAATAATATTTGCGAAACACATTAGACAATGCAGTTTTTTTTAAGATGAGTCAAAAGTGAATCACGCTCTCGCCCCCATACGGATTGGACCAATCGTTAAAATGGTTTATTCAGGCAGTGACGCGAGTTTCTATCTGTGATTAAATTTAATTCTAATGTTTCAAAACTAGTTTTTTCGTGCCGTTGAAAATTATTCAAAATTCTAACGCGTAGTGCGATTATTTTTTTTTTTTTAAAATGCTCAATTACGATCAGTATCATAGAGAGCCTCTTTTGTCGTCGATCGGATGGCCGCAAGGGCCTACCGTTCATAAACAAAACAACAATAGCAGAGGTCTCATGAATGTGAACAACCACCTGGAGGCAGGTCGGGCAGGTGCGAGCGGCGGTGCGCCGATACGCCGACAAGACTCGTCTTCGGAATACGGCTTCTTACCTCACAGCGACGTCCCCAATAACGAATTCAATAATTATTACAACGAAAGAGCGCACCTGCCGGAAATTGGCACACGCGAAATCTACTCGACGCAAAATTGCCAACTCCCTTTGCACACCTTCGAATATGACGACGTCGGAAACAATAGACACCACCATACGACGAAACCGGTTACATATAATTTACCTCAAATTAATAACTATTCAACGGTTCCCCCTGATCATTGCAGAATACCCCAAGAAGACCGCCAACAGTTCTTCCACAGAGCGAACAAAGAAGACGGTCCATTCGTCTTCGGTGTTCACAGTCCGAGCCAGTTCAGGCTGGGGGAGTCCAGGCACGACAACACTTACGACTATGCGAACGACGAAGAAAGCGATAAATCTGTGATAGACAATGAATCGAACGTGTTATACTGTGATAAGAAAATTAGTATAAAGTCCAATAGCAACGCCGATAGTGGCCAGCCGAAGCAGGGAATGTTTAGAATCAAAGACACTAGGAAAATTAAAAAAGACTATCAGGTGAAATTGGACAAAGCGAAAGAGTCGGAATGTCAAAAGGCCAGTGTGAAAGAAAAAAATAAAATAAAGTGCGTTTTTGTTGGAGACGGGGCCGTAGGGAAAACATCTTTGATAACTACTTATGCGCAGAATACATTCACGGACTGCTACAAACCGACCGCCTTTGATAATTACAACGGTACGTAAATTTACCTAGACATACATATGTAACAGTGAAAATGTATCAAGTAATAGATTTGTATGACAACATGATTTCACTGGTCGCGATCAGGGAAATTATTGGCCTAACTCGATGATTTGCCGGGCTAAAATTTTGGTTTGCTTCAATGAAACAAAATCAGCAAGTAGTCCCTTTCATAAAAAGAGAACCAAAGAAAAACACAGACAAACATAAGGCTGAAGATAAGGCGGTCAAATTTAATTTCAATGACAGTTCGGAGAAGAATATATTTTCCCTGAGAATACAGTTTCACTGTAACATATATATGTGTCTAAATCAGGGCTGTGAGTCGGTGAAAAAAAGTCCGACTCCGACTCCAACGATGACCAAAAACACGACTCCGACTCCGACTAAAAAAGTTTAATATCGTCACTTTTTTTTTGCCTAATTTTCCTATTTATGTGTATTCAATTAAATATCAACCCTACCAATCCGGCCAATGGCCAAATTTGACATATTATATGCAAAAATAAAAAGTTCAAACTTTTCAAAATTTCCGACTTCGGCTAAATCGCCGCGACGACTCCGACTCCACAGCCCTGGTCTAAATTAACTATTCATACTATTTATCTTTATAATTAAATGAAATAACATGTTGTGCAAGTTACAAGAGCACCTCTTGAAATCATCGATAATAACAGATAAGAAAGCAGTCTTCTATATCTAATTCAGTTATATACAATAATTTTGATTTACCAAATCTCAAACAATTTGAATACGTATAGATTAGGCCGAAAAGATATAAACGTTGATTTTTCCATATTATTCAGGTCTTAATCTATACCGCTAATACGTATTCAAATGATATTGTGATTCGGCGGTAATTTTGTGGAAATTCATTTGACTTACAATTGAAAGTGGCGTTGTTCATGTGAAAGTGGTGTAACACACAGTGGCACGTGTTTCGGATCATTAAACTCATCTTCAGGCTTACTATCGCAAGGTTACTTCAGTTATTAAGCCATGAGATGCTTCTTGAACATGCGAAACTCGTGTCACTATTTACATATAACACAATACGTGGAATAAAAAAAGTTATTTTCAATTGTATATCAAGTTATTTATATGAAAATAGGTCACGTTAACTTGACGTCAAAATTTACCAAATGTAGGATAAAATATATACCTACGTACCGTAAAACGGGGTGAATAGAGACATTTTTTACCCTTCACGACTATTTATCTTCATACCTGCGCAACATAATTCAGATATGAATGGCTTGAAACTTGTTTCTATGGTCCTACTACACATTCATGATAATATTTTTCACTGTCGTTATTAAGACACAGTCAATTTTGTTCGATGTCTCTATTCACATTGAATCGGGGTGAATAGAGCCAAAAATACAGATTGTAATGATTGGAATATATGAACCTCTATTCTATACGAGTCTATTCAATCCGTTTTAAGTTACTTATCAACCAAAAAATCATGATTGATTTTAATTTTTGTGCAATAAAATATATGTTTATAAAGGGTCAAAAAGTAAGGAAGCACAGGCATCGAACTTAAACACGTTTGTTCCAATTTGACCAAACACTTAGTTGGCTTGGTTTTGGCATTCGAGAGATAGTATTATAGTCATTGTAAATAATTATATATAAATGATAAAAAATACATTGGATACTTGGGTGTGCTAAAGTACAATCCTTTTTTTGTCTCTATTCACCCCGTTTTACGGTACATTAGTTTAAGTATTCAATTCATATTTCAAAATCACTTCACACAGTACAAATTAATTGTTGGCAACAGATATAAAAATGACGGAATCAACTCCTTCAGACAAGCAAACCTATTCACATAAATAGCATTGTTAGTCATCATATATCGTAGGAGATTTGATGATTTTCACTTTTCCTTAAAACCATCAATATTTTCGTCTAAATTTTCAATCGATGTAACTACATTATCTAAAAATGCTATAAATATATGTACATACCACTTTTAATGTGTTCACTGTCAATACTTGGTGAAATGGCATTATAATAAAAATAATAAAACATTTTTAGTACTTTTTCCACATCAAATTTATTGGCTCCGGACCGGTTTCGCTCATGGCGAGCATTGTCAACTGATAAGAAATACAATGAAACAGACATATGTATGTAAACAAAGTTTAAGTAATTATTACAAGGTATGACAAAAAATTGGTATTATAACTAAGCATTAATACAAAAATCATACTTAATTGCTCTTTGATGTAATAGCTTGCATTGACGTCTTCAACATTTTAATTAAAATCTTTTTTTCTTACATTTTGCTTCAATTTATTTGCTAAGTTATGTAATTATTACTTAAACTTTGTATAAATATCACTGTTTCATTGTATTCAGTATCAGTTGACAATGCTCGCCATGAGCGAAACCGGTCCTGATAAAATACATTTTATGTTGAAAAAGTACTAAACTTTTTAAAATATGTTTATTAAATTTATTTACAATAAGGTATTGGACATAAGATATAATGATACACCTTTTCTGAGAAAATTATCCTACCACTCACTTTAATTATGAGCAGCCATTCGGTTGAAAGAAACACTCAATATCACAAGCAAAAATTTTGACGAGTAACTCGACAATTAACTAATATTTGAAACAACTTCTGTCGAAACAGACATTCCGAGTCAAATATTCCATTAGTTGGGTGGCCCGCTTTTAGTTTCATAACAAAATAACGATTGCCAAACGAAGTTTGCCTTTTATATATATGGAAAAAAAACTTATGTAGTACGTAATTATGTTATGTTTGGCGCAAAGCAATTACTCTTTTATCGATGTGGCACAAGAGAGCAGGGCTGTGGAGTCAGAGTCGTGTAGTCGGGGTTTTTTGGCCGGAGTCGGAGTCATCGCGGTGATTTAGCCGGAGTCGGAAATTTTGAAAAGTTTGAACTTTTTATTTTTGCATTTAATATGTAAAATGTGGCTATTGGCCGGATTGGTAGGGTTGATTGATTGAGTAGGCATTTACTTGGTAGAACTCCATTATAATACGGTATGAAAAATAACAATGTATTTTAATTCTACATAAACTATTTTATATATTTGTTGATAGCTATTTCGGCTTACTCCCTGGTCAGTACTACGATAATAGTACTGACGAGGGCGTAAGCCGACATAGCTATCAACAAATATATAAAATAATTTATATAGAATTAAACTACATTGTTATTTTTCTTACCGTAATATGGTAGGGTTGATATTTAATTGCATACACATAAATAGGAAAAATAGGCAAAAAAAGTGATGATTTTAAACTTTTTTAGTCGGAGCCGTGTTTTTGGTCAATGTTGGAGTCGGAGTCGTGGTTTTGGTAAATGCTGGAGTTGAAGTCGGAGTCGAACTTTTTTTTACCAACTCCTCAGCCCTGCAAGAGAGTCAACACTTTGGACACCATTGCTTTAGGCGCTGATGACAAACAAAATATAATTCAAAATACCGCTAAAGATCTACCTGACCGATTCTCATAATGGCATTAGCTAATATCAGATATTGTAACCTTATCGATTATTGCTATCCAATTTTTTCGTTTGATATTTATCGAGTACCTGTAATTAAAAAAAATACATTTACATTAATTTATTAGGGTTCGATATGATTCTGTGAAATTAATGGAAATATTATGACCAGATTGAAATAAAAACAATATATTCTGAGTAAATGGGATAGGGACTTTCTAAAATCAGATTTTAGTTATTTAATTTCTTTACAATCATACGACCTTCTTAACTTCCTGATGTGTTGGAGGCAAATTACTGCTAATCATACTTTTGAAGAGGAAGTTGAATTTTCATTTCAATGATTCGATAGGCAATAAGTAATTACTAAATAATTAGGTATTTCCAATGATTCATATTTCAATATTGACAAAAACGAACTTGGCCCATTTGCTGTCACACAAAATCATTGACATTGACAGAGGCGGATTAAGTACTTGGGAGAAATATGATTTTGGTGGCACTCTTTTTCGTATGATAAAAGAACGTTGGAAAATTCATTCGAGATTAGACTTATATGTTGTTATTTATGATGATTTCTTTCTTGTCCGCTTCTCCAAATTGTAATATCCTTTGTTTATCAGATGTGATCGATAGTATGGCTTGAAAAATTAACGTTTTTCCCGCAGTTCACTAGAAACAATTCAGAATGAGTACCAAGCACGACAGCACACCGTACTTAACGATTTGTGACCCATCGGTCATTCAATATTACGACCATTGAAAATGCATTTTTCGGTGTGACATATAATATTATATATTCAAAACCAAATATTTTTCCGTATATAAGTTATTTTTCAGGCCCTCAAGGCTTTTTTAAAATTCTCTAAATAATCATATGAACATACTACAAATTTTAAATCCCGTTTTTAGAAGGAATACCTTGTATTTAGGCCTTAATTTATAAATGTATCAACCTTGTGAAAACATCACTAATATCTACGTATCGAACGTATGCTCAATGGTTGCGTCACAAGTTCAAATAATTAATTGATAAGCAAGTTGCAGGAAATAATGGATAAGCTTAACAAAAGAATTGATAATATTTTTACCTTGTCTTGAAAACCGTAAGAGTTCAATCAAATTTTCCACTATCTGATTTGATACGGATTTTTGTAATTGTTTTTGGAAATAACTCCAAATTCGAATCGTTTGCTACCAATTTGTGGTTTTGAATGCTTAACCTCGATGTACGGGTGTACGCCAGCGATTTTAGAGAAAATATAAATTGCATGAAAAGTGATTTAACTTACATAATTTATAGTTTGAAGATGTTTTCGTTTGTCCTGGCACATGTGTGTACAATACATTCTGTGCTGCGGGACGATGTATTGGCTTATTCGATTTCGTGTTCATGTATCAAAAACATATAGTAAATATTAAAATATCTTTATTTTCAACGAAAAAACATCGCGACTCACGGGTGGGACGTTGGCGTACAAAATGTTAACATATAGTTTATCGTCTGGAAAACCCGTTATTCATATAGAAAAACAAGCAAATTAATAACTCACTAGAACTAACTAACATGATATTTTATATTTCCCTTGTTTAGACATTTGAATGGTAATTTGTTGGCTGGTGTCAATGAAATAATTATTCTTTCACATGTTATCAATCAAATTATGTAATAACAAAATCGACTGTGTAACCAATGATATTGAAATGCGTTTGACATCCAAACCGGTTCGAAATTCAAAGCATTGGCCATTACAATCTCGAATCTGAAAAACATAAACCAAGTTCTGATATCAAGTTAGTGTCTAAATAGTTTTCAGATTGATATGATTTAGAAAATATTTCTCAACTTAATATAACTATTGTATATAGCGGCCAATGTCAATGAGGTTTTGCCACCCCCTGATTGAACTTATCCGCGCTAGTAAAATGTTACAACTGTCTTTTAATATATTCATATTCACTGCATTTTCTCATATAAGAGTTCTTTTTCACACAACTACCAGTGTGATCATTCATTGCCGATACATTTCGTAGTTTCAAAAAGATTTTCGTATTTATTTCTAACTAATTTTAATATATGGGTTATGATGTTAGCTAGGACTTGGGTTGATTTTAGTGCTCAATATTTAGGCTAAGGATTATTGTAAAACATTTCAACTGCGAACCGCTTTTTTAAATTTACTACTTCAAGCATTCGCCTACTCACCCATGCACAGAGCCTGCAATACTTACTTCTTCTTAACCTTTTGGCTGCCGGAAAAAAGCCCTTGGCCTTGAAAAGATTTAAAAAATGACCCTGCACCAACGACATCTCTAAAGTGTCAGTAGTAAACTTGACAAAATTAAAGGTAAATCGTTGGTAAAATCGATAACTAATATTGTTAAATGCTTTTGGAACATTCTCATAGAAGTCAGAATAAGTATTATTTTAAAATTATTTGTTTTGGCCGGATTATTAGTATAACCGAGACATTTCGTCTCTGGCGTATCGAACTTGGACCGTTTAACGAGATATCTCGTCTCTGTCAGTGAAAGGGTTAAGTCTGACGTATTTTTAAAATTTGTTAAATTAAATATTAAACAAACAAATGCGGGTCAATAGATTTCAAAGAAATAAGAACCCCTGATTTAATATTAAATATTTTTCACTCTTTGACCATATAATAAGTATTTAAGAATAATAATCTAAACTTAGTCAATATTTACACGCGATATTTTATGATAAAATCATCGCCTGATAAAATGAATTATTATATCAATGATTCAATGGAAATCAGTCAGGCAAACAATTCAAAGTTTCTCTTTATTCAGTAAAATGTAAATGAGTGATATGAACAATCGAGTTGTGTCGATCGAATGTGTGCTTCCATACGTGCGATGTACTTTTTTTTAAACACATTCATATTTTATCGTAGGATTTTGGTATGCCATGCCATGTTAGGCAGTGGGGATCTCTTGCGAATATGTACTCACTATTTTCAATCGATATATATTTTGAATACAATTCAAACTAACCACGTCTCTTTTTTAACCGTTCTAAAGCTAACGTCACACCGGTGGGCAACTACTTTTAAGACGTCAAATAATATTTCTCAAATTATCACATCGAATATGTATCCGAGATCTCACAATATGAATATAAACTTTTCGTTTTAATAGTTTTCTTAAAAGATATTCAATAAAAAGTGTATAGAGGTTATCAGGCCTGTCATGAAATGTCCGTTTGATAAAATATTTACAATATTTACGTAAATATTATTTTGCATGTATGTACATATATATGTTTCAAACGAATTGAATAAATATAAATTATTCATACAATGATAAGAAAAATTCAACAAACATTCATTTTATGATAGCCAATCGGGGTGCAAAATTGACATAATATTATAAACTATGTGTGACAACCCTTATCGACGATTCGTAAATACGTTCTAAAAGCCATGCGGTATGGTAATTAACATGGGATTGCTTTCATAAGGGATCAAAGACATCTAAGCCCTTAATTAATGCTAGTTTTTATAAGGTATTGTCCTTTTTTAATTTTTGAAAAAGTCGTAGATGGCAACAGGTTAAAATTCAAATACAATATTTGAATTCACCACGCGTCTCAAAGAATATATAACGCACATTGTATCCGTGACAGCGCTAAAAACTGTTTCAAGGTTACCTCTAGGCAGATGTTTTGTTATGTTTAGATGTATTTTTTAAATATATTTTATCGATGAGCGATCCCACAGTGGAACATACGGACATCCGAATGAAAAGTCGAAAGTCGCTCTTTCAAACGGCTAAATAAGGCTATTTTATAATAAGGATTTCGACTGAGGGTGCTTGATGGAATTTCAATATCAAATTTGAATTTTGTACTTTTCCATGAGTTTTGTCGCTAACGACCCGGGTTTCGCCTTTCGGCATCTTCAGGCTTTTCAAGTGCACGGATGTACTTGAACTGACGCGTAGTAAACAGTTTGTATCTTTTATATACTCAAATATAAGTAGATCACTAAGTTAAATAGCTATTAAAATTTAAATTACCGAAAATTTAATGTACACAAGTTTCAATGAATTAAGTTGGTTTGTTATAATTATGGGGATTTTTGAAAATAGTAATGCACAGATAATAACAGGAATATCTATTTAGATTATCAGTTCAAGTTCAGGGCGAAATCCGGGTCGTTAGCGACAAAACTCATGGAAAAGTACAAAATTCAAATAATTCAAATGCTATTTTATATTTGTACAAATTTCCCATTTCAAGCATTACATCTTTTGAAAAGAAATATGTCATTAATTTAAAATTATAATTTACACTAAACGTATTTTGGGATCATTTGCTTTTTAACAGAACCTGAAATTATAGTGAATTCACAACATAATCAATGAGTTTATTCTAAGAATTATCGATGAATAGTGTAGGAATTTATTTCTCTTTTTGTTTTAAATAAGATAACGTATTTTTAATATCATTTCTGACGAATGCAGGTAGGTATACGCTTTAATAGAAAACGAAAGGTATATAAATATTCGACATTCTTTTGCAGCCTTGGAATTGTGGTAAAACTCCGTATAGCTCAGTGCTCTGAATACATCTTTTAAGTATCTTTAAAACATTTTTTTAAAGTTAATATTGTAATAAAATAAAACTTATATTCACTCGAATAACAAAATCCAATGCAATCGTCATTAACATTCAAACTTTTTACACCGATCAAAGTGATATTAGGTGCAAGCGTCGCATTGGTGAATATAAAAGATTAAACTATTCGTCAAAATCAACTATTCGGATATCCGGATAGTTTTAACATGGCTAAAATGTTGTTAGTATTAAAATTATGATTTCAAAAACATCTTTTAATAACCAAGAAATTGCCAGTTGCTTTTGCAAGCCGACAGTGGTCTCGATTTCTAAGTTTTTAATAAATAATCGTATAACTCGCAGGCAAATAGAGATGATGAACGATCAACGTTTCCTTGTTCACTTGCATACATTTTAATAATTTAAGACTTAATCGTTTCCCACTTTTGTAAAATCTTAGATAGAGACAAACATATAAATACACATTTCAATACCGCTCCATTGTATTACAATATTTATAATTGGCAGCTGCATAATAAATGAAATTACGGCAATAAAGGTTTTTTTTAGACCCGAGTCCTAGCCGGTTCGTTAAAATAAAGTATTATGATAAGATATTGATAGCACCCGAGTTGGGGGAAGGCAAAAAAACGACTACCTGGATTTTTATAATTATTCTTTAAATGTAATGTGAACTTTTCTCGAATACGAATACTATCCGGATATTTTCTCAAATATCCGAATATCGAATAGTTTAAATACGGCCGAATATATCCGGATATCGAATATCCGAATTGGAATCCCTAGTGAATATGAAGATCGATATTTATCTTAAAATTGTATATACTTTCATTGACGCACTGGTTGAAGTGTGGCCCTTACCATCCAAAACCATCGTATCAAAAGCGATTCATATAATATATGTATGTACATAATGCATAAATCATCATTATATTATACTTATATATGTATGTGCTCATTTAAAGCTATCTATACTGGTTGGCTTGGAAGCTGTCTTAATCTCACCACATTTCATAGAAGCTGCCACATTTGGGCACTGCCTTATTTGCTTATACCCACGAGACCACCATTGATCGAACACATGCGCAAAGGGAATATAAATGGAGACCCATTATTGTTTTTTTATTGGGTCAGTAGTCAGTACGGACAATTGTGAACGATCGATTCAATTTCGCTTATATGGACATATTCCTAGCAAAACAATAGCGGTGAGGACTGTGTATGCGCTCTCCCATTGGGGCCATTAGTTACAATCTTTAGATATAATCAGGGCTGTGGAGTCGGTAAAAAAAAAATTACGACTCCGACTCCAACATTGACCTAAAACACAACTCCGACTCCAACTCAGAGTTAATTCAGAAAGATTTAAAAAAAAATATATTTCGTAACTTTTTTTTCAACCTATTTTAATCATATTTATGTGTATTAAATTAAATAGCAACCCTACCAATCCGGCCAATGGCAAAATTTTACATTTTATATGCAAAAATAAAAAACCGGAAATTTCCGACTCCGGCCAAAACGCCGCGACGACTCGACTCCGACTCCACACAGCCCTGGTAAAAAGTGTCTCTATTCACCCCGTTTTACGGTACGTACTGTAAATGATATCAAATTATAATATTATTTTGACAGTTCCATCCATGTGAATGATATTATCAATCCGAATGCATTAATGTCAAGCTATATTATCTAATCACACACCAGTAAACCACGTCACAATTACATTGATAATATTATGACAGATAAAAGAATATGATTAGTGATAGTCATAATTTTAGCAGGGGTTTATTACAAGATACGGGTTATCCTGAGGATCAGCATGCATTTACGCAATATTGCAGATATAAAATTACTGTATTTCCCCATATGTGGCATAATAGTACCTGTATATGTTACAGTGAAACTGAATTCTCAGTGAAAATGTACCAAGTAATAGATTTGTATGACAACATGATTTCACTGGTCACGATCATTGAAATTATTGGCCCAAGTCGATGATTTGCCGGCCTAAAATTTTGGTTTGCTTCAATGAAACAAAATCACCAAGTAGTCCCTTTCATAAAAAGAGAACCAAAGAAAAACACAGACAAACATTGGGCTGACGATAGGGCGGTCAAATTTAATTTCTTTGACAGCTTGGAGAAGAATACATTTTCACTGTAACATATACATGCCGATGTATCCTTGTATTAATTCTATCTAGTGATCTAATGAAAGTGTCTGTAAATGCAAAAAAAAAGAATTTTCCAAAATTAATAATAATATCGTATTCAAGTCATGACGGAATTCTACATGTCAAATAAAAATTTATATCTTTATAGATTTGTGTATGGCCTTAAAACTTAAGTACAACGTGTACAGTATTTCTTATCAACTGCAAATATTGCAGCGTGTGCGCCTAGGTAAGTATAGAACTTTCTGCTGATAGATAGGTAGTTACTATTTTTTGATAACTTGCCCGTTTAGTGTGTTAACATAAACCATATGGCAGAAGCCAATAAAGTAATCATCATCCCATATGTGTATTGTGTGTTGGGACTAGGCTTTCCAATCCAGGACCAAAATTTTAATTGGGATTTTAGTAAGTCGATCCCGGGACTGGTCTCAGGATTTGGAATATTTTTTTAATTTGTCATTATCATAATTCAGAATGATGGGATCAATTTTAGAAATGTATGTATTTGTTGCTCATTAAAACATTATTTATTACAATATGTATATGATAATTTTCGTAATCTAAATTCTTTTCAAAACAATATTTTATAATCGATGTTGTCATCAATGCATAACGCAAATAATTTATTTCCACGAATATCCGATGTTCCACTGATGACACGTGCAAGCACACGTTAAATTACGATTTTTTGAAGATAAATCGTTTATGCTTGACAAATAAATCAATCCCGAAAATTTCGGGTTCATGTTTTATAATCCCGAGATTCATCAGGTATTTAAAATTATCTTGTTCTCGGGATTAGAAACTCTATTCGCGGGTGAATAATTTCATATCGTTTTATTTATAATATTTATAGGTATTATACCTTTGGTACCCCCCATCATGGTACCCGGACAAACGGTACCCTATCTTCCCTCCTCCAACAGCCACTCGTATTCTGCAAGGTCTTCGTTTGCTAAAACGACTTAACTTAAGCTAGGCATGGGCAACCTTTCCTAGGTCTGGGGCCAAATTATCATTCTGTCTCCGCGTCAAGGGCCGGACCAAATTACTAAACATTATGAAGTAATATTTAATTCAGTAAAACATGTTGCAGTAGCAAGTGTATATAGAAGTAGAAGTACATGTCTTATATATTTTTTATATTTATATAATGAGCGACATAATATTAATATTATATACTGATTACAAAATTTTGTTTGGTCGAGTGTAGGAGTAAGATTGGCCTTGTACTTGAATTGCGAGACTATCAATATTGACGTTGGGTTTGCTTAAGGATAATTTTTATCTGTTTTTCTGCCACCAAATATAATTTATAAAAATCCGTCAAAACAATGTTGTTAAAATGTGGCTTTAGCACTAAATCCCTCTGAAGCTCAATAAGTTCCATCTGTAAATTTGATGGCACATTATTTACATCTGCATCCATCGGACGAGCAAATATTGAGAATGTGGAGTCTTTGTTTTGGAAGTCAGCCAACCTCGTATCAAATTGCTATATTGGTGCCTTCAGTTCATCTCCATAAGAATTATATGTGATGTTTGAATGAGCTGATAGACCAGGAAAATGGTTTTAAAAAAATTAATCCCTCCCTGGAACTATTAATTTATTTCTCTATTACTTTGCCGAGATGAATCAGGGCCGGACAAAAGCTCGGCTGGAAGGTGGTTGCCCATGTATGACTAAATCTAGCACTACTCGCTGGCACTCGCCTCGCAATTTATATGCAGGTAACGTGAGCGACCCAGCATAGTCTTGCATTTTAATATGTCACGTAATTGTCTCATCCCCATATGCGGCGATAATTCATTGTTGTGCCTCAACCTCTGAATAAAGTTTTCTTTAATGGCAACACTTTTCTCTGTATCATCTTCAAAAATAAATACATACCGTAAAACGGGGTGATAGAGACAAAAACAAGGATTTAACTTAAGCACAACTATACTAGGAGTATCCAATGGTATCCAGTGTACATTTACTTGTTAGAAGTCATTGAGATTTTAATTACATATTGACATATTTCATTTCCGTTCATATTCCATACACTAATTGTATATTTATACCTTGTCATTAGCCTCAATCAATATGATATAAATAACCCTGTTTGTAAATACAAATTGACGTATAAATATATACCATCTGCTAATAATACTTGCGTTGGGCGAGAGTGAGAGCGAAACCGGTCCTGATCTTATCAAAACATGTGTGAATATTAAGTCTCTATATGTATATATATATAATATAAAGTCTCTAATATTTACTTTTTGATGTCGTGGGTTGATTTAATTAAACGTTTGTTTTTTTTTTTAATTTCAGTTGTGGTCGAAGTTGACAAGAGGCCGATAAGTGTAGACATCTGTGATACTGCTGGACAAGTAAGTTTTTGTTTTTTTAATTCTTTTGCTTTAAATTTGTAAAATAATAAGCATATTTTTTATACAAAGCACACTCAGTAGCATGTGCACTGTTCAAAGGAGGGATAATTAACCACTGGGTTACAACTAGAGACTCGAGATCTCAACTACTCGAGTATCGATTAGTATAATTTTAAAATATGTACTCGATTACTCGAGTATTCTCGAGTAGTTTCAGATGTGCCAAAATATATATTATTAATTCAAAAGTGTGTATATGTTACAGTGAAACTGTATTCTCAGTGAGAATATGTTCTTCTCCAAGCTGTCATTGAAATTAAATTTGACCCCTCGATCTTCAGCCCTATGCTTGTCTGTGTTTTTCTTTGGTTCTCTTTCTATGTATGGGACTACTTGCTGAATTTGTTTCATTGAAGCAAACCAAAATTTAAGGCCGGCAAATCATCGACTTGGGCCAGTAATTTCCCTGATCGTAACCAGTGAAATCATGTTGTCATACAAATCTATTACTTGATACATTTTCATTGAGAATACAGTTTCACTGTAACATATATAAATAGATGACAACTAAGCTTATTTGATTGATTACGGCCAACTGCATACATAACTCTGCAATTCAAAAGATTATTTTTGCTAATATTTTATTTTGTCTCCTGTCATCATAGACTTGTCATTGATAAGATAAGTCAGCAGGACCCAAAGCAAAAGTAACAAAATAAATTCTTGCATAGGATAGTTAACGGGTAAACTATTGAAAAAAATATATTACCTAATAATATATGACAGTAAACTCCACGCGTAAGACTCAATTAAACATAATATATATATTTTAAGATTTTACGTAAATATAATTTGAAAATAAGTCTTCCTTTATAAATCACGAGTAAAATTATAAAACATTGATATATCATATTGTTTTCTAAAAATGTTAGACTATATCCTGGTTACTTTTCACTGTCAATACTTGGTGGAATGGCATTATAATAAAAAATAACAAAACATTTTTAGTACTTATTCCACATAAAATGTATTGGATCAGTACCGGTTTCGCTCATAGTGAGCATTGTCATCTGATAAGAAATTCAGCGAAAAAGTGATATTTATACAAAGTTTAAGTAATAATTACAAGGTATGACAAACAATTGGTATTATAACTAAGCAAATAAATTGAAGCAAAATGTAAGTAAGTAGCTAATTATTATTCATACTTAATTGATTTTTGATGTAATAGCTTGCATTGCTAATAGGTCTTAAACATTTTAATTATAATCTATTTTTCTTACGTTTTGCTTCAATTTATTTGCTTAGTTATAAATACCTTGTAATTATTACTTAAACTTTGTATAAATATCACTGTTTCGTTGTATTACTTATCAGTTGACAAAGCTTGCCATGAGCGAAATCGGTCCTGATCCAGGATAAAGTCTATATTTTCATGATTATATAATGTAATATATTATTAAAGTTACGTCATAATTTTATTAAAATTACACCTTTTTTAAAAAAAATTTCAAAATTACATCAGATAAATATTACATTTAGTTGATAAAAAGGCATTTCATTCGTTATAATTTCGCAACCTAGAAGATATAAAAAAAAAAAATCTTATCTCATGACCAGAAAGTTATTCCTATTTGTGTAAAAGTTTTAAAACATGATTAAAATAATAATGCCGTCATTTAATAGATTGGGTTTACAATTTTCGTCTTTTGATTTTGCTTTAAAAACAATTAATTACGATCATTATATTTTTTACATTATATTGAAAACAGCCGTATTTATTAACTTTATATACAGGGGTGGCCAATGTGTCGAACGCCGACCTATGTTGTACTATTTACTTTCAAGTATACGATTAAAATTTGGATTACAAAATTTGGGTTTTATCTGTTTACGTGTTTATGTAATTACTAGTGATAACAGACGATTGCCATCAATAATTATTACATTAAGTCGTCACTAATGAATAGCCAAATAACATTAATTTATCACAGTGATGCAAAACCTTTTTGGGAGAAGGGGCAGATAGTCAATTCTCATATAGTTCGAGGGGCGCATAGGTAAAAGTGATTAAATTATTTTGCGCGGCTTCGATTTCGATTTTACGTGATTTTTTTGGACGGCACCGTTCATTTTTTTACACGTTTTACTCATTATAACGCGACTTTTTTTCGATTTTATTTTCGAAAGAAGAAATAGCGAACGATTATATTCGATTTAATCTGACAGTGACAGCAGCGAATAAGTGGATACAATTATGCATATGTCTGTTTCTCATTGTATTTTTATGATCAATAAATAAATAAAAATTTTACATTTAAAAACATTTTTTTACCGAATTCGAAGAACAAAGTTTGTTTTCTCTTATATTCTTGATACTTTTTTGGTATTTTTGACGTGGTTTTTTGAAACGAGCCCTTTTCTGGAGCCAATATATTGCATAAAAAAACTGGGCGTATATAAAATTGAAAATTTTATTATATTGTTATCAGCCGTAAAAAGTTGATTGATATTTGTCATATTGGGTGGCATGAAATATCTTTGCGGGCCGCAGGTTGTTGATCACTGATTTATCACAAGATCACAACCGATGGCCTGCAGAATAGCAGAAAATTTACCGTAAATAAATATACTGATAAAATAATGCAAGCGCAATACTTTTAAAACTAATTCCCAAGCATCGAAAATATGCTAAATGTATTACATACCACACACCATATTCATGTGTTGGTAATTATGGATATAGCTTCATAAGAAAGAAAGGCGAGGAGCTACAACCGAGGAGACCTAGTCACTCACGTACCACCATAAGAAATTCAATTTCATTTAATATTGATAAAATCCGTTTAAAAACATCCGTTTAATATTGATAAAATCTTATATATAAAACCGAAACGGCCTGTAATGAACGAAGTGGGTCTGTAATTCCCTTTTGCATAGTTGGTCATTAAGTTGCCATAAAAACGAATATGAAAGAAAATATATTTGAATTTTTATCGGCGAAGACATTTAGTCAAAATGTAATAAATTAGTCTTCTACTGGACTTTTCCCGGCTTTTATTATTAATAATAATGTTTATTATTTACGTGAAGGTATTATTTGACATTTATTTGACAGCAAATTAGATTTTTTCCTTGAATTTGGACATTTAAATGGGCGAGAATGGGGCTGTCATCAAATTAAATAAAGTTTGTGTATTTATTTTAACTCTATTTTGGATGTTAGATTTTGTGATATAATTATGTCGAATGATATAGCATTAAATAATTATTGGTCGCTTAGTCCGAGCGACGCCGGGTAGCAATACTAGTATTTTTATAAAACAAATTTAAAACATAATATTATTATTAATCATTATATTTTATACTTTTGTTTAAACGTCACAATCACGTTTGACAATTGACGTGAACAGAATTATCTTTTGAACAGAACTCGAGAGGAGTGGAGCTTCGTCCCATGAAGCTATATCCATATTACTCCAAAGTATGTATTAAGATAGTCATAGAAGAGCCTGGCCATTCTGATTCTTATTTTATTTAACAGGATTCTCTGGAAGGATTGCGGGAGCTGTGCTACCCAGGAACAGACGTGATAATTCTTTGTTTCTCAGTGGTGAAGCCAAGCAGCTTCAATTCCATCATCCAACGGTGGGCACCATGCGTAGCAGCAATCAAAGCACCCTTGATATTAGTAGGAACACAGAGCGATTTACGACTTCATCCCGGCATTCTCCATGATTTAAAAGTAAGCATATATGGTTTTAATTTATTACTACAGCAACAATACTGTAATGCGGGGATTACCAACCCCGTGCCCACTCCCATTCGACCGTTACAACAATTTTTAATATATTTTATTATATTTGAAGTTTCTAAAATAATTAAATACAATATTTTCAAAAATAATTAAATAATTACGTAATTCGAGCTCATTTGTCTGCATAAATCGATATACATAGATCACTGCTAGAGTAACCCAGTAGTTGAGCTCTAGAATCCTTGCTCTGAATTTACTTGCCAAATGAATATAATGGAAATAGCTGCATATATTGCAGAGCTTGTTCAAGTAAAGGCAAAAGAACTGGAGTTAGAGATTTTGGACCTTTAGAGTGATATTATGTTAAAATCCTTAATATCACACGAGGACTTCTGGAATACAGTGGACAGAAAAAAGTTTCCATTTTTAAAAAAGCGGCATAAGTGATTAAATCATTTTTTGGTTCCAAATACCTTTGTGAATCAGTATTTTCAATAGTGAATTTAATAAAATCAAATATAGATCTCGACTCACCGATGAACATCTTTATGATTGCTTGTTAACAGGAACGTCATCATACTCCCCTAATTATCAGGCACTGGCCAATGAAACGCAACGCCAAAGATCCCACTGACTTATATTTATTTTATATAATAGAATATAAACAATAATTTAAAAAATATTTTTTTGTGTATTATTTATTACCAATTTTTCACATATTTTTTCAAAGCAAGTTTTGCTTTGAAAAAATATGTGGTGCCCGCCGACCTACCGATATTTTTAAATGTGCTCTAAGGTACAAAAAGGTTGGTAGCCCCTGCTGTAATGAATGAAATTCGTACTGGGACTCAATCCACATAAGAAAACAACGTTGATCACTGCACCATGGGCCCATAACGTTATAAAAAATCAGATATGATCAAAAAATACAGAATAATAATACAATTCAATAAAATGACATTCGTTAAGCGTTGACCGTGAATTATGTCATTATAAAGAATTGGCAACAATTGCTCAATTTGTTTTTTTACGATTTTTCCAAAAACTGTATACCGTGAAAGATCGTTTGGCACTTTATTTAAAATAAATATCGACACTGATGAAAACCTATAAGCGGCGAGAAATTCTAATTGTATTAATTGTTTTGAAATAAATATTTGGCAACATTTTGAAATGTCTTTCATTACATAAACTTTAAGGGTGATCATTTCATTCGTGCAACAGATTAATATTTTTAATGACGATGAAAAAATGTGGTGTGGCTGCGAAACATTTTCGCATGTTTTTTAATGTTTATAAAGCGGCGACCGTAAAAATTGTACGCAAGAGCCACTGGTCGATGGTGATTGAAAAAATTCAAATTAAGATACTGATATCTAAATCTGACAACACCAATCTCGTTGGCGTTCTTTTTTATTTGAATGAAAGTGTTCTTATTCAGCATGTGGCAACTGTCTTATTGGTTATTGCCATGTTATTGCAATGACACGTCAAAAATGAGGAGTTATTAACTGCTCTGCAACTCTTATGCACGTTATTACTCATAATGTGTTTATATTATGAACAGAAAATCGCGGATCTTTTCAAATAGCAATACTTTACAAGGTGAACTTTCCGACTGAAGTCAAATATATTCGTTACTATCTATAATTCTATACCAAGCATAAAATAGTAAATCAGATAGTTGATAGCTATATTTAATTTTATCTTATCTATCACAATGTATGTTTTAGGAACAACTGCACTGTATAATATAATTTAATACGTACCCATCGATAGTTCACAATGAATAAATGTGCATAGATTACTGGGCTAGCAACATGAGATATGGCATAATATGAATGTTAGTATAAAACAGTTTGGCCGGAATTTCGATGGCGGTTAACCTGTCGCCCTTGAAAACCATTATGGTCGATCGTGACCTAACGTATAAAGACCATCAATAAAAGAATGAAATCTATTTCAGACACTCGGAGTCAATATTTTTTCTCGTGTCAGTGGGTAACGATAATTTCGTGGGAGTAGGGACGTACGGACGAAACTACAAAAATGGCTGTTTTGAGTTAAATATGGCATTGTCATGCTCAAATACAGTTCTATAAGATATAAAAATATGAACATTGGTTTACCAGATATTGCTTGGCTTCCTGCAAATCCGTAAGAACAAAGTTTAACATAGAAAACTGTTTTGCCATTTATCTCAGTTCGTTGTTTTTGTAGTTTCGCCCGTATGTCCTTAAACCCACGATTTTATAAATACGTTATTCATTTTAAGACTTGGTATAGGGTTAAAACCCGAGCTTCTTACTGACTGGCTAAGGAATGCATATACTTAATCTTTAAAACTCATCTAAAACAAATCAACTTCTAAAGGGTAACAAAGCTCGTTCAAATGTTGACATGTTGTGTAGAATTAATAAAAAACGCCTAAACACACATGTTACACGGCATTATAATATACCAATCAGATCAGCTCCCAATGTGGACTTCTAATTAAGAAGCTCAAGATGAGCTGTTTCATAACAAAATGTGTTGGTAAAATATTGGCAGCAAGTTTATGAAGCGGTTCAATGTGAAGGTTGGGAAGAAATATGAGCATATCAAAAATCCATGCCGTTGAACTCAAATCCAACAATCAATTGAAAAATTAGGTTCCGTGCATAAATTTGAATCCGCGATGACTTGGGTACAGCTTAATTCATACAAATGATATAATATAGAACAACAATATTTTATTTATTTATGCATATTAAGTATTCATTATCTTTTAAATATTCATCATTTTTTCAAACTGAAAATCCTTTATTAAGCAAAACTTTCATGACGTTGCACAATTTTTCCTTTTCGATGAGAGTTTATTTGAGTTGTCGAGTAATGTAACATTAACATATTTTTTAACAAACAATTAATTCTTTTATGTTCGTTTGGTTTCAGGAAAGGGGAGAGGAGCCAGTCAGCGAATCAAAAGCAAGATCCTTAGCTTCCTCACTGGACGCACCTTACATTGAGACGTCGGCCAAAATGAGAAGTCGACTGAAGGACACATTCGATTCTGCGATCTTAGCTGCGTTACCTGTTGTGATAAAGGAACAATCCATTTGGAAGAAATTATTTTGCCTATCTTGACCGAAATTTTACATATTATTTATATCGACCATAGTATTAAGAAATTGGATATTATTTAAAAATAAAAAAAACTAAATGCTTACGTTTGTTGTACTCATCTTTTAGTTGTTGATTGATTTAATGAAGTGACGTTTTATGAAGTAGAAAACTATTCTTACGGCATCATATTCAATGAATTTAAACATTGTTTTTTTATTTGATTAAGACTAATCGTCACTGCTGTATACACATTGCATGTTTGTACATGCACCTATATGTACGTCATCATACAAATTGTGGACCGTCTATATGCGAAGAATATATAATGGAGTAGGCGCTTAAAATATATTAATTAAAAATAATATTTTATGACCATTGTCGATGAAGGTGTAAAAGGAGGAGGGACGCCATAGACAAATGATGTCACAAAATCATTGCAGAAATTCTGTTATAGTCACATTTAAAATTTTCGAAATTTGTGAAATGAAAATGGCGCTTAGTCTACAAAATTGAGTTGAATATGCAAAAATTACTCTATTACACATATGTATGTATGCGTACAGTACAAAAGAGACCAGTGTAATCAAAGCCACTGAATTATTTAATAAGTATCATACTGAAGGATCACATTTTTCAACAATGTTTTCATAAACGCGAATCGAGTTTTGGTTGTGCAAAAAAGTCCCGTTAAACGGAGTAAATAGAGATACTTTTTACCCTTCTCGACTATGTATCTTCAAATATGAATGGCTTGAACACATTCTTGACAGTATTTTTCAAATATTCACTATCGTTAGACAGTCAATTTTGTTCGATGTCTTTATTCACATTGAAATGGGATGAATAGAGACTCGGCATATGAATTGAGACAAAACAACAGATTTTAATGATTGGAATATATAAACATCTCTTCTATTCGAATCTCTATTCATTCCGTTTTACGGTACAGTAACCAAAATAACATTATTGATTTTAATTTTCGTGCAATAAAAGAGAAGTTTATAAAGGGTTAAAAAAGTAAAGATGCACAGGCATCGAACTTAAACACGTTTATTTCAATTTTGCCCAATCATTTAGTTGGTTTGGTTTTGTCATTCGAGAGATAGTATTATAGTCAATGTAAAGAATCTTATATATAAAACCGAAACGGCGTATGTATGTATGTCTGTAATTCCCTTTTGCATTGTTGTTGCAAGTTGCCATAAAAACGAATATGAAAGAAAATATGTTTGAATTTTTATCGGCGAAGACATTTTAGTCAAAATGTAATAAATTAGAATTAGAATTCTTCTACCAACATTTTCCCGGCTTTTATTAATATAATAATGTTTATTATTTACGTGAAGGTATTATTTGACATTTCTTTGACAGCAAATTAAATTTTTTCCTTGAATTTGGACATTTTAATGGGTGAGAATGGGGCTGTCATAAAATTAAATAAAGTTTGTGATTCTATTTTAACTCTATTTCGGATGTTAGATTTTGTGATATAATTATGTCGAATGATATAATATTAAATAATTATTGGTCGCTTAGTCCGAGCGACGCCGTGTAGCAATACTAGTTATATATAAATACTAAAAAATACATTGGATACTTAGTAAAGTTGTGCTAAAGTTGAATTCTTGTTTTTGTCTCTATTCACCTGCCAGTCACCTGCTATTCACCCCGTTTTACCGATACCGATTTTAAGCATACGCTATTTTCCTTTTGCACACAGAGGTATAAAAAAATACTGACTGAAACCGAAACAGCTGTCAAACAATGCATATATTATAAATATTGTGGAAGTATATTGATATTTTTTAATTAATAGTATTGTCAGCTCTTCCAGGTTCCGACGATAAAAGATTGTGTGACGAATTGTGACGTCACGGAGAATTAATCCTTATAATATTACTTTTTTCTAATAATTTCAGTCATATAATTTGTTTCATGTGATAACAAAATTAACAATGAAAAAAGTTTTTATCGCGCTTGATATCAATAAAAATACGCAAGCTGGGAAACAATGTAACACGTGATGCCAGCAATATGATTTGTAATGAAAGTACGAACAATGAAATCGTGTCATTATATGAGCAATTTCACCATAAAGCAATAAACATAATACAATTTCTTTTCAAAGACTATGTATGACACATGCATAAATACATAGCATATCGGTAATTGTTTTGAAATTTAATTAAATTTTCTAAAGATTATAAGGTCCGTGATTGAGTGTCAATGTTGTTGACTTCAGTTGCAAAATTCACGGACCTCACATACCCATCCATCCTTAAAACGCGATATAGCGTAGAGTAGCGTAATTCTGTCTTAGATATGTCCTTTATATCGTTAACTTTCTTCCAAAAAGTGTACGTTGACATAAACCACACCAGAAGTTAATATGTTCCACACTGGGAGCGAACATTCGAAATGGAAAAATTCATTATCTGGATCGCGCGATAGAAAAATGTTGGTTTTTTTTCATCAATATTCAACATGAATGTGTGGACTTCGAATTAAAAATAATATTGACATATTTAACGCGCGGAAACACCGAGTATTTTGTTTTGGCAGAAGAGTTGGAGCGAGGAGGACCTCGGCCCCGTCTTGATCAAGCATCATTTGTTTGTAGTTTTAAGGGTTTTGGTATATTCTTTACAACAGCTACACTTACTTAAAAGTGCTCAAGATCAAATGCTACGTATAAAAACAAAGCGTGTGATTTAATTTTTTTTTTATGTTTTGGTATATAAAATTATGCAATCAAATATATCATGCCAAATAGGGAGTCAGTCTGGCCGATTTTATAGATGCGGAATAAATAATCGTTTTCGGCCTGTCAAGCTCTATAATTGCAGCAAACTTTTTTAAGTGATAATTTTGAAAATGCGCTAAATCCAGGAAAAATTACATTATCGATAAGCACTTTGCTTTTTCAGTAGGGGAGAGCGGGGTCCAAAGTAACACTTTTGATATTTGTGTACATTGTGACAAACTTTGTGATTACTTTTTCAGGTAGCTTATCTATTTGTTTAAAATTTTAAAAATACTTTTTCTCAGGGTTTTTTTCCATTTAACGCGGTGGAACGGCGTTCCGGCACCTTTTTTCAAGGTATTTTTTTTTTCAAAATTTCAAAATCAATTAGACGAAACAATGCTTGCGCTTACGTAATTACAATCTATATTTATATAATTCGTCAAGATGATAAAATATGATATTGTCATGAGCCGGATGAGATGTGTTATTTTATTTAGTAAAAAGCTTGACATGGAGTGAGTTTCGGCACCTTTTTTTTTCAAAAAAAAGCCCTGCTTTTCCTGTTTAACTAAAAGCGTTTGGATGCTATGGCAGATTTCCAAGGACATCACCAGTGTAAACACACAACGGGGTCGAAAGTAACTTCGTAAAATATTCCACATAATCGACTAAACCAAGAATATTCACCTGCCAGTCTCTATTCACTCCGTTTTACGGTACAATATAATTATCAATCAATGCCATGTAGAATAATAATTAATGAAATTATTCAGTAGATACTCGAGAATACGCCATTATAACGAGATATAAGATCTTAAGTCGATCGACGACAGCGATTTAATAAAAGGCGATTTTATTGGAATACGAGCCAATGCACAATTCAAATGAAATTTGAAAAACATGACTTACAACAGTTCTGGTGCATACGGTGAAAACCTGATCCTCAGCTGGCGAAATCCGGATTGAAAACACTTTTACCATTTGCCACCACCTATCTGTGTGATATGCGCAAAAACTTTTACTAATAAAAACTATAACCAGACATCCATTGAACAAGAACATAAGAGATTTATAATGCGTGGCTCTTTGAAAAAAAAAGATTCTCGTTTTACAAGTACAGTGGTACCCCGATCTTACGTTCTCGCATTATACGTTTTCCCGTGTGGTCGGAGTCGGAGTCGTCGCGGCGTTTTGGCCGGAGTCGGAAATTTTGAAAAGTTTGAACTTTTTATTTTTGCATTTAATATGTCAAATTTGGCTTTTTGCCGCATTGATAGGGTTGATATTTAATTGAATACACATAAATAGGAAAATTAGGGAAAAAAAGCGATCTTTTTTTTTGTCGGAGTCGGAGTCGAGGTTTTGGTAAATGCTGGATTGGTTGTCTTTCACCAATTGTTGATTGGCTTCCTGCACCTGAAAGAATGAGAGTCCAATTTATCTGCTTAGCATAAAAATAACATATTTCCAGCAATGCAGTAACGAAGTATCCTCATGGATGGACCGACATTTAATTTTTCACATTAATTTTCTAACCCCCTATATATTATTCTGGGAAGTAGTTAATAAATCAATAAAATTTACGAATTAAAAATGATGTAGGAACATTTAAATGTATCAGCAATTCAATTATGATTTTGTTAAATTTATTCGAGAAGATTTCTTCCGTTTTATTTTCTTACTGACTTTTTGACAACGCAACGGGTAACGGAGGCTTGGGTTCGGGCACGGGCCTGGGTACACAAAAATTCAAAAATATTTCGCATTATTTCTGGATGTACATGCCATTGGTAAATCTTATTTACACACGTATTATAAATATTCATTAAAATTATTCATTAAAATTATATATATTATATAAAACAGTTCTAAAAATTACAACATTTGATTCGTGAGCTGTGCACATAGTTCAGGATCAAGTGCCGCAGCATACATTACATACCTTTTCGACTTTCTGATGTCTATCACGACCGTATGTGATGTTTAGTAAATCGGCACCTCGTAACCTGAAAATAGTATCATTTAGATCTGGCTCAAGAGATAAAAATATAGATTATTTTGTAACAATTAGTTATGTAGGAAAAGAATTGATTTCGAGGATGCTATGGGTGGATGTCACTGGATTAAACAGTGGATACTGACTAAATACTAGAGCTTATTAAACATTCATTGATTTAGGTGCAATTTCTTCCCAAGTCAACAAAGACGCTACAATCAAACATTCACCGATTGATATCCAAAGTTGAACGTCTTCACTTCTTTCTTAACACTGAAATATTGCTGCTTCATCAATAAAACAAAAATTATAGCAACACTGAACTAATAAGCAATATATAGATTCAACACTTACATCCGCAATGTACACATGGTTGCAATGAACATATCGATGATATTGGTTAAATTTTACCAGTGAGTTGAGTAATGTTAAATTATCAGAAATTTTAATTGATTTGAAACAAATACCTGAATAATCTGTGAGCGTTAATGCCATCTGCGTCATATGCACCCAAAAATGTTTCATCAAACAGTATCGTATACAAAGGTTCATATTTTAATTTATCACATAAGTGGACCGTGTTGTTTTAATCTTTTTTATGTAATATCTCAGTCACGGTTCCTTTCATTCCCAGAGGAACCTGTATTTGAAATAGCCAAATATAAAAGAATGCATATACTGACAAAACAATATCCCAAATTTTCTTGTAAAATAATACTTACACTTGAATGGGAATTAACATTTATAACTCTATCATATAACATATATTTGGCTGAAGAATCAGGCGGAAAATTGCCCATGTGAAGTTCTGACTAAAAACAGAAATTATGAATAATGTACCGAGATAAAATAATCAAAAGCAATCGAGCAATGTAAGTAACTGTAATTTATTTGTTAGATGCATGCACTGGCGGATCCAGGAATTGTCCCAGGGGGTGGCCATTTTGAAAAAATATATACATCCAGTCCCCTTTTTACGTGATTTTTTGGACGGCACCGCTACTTTTTTTACACGATTTTTTTTACGGAATGATGACCCTGCGCTTAAAGAAGTGATGGTGCCGAGCAAAATCATGTGATATAATTGATGACTCTGACTATTATCATCGGTTCTTCAATTTCAATTCAAAAATGCAAACATTAAAAAACATAATATTAAAAAAATATTGTTTTATACCAGAGAAAAATCGCTAACATTATAAAAAAATTAAGTCGAATTTTCGTTTTTTTGACGTTGCAAATAGGCCCGAAAATATTCAGGTTGAATATCCATTTCCCAGAGGATATGTTACAAAGCTAGACCATATAGTCTTTTTGAAAACAAACGATTCCTTAGCCAGGTTTTCATGTGTCGTAATGTGGAAAACCTCCTTTCAGCGAATGCAACGCTGATTGTCAAACAGTTAAATTCGTAATAAAACCTCACAATTACGACATAATTATTAACTTATCACATTCCGTATCTATACAGTTGTGGCAAAATAAATCCGCGCACTCTTCATAATTTCATTCCTTTGCGAATATTTCCTCGAAATCTTAACCGATTTCCATTTTTTTTCATTCAATTTAAAAAAAAACCAATAACCATATTTTGAAAACCAATCAAGATTTGAAAGCTTCAACAGTAATGAGCCAGACCTAGTCGCGTAAGCATCTGACGAAATTATGGATAGCTGCAAGAAAAAGTAATCGCGAGGCTGGGAAAACTTACCAAGTAGAAAAAATTCGCTAATGATAGACTGTGTAGACAGTATAGTGTGGATATTTTTGAAATATTTCGTGAAACTGGCGCTCTGGAGGGGTATGTTTGAACCGGCAGAGAATGCTTAACATCCGACCGGGACGACCTTCATATAAGGAGTATGGTTTTTCGAAAACGCTTCAAAACTGCTACAGTATTCCATGCTGAGGTTAAGTCGACTAGTGAAATCACATGATTGATGCGAAATGTCCGTAATAGCCGCAATAGAATCGTAGCACATGGATTACCCGCTCGGCGCCAAAAAAACAGTTCCCAATGTAAAATGTAAAATGGAGGTAAGAATGGACGAAGGTGCATACAAATTGGACTTTGGACGATTGTATACACTGATGATTTCAAGTCTAATTCATAAGAACAAGACGCGGTAAGCAGCCAGGCCATCTTAAGGTTGGTGAAAGGTGTCAACCAATTGTTCTTCAAAATATGGCCATTAGTTTTCTTTACAATCGGTAGAAACAAAAATGGAAATCGGTAAAGATTTCGAGGAAATATTTGCAAATGAATGGAATTGTGAAGGGTGCGCGGATTTTCAACAGTTGTTAAACTAAAGGTCGTGAAAAAAAATGAAATACAACATATTTATTTAAATAAAATCATTTGAAAATGAATGTTATAAAATTTTGTATGGAATAAATTCTCTCGGGGCCATGGCCCCATGCCCCCCCCGTGGATCCGCCTATGGATGCATGGCTATACTTGTGGAAAAGTAATTTCGTCCAAATATCTCAATAACAGCAATGTCTCCTCCACAGACAATGATCAGCCATGCAAAACCCAGGCCATACGTATATACCTGCTATGTGTTCTAAACGTCCAAGACAGTCCATACTTTTCTTTATAGCAGCTTGAAACCAACAAAAAATATTCAAACGTCTAACCTTAAACAATATGGAAGGTTTCACTTGAATGTGCTGCAGTTTAGTCTCGCCTAGAAACTGACTTCTCTGTTGATCGACAGAATCACGAATCGATTGCATTTCGTCTGGTTCTAGACCAGTGGTTTTCATGTGCGGCCACGGTAGCCGCATGTAGCCACCAGCAGCTTCATAGTAAATATTGATAATTAAAAAAAAGTGGTTTTACCAGATAATTTATCAACAAATACTCTGAAAAATGAAGCATTTCGAATGCAATTAATACCAATAGTAAATCGTCAAACACTTTTAGGCCCATTTGACAAAACTCAAGTACAACAGACTCGGACAAAAATTTGGTGCGGCCACCAGACATTTTCACGTGAGAACCACTGTTCTAGACTATTTGCTTCGCAGCTTCTTTTCGAATACATATTATAAGGTTGAGCAGAAATCCATGCGACAACAGCTTTTATTTCAGCATCTCTGAAAATAAATCAAATTCAGGTGAAGGATTGAACAAAAGGGAGGAGGAAATCCAACAGGACTGCCATTATATCGATTTGATTCAGGATTTCGACTGAAGGTGCCGATACTGATGATGTGTTTTTGCATGACTTGACAGCTTAAATTCATTCGTGCACTGCATGAAGATGCAAGGTGAGACCAGGATTGGGCCGGATTGTACTTTCGATATATTCTGGAAATTCTGTTGAAACATCAAACTAATTTCAAAATTAAAAGTTATGTAAATGAGACACTACAATTCACGACGCTGATTAAATCCTTAGGAAATGGAAAACGAGCGAAAGAATGGCTTCAGATGATACCACTAATGGTTGCATCCATCAGCTTAGTTGATTCTGTGAATGAAACTACTCACATTAACAGAATGGTGTGGACAGAGCGGTTGAATTATGCCCGCAACTGTACAATTATTTTTTTCAAATCAAGTACTGTATAGTTTATAAAAGTATCTCTAGCTTTCATGAAAATTTATTCTGTGACCTTTGACTTTTTTTCTTTTCTGCACCATGCAACAAGTCTTAAGGTTGAATCCTTAGCCATGCCAGACAAAAATTAGAAATGATTGGTTAGACGTAATACTGCAAAATACAACCTGTGTACATTACCATAGGGTAAAAATATATCTGATTAAAAAGAAACGATGCAAAAATATGAAGTAATTGAACTAAATTAATGGTCAGCTCACCCCTCATTACCAGGGAACAATTGATTGAGCATTTTGCAGTTGCTATTGAAGGAATGAAACCGGATAAAATCAAGTTTTCGGAGCACTTTAGGGAATGCACGGTAGTTGTCGCCAGTAGTTGACCCGTTTCCACCGTTTTTAGATTGTGTATTATTGTTTACCTCGAAATATGATTTTTTTCGGACAGGGGTTACCAACCTTTTCTTTACCAACCATAGGCGGATCCACGGGGGGGGGCATATGGGCCATGGCCCCCCCCTGAGGAGAATTTATTCCATACAAAATTTTATAACATTCATTTTCAAATGATTTTTATTTAAATAAATATGTTGTATTTCATTTTTTTTCACGACCTTTAGTTTAACAACTACAATTACGGCAAAGAAAATCCGCGCACCCTTCACAATTCCATTCATTTGCAAATATTTCCTCGAAATCTTTACCGATTTCCATTTTTGTTTCTACCGATTGTAAAGAAAACTAATGGCCATATTTTGAAGAACAATTGGTTGACACCTTTCACCAACCTTAAGATGGCCTGGCTGCTTACCGCGTCTTGTTCTTATGAATTAGACTTGAAATCATCAGTGTATACAATCGTCCAAAGTCCAATTTGTATGCACCTTCGTCCATTCTTACCTCCATTTTTACATTTTTACATTGGGAACTGTTTTTTTTTGGCGCCGAGCGGGTAATCCATGTGCTACGATTCTATTGCGGCTATTACGGACATTTCGCATCAATCATGTGATTTCACTAGTCGACTTAACCTCAGCATGGAATACTGTAGCAGTTTTGAAGCGTTTTCGAAACCATCCTTATGAAGGTCGTCCCGGTCGGATGTTAAGCATTCTCTGCCGGTTCAAACATACCCTCCAGAGCGCCAGTTTCACGAAATATTTCAAAAATATCCACACTATACTGTCTAAGGTAAGTTTTCCCAGAAAACTGATTCAATTTGGGCTTTTATCGCGATTACTTTTTCTTGCAGCTATCCATAATTTCGTCAGATGCTTACGCGACTAGGTCTGGCTCATTACTGTTGAAGCTTTCAAATCTTGATTGGTTTTCAAAATATGGTTATTGGTTTTTTTTTAAATTGAATGAAAAAAAATGGAAATCGGTTAAGATTTCGAGGAAATATTCGCAAAGGAATGAAATTATGAAGAGTGCGCGGATTTATTTTGCCACAACTGTATAGATACGGAATGTGATAAGTTAATAATTATGTCGTAATTGTGAGGTTTTATTACGAATTTAACTGTTTGACAATCAGCGTTGCATTCGCTGAAAGGAGGTTTTCCACATTACGACACATGAAAACCTGGCTAAGGAATCGTTTGTTTTCAAAAAGACTATATGGTCTAGCTTTGTAACATATCCTCTGGGAAATGGATATTCAACCTGAATATTTTCGGGCCTATTTGCAACGTCAAAAAACGAAAATTCGACTTAATTTTTATAATGTTAGCGATTTTTCTCTGGTATAAAACAATATTTTTTAATATTATGTTTTTAATGTTTGCATTTTTGAATTGAAATTGAAGAACCGATGATAATAGTCAGAGTCAGTTGTATATATTTTTTCAAAATGGCCACCCCCTGGGACAATTCCTGGATCCACCAGTGTTACCAACCCACTTTTAGATAGAGATAAAAATCATCTCTAGATTTTGTATAACTGATTGAATCTTAAAGTGAGCTGGTAAAGAATAGGTTGGCAACCCCGGTTCAGAAAAAATCCATATTTCGAGGTTTACAATACAAAATCTTGAGACAATGCAAATATTTTGAGAATTTTATCATTTCCAGTAATTGACGATGCGATGTGTCACTGTCCGAAATAAATAATATTTCGAGGATTACATTTATGACCAATTTAGAGAAGGTGGAAATATTTTGAAAATTTTATCTTCATCTAAAAAAGGGTTGATGAAGGAAAGGTTGGCACCCCCTGTCCAGAAAAGAATCATATTTCTAGGTTAACAATAATACACAATCTAGAAACTGTGTGTACCTTGTTCCTGAAACACCCATTGCTACTTGATTCAACCAAGAGTTGTGTGACAAAAAGCCCTGAAGCAACTCTGACAAAAAGTTCACTATGAAGCCCCCTGATTAGACATGGTCAACTACTGAATCAAAGGATGGTCAACTACTCGATTTTTCAATTTGTGAGATGGTCAACTACTGAAACAAAAACATAGCTTTAAATAATTTAACACAACTTTTTTTAAAAAGGCCCTTTCGTAATTTTTGTTACATAATATTAATTAAGACATATGATCCAGCATGAGTATACTTGCTTTGCCATCATTCTGTACAATGCTAAACTTTAATCATTATTTTTGTTGAAATTTTCTCTTAAATGGTCAGCTACTGGTACATTTACCTTGAATGCATTTTTAAAATTATCAATCCTATCCTTTCAATCTCTACTCTCTTCAAAAAAGGGAGGCTAAGCATCTGAGTAGGAAGAGTTTTTGAATAGATTAGATAATTCTTGGATATTTATATGAAAAATTTCTTTGTCAAATATATTATATGTCATCTTTTCATTTTTCCTTTTTTGTGAGACGGATGAGTTGGTACCTATCTACCATAAACTATGACCAAGTAACATGGCCCTAATTCTTAAGAGTAGCGACAACACTGTATAGCATAGAATGTTGCAATATTTTTCATCAGCAGGGCAGCATTAATTGTCAAATATGACATGTGTTTGTAGTGTGGTTATCCTGCTAATTTGAGGTTAACTTTCATCTAGATAGTTTAGTATCAATATCGGTGTTTCGATATTAATTGACGACAGCATAATGGCCAAATTTTGTCTGAGTAAGTTATGTTTTCTAATCTTATTTATGTATTTGACGAGAGGATGAAAATCACTTCAATCTTTCAGTTGGAAGTTGGCAGATTTGGCAACCCCATTGTTAAACAATCTATTTGAACTTTACAGACAAGAAATCTAAGCGAGTGAAGGCAGCGTTAAGATACAAGGTCGAAAAGAAAGTTCGAGATCACAATAAGAAAGTTCGCAGAGATACTAAGAAAAATCCTAAAAGGGGAAGCAAACAAAAGCCTGTCATCATTCCTAATATATGCCCGTTCAAGAGTGAGGTTTTGAAAGAGGTTGAAGAGGTGAAAAAACAAAAAATATTAGAACGGCAACTGAAAAAAGAACAAGCATCACTTGAAAGAAAACAAGAAAAAGAGGCAAAAGAAAATGAAAAAAAGGATGGCGGCATGGAGTTATTGGTAAGGCCGTCTCTGTATTTAAAGTAATAATCCATCAGTTACTGTGCCAGGTTGATAGTGCTTTTCCATAGACAAAAAAAAATCTTAATTTTACTTGGATTTGGAATATAAGTACACCCATCCCTCGCTTAACACGGAAGATAGGTTCTGCTAGATCACCGTGTTAAGCGAGACAAACAAATGTATGAAAAAGAGAGGATAGGCTCTTTTTTTTTTAAATATTAAGAAAAAAATAGGTTTGCAGAACTTCTGAAAATTTATTGAAATATTATTGAACATGGCTAAATTGTATTATTTAATGTCACCATCACTAGATAATATTAATCTAGGAATTTTCTCTCTTTTTAGTGGCTTAGTGTCATCAACACTACTACTTTCAATTACATTTTCTGTTATGTTATGCAGTAATCGTTGAAATTGGACCAGAACTTTCGGTCTCGCTTTCGGGATCGCTTCTGATTTCACTTGTAGTCATATCAATTAATTCTTCTTCATTTAACTCGTTGATTGCTAAATCCTCCTATTGAACGTGCGATATAAAAAAAATTGTCTACAAAACGTTGAAAACCATTTATTTTCCACTGAAACTGTTAAGCGAGGAATGGGTGTATTTAACAAAATAATTGATTTTTAATTATATTTAATGTTTGTTATGGTATGTAGAATTTTGGAAACCAAAGCTATCTCTCTTTGACTAGAACAGTCTTTTCATTTGTTTATGTGTTTGTTTAAATGTGATTAGTAAATTGGATTTCTATAATTAAAACGTGGATCTACAATTTTGTAGGAAAATAGCAATCTGTTAATTAGAGAAATAGGAGTATATCCGAATGTGATTTGGACTCTTTGCAAAGGATACATGTAAATTATTCCATCCTCTATCAATATGAGCAAAATTTTTCATTGTCAGTCAAAGTCAGTCTAATATTTACTCATTGAATACAAAGATAATGTGCATGTCAATATAACTGATAAGTTTAATATTATATCTGTCTGACAAATTTGATGCTAAACTTTGATTTACGACCATCATCCAAAATAATAATACGGTGAGAAAAATAACAATGTATTTTAACCCTTTCCGGTCCTAGGTCGAATCTCATTCGACATTGATGTGGGTCCTATTTTTTTCTTCATTAGTATTGAGATAATATCAATAGCAAGTCCATATTATTTTTTCATATAGATCAAAATATAGATAGTAAGGACAAAACGTTATATATTTTGAAAATCAATTTCATTTTTATGAAAAATCTTGTTTTTATTTTGAAAAAAAAAAAAAAATATTAGTTACTCTCACAATATGTACTGTAAATCTATTGTGGACCTAGTGGATTTTTTTTTTTTGTGTGGACCGGAAAGGGTTTACCCTTTGTGGTCCTTAAAAAAAAAGTCCAGTAAATCCCTAAATGTTTCAGATATTTTTAAGATAAATTGTCTTTTCTGAATTTTGAAATTATTATTTAATAAAACACTTACTTTTTACCAAAGTTATATATTTTACAAAAATAGTATACAGAGTACAGAGGCATTATATTACTCGACATAGGACCAACCAGAATAAAATCAATGTCGATTCAGACTCGACTTAGCACCACAAAGAGTCTACAGAAATTATTTTATATATTTGTTGATTCGTTGTTGTTGATGCAATTTCGGCTTACGCCCTCGTCAGAACTATGTTTTAAACGTGCATTAGATTACATATATATAACATTTAGGCAGGGAGTAAGCCGAAATAGCTATCAACAAATACATGAAATAATTTCTGTAGAATTAAAATACATTTTTATTTTTCTCAACGTATTATAATGGAGTTCTACCAAGTAAATGCCAACTCAATCAATAAATATCCAAAAAAAAAATTGTTAGGAAAGTCATTTTTATTGAACCCATTTCTTTTAATAGATTAAAAATGCTGATGTCCGAGGAAGAATTCACGACAAATTGACCCCAGCGACAGATACAAATGAGAATGGCCATTTTAGCAGTGATAAGAAACAAGAGAACAGCTTGAAAGCCTATTACAAGGAATTCAAAAAAGTTATTCAAGAAGCCGATGTTGTCTTGGAAATTGTTGATGCCCGAGATCCCTTAGGTTAGTATTACATATCCAGGACCCATCCTTAAAAATGTACACGCTAGTAAATTTATGACAAATATATTTTCATATTTGAATTATGACAATATGAATGAGTATTTCCTGTTAATTTGAGTGATTGGTATTATACTACCCAATTTCTTCCGCATACAGGTAAATTAAAGATAAGTCATACTCATATATACTGTTCAACTGCTTAATAGTTGCATCGGTAATGTATACTTCTCACAAACTATAACCTTGCACTGCTTCAATTTATTCTTTGATTTTTCATGTCTTCAATAGTATTATTCTAACTAGCAGATTTATCACTGCAAACTTTAAATATACACTACTCTATGTTCATTATATAATTTCTACGCGGCAAGTATTTTTTTCGAATTTCCTTGTGGTGGTGAAAAACAATTGAGCACCTTCAAAGGATAAGGTTAGAACAGGACTATTTTTGCTTCTGTATTTATCTTTGTAATCATTCTTCCTTTCATGCCATATTAGTATTGATGAAATTTTAATCTATATCTATTCGACAGGCACCAGATGTATTCAAGTCGAAGAGGCAGTTCGAGACTCACTCGGCAACAAAAGACTCGTCATGGTTCTGAATAAAGCAGACTTAATTCCTCGAGAGAATCTTGATCAATGGCTAAAATATCTTCGTAAATCTGTACCGTCGGTCGCTTTCAAAGCGTCAACCCAAGACCAGCAACATAATTTAGGTCGCAAGAAGATGCTCAAAGGCCCGAAAAATGACAAAAATATGAAAGGTATTCTTTCACAATTATTGCAAATAAATTCAGAAACATAATTTGATATAATGTCCAAGTCACAAATCGATTCAACTTTTATTATATTAATATCTTGATCACTTTGGACTAAAATTTTTGTGAATTTTTTTAAAAGGATCTTCATGCGTTGGCGCTGAACTGTTAATGTCACTATTGGGAAATTACTGCCGCAATAAAGGCATCAAGACTTCCATAACTGTCGGCGTAGTAGGCCTTCCTAATGTCGGAAAGAGCTCTATTATCAACAGCTTGAAAAGATCCAGAGCATGCAACGTGGGCAGTACACCCGGAATAACAAAGTAAGTCTTGTTTTGTCATATTTGAGAAAATGATCTAATGAAGTGTCTTGGCACAAGTTCACCACAAAAATCATGACTCTTTAGGAAAGGGAAAAGACATAAGGATAAACTGCAAACGAATGGGCTGATTTTGTGAATTTCAAATTTACATTACAACTACCCATGTAAATCATTTGCTTGAAATGTTGACATGCTTAGCTGCGACGTGCTGTATATGTAATATATTTTTTTTTATTTGTTGCTAGTTTATCAGTATTGATTCAAAAAAAACATTTTGCTTTTGTTAAATGTTGATATTAAGTGAAAGCACAACCAATCATTTCACAACCCTACTTCTCAATATCATTCAACAGCCTTTCCAGATTGGTGGAACACGACATAAGATAATATATAGTTCTTTCTTAAAAAAATACATCACCACTCAAATCATGCGTGTGAGTGTTAATACTTGATAAATATGTTTTCTCTGATAAAAAATTTCATATGCGTTGGTGTGTAAACGCAGTTTTATTGACAGTTTTACTCGGTTATTAAAAAACATAGTTTAGCAATATATTTGTAACATTTTGTATTATAGGCAAATGCAAGTTATTCAGCTGGATTCGAAAATCAAGCTACTGGATAGTCCTGGGATTGTTTTTGCCAGTAATTCTAATGAAAGCGACAACTCTGTTGTACTGAAAAATGCATTGAAAGTCGGAAGCCTGAAGGACCCTGTCACTCCAGCGTCAGCCATTCTTCAGAGAGCCAACAAGACTACACTTATGGAAATATACAATCTACACGATTTCGACTCTCCACAGGTAAATATCCAATTTTGTGCAGAATTTTGATAAGAGATAAAGATACCATACTGTAATCTTTCAATTTCAACTACTCGACATTTCCTTATCAGATATTTTTAATCTGTAAGATTTACTTAAGTAATTTCATTATTCACTCTTTCGCAGTGCTCCTGTTTACTTTTGTTTTGAAACTGATAGGTTATTGAAACTTGGAATGAATTATGTTTTCAGGACTTCTTCGCACAACTTGCATCGAGGATGGGTCGCTTTAAAAAGGGAGGAGTGCCGGATCAAATAGCTTCCGCGAGGCAGCTCCTTCAGGATTGGAACATCGGAAAAGTTAAATATTATACTCTGCCGCCCGAGGATTTGAATCCGCACAGTATTCATTTGGATGCAAAAATTGTATCAGAAATTGCAAAGGAATTTGATATTGACAGTTTTGAAGCAATGGAAACTACCACTTTGAGCTCTCTCAATAAGAATGATTTTACCGCGTCTGCCGCTCAGGTACGTCAATATTATTTAAGTTTTAAAAATAAAACTACACCATATTTGAAATTATCAATGATGCGGTTAACCATGAATTTTGCAGAAAGGAGAGTAGAATATAATTATTTTTTTTGGGACCTCCTAGAAAATTGAATTCCTGTTTTTGATATAAATTGTCAATATTGATGCTTCATTCGTAGCAGACAGTAGTTAAATAGAATGGAAAAGTTGTTGTGTTTTTAATATTGCAAAAATGACAATATGAATCAGTATGTCCTGTTAATTTGAGTGATTGGTATTATACTACCCAATTTCTTCCGCATACAGGTAAATTAAAGATAAGTCATACTCATATATACTGTTCAACTGCATAATAGTTGTATCAGTAATGTATACTTCTCACAAACTATAACCTTGCACTGCTTCAATTTATTCTTTGATTTTTCATGTCTTCAATAGTATTCTTCTAACTAGCAGATTTATCACTGCAAACTATAAATATATAATTTCTATTTTCGATATATAATTTCTGAGTCTGCCGCTCGGGTACGTCAGTATTATTTACTATAGTGTATTGTCTCATCAAAAATAATATTGAGGAGCACCAATATCAATGAATAAGTACTCCATTTAATTTTACACTTTCTAAACTTCATTTCTTCCAACATTGGAAAACATCTATTTCTACCGATCTTAGTAGGTATGAAAAAATATTAGTCGCTGTGTTTGTTTAATTATTATTTATCTCTTTAACTGATGGATATTATATTTACTTTCCTATTTTGGAAGCTGCTTTTATTTTTTTTTTCTATTCATAATTGGTACTGTGTTATTCAGATGACGAGCACTGGCCCAGTGAATGCTGTGGGAGACGATGAAATGGCAGTAGATGGAGCTGATTCAAATGGTCTTATTTCATCGTCGGTTAACATTGCATCAGCAAAAGGTAGACTCAGGAAAGGTCAGGATGGAAATCGGAAGCGAAAATCTGACCAAGAAATGGAATTAGAAGGCAACACCCAAATAAACAAACGCAAGAAGCTGGATTTGAAAAAAATCAGGAAAGACAAAGCTCGATTTGAGAAAAAGGCAAACAACTTGATCGGTGTTTTAGAAAGCGTAAATCTGATGGAAAATAATGGAGACGGAGATAATTATGATTTTAATGAACATTTTACTGGAGAAAATAATGAATAATTAAAAAAATTATCATAACCCAAACATGTGTTTTTATTCATATATATATAATATATTGTAACATGTAATCAAGGGTTGCCAACTGCCAACAATTTATTTTTTCATACAGCATATCTGAAACAATGATCATATAGGTAACATTTGTTTTATTACGAATTAGTATTAACCAGGGCTCTTGAGTCATTAAAAAAAATTACGACTCCAGCATTCACCAAAAACACAACTCCGACTAAAAAATGATTAATTTCGTCACGTTTTTTTCCTACCTTTCCTATTCAATTATATATCATTCAAAAAATCCGACATGTGGCCAAATTTTACATATTACATGCAAAATAAAAATTTCCGACTCCGACCAAAACGCCGCGACGATTCCATAGCCCTGGTAACACTCATTCCATTATAACAAATAATTGAGTGATATTTTCTTCTGCGTTGTTTAAGGTGAGGAAAAAAATATCTTTTTACTGTAGTTGAGTTTACCAGCCTGGATGAAATCCACTAAGACATTAAGACTTCTGTTATGATTGCATTTAATAAAAATAACTTAATTTACTTAAAATTAGTAAGATAAAATAGTTACAAGTAAAGTTTCTCGATGGCTGTGTGACTGACATACATAGAAGTATTTCAACTTGATCCAAAGAACAGATTAGGTTTTGTATAATACCATACTATTCTGTAAGCCATCGTGTAAGGAAGTCAGATAAATTCTAATTCAGTAGGTACTTACAAGCCTAGAGATATTGGTAATGAAAGTTCAAAACTTAATGCCCTGGAGCACATAATAATGAAATTACAATTCCTGAAACAATTACAATTCAAATAGGTATTTATGCACTAATGAAAGTAAAATTTCCCTTATGCATACATACTTAAATATAAGTAATAATTTTCACTCATTAATATAAATATTTCAGCAATTATCATGAATAATTGTCATGTCTTGAACTTATTTTCAAATTATCCATTAAACTGTAATTTTTTCATTAATTGAATAGGAAAAACACTCGAGTATATAAGTTTTTGTGGAAATGGTTTAATATATGTACATACGTACATTTTTTTTTATCCTAATGGAGCTTATCAGTATTTCTACCAGGGCTGTGGAGTCAGTAAAAAAAAGTTCGACTCCTACTCCAGCATTTACCAAAACCACGACTCCAACTACAACATTGACCAAAAACACGACTCCGACTAAAAAAGATTAATATTGTCACTTTTTTTTGCCTAATTTTCCTATTTATGTGTATTCAATTAAATATCAACCCTACCAATCCAGCCAATGGCCAAATTTGACATTATATGCAAAAATAAAAAGTTTGAACTTTCCGACTCCGACTCCACAGCCCTGATTTCTACAAGACCTACTCAGTTTTCGAACTACAGTACAACCTCGATTATCCGGATTGGTCAAAATAATCAAAAATATTACAAATTTGCTGATATGCAGGTGGCGAATTGCGTCCACTGTTTACGTACGTAATTGATAAATGATTATTTCAATAAAAAATAATTTATTATTAAAGCTATGTATTCATCTAAAGAAAGAAAAATGATTTATACTGAATATACTTGTCTTTTCCTGTCAATTATGATTTTTTCGATTATCCGGATTTGTCCTTATCCAGACTATCTTCATCCCCAATTAGTCCGGTTAATCGAGGTTCTACTGTATGTATTCTTTTTCAAAGAGAAAGATAGTGCTCCTAATTGGCTTATTGGATGGGTAGGAGGAATTTTTTGACAGAAACTGTCTTTTCAACCAGCCCAAAATCCTTTTTTTTACTTTTAACAATTGCACACTCGTTTCTGTGTTATTCAAATTAAGAAACATAACTATTTCTAAATATTGGAATGGTACATTTCAAAGAAGTTCTAATCTTAAAAACAATACTTCATGGAGTTTTTTTCCAGGGCTGTGGAGTGGGTAAAAAAAATTACGACTCCGACTCCAGCTCCAGCATTTACCAAAAACACGACTCCCACTAAAAGAAGTTTAATTTCGTCACGTTTTTTTCTACCTTTCATATTTATATGTATTCAATTATATATCAACCAACCAATCCTGCCGATAGGCAAATTTGACATTTTATATGTAAAAATAAAAAGTTCAATCTTTTCAAAATTTCCGACTCCGGCCAAAACGTCACGACGTCTCCGACTCCGGCCAAAAAACCCCGACTCCGACCCCATAGCCCTGGTTTGTCTCTTACATAGGAGTGTAGTAGACCGGGCTTAAAGTCCATATTTTTTTTTCTGATGTGTCTAACATTGGTCGACAACCTTTTAACTAAGATAGAAATCATAAATGGCTTAAGTTCATATGACCAGGGCTTCGGTGTCGTGGAGTTGGGGCTTTTTGGCCGTAGTCGGAGTCGTCGCAGCGTTTTGGCCGGAGTCGGAAATTTTGAAAATTTCAAACTTTTTATTTTTGCATTTAATAAGTATGTCAAATTTGGCTTTTGGCCTTATTGATAGGGTTGATATTTAATTGAATACACATAAATAGGAAAATTATGGAAAACAAGTGATGATATTAAACTTTTTTTAGTCGGAGTCGGAGTCGTGTTTTTGGTCAATTTTGGAGTCGGAGTCATGGTTTTGGTAAAAGCTGGAGTCGGAGTCGGACTTTTTTTTACCGACTTACAGCCCTGCTTATGACAGATGGCATTATATCGTTGACGACATAAAATCAAAAGTGATCAACTGCAAAATTGGTAGAATTTACTGTGCAAAAAACGTTCCGTGCGTGTCATGCAAAAAAAATACGTCTCACGTTGATCACGGGGGCCGTGTTCTTGTGATGCACAGTTAGGGGTTCCAACTTTTTCTAAGACAATTCCTGAACATGCCCAAAACTGAAATATTAAATATGTAATTTCACAGTATTGTCAACTGAGAAACCACGTAGCATTCAAAATGGATTCTAGACAGTAACTTCAATTTCTGGAAAATTCAGGCTAATCGTGGATGGTTGGCAGTCCGATGCAAAGGTGCCTTTTGTGTTCGTGGCATTGCAAGCGAAAGAAAATATATGAAATATAATAATAAATTTGAATAGATTTTTTTCAGGATCTCTGTAAGTCTCACTGAGATCCTGAAAAAATCTGTGTAAGAGATGCGATATTCTTACGCAGTCAACGTGTCTCTAGTTAAGCAAGGTGCCGCTCCCAATACATTTTCAACTTATGCAGGCTGATGATTTCAACATCTCACCACGAGAATGTTCCCGAATAACAATAAAAATGTTTCACGAATGTGATAAAAACGGTTCGTCTAATATAGATTTTCTTTCCAAAATGGTCGGATGTTTCTAATAATAATTGACCTGCTTGAGATATTAAATTGATAAATATGACATGGCAGTCTACCTTTAGCCCAAAACTGGTGGGCGTAATTAAATTTTGTTTGGATTTGAATCCAAACTAAATTGATCATAAAAGCGTAATAATACTAAATAAAAAAATAGAGCTTCACTACCATATGAGAAATAACGGTATAGAATCAACTGGAAAACTAAAATTTGCCAACCGCAGAAAATTCAGGCTTAAGTGTAGTCATTTTCGATGGTTTCGGCGGTAACTTTGTGGAAGTTCATTTTAATATAAAATTTATTACTTAATTACTTAAGCAAACTTTGCGATAGTAAGTCTGAAGATGCCTCTGAAAGAGGCGAAACACGTGTCACAATTAGTTACACAATACGTGGAATAATCAAAGTTATTTTAAATTTTATATTAAGTGTAGTCTTTAAATTCGAAAGAAGTATTATTTTTGTCATCATGTATCACGCAGCGCCTCCATGATTCTCTGTACCCCAATTACGTTGGTTTCCCCTATGTCTTGCCAGAATTCGTCAGTTTCGCCGTCTACATACTATGGATGGTACCAGAAGATCATCTATTAGGCTGAAATCGCAATCATCGGAAGAAGAGGCAAGCAAGGATGAGTAATTTCTGAAGCATTCACAGTATATGAACCAGCCAGTTACAACGAGTCTCTATAATTACTTAAGTAATAGGGCGTTGTTTAGTAATTTCGCTAATTTCAAATTTTTCACGAAACTAAGCCACCACATCCCAAATATTCGACGCAGGCATCCGTTCTCGAAGCTCAGCATGAGGTTGTTATAAGAGTCTTCACCAGGTACCATGATTTACTACCAGAAGAAGAACTGGTAAAATTCAAGTGTTAAATGAATGGCATTTATTTCTAGTCGTGACAGTTATCATTTAATTAAATGTTCCTCCAGCTATTCCAAATCGAATAGCGAGCTGTTTCTTTGGAATACCGTTTTCCGAGATGTGTTCAGTAAAGTGTTCCCTATTCGATGATCAATCGCGCAATGAATAGGATCCTACCAGTCAGTCAACAATGGTCTTACTTGCGCTAATTTTCAGACAAATGCGTCCTGAATCAGTTCCAAGCCCGAAAAAATCTCCTGGACGTCTTCAACAGATTTGTCGAATATGATGACGAGCTTGTCCGAATATTCAAAATCACCCTGCCTCATATCGGGACTAACAACTGCACCTCAATCGGGTGGTATTGATTTCTGAAGTATGAAATCCAGGGCTTTTTTCCCATCTAACGCGGTGGAACGGCGTTCCGGCACCTTTTTACACAGATTTCAAAATCAATTAGACGAAATTTTACTTAAATGATATTTAAATATAATTTTATTTATTAAAAAGCTTGACATGAAGTGAGTTCCGGCACCTATTTTTTCCCAAAAAAAAATCCTAATGAAATCAAAGATAATAATAACTAGGAATGCAGCACTATCTCTCCGGTTTGTGACCCTAGCCATACAGCAGTTGAGTCACCGATTCAAACAATGCATGCACTATTCTCAAAACAGAAACATTTGATGTAAACAATTTGTGAGTTTTTTTCCCGTGAACCGGCACCGGCTGGCAACCCGCAATCCGTCGGTTGGTGAAAGCTGGTCTAAGTCGCTTTTTATCTTTTCTATGCATATCAAACAAGTAAAATGTGAAAAAAAATTATCACATTTCATTGTATTTACGGCTTTATTCAATCTTCAGTAGTTACCTACGTCAAAAATATGTTGTGACACTTTGCAGACCATCGGACAGTTTGAGATAATTAGATGACAGTGGACTCATGTGAGCGCTGAATCCATTCGCTTATATTGAGCCACAAGTGACCAATACACGCTTGTAGATCTTCTCAAGCAGGCCAGTTATACAGCTTGACTGGTGAAAACAAGAAATGTTTCTCTATGATTTAGTATTTGTATAGTTTTGATAGAAGCTTAATCTAAAAAGGTTGATGCAAGCTAGTAGCACCTAAAATATCTACTCGAGTGCCTGGGTGCTCCAAGTTGTCGACCACTGCTAAATAATATATTCCATTTCTACTAATCTACGCATGTCATGAATGAATCGATGTATTGTTCATATTTTGGATAATTTTTCAACGAAAAGCTATTAAATTTGAATTGTTTGAAGTTTGTATAATTCTATGACTTCTTTTACTAGTGGTCCATGTTTCGCTTTTCGGCATCTTTAGGCAATCAAATGCACGGACGAACTTTTACTGATCGCTAGTGAAAAATCTCATGGAAATATACAAAATTCGAACGATTACAATTTGATATCGGAATTGGCAAAAATAAATCAGAAAAACTCCTATCTTTTTAATTTGTACTTACTCTAGAGCAAAAGAAATTTTCTTTAAATGAAAGTTTTACAATAGTTACCCTCAGGCTACAAAATTAGCTGTTATTCTAATTAGCAATAGCATAAACACGCCCGAGACCAATTTCCCTTTCTAAAAATCTAATGAAATTCTTTCCAATAATTTTAAATAGATAATTAAGGCGCGAAATTATTTATTTGATTTTAATAATTTCATCATAATACGAAGAAAGGACTGAACCAATAGGTAAAGGTTATGAATAAGTTTTCGAAATAACGATTGTCTTCCACTATTTGTTTGAAGTTCATATCCTGATAACAGATGAAATTTTATTCATATCAATCCATTAATTTATTGCACAAATAAGAAATGTCCACGCAGGAAACTAATCAAACGAGGGAAATATTTTTACATACGCGGCTTTCGTAGAGGTGACGTATTGAATGAGCCTAGTGTGGTGTAGATCGGTGATTGGTACAACGTTAACCAATAGAAGCACTCCATCTGTCTCGACGTTTCATGATTCTGCTTTCACTTGCTGTTTACCAGTTTGTCTCTTTCATACAAATATAATATCGTACGCATTGTAGGTTACGTACGTCGTTGAAAAGAATAGAACAAAATTTCAACATTCGAAAACCAGCGTACGTTTTTAGTTCTGTCTAGCACTTTCCTTATCAAACCGGGCGTTTGGAAAGAGCGAGAGTGTCGTAGTATTTTAATGTGATATCATTTGTCACACCGTATACGTATAAAACCATTCGTGGCTTGTCTGTCTCCCTGCCTAGACGGTGCGACTCAAGATGAAGGGACTTTTCTTTGCGTTTGTCACTTTGGTGGCTATTTGTAGTGTAAATTCTGAAAAATATTTCGAAGAAAACTTCGTAGATGGTAAGCCTTCACTCATAACTTTCAATCGCGTATTACTTTTCGTTTTCTGTTGGAATGTGTTCGACCGGCAACCGCCTCGTCTTCGATGATCGATATTGAATATTTCCTACTCGCCGAAAGTATATTTAAACTCAGTTAATCAAACGTGTGTTTGTTGCAGATTCGTGGGAAAAGAATTGGGTGTACAGTGAACATCCCGGCAAAGAATTTGGAAAGTTAGTTCTCACTCCAGGCAAGTTCTACAATGACGAGGAAGCCGACAAAGGTAAGGAATCAAATCATTCACTCCTATCCTCTGTCTTGCCGTAGTAATACTATCAGTAAGAATCCTCTAATATAACTGTCACTCATTGTTTACGATGAATTTTGACAGGTTTGAAGACATCTCAAGATGCCAGATTCTACGCCCTTTCAAGAAAGTTCAAACCTTTCTCAAACAGCGGAAAGGACATGGTCATCCAGTTCTCCGTGAAGCACGAGCAAGATATCGATTGCGGCGGCGGTTACTTGAAGGTGTTCGACTGCAAACTCGACCAGAAGGACATGCACGGAGAGTCCCCTTATGAAATCATGTTCGGCCCCGACATATGCGGACCGGGAACCAAGAAAGTCCATGTCATCTTCAGCTACAAAGGAAAGAACTTATTGATCAACAAAGACATCAGATGTAAAGATGACGTATTTACCCATCTCTACACATTGGTTGTTAAATCAGATAACTCTTATGAGGTTCTCATCGATAATGAAAAGGTTGAATCCGGCACCTTGGAAGCCGACTGGGACTTCTTACAGCCTAAGAAAATCAAGGTTAGTTTTTAATATTTTTATTAATTACCGCTAACTGAAACTTTGATTCAGCATATTAATCAAATACCCTAAATACCGATTTAAAAATGAATATAAAATAAATGTCTAACCATATAATCGATGACAAGTAAACCTATTATTTAACTATAACCTATATCAATAGACTTTCATTCAATATAATATATTGCCAACCATGCAAAGTTTAAAACAAATTAGATTCACACTGAATAAAGTCTCAGTGAAACATGTTCTTCTATCTCATTCTCGGTTAGTTAGTTATTGTTGCAGCTCTGATTTTAGCAGGTATGCCACCAAAAAAAATTGTTAAACTTATATGATTTAAATATTGCATAAACCCATTAGCTGATTGTAATGAGAATAGCAGGTTAATTATCTCCAATTCAATAGTCTATCAAAATAATTCATAGTATTTCAAAATAAAATAAACAATATCTTTTCTAAGATTAGGCATTTACCTGATAATAATTATTTAAGCTATTTACTGCTAACAACGCACCAGTGTCATTTTAGATTAATTGTGATATCAAAATGTCAATATAAAGTTTGATTTTTGATGTTTCACAATACATAATCAATACAAATCATACTGGGTGTTAAATCAGTAAAAATGAATAAATCAACACATTTTTAGTACTTATTTCACATTGAATTTATTAAAATCAGGACCGGTTACCATTAGCATTATCAACTAATGAGTTGATAATGCTTGCAATAAGCAAAACCGGAAGTATTGACAATGAACACCTAAAGGAGTGAATTGCATCTCATTTTGACATACCCCATGACGGCATCCATGAAATAATTCAATAACACCAGTGTGGGGTTTATTTAGTGCAAAGGGTTCATTTTCAACTGACATTTCATTGGTGTGGAATGTTTTTGCTATTTTATTGTAATTTTTATCGTAATTTTTATCAACAGGATCCCGAAGCAAAGAAACCTGAAGACTGGGATGATAAGCCTACCATTGCTGACCCCGATGACACTAAACCTGAGAACTGGGACAAACCAGAACACATTCCAGACCCTGATGCAGTCAAACCCGAAGATTGGGACGATGAGATGGACGGAGAATGGGAACCACCCATGATTGATAACCCAGAATACAAAGGAGAATGGAGTCCCAAGCAGGTATACTGGCATTTTACTTTATTTGATTACACCCGACAATGTTTGCTAACTGCTAAATCTTTGAGATTAGTGCATTCCTTGAAAACAAATGGTATCATTACACACAGATAATTCATGGCTAATTTTCTTTTTTCTCAGATTGATAACCCTGCCTACAAAGGATCATGGGTGCACCCAGAAGTCGACAATCCCGATTATGTGGCCGATGAAAAGTTATACAAACGCAAAGAAATCTGCGCTGTAGGTTTAGATCTGTGGCAAGTGAAAGCCGGTACCATTTTTGACAACTTCCTCATCACTGATGATTTGGAGGCAGCTAAAGCTGTCGGAGAGCAAGTCAAAATCACTCAGGTATGTGTTTTATCATCCGCTCAGCTGTATCATTATTCTAAAAGTAGTATTCAATGGTCTATGGAAATTTTACTCTGACTACTGACAAAATTTTAAGATTGATTAACATCAAATATTCATTTGGGAATCAGTCGTTTTTTTTTCAAAGATATAATTAATAAATTATTTTATCTGTGTCTTAGGAAGGAGAGAAAAAAATGAAAGAAGAACAAGACGCAGCGGAACGTGCCGCAGATGCTGAGTCAGAAAAAGATAATGGTGAATCACGACCCGCTGACGATGATGAAGATCTTGATGACGAAGAAAGCGAAGACTTCAACAGCCTGCCCGCATCAGATGTAAATATAAATTTTTCGCTTCCCGTTTCTTCATTAGCTTTCAATTTTGAAATTATTTTCCCATTTTTATGGATCAAATCATTGCATAATAACTAAAAGATTAATTAATTGCTTTATTGCTTGAGTTTTGATATTTTTTCTTAGCATATTTAGTAAAACGTCTTGAAACTCGGAGTGTTGACCAACATTCAGATTTGAGGATTGTCAGAAATCTGTGCACAGCTAGTTCATCATAGTATATCCTGATGAGAAGTACGTAATTCTTATTGCAAAAGGTAATCAACAAGTTTTCTTTGTATTTTTTCAGGACACTGATGAGCACGATGAGCTATAAACGAGTGTCGAGTATCGAGAATCGTTGAGATCTCAAAAGACTTAAGTTATGAATTGTGTGCATGTGCAGTGCTGTCGGTCAGAGTGTGCAGCCTAATAATGTGTCGGGACATTTACATATTCCAACTTTTGTGTTTATCCACTGTGTGTTTGTGCCGTGTCAACCATCTTTTTTATTACAGAATAAATTTACACACGTTCGATTTCTCACTTTTATACTAGCGTCGGTACAGTACTATTATATATTTTATACTTGAATGTTCTATCATGCTGAGATTGTCGGAAAACCCTCCGTTTCATTTTCGCAAATGGGGGGAATAGCTATCCATAGCTATAATTTTTATGATGCGATTTAAAATTGAAGCGTTGTAGAATTTTTATTGTAAAGAAATTGTCTATTTTGACTAATATAAAAACAGTACTACGTATTTATAGTTATATTATTTTGTACGTTTGGCCATTTTTTATGTCGCCTTGAGCACATCACGCGTACTATTGTAGCATTATACAATAATGTTTTCTTCGGTTGATGAGAATGTTCACATTTCTTTTGACTGATTTCCTGTACCATGTTTGTATTGTTGAAGTGAAAAATAAAATATTGAAAAATTTATTGTTAATGTCTTCTTTATTTCTTTCATTTACACTTCATAAAATTTTAGTCCTCACGCTTTCTATTATACATGGGAAGTAACAAGTTGACCTATAAGCAAAAATCAACATAAATTTGATAAAACTTACTATTTTAGAAAATATTACAATCATGTTGAGTGAGTAATAGTAAAATTCATCAGCTCAATAAGCCATAAAATATACACTCTTAGCCTGATACGAAAATATAAGAAATATGGATGTTTATGCTTATAAAAAAAATATATTTACTATTAGCTAAGTATCTTCATTTAATCCTGACTTGGTGGAGGAAAACCCATGCAATTAATCTGTTATTTAGACAGTTGAGCAGTGTAAGACTAATGCATTGCAATCAGGATGAATGTGTCTTGGTAGATATTTTTCTTGTGGAAAGGAGAAATTGGAGTTCTACGAGATCTACTTGTTATTTAGTCACTCAATCTCTTCTTTGGACAGATTAAGGATAAGCAGTTGACTAATTGCATAGATAACCTTAATTGCTCTTGCTGCCGTCTGTTTTAGGGGCTGATCAACATTGTGCTCTTCAGGTGTGATGTTACAGGTTCCAATTCCAGTACCGACAATACACGTATTAATGTCGTCTGGTATGGATGCTGAGGAGTCCATTATTTAGAAATTGTTTTTATTGACATTGATCATAATGCCCTGACCAAATAAGATTAATTTAATGATTAAATGAACAAAAAGCAAGGCCCAAATTTTAAATGAGAGAACTTAATAAGTTTGTTTCTGTAGCATAGAAAAGTAGAGACATAGATGTATGTGTACCATTTCGAGCCACATAGGACAATCATGAAAATGCAAAATTATAAGGATATACTATATATAAGTATGTATTGTGAGTTCAGCAAATGATTTTGATAATGACTAGCAATAAAAAAGCGTCTTCTCAATAAACCTCTCTATCCACCTATTTTTTACATGTAAAATGTTTATTAGTTAGTGACATCTATTAATAAGAAACATAATTAATAAAAATAATTACACAAAAATTAAATGAATTGGATGATTTTTGTAATTTTAGACTTCTAATAATGGACTGATCTCAAATTGAAATTTACCCAAATTTTCATGTCCTGAAACAAAGAAAACACCTTTAGTACCACGTTTACATATAATTTTATGAAAATCAGGACCAGTTTTATTTTTTTTAAATCTACCAAGAAGTGACAGTTAAAAGTGATAAATTTTCATTAAATTGATACAAGCGCTTAATCCTCCACTGCTATCAATGTGGAGCAAAAGGACTCGATGAAAACATTTCTACAGCAGTTGATTTTTGTTCAGCTCAATTTTATATTTTTGGAGAGATGGGATGGAACTAAAACATATGCTCCTAACCTTTTTCTGGTGGTGACACCTTTTTATAAAAGTAATTTTACTCGCGACCCCGATTCAATTAAAAAAGACATTTTTGATAGTGTAATTAAAAAAACAACGGAAATGCATTAAGTAAGTATGGTAAATTTTATTTTAGTTGACTGTATAAGTTGGCGACCCATAGGTTGGGAGCCCGTGAACTAAAACAATACTTATGGTTAGATTATTAGTTTCCTTTTAGGCTTCCCGTGTCTGTCATGGACATGTCCATTACCATAGATAAGTTCATTACCGACAAATGATTTCTGTCTTGGACCGATGTTCCCTCTAAGCTGCGCGCGCGCGTAAGCCTCCGCGATTTCGTCCCGGGTTGACGCGCACTTTAATAGGAGATGAATTTAACGACCTGACCAAAAATATTGCTTTAACTATCTTAAAGATCCACAAATTAGCGAAGCATAAATCAACAAAACACTTGATTAACATTTTTTTAATCCATGTCCGCTCCCAATGTGGAGCATATTATCTCCTAGTGGAGGTATAACGAAATATTTTTTCTTCGAGAACTGGTTGTTACTCAGTCGCTGAAGCTCTTTAGTTTTGAAAAGAGTCGGGATAGAAAGGAGGTTAGTGTTTAGCTTGTCGTTCTCGTTACGCTCCGCTTACTGGATCAGATGAGTTTGAAGGATTTTTTAAGGAAAACCCATGCCTTCGAATTGAATCGATAAATCAAAAGAAAAAATCTGCTCGTACTTGGACTCAAACCCGTGTCCAAAGTCCGCCACGGAAGCCACTGCATCACGGACCCGACAAATAAATTGACTACTAATTATTTGGTCAGTTTATAATTCGATAAATGGTCAGTTATAAATACTTAAAGCGGTCAGTAAAAAACAATAAATGGTCAGTTAAAATACATTACTGACCGTTTTATTTAATAACTGACCACATTCACACTGATGCAGTGACATCTGACCGTTATAATATTAACTGACCATTTTGATTTTACACTGACCATTTATTTATTTAACTGACCAAAACTTGAATTAATTACTGACTCATTAAATACACGCCAAATAAATTGTATCCCTTAGTAAACTATTAATTTAATATCGTGTTTATAGATATATTTTTGTTTACTCTGTGACGACACGTTTTCTCTATATCCCCCCCCCCTCACATAGCGCGTGATGTCTCTTAAATTCCAAGAGGTGGACATCTCTCAATTGGTTTCGATTTATTTTTGGATCTTTACCCTTGTTCGATTATAATACAGGTTAAAATGAATATAGTACATATATTCAGGGTATATTGTTCAAGTCTATGATGGGATATTTATCTTTAAGTTAACAGCAACACTGCACTACATCCTTCTAAATTCAATTCCGAAAAGCAAAATGCGGACTATTAAAAAATATCTATCAAATAAAAATTGTTTTATAGCAAAAAGATAAAAGACCACATGTAATTGATTAAATCAAAAACGCCTTGAAAAGCTTCCATAAATCTGTTGAATATTATTATTTTACCACCAAAAAAATAAACGGCATTTTGACTTGTGGGGGCTTAAAACAACAGTTCCTATTAAAATCGTTGAAAGATTATGATAATAACATATCGGCACTGAATACTTACCTCTTATCTTTTTCTCTATCTGAATATTTACATTTTTTGCGGCGAAGTGTTTCATTAAAGTAATTAACTTATAAATAATTTGAAACACATGATAGCAATATTCGTCAGAAATAATTAATTGTTGCTGTAAAGACTTTTAAAATGTGAAAAAATTGAGTCAAAACAATGACGATGATTACTTTGATAGGTTGTTTGAATCGTTTGAATTTTGTACCTTTGTCGCTAAAAATCCGGGTTTCGCCTTTCGGCATCTTCATGCATTTCAAGTGCACGAATGTACTTGAACTGGCGCGTAGTGAACAGTTTATATCGTTTATATACAGAAATAAAAAAAAGATCACTAAGTTAAATATGAATGAATATGAATTAGTGAATATTTGATGTAAATGAGTTTCAATCAATTAAGTGGGTGTGTTTATAATTATCAGGATTATTTAATGTAATATTGCAAATACTAGTTATCAGGAAAAGTACAAAATTCAAACGATTCAAATTTGATATCGAAATTCTATCAAGCACCCGCATTCGAAATTCTCAATTTGTAGTTTGTATTTTTGATTTGATTGAATTGATAGAAATCCATTATAATAAGTTAAAAATATCAAAGTATTTAACTCGACAAAATAGCGTCAAGTCGAAACAGTCAATTCCAGTTCCTATTCAAAGTTATCCGATTATTTTTGTGGCACTAAATACTTTGATGTTTACCTTATTTGTCTTAGCAATATGACATAATTTTGTTTTCCTCCAATATCTCTTCTTTTACCTTATCCGTTGACCACGTCAGTAAGCACTCAGGGCGAATTTATTCTTTTCACTGATCCATTTTAGTTTTATCTATGATTACCTTAAGATCATATAACTATGTTATTAGTACCTATTTTCTTATTGAAAGAAGTCAAGAGTGATTTTCTTTCAAATGCCCTGTCTGCGTGCATTCAGAATCTTCGGTCGCAAACGCCATTTATTTTGTTTACCAACAGTATCGTCCCTTTCCATTGAAAGTAAAAGGGGGCAGAATAAAAAATAAGTTTTCATCAGTTTTGTGTTAAATGTCACACAAACATAAAACAACACCCAATTGATAATATTCAAATTCCGCCGAGCACCCTCAGTCGATATTTTACATTATGATAAGATATTACAATATTTACACGATTGTCAATATTTTTTTTTGAAATAGTTTTATTTCATGAAGTAACGTCGTGAATCTACTTAAACAGGATGAAAACAACCCTGGTACTTATTGAAAATTCTATGGGGTTTGACTAAAAGGAAATAAGGTTGTCTCAATATCATAAATCAGATTGATTTTTGTGTTATTGAATGAATATTTTGAATAGATGAATTAGTATTTTTTTACCGACTTACAAAAATGTATGTTTTTGTCTCTGTGCAGCGTATGTAATAATACTATTAAAAAAAGCGTAAGTTTTACTTTGACGAAAATTTTTATGAGGTTTATTTATTGTAAACTATTAATATAACGCGGTCCAACCAACATTTTAGTTAATATTATATGACTGATATAGAGCTTTTTTTTAAGCCATGTCCGCTCCTAATTTGGAGCTCCAATATGGACTCCGCGTGGATCTCAGCATATGTTTTTTCTACAAGAAATGCTTGTTACTCAGTTACTCAACCTCTCTTTTTCGAAAAGTTTAGGGATGGAAAGAATACGAGTAGAGCTTAGTTGAGGAAAATGAATTGAGAAAAGCTTTCACACATTATTAATTACAGCAGACACCAAACATGCCTAAATTTCGTTTTGAAACCTTAGTTTAATATTTTTTACCATGTTAGCTTCCAACTTGGAACATATGTTTGTACTCATCACGGATTGTATCTCAACATGTATTGTTTTATGAGAACTGATTGTGACTCAGTTGCTCAACCTTCTCTCTAACGAAGACATTATGATTTGAAAGGATACAAGGAGAAGAACAGGTCCAGTGGTTAGCTAATCGCTTTTACTACGCGCCGCTTTTTTAGGATCGGAAGGGTGGGAAGGGATTTTTAGAAACACAAACACCCATTGCATTCGAACAGAAACAATTAATCGACGGTAAAATCTGCTCGTACATGGACTCTAACCCGGGTGGTCCGTCACGGAAGCCAACGATAAGAGCCAGTGCACCACGGACTGGGCATTTACTTAAATTATAAATGTTAATAACATAAAAGTATTTAAGTTGGAACTGTTTTCGTTAGTAAATTGTGAACAGCTGAGAATCATCTTATGATTTTATTAACTTTGCTTGTTAAATTAATACTACATTTAATTTCTTCTAGAATATTTATTCCCCCTTTTCGGATGTATGATCTTTACTCGCGATATAAAATTATTCAGTTCAAGAGGTAAATGCAGCTTTGGAGGTGTTACGCTACTGCGCTGTGCATTAACCGGAATAGTGTTGGACGTCGGCGAGGCAGTTTACCAACTCCAACTGGCTATGTATTACGATTCGAGAGACGTATTGGCAGAATGGCAGCCGCCGAGACGAGAGAAATAACAAAAAATAAATAAACTGGCTGGTGGGAGAACTGCTTTTGTGTTCAACTACCAACGAACACCAACACTGAGTCACATTCGACTTGCGGATCTGTCGCTGCTGCGGTGGGCACGATTCTTTTCAATGACAGTCGTCCATTCTCCGCGACGATGCAGTGTTGTGTACAACAAATTAAACTATACAATAGACAAAGAAAACTATAGTGTATTTGAAAGTAATTCTACACACGGAAAGTGCACTGGGGATATTGTTATCTTCAATAATAATATTTTCTGAAAATAGTCTTTCGTTAACGAAATATTAAATTGGATCTGGTGTTGTTGACTTACAGTTCTGTGATTAAATTAACATAATTATCAAACGGAAAAAGGAAGAGGTAAGGTCTTCGTTTTGATTATTATTATTTAAGCGTATATACGTTTCGTGTAAAAGGCCAAGCGTGCATGAAAAATCTTAATATAAGGCAGCGTGAATGTTTTTAGTTTTGGCCTTCGATTGAATCGTGAACCCTCCAAAGATAATAAAAAACACAACAACCTTTTAAATATTCAACGAATACAATTTTACCGTGTGCCTTGTATTCTTTAATATTTCAAATTTTGATCCTCAAATGGACGATGGAAATTAAAATATATTATGCCGCTGGATTTAAAAGTTATAATGTAATAAATTTTGTAACAATGTGGCATTTTCACATTTCCATAACTTGCACAATTTCAGCAAACCTGAATCAAATGCAAATTAAAACCGTGAAATAGTTTACTAGTTTGAAGTTTTTGCGTTTGATTTTAGAAACACTAACGACTACGCTACTTTCAAGTCGAAAGAAATATAAGGAAATGTTTATTTTCATCGAATAAACCAATCAGATTCTAATTAGACTTTACAAAGTTATGTTTTTTTTGTTCAATGCCATCATGGTCCAATCATAGAATAATGATTAAATATAAATACATAGTTATTAGAGAACGAGCACGTTGTGGGATTTAGTATAAATATTTATACATGTAATACACATATTTGTAATTTATTGTTGAATTGACAATTAATGTTTTGGCCCAGAAGGATCAATATTTCGGCAAAAAGTATATACTTTCAATTGAGACATGAAACAGGTAACATTAACGGTAATTATATAAAAAAAACTCTCATATAATGGACCCCAAATATTTAAATCTATTAAAAACATTATACTTTCCCTAACTGTTGATGTTGGGTCTTCGGAGAGTTGTTATGCAGGTATTTTTTTACCGCTAAGCTTGTTGAATTGGTACGTTTATAATTATTATATTCATTTTTAGATAATACTAAAATGATACCCCATTATACGTCATTGAAGGAACTGACGAAAAAATGCAAATAGATGGACCGAAATTGATTTCAATAAATTGAACGAAATAGCTTTAATCGCCATCAATAAACATTTAAATTGAATATTTCAGATGTGAAACGGGACTACAGAAATTATTGCATAAATAGAGGGAAAACATGGGGTTAAATAGACGCTTCATTGTATCTTTAAAATGTGTTATACTATTGGAAAACATCTTCATCTATGAAGTATTGCAATGAACGTTTGAGAGCGCTCTGTACAACCTTCAATGGGCCCATTTCTCTCGTTGACAATTTTTGGACGCGTTTAAATCTATTCAATCTAAACATTCAACAGCATTGTCTATAAAATGTTTTCAGATTCTTCAAAAAAAACTACTTATGTATAATAAACATATAAGAAGAAACTTCTAAGAAGTATTTCACTTTGAACGATATAACAATCAAGTATGCTTGATTTCTTTTCATTCGTAATTTAATACGAGCAGCTGCATGGGTTCCCCCTAAGCTCCCCTAATTCTGATATATTTTTGAGATAGCATTAAGAAACAAACACGATCCAATTAAATTCATAAATTGATTTTGAAATGCTTTTTTTTTAACTTGTAGTTAAGAAGTACATACATCAATTTTAACGAATGTGTATTTCATTAACTATCATCTTTGTTTATTCCAAACAATGGATAATTCAAAGCAGGTGTACATCGTGTTTTCTAAATGCGATATTTCGCGGGAGCTTGGAATAATATATAATATGATGACATCTCAATTATTAATAATTTGCTTTACCTAAGCGATGTGTCGTGAAATTTCTTTTCATTTTTCTTTTATTAGTTCACGATTTTTGTTTGTTCTTAATACGTATAGAGCCCACCGTTTGAGTCGTGAAAATGAAATGTTTCGATGTTTAATGTCACTTAATTAGCTTCGGTTATTCGCCTTTAATATGTTTAAATTTAAGTATACCGTTATCCCAAATAAAACAGGATTCTTAATTATTAATTGAATTTAGCCTTATTATTATGTATAATGTAAGGAATTCGTTGATATTTAAAAATATTAGACAAGATATGCGATAAAACAATCCTTGTACAGTTTTACGCCTACATATTATTGTCTAAAAAAATACTTCACAAAGAAGAAACATTTTTTACATTATTCATGGGAAATCTAATATGGACTCCAAATGCACAAGTTTTTGAGAAGCATCTTCAGACTTACCGCCATCACTGACTGTAACTATATTTATATATACATATATATAGCTATCTGTTAAACACTTTTTGTAACATAAGACGTGGAATAACAAAGTCATCAAATTAAATCTTATATAAAAATAAATCTCCACAAATCTATCGCCAAATCCATCGAAAGTGTCAAAATATAACACGTTTAATGATTCTTGTTGAAAATGTACATACTATACATGGGAGGAATTTGATAGTTAAATCCAGCCATATTTAAAATACGTACATACATAAGTGACTGTTTTCTTTTTAAACGTGATGACATTTATGTATTCTATCAAATGATATATTTTTATATTATTATTAAATAACTCTCAATCGGATAATTGTTGTTATTTGTTTCTCAATTGATACTATTGATAATTGATAATTGATCAATTGTACTCTTAATATAACACACGTTGAAAATTATTGTTCATGTAAATACATTTAAGTACATATATATATGTAAATGTTTTATTTTCACATTCATTATTTAAAAAAAAATTGTGGTCTTGATCACTGATTATTGATAAAAGGGTGTTTCATTCTAAAATGGCAATAAACAAATTATAAAGCTATAAATGTACCATCATAACTTGACCGCCGTTCAAATTCGGAACTAAATTTGTCCCCATATAGTAGATACATTTAAAAACATTCTAAGTTATATTGTTTTAGTAGAAATATATTTACATGAAGATTTTGTTTCATTTATAGCTTTCATATAAATATGTGTTAGTAAATAAACAAATTTGATTGAGTATTGCACATCACTCACGCGATGGTGGCGCCCTCACAAACGGTCAAGCTATAATGATACATCTATAACAAGAATATTGCTTTCCATCGAGACTACTTCGCGTTTCATTCGGAATAAGATAAATATGTAGTATAACAAGAAATATCAACAAAAAAAAACAATATTAAATTAAATTGGATATAATCAAATACGTTGACATCTGTGATCATTTCAATGTTTGATTATTTTTCTCATTAATATATTACGTCACACGAACATTTGCAGATGTTTTTTTGTCGCCCATTTTGAATTATTGAGATTCGCATCAAAATCAGTGGTACACTTATTTTCAAAAGCGCCGATTTATAAGATACCTGGTAGTTATTTTCATCTCGATACCATTGTGTGGTTAATAAGTTGTATAAGTACGCACTTATTTCCATCGCATTGATGTCTCTCCGAGAGCTCGTCTTACTTTATTGGTGGTTTCTGCGACCGCGAAGATACGGATGTTAAAAATCACACCACAATAATACGTATCGATAATAACAATATTAAATATTAGTTCATTACATTGCCGTAGCACAGTGAAAATGATCGTGTAAAAATGGCCAGTAAGGTAAATGTACTAGTAGTTGACCATGTACGAGTAGTTGACCTTTTTAGAATAAAATGGCCCAAAATAATATGGCGGGATTGCTCTTAATTGTAAAGTTCAGACAAGTTAAGGCATCTGTGGTCGGAATGCGCCACTAACACATCACCATATAGCCAATGTAGTGCCATGGTGGCCATTTTAAAAACAACACCTAGTGAGGAAAGTGTATTATTTCAAATTTCTTAAGTGATCAATCTAGAAACGGTGTGTACCTTGTTCCTGAACCACCCATTGCTACTTGATTCACTATAAAGCCCACTGATTAGACATGGTCAATTACTGGATTTTTCAATTTGTGAGATGGTCAACTACTGAAACGGAAACATTATTTTAAATAATTTAACACAACTTTTTTTAAACAGGCTCTTTCGTAATTTTTGTTACATAATATTAATCAAGACATATGATCCAATATGAGTATACTTGCTTTGCCATCATTCGGTACAATACTAAACCTTAATGGTTATTTTTGTAGAAATTTTCTCTTAAGCGGTCAGCTACTGGTACATTTACCTTATATGTAAATAAGACGTCGAAATGAATGATTGCTACTGATATGGTTCTAGAAGTAAAATTGGCTTCGTTCTGCTTTACAAAATATAGAAGGGCTACGCCATAGAATTTATTCGGTAAACCCAAGGTTAAGCCGTATTTCAATTTATTTACTTTTACTTCCTTTTCTGTACTTTCATACACCGCGTATCTTACCTGAACTTCGTAATAATTATAAGTATAACACAACTGTATTGAATACCCTGAGGGTTACATCCTTTTGCATTTCTACAGTAGACATGGTAATCATGGTATCACTTAATTAATTGCAATGGTTCAACTAACTTTGGCTAGTGCACTATGAAAGTGAAAAAGTGAAACCGTGTAATGCCAGTACCGTGTTAAACGAAGGATGAGTGAACAGTAATAATATAATATTTATAATATAGTGTAAATTAAGATGTCGGTTTGAAATAATATAATATTAATCGTTGAATCTTGCATCATTCGCACATTATTGTAATATAATACGTAATTTCTCGACCATATTGCCCACGTGATTATTCTGGCTTGAACTAGCAAGACGTACCTAATTTGGATTATTTTTACTTCTAAGACGACGAACGGTAAATTTTGAGTGCATTTAAATTTAAAGTTTTTCATGACTCGAAATGATTCGTGAACATAGTGAAACCCGCAGATAATTTTTAAATTTACGTGTTGCACATTTAAAACGATAGGGAGCTGCCTGTGGCACTGGCGCTGCGCCCTATTAATACGCAATTTATTAAGTTTACTTCTATTGTACAAGGTAAATTGTTCATAACCTATGCACGTATACTCATGAGTCATAATATAATGCAATCGTTTTATACTTAGAAGTTTTTGCTAGTACTGTGTGACATTTATTACTGAATCATTCTACGTTTTCTGAAACCAGAATATGAATCATAAGATTGTGTAGATAATGTGAAGTGATTTGTCGATTTAAAAATAAAGATATTTATAAGTGAAATGCTTGAGATTCTATGCAGAGACGGCATTTGATGTGAGCATAAATTTGTAGAAACATACACGTATCCCTTGCTACAATAGTTGTACACATAAAATTTAAAATAGCAAGTTGGCAACTTTAGGGGGAAAATATGAATTGACGTATCTGTCTCTATGGTAGTGATATCTATTGGTGTTGCCACACTAGCCGTCGAGAGAACAATGCTATTGGGCGTGAATTCTTCATAAATTGATCGATATATTTATACCCAAAGTAATCGATGAAGATGTATATTCATGAACATTACTCCTAATCCACCACCCATTCAATTCTGACGACGGGCCGCATAGAGGGCAGTTTTTAGCTTATTGTTCGAGCTTTCATCGTCATTTTCATCTTTTCTCACCATCTCAGAAGAGATAATTTGTGGGACGGACTTTCAACGAGTTCTCTTATACATTTTTTTAAATAAAAATGAACCATTTAAAATGTTTACTTTTCAATAAGTTTTGTCTATAACGACCCGGGTTTCGCTTCCGATACAAACTATTTAATATGCGTCAGTTTATGTTTATTGGCACAGTTAAATGAAAAAATGCCTGAATATGCTGAAAGGCGGAATCCTAAACTAAATTACGTTTAGATGCTTCTCTTGGATGCCAAAAGTGCCACAGAGCGAACGGACATAAGTAATTGACATTTGAAAAATAAATCATAATGATTATCACGGCGAGTTTCGGGGGTGATATTTTCCCCTATAATATTTAACTGGCTCGTTCTATGTACACGAAATTATCCATCGCTTTATTTCACAACACTATTTTGGACGTTCAAATTTAAAATTGTTCTTAATTAATACTAAAATGCTGTCGAAATTTGACGATACAAATGTGAAAGAACCGACTTAAGTCTGATGTCGTCGCGGCAGTCCTCGTTTTTTTTTGTTCTGCAATAAAAACGTTCGTGCTCTATTAATGTAATACAATAAAGCTTATTTTTCGATTCCGGATTTCGATTAAAACTGTGGCTATTTGTTTGGCATAACCACGATATCGTGTCACTCATGGCGTGGAACTACTTCCGTATGAGATACTACTAATAAGTGTGAATAGTCGGATTTTTGTTTTATTCTACATTGGATATCAACATATAATAAATCAACCCAATGCCATTTTCTCGTAACCTATTGGTATTGCCATTATTTATGATCGTTTATTTTCAATTAAGACTGTTTATTAAATAACGGCAGGACAATAGTCGCAAAGGTTAACTAAGGCTTGTACTCGGGTCGAATTTGACAGGAGTAGTACATCGGCAATCCGCGTGGTGCGAAATCCGCGGAGTAGCGATATAAGATAATTATATGGCCGTTCCTAATGCCTCGTATACATGAATTGTGCTTAAGTGTTTACTTATGTTAACTCAATGTAAAGTGGTTTTAAGCGTATACAAACATAAACATTCATTCGTATTTTAACGATTAAGTGTTTAAAATCTATCTATTTTTTGACGTTTCAAAGTTCGCGCGCATTCTGCGGTGGGCGTTAATTTGTCATTTCTTTTTCTTTCCCATACTCATTTAGATTCTTTCTGTTTATTTGATATTCCATCCTCCACTTCGTCTACAATTTCATTTAAAATATATCTAAGCACTGATTTGAGACTTCTACTTGTTCTTGGTCGTGTATCGCAAACTAGATGGGTATTCACATGTAACAGTATGTACATATGTAAACGCTGGAGGAATAAAAAAAAATGTAGAACTTAATACTTACTACATAATCACTGAATGCGTATAAATGGTCCATAACCAACGTTATAAACCAATGGCTAAAACATTAAGATGTCATTTCCTGTTTGAATTGCCGCAAAACAAAAACAATTAAATTATGGCAATATTGACGAAAATACATGTATATTTGTATACATTTTTTATGATACGAGCGTTCCGTTTTTAAAAGCTTCCTTATGAGCCTTGGGATTATATCCGGCATGGTTTATTTATTTAATTCTTACACGCGCGGGCGTTAATCTATAACTCGGTTTTCATTACTCAAGTAATTGTTATTTAATTAAAAACTTTACAATTCATTTTCAGCAGTTAAAATAACCTAATACACTACAAATGTTTATTGGGATTATTCCTGTATAAAATTAAATGTGATAGATGGAGATTTGACCCCACATAATACCGTTGAAGGAAACATGTAGCTACTTTATTTGTTATTTATTGTACTTAAACAAATACTGACTTCATGGAAGATTATATTTATTGCAACTGTTAATTATTTTAATCGAAATCTCAGAATATACATTTATACAAAATCAATATTCGGAAACGACTTTGTATCAATATAAAATAACTTTGATTATTCCACGTATTGTGTTACTAATCGTGACACGTGTTTCGCCAAGTTTGCTTAAGCAACAAACAAGATTGATTCTAATATTTTAAAATGATAGAATTAAAATATGGAGTTTGGAATTTTTACTTTTTTATGGGAAGCAAGAAGGGGGAGGGGGGTAATCTCTTCAAATGAATGTTTCTTCAAATCTCCAGGGGAAAAGATTTGATATATATTTAATTTCTGAAAAATATTAAGTAAATGTGTTTTTTATTGACGGTAGACTAATTAGCCAATAAAGCAGGAGGTATATTGGCTTAGCAAACCCTTGTAAGTTGTAATTAGTAGAACCCTTCTGAAAATGAGCGGTGATGTTTAAAATTTTATACGGTCAATTTATGATATGATCGTCACGAAAAGAGTATCTCTTATCTATTGTACCGGAATAATAAATATACAAATAAAATTAAAGCATTTTTACAAACTGGTTATGCAACTAAATCGGTTCTTCGAAATCATCGTTGGACGAATATCACCGTAAAATTGATTCCGAATGAAAATTAACACGAAGAGTCGCAAAAACGAATTTAAAGAGAACGTCATTAGCCGCTGTCGGTACGTTGACGAATTTTGCTAAATTACAGCAGTTAGGTAATAAATTTACTGAATGTGTTTCCAACAGCAGACTATTTCGACTGCAATTCGGGTAAGCTGTATGATTTTTTAAGAAAATGAAAGTTTTTTTCATTCTAGTACATTTATTTGTCGGTTTTGATTGGCCATGATTGTATCACGACTGCTTTCCGATTTTTCCGTTGAAAAAAACAACACAAATTCGATCGACCCGTTTGAAAATTGTATTTCATTTTTTAATCAATATATCTATCATGTATTACATATAATATTACATCCATACAGTCATTAATATTAATGTCTTATGTTGCATTGTATAGTATAACTTTTTGACTTTTGTATAACTTAGAATATTATAAGTCGTATGTATGCAATTAGCTTCTAGGGATTGATGCCCAAGAATAATATTATACACAGCATACCATCCAATACATAATCAGGTAAAATCTGAAAATAGCGGTTCAATCCAACTTTTCACACTTTTGACATATAATCCAAGATGGCCGCTGACAAGATGTTCCCTATTGATTATTGCTTAAGATTTTGGTATCACATGAATGGAAATTGCACACACAAATACATAAAAGCACTAGAAGTTAGTGAATCGCTTTCCGCATATCCTGTTTATAGGATCGAATTTGTGGAGGTAAAGGCTCCAATTCGAGTATCGAATACTCGATACCCGAGAATACTCGTCCATTTTTTAAGTACTTGATACACGAGTATTTTGAAAAATACTCTAGTAATACTCGTACTGAACAAAACTAAACTCACACTAAAATTTGAGACGTTTAATTCTCTATTATTTTATAAATATATATTTTTTAAATTGAAGTAAATGCATCAATGAAATTAAAAGTGTCTATTTATTTATTTTTCATATATTTATATACACAAATTTGAATGAATAATATATATTTTGGTACATCTGAAACTACTGGAGTATACTCGAGTACTCGAGTATCATAAAATTTTACTTCTCGATACTCGAGTAGTTGAGATGTCGAGTAATTGGGGTTTCTAGTGGGAGGGTAATGTAAACATCACATACACATTCGGATTATTGCTATATCCAAAGACATGCTGTTGGATTTCAGCCAACTAGTTTTATAAGCTGAAATGTTCATAGGATTGGCTGAATTATACTTTAGGCACCATGCAAGAATGTGTGACCAGACAGGCACATCTCTCAGTATAGGTGTGTGCGAATATATAACATTAACTTGTTCTTGAACTGCAAACATAGCATCACCAACCTCAGCAAAGGTTGTATATTTACGTCGCTAGATGAGATCATTTCTCTAGATCGAAATATATACTTCTAAAGAAAAACCGATAGCTTTATAGTATTACCTCACCTGTGTGGGAAGAACAAATAAATAAATGATCAGCAAGTCTCAATATGTTATTAAAAATATGCCCAACATTAAAAATATACGTACACTGCTCTGTGTCAAAAAAATAATTGATTAAATCATAACAATGTGTATGGTAATCGTATATAATTTTTCAGGGACAGTAAAAAACAAAGCAAGGTGAACTGTGTTTCGCAATCACCGTGTGAGATTAGGCAAGGTATTATAGTAATTAAAACACGTATGAAAACCTAAATCATTAACAGACTTGATTGAAAATTAGTAGGCAATTATGCAATGAGTAATGTCAGTGCGGATGCGTTTAATTTAAATTTCAATATGAAACTATTGCAATTCATTGAATTTTTTCAGCATACTTATACATCAACTTTGGATTTGTAATTAATATTCTATTATGATACATAATTTACAAAAATACTTTTGTGTTTTTATGTTTGAAGAAAACTTCTTACGCGATATTATAATACAGACGGATCTCTACTTTCGCATATATGTAATTGGTTCCTGAAAATGTTTACGAAAGTTGAATGTTCGAAAGAAGAGGAATGTAGAATTAACATCTCAGTTTAGTTCATGCAAGAAGTGAACCAGTACTATTGCATTTAATATTTGACAAGGGGAATATTCTCCATCTTCAATAATTTTGGACAATGATGAAATAAAGTCTTTTCCAGCATCTCTATCCGCATCATAAAGAATACCTCGTTTTAATTTGGACAAACCAGCCATTACTTGCATTATGCACCGTGCTAGAGTCTTCTTTTAGTATACTCTTCTAATCTTTATGCAAACTAAGAGCCTTAGCTTGAATAATTGAAGTACTTTGAGGGATATCTTTTTGTTGTTCGTTACTTATCCAGTATGACAAAGATTTTTTCATTTCATCCACCAGTACGCCGTGTCTTACAGTTAAGAAACAATTTTTGATGATATATATCCACAACCTTGTTTAGAATTTCTTCTTTGATAGATTTTTTTAGTTGAACATGTCGTTGACCTTTTAATATCATACGAACAGCAGATTGAAGCATACGATTCATCATAAAAATCTAAAAAGAACAAATTTTTTTAAATGTGCGAATTAGCGAATTGTGCGAAAGTCGAATGTGTACAATTGAAGATCTGCCTGTATTCTAAATTAGAACTATTCACGTTGAGTGACTATTTAACAACCAGCTCCCTTCAAACAACTTTTGACAAAATGCCCCATTAAGAGTCCACGCGCTTGGGAGCTAGCCGTATAGAAATGCTTAACAACTGAAATTTTCTTATAATTTAAATAAATCTACAACCTTATCGATGATATTATAATCAATCGGCGCATTATCCTATACTGTTAATGTGTTAATTTATCAAATAAAAAATCGTGCTAAAAAAAAGAGTTTATTTGATTTTCAAAAATACAGTCATTGTTAAGGATGATACTAAAAGTGTAAGCGTTTCCAAGGTTAACAATATAAATGGAACACTAAATTTGAAATATAATTGATTTTCATTTTATTTGATTTGTCAAGAAAGGATGCTTTTGTTTTTTTGTGTGAAAGTATCATTAACAGATTCTTTTGCAATGTATCAATTCAATATGCTAAATAATAATGTTTTAAAACTTTTTGATGAAGAAAAACTAGGCTAATGCGCATTATCATGTTTCATTGCCGCCATTGACAAACTGTGTTCGTTGCGAGTATACACTTTGCAGAAAATATACACTTAATATATTTGTATGTATATTAGGATGACTATTGTTACGACGCGAACGTTTTACATCGTGGAAATATGAATCGATTTCTGTGCCAAAGGAGTGGATATCCTTGACGGTGAGCCCACAGTGCTAAAAGTTCAAAGGCTGGCATTTGTTATAGTTGTCATTTCCGATCGCGAATTTGTGTGTGGATAATAAGATTACGAAGTAATTGTAGCAAAGAAATACAGTATAAATCAACCATCGGAAACTTTTCTTAGTTATGTAATCAAATTATCACGCTAAAATTATTCTATATAGTAAAGAAATACAAAACCTTCTCTAAAAATATTTGCTTATATAGAATGGATGACATAAAAATAATATTAGACAGTGATAAGTATTAACAAAATTTCATGCAATATCAAAAATTTTGATTGGCCTTGCTCAATATCGGCGTTGTTATTGCTTCAGGGTAGAGGTCTGCCCACGGGCCGGGTAACGAAGTCTTGGGTTCGGGCACGGGCCCAGGTATACAAAAATTCAAATATATATCAGGCTATCTCCGGATATACATGCCATTATCGTAAATCTAAAATACACACATACATATAATTTCATGTTTTGGCAAATTTTCCGGTTCGGGCCAGGTTCGGGTAAGAAGTATGGAAATGAACCTTGGGCTTGGGCCGGGCCGAAACGGTAACATTTTCGAACTCGGGCCAGGTAGTATTTTTAATTTTCGTGCAGAATTTTAGAGGGTTTCGTCTGTTATCCTTGTTGCTGAGTTGGTTCATGGCTGGACTAAAAGTAGTCGCGGACAGTAAATTGCTCATATTCTATTCAAGTTGTGTTCAAAAAATCATTGTCAAGTCCGTGCTCAAGTGCCACCGTTGTAGTATTCGGTTACGAGGCGCTTGGGCTACACTACATTCTTAAAAAAAGAGAGATTGAGCAATTGAGTAACAAACGGTTCTCGTAGAAAACATATGTTGAGATGAACTTCATTAGCAGTCTTTGTCATTCAAATTGGGAGCGGACATGGTAACAAAACAATATTATGTGTTACTGAACAGCGTAGGAGTAACGCGAATTCCGAATCAAATTTTTAAAGATCATATTTTTTAATTTCTCGTTAAATTTATAAATCCAACGTTGGAGTCTTTAGTCAATTCCAAATTTGAAAAAAAAACCGTATCACATTTTCAATGTTCATTCAAAATTATTTGACAGTTTCATGTTCCATCGGATACATTATTTCGATTATATTTTAACGTTTTTAATTCTGACGCAAAATGGTGAATTGCAATATTTTGACGCCGACAAAAAACGCATTGTACGTTCTAAGACCGATTTACGAGGTCTTCACTCTTCACGCCTTAGCCCATTCAAAAAAAAAATGTTTTTATTTTGTGGTTTTCAAGCATTTACGAGATCGCAATAACTAACCTCACATTGACCCTAATATGATAGACGGCAGAAATTATTTAAAGTATCGAATATCGTTATGGAATTGTATTTTTTCGTTACATATTGTTGTGGTTGTCGCTATTTGGCTATTTTTCGTTTAGCTTATTAATTTAAGATTATGATTGGTAGGCGTTTGGTATTACAGCTTTAACATATAACTCGCTAGGTAAAAAACAAATTGTATTATTTACTAGAATGCGTTTTTACTTTTAAGATGTCTAATTCTTGTTGGAGAGAAACTTTATTTGTATTTCTTCAGCAGTGGCGAATTTAGCACTTGTGTGACCCCAGGCGGAATATAATTTTGTATGCCATCTTTTTAGATTAGACTTATCACCAATATTTCGTTGTTATCTTATCACGATTATTTCATTTTTGGTCGTTCCTCCACTTTGTAATTTCCCCTTTTTATCGTATGGCTTGAAAAATGTACGGAATTCCCTGCAGTTCACTAGATTCAGAATGAGTCAATAGCACACCCGCACACAGTGCATCATGATTTATGATCCATCGATCAATCAATATTACTATCATTGAACATGGATTTTGCGGTATATACTGTACGACATAATATATTCAAAACCTTCAGTTGAGAATACTCGCGATGAGCGAAACCAGTCCCGATATTCACCAAATAAAGTGGAAGTAGTACACAAATTGTGTTTTATTAATTGAAATATTATAAAGACTCCAAAAAGTTTGCTATATTTTGATAACATCGCTTATTTTATCCGCGACGGCAGTGTAAAAGTTTGGGTGAATCTTCATTTCGTTAATCACTATTTTAAACGAGACACCGATAATTTCTCTTCATTGTATCAAATTATGGGAATTGATATTTATGTGAAATTGCACTTTCTTCAATAGAGATGCCGGTCGGATTATTAAAGTAAAGGTGCGTCACGTGCCTTATAAACAACGTGGTTTCTATTACCGGAAAGTAAGGAGGGTGCCACGTTCTTGAACAGCCATATTTCGATCAATGAGTAAGAACGAAAATGAACGAACTCGCCGAAAAGTAAAGATTTTTCAACCGCTAGCCAAATTAATAAATTTTTGGAACTTTAAAAACTTACTAATAAGAGATTTGGTCGCGTCCATGGTCAACGTCTTTGGCTTCCGTGCCGGACTTCACGGGTTCGAGTACCGGTAAAAACAGCATTTTTTCAGTCTATTTATCGATTCGGTTCGAAGGTATGCGTGTTTGAGCTGTCTTAAAAAACCCCACCCATACGATCCTAAAAGCGGGGTGTAACGACAGCGACTAACTGACCACTAACCCTGTCCTTTCAATCCCTACTCTCTTCGAAAAAGAGTCGTTGAGCAAGTGAGTAACAGTCAGTCCTCGTAGAAAAAAAAATATGTTGTGATAAACTCCGCAAGGCGTCCATATTCTCCACATTGGGAGCGGGCATGGTAAAAAAGGAGATGTCTAAAAAATGAATCCCACCCGTCCGATTTTAAAAGACGGGGACGCAGAGAGAGAAACTAGTTGACCACTAGTTCTGTCCTTACCATGTATAAAAGAAAAGTTAGGGTCAATCAAGCAGACTTTAGTGCAAGCTAAGTCCTGGGTAACTGCTCCCAGGACAATTCCATAACTAAAAACTGTATAACGCCTCACGTTGTTACGCCACGGGAAATGTCTGCTAAAACCAGACGTATGGCCGTGGCGGGTGGTGGATGTGCAAGGTAGTCCTGTCCTAACCATATTGTTGTATCCTTGTGATATTAGTTGAGCCTCTGAGAAACAAGTGGTTATCATCAAATAGAATAACATCTGTTGGGATAAACTCCAGTCTAGGAGTTCATATCCCAACACCGAGAGCGGGAATGGTTCCAAAAAGCAATCACGATTTATTGTTAGTATTAAAAACTAAATACAATTGAGAATATGTACATATAGTATGCTTCACATTTATTCTAGTTCCTTTTGCCCTTATACTTTAGTATCCCCGAAGGTTAAAAACTATATGTAAATATAGTATTAGAAAATTTTGGATTTATTTAACAAAGCATTAGTGTTTTCACCAGCGTTCGCCCATATTTAGGACCTCACGGACCACCAAACTCACAATTTTAAATCTTGTGGACCACTAACATGACTTTTTCATAATACAATACAAATATAAGTTCATGTTAGTATTTTATTATGAATTGCTATCAATATTCCGTTTATAAATAATGAGACAATTTGCAAAAGGATAAATAGTTTCATGTATATTAATTTTCTTTATAATCCAATTTTGTGTCGGAAATGGTTAAAAAATAATTTCCTTGGAAATACTAATTATGAAGTTTTTGGAGTAATTCAGTATTTTTCTAAGTAATTAATAATTAGCGATAGTATAAATACATTTATAATTATTTATATTATAAATTCACGTTTTTTTAAAGGTTTATTACGAATCAACAGAATTGTTATTCTTGCCATGAAATGTGACCTTAACATAATGAATGAAGTGGAAAATTAACAGAATTATTTCAATGTTACATCTTCCGTGACAATATCATGATGCCGATATATTATGTTAAATCAGGGCTTCCTAAACTATGTTCCGCGGAATCTCTTGTTTCCGAAAAATGTTGAATTTGCTGCAACACACTTAAAAATATTCTACTTTTCACTGAAAAGCGAGTTCAATGAAGTCAATTTATCATTTCAATAAAAAGTGCTGTAATACAAGGCATAATTTGCATCTTTTCATATTAAATCATTATTTTGTATTTATCAGTTGAATCCTTCCGTGAATGGTCAAATGAATTACACTGTAAAGTAGTTCGACCCCACACCATATATTAGTATTCTACTCACCAATATTGTGCCTAATTGATATCAGAAAGATTTGCGATTCAAGAACTCAAAATCATCAATGCCATAAAAAGCTTTATATACATATGTTCTCATATTTTTGTATAATGCTTAAAAATAGTTAATAGTAAGACTAGTTAGTGTTTTAGTAACATATTTCCTTCTGCTATTATGAATTACATAATCAGTGAAACCCTGGTTTAAATAATTATTACTTCACCTAATATTAAAGAATATATCATTTGAGAAGTAATAATTAATCAATTATTATGTGTATTTACTAGTAGGTATTGTCTTCGAAAATATAAATTTTCATTTACACTGATAAAATTTTTATTGCATTGCTATTTCATTTCGTTAATTAGATTTTATTGTGATTATAATAATTGCAATATTCTTCTGTGTATGTTGAATATACACAGAAGAATATTGCGATGTATTTTATTTCAATCTCATTCATAATATTTTTATAATTGAAATATTATTTAGACATAAATGTAATTTTTAATAGTTAATCTACGACACGAAGTGTTGAAATAGTGAGATGTATTATGTTTACAAATTTTCCTCGTATTTATGTGAACCAAAGAAAAAACATTACTTTGATACAAATTTTCGTTGAAGGTCAAATATTAAACGAGGAAGTTTTTCTTCTTCCAAGAACAACATTAGATTTCCCGCGTGATAAAGACAAAAAATTATTCTTATTATAAATAATAAAATAAGCATGACTACGAAAAAAGCATTAGATTCTATAGACCAGTGGCCAACAAACTTTTTTCTAAGACTGGCATCCCGAATAGTTCGATAACTACACAAGAAGATTTATCTTAATATTAATGTATGTAATTGGGAGTTTAAGGTTAAATTATAGCACAATTAAATGATAGAAACACATTATCTACTCGAAAAACTTGCAATACAGCTTGATTGGTGAGAAAAATAATTGCAACATCATCGTCTGCTTCAGTATATATTGCTTTTTACTGGATATTTGTCACGACACTATAGTATTTGTATAATTTTAATAGTTGTCACGCGGCTCCAAAATAATTAAAAGCTAATGTTTGTGGCAGGCGTCTTGAATATGCCGGCACTCCGGGTAGCCAGACACTGCTATAAACTCAACAACTGAGGCAAAAAAATAGTGAATAATATGTTAAAAATATGTAAATAATTTTCATTAAAGAAAACCAGAGCAATTAAATGAAATATTCATATAAAAAAATTTCCATCACGTCTCCTACATGTACGTTAATAATATGTAACAATTTAATTATCAGTCAGAACATTTAATTAGATTCGACTTTAAAGTATTCAATATCTCTTCTTACGTACATCGAAGATTTTTAACGTAAATTATTTTCAAATTCAATGAACTGAAAAGTATAATCATTCCTTTATTATTGATTTTTTGATGTCGTAATAATTTTACTCAGAACAATGTGTCTTAACATTTTTACTTTTCCGCGAAACCTTCAGCCATTACTGAATATTGATCCATATTCGATAACGATTATACAAGGTCGCGACCAGCTTTATTTTTGTTTTATTTTCTATTCCATTTTCTGTTTTGAAATGATTAACATAAATATATCCTGTTGCAGAGACTTATTTTAACAAAAACAACAATGTAGAAAACTGAAAATTGGAAAAGTTTAAAGGTTACATAAATACGAAATATTATATATGAATGTACATACACAAATGTACTATACTCAACAAGTTGAAAATAATCCGAAATTAAACGATTTCGCATGTATTTTTTTTTAAATATGATGTTATTTGATGGCAGTTTTTAGTTTCTTTGAACATCTAGATTAATATATATTGGGTTCCACGTCGTAGGATAATTTATTGTGACATGTTCTTTTGATGTTTCTCAATGAATTAATACTTGAGTCTTGGACGTATATGCAGTTGTATGACCTGTATTATTGTAAAGAAATACATATCTCAACCACCTTTCTTGCACATGTTAATATATGCAAGAAAGGATGAATAACTAAGAAGGAAATGTATTATCATGTGGCAAAAATCTGTTACAAACCAATCGCATTAAAACGAATCATAAATTAAATTAACCGTTAGTATTCATGGACTTATCGTTTGACTAGTCGTGTCGGTAAAACATAAAAAATCAGTAGCAATTATTGTTTTATTAATTAAATGAAAGGACCCAAAAATAGATTGGGGTGTTGTGTGTGTGATGGTGATAGCGGTAGTATAAAAACTTTACAGTTTTAAGCGTAGAAATCGTCCGTTCCTTCATTATGACAGAGGCTAGTTAATTAATTGGAAATATCGCGTTATTTTCCGATGTATATTTGTTCGGTTGATAATCAGTGCGAGACGCTAGGTGTATCGCTCGAGCAAAACAAGAACGAGGTACGTTGCCAAACTAAACTGAATTCAAATCGGCTGCCGCAACTCGAGGTGAGTTGATGTGAAACAAAAAAGCGTCTAAAACCGAGGGAACTTTCATTATTGTGAGCGATTGTGCAACCGGGCTAAAACAACAGCACTACGACGCAGCGAGGAGTGAAGTTTTGATACAGCGCAGCTAAATAATACTAACGGTATGGTGGCAAAAGCAAAATGGAAGCCGTGCGGTCTAGCCTGGTGTCTCGGGAAGAATTTTACCCACTAGCAACATACTACTTACAAATTTATAATTTAAATCCGTTCAAAATAAGAACACCTGATCATAACCTAAGAAACACAATATTTTGAATTGATATGACAAAACATTATGCATACATGATAATTTTTTTAATCCGTTCAAAATAAGAATACCTGATCATAACATAATATTTTGAATTGATATGACGAAAATTTGAAACTTATAATCCGTTCTTCAAATAAATATAAAACAATATACCGTTTTTGGTATATCATTCGTTCTACAATAATCGTCCACCTAAGCGTTGTTCTTAATAATAAATGTTGATATTATCAACACATTGCCATGTAATTATGTTTATCGACATTACGACATTACGCCATAAATTCTTGAAATAAAAAGATTACCGAAATTATCCAAAATATAAGATCAGATGAATCTTTCAAATATTGACAGAAATAAAACAATAAAACCATAGAGATTCTACGATTGTATGTAGTTACTGCGGTGCATCGCAATGTTCATACAAATACGTGAGAATATTTCACCGCGCGGTAACAAAAGAAACCCGAAAGTTTAAAAAAAATCACGATATAACAATAAATCTGAAACTGAATATATCTTTGCTTTTTTTTATGTTGTCAGACTCTTAATATCTAAATACTAAAAACATCGTAGATTTCTTATCATATTAATATTTCCTTGTATACTCACCGAACTACCAACCACTACCCGATAGAGCTTACACTCTTTTTGCGGGGTGTATTCAGAAGCGTCGCAACGTTATTCATGTTTCAAATGTTTGCAAGGAATATCCGAGGAGATTCATCAAAGCTTAGTAGTATATACTGTAAGGTCCAGAAGTTACATTAAAAAAAAGTGATAGACTTTCAGTAGATATATAAAATTTTCAGCCGATAGATAAGTACAACTAAATTAAAAAATTGAATCGTTTGAATTCTGTACGAATGAACTTGAAATGCCTGAAGATCCCGAATGGCGGAACCCGAGTCGTAAGCGACAAAACTCACGGAAAAGTGCAAAATTCAAACGATTCCATTTTGATACAGTATTCCATCAAGCACCGTCAGTGCAACTTCTCGAATGACTCAATTTAATATTATGACGAAAAAAGATTCTAATTTTATTGGTATCAAGAAATATTTTATCAGATATTGCAATATTACTTGCTAAAAGTAAAAATCTAAAAAAGATTTTACAGTGACATATTGATTGAAGATTTCAATTGATCATCAATGTTCTAAATCACGCATTGAGCTTAGTTACGTCGATTGAAGAATTATTAGAATTTATTATTTTACCGAATAAAAAGAAATGCTTACGGAAGTGAATTTTAATCACTAATACTTTGCTTTATAACCTCAACATACTTACACAGTGATAACACAACAACATACACACAGTGATAAATTAAGTTCATATGTCACTAATGAAGTATTTCTTGTCTTCCAGCGACTGTTTTAAAACGATATTGTTTAGTGTCCATCCATTGATATTAGATTTCTTTGACAGGTTACCTAATGATACTGAAATAATTGTTTCGACAGTGTATTGTGTTGAAATGATAAATTTCGCCGATAGTTGCTAATTTTTGCTGAAATACAATCTTTATGACCTTGAATTGAAAATTGTTTGTCGAGAAATTAGGCGAATGAGAAATGGGGAACGGTTTCAATTCGCAACTCATTATTTAAGAGTTCATTGTTGATAAACAGAACCGGAACTGATCGTTATATAACATGTATACCAAACTGCATTCGAAAAAAGTTTTACTTTTCATTGTAGTCTTCAGTAATGAGAAGATTCTATGGCCCGTACCTTTGACGCGTAAGTTCACAGCCGTACGTACGGTCACAAAATAGTATATTATTAGTGCATCCATTATGTGTGCTATAACTCGCGACGACACAACAAATTTAACGTGGGAACGTCTTGTTATTGTGTCTCGTCAAATATTATATTCGACGTTCATATTTTTACGCGCACTTTTACCGGAAATGATTTTAATTCAAAAATTGCTGTTATAGCATGATAATTTGTGTTTTGGTTATGTAAGCTTTTGTCCGTCATAGATACGATTGTCATAATAAATTTTAAAATCACTGGTATATTTGTGTATCGAGAGAGTCGATGGTTTTAGGTACTTGGGAGTACACATCACGGGAGATGGCAACCCGCGTAATGAGCTCGCGATCCGATTAGGGATAGCTGGAGCAACATTTAATTCAATACGGAAAGTCTGGGACTCACGGCTGTACTCGGTCAGAACCAAGTGCCACTTGTTCAACGCATGCATACTGACTGTGCTGCTTTACGGTTGCGAGTCATGGCACATCACAAAAGCACAGGGTAACCGTATACTGTGCTTTGAAAACAGATGCCTGCGGCGAATACTAGGAGTACAGTGGTTTGACTTTGTCAGGAATACGGAGGTAAGAGAGCGGACAAACCAGCCCCTTATTACGTCCAAAATTAAAAGGCGACGATGGACCTGGCTTGGACATGTGCTGCGGATGCCCCAGGGGAGCCTGAATCCTGCCTGCCTCTTCTATCAACTTGATGGATCCCGACGCCGCGGAAGGCCTCTGATGACCATCCATAGGATGTACTCAGGGGAGCTAAGGGACGCCGGGATGACCTGGGAAGATGCGAGGAGGTTGGCGGGAGACAGAGAATCTTGGAGGCACCGTGTGGCGGCCATATGCTCCGAATAGGGAGCGGATATGGGAAAAAAAAAAAATTTGTGTACTCACGGTATTTTAAAAATGATTTGTTTTAAATACACAATTATTTTTTGATGATTCAAGTTAATCCCCGAGTTTACGCAGACTGTATTTACGCCAAGACCAGTGGTGTCGTGATAAATAAATATGTGCCTAGTCGGTCATTGATTTCTTTCCTATTTTTTTTAAATATCTGTCTGAAGCTAAAAAATCAAAAGTTTTACAAGTCAAAAAGGTGGCAGGACGGCGCCCAGGCTCATTTTCAGGTGCCTGGTCGCTGACATGGCCCGACCTGGCCCCACTACACCACTGGCTTGGACCGACTCTGAAGAATATATTTCATATGTAATGAAAATATGTATTCGAAGGCGGGGATATCTTTGGTGTCTAAAATAAAATCCTGGACATAGTGAGAGCTATTTTCTGACCAATAGTTCTGTCCTAGCCCAATTATTTTATCCCTACACTATTCGAAAAAGAGAGATTGCTCCGCATTAGAAGCAGCGATGGTTATAAAACAAAAATATCTATTTAAAAAGTTGGTGGGAGAATAGTTGATTTCCACTATTGTGGAGAACACTGTTTCTATTTGAACTATCGAATACTAGATATTTTTTCGGCTCAAAATAATTTTTCTATTTTTATATTTGGCATTACAGCTTACGCCAATGCGCCAAATATTCTTAATTGTGAAAGTCATACGAGATTAACTCGATGATAAATAATGAATCAGTTGTACACAAAATCAACGATAAATAACAAACACCCAGCCCAAGATCTCTTTTTTCAATTGAAAAAATCAAACCTTTCCGAGAATTGAACTCGGGTCCCCTGATCGCTAGGGCAAATCTTGTGCCACTAGACCACAGGGACCGACGATTAATTACTATTTATATTTTACAGACGTAATAAGATGAAAAGATAGATGGCAACCGTGTAGAAATAAATAGAGTTCAGTTAAAAAAATATATACATACTATTTAACGTTGTAATATTAACTTCCGAGTTGCTATGGCTTGAAAGTCCCTGCTTTTTAGCGTAGCAATGTTACTAAATGGTCACCGCCTACACAATTTTTTGTGTCCACTTGTGTTATTAAAGTAGCTCTTGGTGTATTTTTAATTGACACAAGTTTATCTGGACATGTTTTGACTTGATTTTTTTAGGGAGAAACGACGACCAAAAAAATTATCTTACTGACATTTCATATTAATTTTTGATTGATCAATTCGATATAGGTAGAATTATGAAAAAACAATTACGAAAAATGTTGAGTAATATTCTACTCGACCAATTTTAAAATTTCACACACTTCTTCCACCGGATTAAAATTCACATATTCAAAAGAAATCTTCTTTGGATTTGATTCGCTGCATTATGAAATGGCTGAGCGAATCATATTTCCATTCTATATTCTATCATAAAATAAGTATTATTTAAGTACCGGTAAAAGAGGGTGAATAGAGGCTGCGGGGTGAATAGAGACAAAAACAAGGATTGAACTTTAGCACAACTTTACTAAGTATCCAATATATTTTTTACTATTTATATATAATTCTTTACAATGACTAAAATACTATCTCTCGAATGACAAAACCAAACCAACTAAATGACTGGCCAAAATTGAAACAAACGTGTTTAAGTTCGATGCCTGTGCATCCTTATTTTTTAACCTCTTAAAAACTTCTCTTTTATTGCACGAAAATTAAAATCAATCGTGTTTTTTTGGTTAATAAGTACCGTAAAACGGAATAAATAGAGACTCGTATAGAATACAGGTTCATATATTCCAATCATTACAATCTGTATTTTTGTCTCTATTCACCTGCCTAGTCTCGATTTACTCTCTCTCTCGTCTCTATTCATCTCGATTCAATGTGAATAAAGACATCGAACAAAATTGACTGTGTCTTAATAACGATAGTAAATATTTGAAAATTATTGTCATGAATGTGTAGTAGGACCATAGAAACATGTTTCAAGCCATTCAAATTTGAATTATGTGGCGCAGGTATACATAGTCGTGAAGGGTAAAAAGTGTCTCGATTCGACCCGTTTTACGGTACCGTAAGACGTAACTAATATTTATTCATCGTGTGTTGTTTGTCATTAGAAGGATTGTGATCGTACAGATCAGATAATTGTTTCAGATATTTCGGCAGGTCATCACTTAATTTGCATTAACTTCACGAATAACCTTCATCGCATTTCCTGTAAAAGTGATGTTTGCCGGTACGATAAATATGGTAATACAATGAATGAATACGTTCAGAAAAAGAAAAGGAGTTACGCTTTGTCGGTTGCACTATAGAACACACTTTACGTAAGATCGTACATAAATGCTTTACGGCCGGAAACAGGCATAATTGAAAGTCTTTTAAGCTGAAAATTATTTTAATTAGCATTATAAAAATCGCTCATTTTCGTTGAGGTTTTTCTTGAAATTTTCATTAGGATTATTTAATGCGACTATTTTGCAATGTACGCGACGGATGTTACTAAATTATTATCACAAAGTTTGCGAGTAGTTAGTAAAAAAAGTCACAGCTAATGCGTGAATCCTCATTACTATTTATAAGAACTCAAGTTTCTCTTCAAGATGGTGGATGGAGTAAAGACAGATAATACGCTTTATTTTGATCAAAATGAATTTTTAACCCAAGTGAGGATTTTACTCTGTTCTAAATTGATTTCATTTTCAATATAGTCTGATGCTTGAAGTCTCTATTCATACTTTATTCTGAACTATTTTATTTTGCAGTTTATTTTTTTCTATTTATTTACTCGTCTAAATAAAGTTGAATGACAATAAGCGAGATTAGTATCACGTCTTAACACGATTGTTTTTGTTTTCAGCTGTTGGAGGTTCTTGAAACACGACTTAGAAAAATGTTTAATTGAGATAACACGGAAGAAATCGCAGGAGCAGAAAACACAGGTTAGCCGCAGTCACACATTAGCAGAGCGGAAAATGACTTCAGAACGGAGTATACCTCATCTTCGCGACATCTTCGGATTGGGGGGCCAAGCGTTTCACCAGGGCTACAGCGAAATAGGAAACTTCCCGATTCAAAAAAATGTCGAAACATTCGATAGCACAATTGAAAACAAGAAAGTGCCGAAAAAGACCAGCAGTAAGAAAACTAAAAGTAAAGACAACTACAAAACGCTCACGAATGGCGATGTCAAAACACTCGAAAGACATTTGAGCATGAAGAAGACTATTCGAAAAAAGATCATGCGTGACCTGCAGCAAGCGTTCGTCGAAGACCCTAACGAATTTAAAGTGGAAGACTCGACACCGGAAAAAATGAAAGCCGAACTCAGCGCCGAAGCAATGAAGTTTGGAGAAAAACACAATAAAAAAACCGGGGGAGATTCAAACTTTTTGGATATGCTCAGGGGAGATTCTAAGTCTGCCAAGAACAATACTTCGACGCAAGAAAATGAATATTGCAATATAGGGAAAAATGAAGAAGAAGCCGAAGATGGCGGCGGGCAGTCGGCTGGAGAAAAGACAAGCTTTTGGCGAAGGTTTACTATGAAGACAAAAAACAAAAGATGAAACCAAACCAAAAATAAACAGTTTTCACGATAAAAAATAAAATGTTCACTGAAAACTGTTTATTTAGCAAGTTTTTTTTTGTATTGTTTTATCGATCGCCAAATATTTTCCTAATAATAAGAATAAGTTGCAAGTGAAACCAGCAAGAGAATCCGCGGTCACTATGCATGTCTTTTGTGATAATGATACACTATTTTACTTTTATGTAACTGAAGCGAGCAATGTAAGCGAGATATGTTTATATTTATGCAATGAATATTGTAATATATGAGAAAATAGAAAATGTATTATGTTAGATTTAAAGAATGAGCTTATGCCGTCCATTTTAATATGTTAAATGTGTTTTACTAAAATACATATAATTTAAGACCAGCGCAGTTAAGCTGTGCGGTTTTATATTGTACTGAAATAAAATCTTTACTGTATGTGATTTATATATATTTAGTCAAAGCGAAACTAGCTTGATTTAATAAGGTGTCAGAAAAACATAATTATTATTTTATTAAAATAGCTATGAACAAAATACACAGATCGTCAGCTTAATTGAATTGAAACTAAGTGTGTTTTGTTTAATTAAGTAAACCCACGACAATATAAATGCACAATGGCATAATTATGTCAAAGTTTTCTTTTGATATTCCATATTAACTATCCAGTAGTAGAGTATTATTTCAATTGAAAACTGTACGTATTTTGAGACCTATACTAGGTACTTAAATTCAAGATGTTTAATACGAGATTTAATTAAGTAAACTATGATTCCTTCACATTTAGAACCGTATTTTTTACACGATTCAGTACTCAAAAGATGAAGAACACGATTCCCATTATTAATGCAGTTTATAATCATGAAACACCACTAAAAATTAAAATATCGATGATTTGTGTTGGTACGAATGTAATTCATTTCAAACAAAACTTTCTTGAAAACATCAACGAAAATGTTTTTGATATTGATAAATCCAACCGATTCTGCCAGTATCATAAGCTTATATGCAAATAAAAACACAACTGGGTGAACTGGAAAACTGAAAGCCTCATTTTTATGTAAGAAGAAAAATGATGAAAACTATAAGAATTCATATTAAATTTATGAATATATGCAACCATTGACTTTTAGTTTTCCAATATGTCTTCATTACATTTAGTGCAGTCACTCAGATAGATTTGATGTTCTTACTGCTGATGATGAAAGAACACTGTATTCAAAAAATATATATACTTAAAGAAAGCTGTGTACAATAAAATATCTAATACTTTCGATGGTTTCGGCGGTAACTTTGTGGAAGTTCATTTTAATATAAAATACCTTTGATTATTCCACGTATTGTGTTACCACGTATGTGAAACGTGTTTCGCCTATTTCAGAGGCATCTTCGGATTTACTATCGCAAAGTTTGATGAAATAACGAAGCAAGATTCAAAGCAAAGAACATATAAGATGTCAAAAAAGTAACAACTTTTCTGAGTTTGCCAATCATTTAATCAGAGTAATTAATTTAGAAATACTCCACCGAGTAAATAAAAAGGATTTAAAGATGAATAGTTAAGAATTTTTAGATTAAATAATATTCTTAATAGGACAGGTTGCTCGCCACTGCTTACATTATTTCCAATTAATAGGATAAACACAAACCTATCTGATTGATAGCAGCTCATTAGTTTAATAGTTTGTAATGTTAACGTCATTAGTATTATAATTATTTGTTTGCTTTGTTTCGATTCTATAACCCCCTCCCCTCCTCCTTGCTTCTAGTAAAAAGGAACAATCCCAAGCTCCATTTTGTAATTTTATCATTTTAAAATATTAGAATCAATCTTGCTTCATTACTTAAGCAAACTTTGCGATGGTAAGTTCGAAGATGCCTCTGAAAGAGGTGAAACACGTGTCACAGTTAGTAGCACAACACGTGGAATAATCAAAATTATTTTAAATTTTATAATAAAATATCTATTGTATTTTTTTATGAGTTATTGTTGGGCTATAAATATTACTAATTGTATTTGCCTGTATACCTACATATGCTTAAGCTAATCAAAACACTTCTGTTTCCAATTAAATGATAGAAATAAAACGTTCAAAAACTTGTATTATTTGACAACAATTTTATGAATGTATTTTTACTTTAGATCCACGTATATTTCTATCAATTTGATATACAAACCCTTTGTGATTATAATAAGTCCAATGGATTTGAAAAATATTAACACTATCTAAATCTCTACATATTTATCAAACCATTAAATATTGAAGGCACTAAAATAACATTTTTGTTGAAAATTATTAAAATAAGGTTCATTAAAGATATATTTTTTGATGATGAAATGATATTAGCACTTATTTAATTATAAATAAATAATTAAACTGATATTTTTTGCTGTGTGTTTGAAATAGGTTTGTGGATTCTTGGCCCCGATGATGTTATTGCAGTATTTTTGCGAATAAGCAAAATTTTCTAGTGGAGCACTAGTAGTCCACGCACTACTGTATGGCGTCCGCTGGTAACAGTGGACAGACGAAATCCTTAGCTTTTTTGGCTAAAAACATAAAAAATAGTCCATAATATCCATAAGCAATAAACCTTTTCGAGAGAGTAAACATATTTGTTATTTATTACAATTATTCGATGTTTTTAAGGGTATTGAAGCGGTGATTTTACTGTTTTACGGGATCGTCTTATAATAAATCTTGACCACAAACTTACGATAATTGTATGAGGATTGCATCTTATTTATCAGGGGCTATGGCAGTTTGACTTGTGCTTAGGTGGCTTTAGTTAACCACCAGTGCGGTTTATGGAGCTTAAGAACATGGAAAAGGCACACCTGCTGGGTAGAGTAAGTAGAAACTAGAAACATAGAAACTCCGTCCCTAAATGCGATCTAGTAAGAGACAATGTCTCTTGGTAACTGGCAAGAAACTAAAGCATGGAAAACAATATTCCAATCAAGGCTTAAAGCTTCCATGCAGATAGAGAATCAGGAAGATGTCAAAATACAACTGATGTGTTAAAGATTCACAGTGATATCATATCCTGACGGAGACTATCTCCACTCAAGACAGCAAACAATATACATACAGTCGATCCTCTTTTTGCACGGGGGATACGTTCCAAAGCAGGCACGGGCAAACTGCGGCCCGCCAACATAAATCCTAATTCTAAGTAAGAATAAATTCTTAATATTTTTTTAAAAAAATATTGAAAATAAAATAAAAATTCTTCAAGGTGTTTTACTTGCGGCCCGCGGCTCATTTTGAATTCTTGGAATTGGCCCGCCATCCGAAAAGTTTGCCCCACCCTGTTCCAAAGACTACTGCGCAAAAAAAGATTAGGTCTCTATAAAAAATGGTAGATTGTTTCTATTATTTAAAATTAAATTAATTTATTAATTAAGTATACATAAAATTATTTTCATAAGTTACACAAGTCACATATGTACATGCATCAAAAAGTTAGATTTACGTAGTTTTCGATTTTCATTTTATTAAATTTATTATGTTGCGTAATTATGAATATATGGGCGAGTCATTTTATATGTACACTCATACGTAGTTTTATTCTTCTTATTTTTTTAACAGTGTTAAATCTAAAAAATCAGCGTATAAAAATATCGTTAGAGACTTTTTTGAACCGTAGTATTTTGAAAGCGTGAAAAAATTAGGATCGGGTGTAAATACAATAATTAATTTGAATAAATCTTTTGTAATAATTTCAGCTTGTATTTTATTAGTTGACTATATTATTGCGATTAAATTGAGGATAGTCAAGGATGTTAAGTCACCGTTTGTTAGAAGGGAGGAACGTCATCAGGCATAGAAGCGAAAATGATGTCCAGCTTTTTAAATATAGCTATATTCATTTATAAAATCTTTCGTTTGATTCTGTCGGGAGTCACTTGCACAGTGAAATCGATTTGACGTCTTAATTCTTTCTCATGAATTTGACATTTCATTTATAAGCTATATGCATTCTTTGCGGGTGCAATGAGAAATCTGAAAAATTAATTATTAGGTACGGCCGATGAAACTGACCAACAGCATGAGTAAAGTATATCAGTTCCTGCTGGCTTGTCAAATGATGCCAGTGGCGTCCCAATGTGGTGAGAACAGCACGAATACTAATGGAACCATATCATAAAGTTGCCGAATATCTGTGAAAACTTATAGCACGCGTTATATCTGACTTCTATCAAACGACACTGGACTGATTTGATCAGAATTGGTGATACTTTAAAAAGGCAGACTAAAATGTTTATCAATTGTAATTTTACTATTAAGTTGTTGACTGTCATTTCTTGGTGGAAATGCATTATTTGACACAAATAAAACACATTTTTTTGCAGTATTTCCGCATAAAATGTTCCGTATAATGTCGGGACCGATTTCGATCATCACGAGCATAACCATCTGGTGATAATGCTCGCGGTGAGCGAAAAAGGTCGCAATCTTTATAAAATTATATGTAGAAGGAAAACCATTTTTTTTTCGTTAATTTGTTTAATTGGAATTTCGTCTTGTACAAAGCATCGAACACAATAAAAAGACACAAGAACACATTATGCATCAATTACACAATTTTATCATATGATCAGGGTCGACGTCACTAATATTTAGCATTTTCAACATTTTCTTTTGTAAAAAAAAAGTTAAAAAAATACAAATGAGCATGTAGGCAACCAGGTACCATCAATACAATATTGACGTGAAGCTTAATAGCTATATTTATGGATATTCAATGTCGAATGATTAAACTTATGCACTATGTTCGGTTGTAAGATACAAAAAAAAACAAATACTAAAAAGTGTTTCAAAGTTCGCTAAAATCAAGAATCTGTCACCAAATTAAATAATTATTTATTCGTCCCATCTGGCCGTTGCTTAGCACCCAAATAATATTTTTTTATTATTATTCTGGTGATCAAACATCTGTAATGTTAAATCTCAAAATTGACTCTTATCAGTATTTGTAAAACTTTTTTAGCACGGGTTCGTAATTATATCGTCTAAATAATATATGACATGCGTTGAGTTTAACAGTAGCAAATTTGGGATTCCATGAAATAAAAAAATGTTAATAAAAATAAAAAATAAATACTATATACTCATAGTAACCAGACTTTCACGCGGCATCTGCATTAATGTATTCCACTCTTAACTTACATGTAATGCAATGTTACCGAGAAATGACGAAAGAGTATCAGATCTAACTAGAGACTCCAATTACTTGACATTTCAACTACTCGAGTAGTTTCAGGTATAAAAAAATGTATATTATTACTTCTGTATATAAATACATAGAAGATAAATAAATATATAAGTTTATTTTATGTCATTAATACATTTATTTCGATTAAACGTCTCAAATTTCAAATTGGTTCAAAGTATTGTTTTTATAATTCCCGCAGTAGAAAATATCGCAAAGTCAACGGCATAACCATTTAAAAAAATATATATTACCCGGTAAAATCCACGCGAAAGACTCGTTTAAGCACAGTGGTTAAACATTATATGCATATATGTATGTATATATATTTTAAATAAGTAAATAAAATTTGGAATATCTATTTTCCATTTTATTTTCCAAAATACTAGACTATCGAGTATTCGAAAAATGGACGAGTATTCTCGAGTATCGAGTACTCGATACTCGTATTGGAGCCTCTAGATCAGTGGTTCTCAAGGAAAATTGCACCGTGGCCGCCAGTGACGGCTGGTGACGGGGTGTTGGGGGGGTGCAAAGGAAGATTCAACCATTTTTGCAAGAGTTCTTTCCTATTCATTGGATTTTAAAACACTTCTATAGCATGGACTTTCAATTCAGATGTTCGCAATACCAACTGTTTCTCTTCCGTAGTACGGAAAAATAGTTGAATCTTCCTTTTGCACCCCCTAGCACCCCGTCACCAGCCGTCACTGGTGGCCGCATCGTAATCATACGGAAATGTCTGGTGGCCGCACCAAATTTTTGTTTTTATTCTGTTGTGTTTCAAGTATATCAAATGGACCTTAATATGTTTTTAGATTTACTAATGGCATTAATTGCATCAGAAATATTTAATTTTCAGAGTATTTTTTGAGAAATCAACTTGTAAAACCATTAAAAAAAACAATTCTTTTATGATGCTGTTGGTGGCAGCAGCCAACGCCTCTGGTGGCCGCACATGATAACCACTACTCTAGATCTAACCGAACCGATACTAGTTCAATGATCGCCAAACTTAACTACTAAAGATATGAGAACTACTAAAATTTTAATTCTTTGGTGGACTACCCAATATATTTTGTGTAACGAGTCAACCAGATACGAGAATAACCCACATATTCAATCTTAAAAAACTGTACAAACATTTTGGATTGAAAATGATTTTGATCCCCATCCTATGAATATTTATACGTTTTTTTAAATGATTATTTTAAGTAATTATTTGTTGCGAAATATTTTGTTTTATATGCGCTGCAGAAGATTTTTCCGTTCAATCAAGTTAATATGATGAACGTTAAAAAAATCTTTCAGTAGATAGGCACCTATATTTGTTTTGATTTCTTGACACGAACAAGCGATGGGCGATCACGGCACGAGTTAATTAAAATAATCATATCGCGTGGTAATCAATCTGATTACCAAGTGCAATATTATGGGTCATTGGACTGAAGTCATCACTATCAAATTACCCTATTTACATTATAACTACATATTCTAAATCAGATTATTGATCATAGGCGGATCCACGGGGGGGGCCATGGCCCCCCCTGAGGAGAATTTATTCCATACAAAATTTTATAACATTAATTTTCAAATGATTTTTATTTAAATAAATATATTGTATTTCATTTTTTTTCACGACCCTTTAGTTTAACAACTACAATTACGGCAAAAAAAAATCCGTGCACCTTTCACAATTCCATTAATTTGCAAATATTTCCTCGAAATCTTTACCGATTTCCATTTTTGTTTCTACCGATTGTAAAGAAAACTAATAGCCATATTTTGAAGAACAATTGGTTGACATCTTTCACCAACCTTAAGATGGCCTGGCTGCTTACCGCGTCTTGTTCTTATGAATTAGACTTGAAATCATCAGTGTATACAATCGTCCAAAGTCCAATTTTTATGCACCTTCGTCCATTCTTACCTCCATTTTTACATTTTTACATTGGGAACTGTTTTTTTTTGGCGCCGAGCGGGAAATCCATGTGCTACGATTCTATTGCGGCTATTACGGACATTTCGCATCAATCATGTGATTTCACTAGTCGACTAAACCTCAGCATGGAAAACTGTAGCAGTTTTGAAGCGTTTTCGAAAAACCATACTCCTTATATGAAGGTCGTCCCGGTCGGTTGTTAAGCATTCTCTGCCGGTTCAAACATACCCATCCAGAGCGCCAGTTTCACGAAATATTTCAAAAATATCCACACTATACTTTCTACACAGTCTATCATAAGCGAATTTTTTCTACTTGGTAAGTTTTCCCAGAAAACTGATTCAATTTGGGCTTTTATCGCAATTAATTTGTCTTGCAGCTATCCATAATTTCGTCAGATGCTTACGCGACTAGGTCTGGCTCATTACTGTTGAAGCTTTCAAATCTTGATTGGTTTTTAAAATAGGGTTATAGGTTTTTTTACAATTGAATGAAAAAAAAAATGGAAATCGGTTAAGATTTCGAGGAAATATTCGCAAAGGAATGAAATTATGAAGAGTGCGCGGATTTATTTTGCCACAACTGTATAGATATGGAATGTGATAAGTTAATAATTATGTCGTAATTGTGAGGTTTTGTTACGAATTTTACTGTTTGACAATCAGCGTTGCATTCGCTGAAAGGAGGTTTTCCACATTACGACACATGAAAACCTGGCTAAGGAATCGTTTGTTTTCAAAAAGACTATATGGTCTAGCTTTGTAACATATTTTCTGGGAAATGAATATTTAACCTGAATATTTTTGGGCCTATTTGCAACGTCAAAAAAACGAAAATTCGACTTAATTTTTTTATAATGTTTGCGATTTTTCTCTGGTATAAAACAATATTTTTTTAATATTATGTTTTTTAATGTTTGCATTTTTGAATTGAAATAGAAGAACCTATGATAATAGTCAGAGTCATCAATTATACACATGATTTTGCTCGGCACCATCACTTCTTTAAGCGCAGGGTCATCATTCCGTAAAAAAATCGTGTAAAAAAAGTAGCGGTGCCGTTCAAAAAATCACGTAAAAAAGGGGACTGGGTGTATATATTTTTTCAAAATGGCCACCCCCTGGGACAATTCCTGGATCCGCCAGTGTTATTGATACATAATTATTAACCAAAGCTAAAAATTGCCCTTCTGCAGTATCAGTACACATTCTCAAAAGAAACAATTCAAAGAAAAATTAGGAACTATCCTACTATACACGCTCGTATTTATAAATACCGGTTTTCATTACCACCTATAGCTAGCTGTTAACAATGCGTCTTCATTAAACGTTACTTGGCTTGCTTTGACTGTGTAAATTACTTTTAATAAAAAAATATTTCATAGAAGTACATAAAGTAAACGAGTTTTTTTCAACATAGGAAAGGTAAATGTATCAAGTGTTATGAACTGGAAAGAATTTAAAAAATATAAGGTTTTGAAATCAGTTTTCTGTCATCATTCAGATTTGATTGGATATTAATTTTTAAATTTAAAAAAAAACAACAAGAAGCTCCTGACTTCAGGATACACATTTCCTACGTATTTTAGTAAATTTTAATTATCGTCAAGAGTTGACACAAACCAAGTTATTCTCTATCGGTGAGCATGGCTGGGGTACCAATATGATCCTGTAGCAAGAGCTTTTGGGAGGTTAGCTCGAATATATTGTTGAGGATACTTGGAGATTAACTTCCCCAGCATTTTCGCGACGAGGAGAACGGGCCCCGAGGCGCGACAGGGCGCATCGCTAACCAACGGCTTACGAATTTTGAAATCAAAACAAAATGTAATGTTTCACGATAGATTTTTCTCACTATCCTTAGAAAAGCGATACCTTTCCCACGTTCGATCTCTTCTTAAGTTTCATGAAGGAATTCGAAGAGAGGGGAATTAAGCAAGACGCCTTCGTTGTTGGTTGCGCCGTCCGCCAATCCTAACGTGTGACTAAAATGTACTGTGCTGGATTATCCTTTATTGAGTATTTAAGGACTATGTTATCTATGTTAAGGACGCTATGGGATCAGAGGGGTTTGAGGAGTTATACCCATCCCAGTACATCACGTAGCTGTGTTTAGATACTGTGTGTAATCTTGTACACTGAGGGTTTTCTTGCTCGTGTTAGGGTGCAACATTTTTTCCGGCACGTTAAATCCACGGCACGGTCCGGGATTGGAGTTTCCATATCAACAAAGACTTCTTAAAAATATGCAAAAAAATAAATAAACAGAAATTAAACATTCACCAATGTACGATTGGCTTTACGATGGATGGTTTTGTCAGCTCCATATTTCTCATTAACTATGTTTAGGTTCCCTAAAGGCAGTTTAGGGCGGCACTTCAGGCGAGGCTGTGTCAATGTCTACACTGAACTAATAAATTAAGCATTGAATAATACCTTTTAATACTGACTGATACGAATCTACTTTCCGAGATAATATAAAAATATTATGCTTATTGCACCTGAGAATAAATGCAGTTATCACTCAACTGATTTTTTATTTCTTGCGAGCTCCCATAGTTTATTAAAAAATATGCATATCATAGTTATCATAATCTAGTACTTTTTAACATAAGCATAGTTTATTTTATAAAAAAGACTATGATTCTCGTCTTCCGTTTATTAATTAATTTTTTGTCCGAGAATGTTTTTTATCCATTTTTAATTAAAATTGGAATAATGGTGAATTAAACCATTTTTTTAACAATAAATTAGATTGTAACCATTAAAATACTGAGTACATAACATATCATAAGTATGGATGTAAACCAGTATTTTCCATCCATGTTAAAATTTGCTTCAGTTTGATTCAAAGCAAATTATCGATTACCGTTTTTTAACCGGTTTTGACCAGACGTCAAATATCTTCGGCTTCTAGGTTAGTAACTACACATAAACTTGTTTTGAAACTAAGCAACCTCAGTTGTAATTACTTATTATTGTTGGGAAATTTGAAACATTTAAAATTTTAAAGAAAAGTACCTGATTGCTTTACGTATGTGCGAAGTTCATTTTACTTATATATTCATGTAAAAGTTTCAAAAACAAACTCTTTAAAACCACTTTTCGGGCTCAATTTTAACTAATAAATTGAATTATTTTATTTCAGAAAACTTTGTTTGGAAGTAGTTATATGTTCAAACATATTGTTAATTTATCATGATACCTTCATGTTCATCGTTAAAAAAAGTCCAGCAAAGAATAGTTCAACATTAAAATGTTTTAATTAAAATTGTCAACTGAAAATGGATTGCGCATTTTTTGAACTGAAACATTATTTTACTAATTCATAATTTAATTTTAAAACTAATAACCACTGTATAATGCTATCTGATTGGATAGTTTTCAGAATTTATATCAATATTGTAACTGTTGAAAATATTAAATGAATAAAAATGCCGGAGTGCGTATAAACGGAACAGACTATAAATGTCATTATAAACACCATATAAACACAGACACGAATTGCGACTCGATTGTGTCAGAGTGTTAAAGTGTGTGTGTAGTGTCAGACAGTGTCGTTGTGGTAGTGTACCCTGGTGAAGCGTGTGGATCTGTCGTGTCGTTAATTCATTATTTTCTTATGTATCAACAGAAATAAAATTTGTTTAAAAATGGCTCCACAATTTAGCAAACTAGTGACAAATAAAAATGTGCAAATCATCGGAGCTATTTCTGCCATCGTTGGAGCATGGTGCATAAAGAAGGGAGTTTTTGACAAAAGGCAAGTAAATATGATAATAGTCATATAAAAAACTTTTTTTACTCATTTTCAATCATTTTACCGACATTAGAAAAAAAATGAAATACCTGTCATTTGTAATATACATAAATTGAAACCGTAACAAACACCTAGGTTACATGAGTACTTAAACTTTGAACTCAATCCTTGAGTTAAAACCTTGACTTTTTTGAAACATCATCGTCTGCTTGAAATATCTGAATTTAGATCAATTATTGAGTTATGGATATTAAACTTTTTATCGAAGACAGTCGCCTAACCAAAAAATCAAGCTGTTATTGTTTCATATTTTTTTTGTAAGTTTAAGTGAAATCTTCCAATTCTAAATAATAAACCATAAACAAAAATTATTTGATTTGATAATGCACCTAGCAAAAGTATTGATAATGAAATCAATTTCACCATAAAATCGCCTTCTAGTTACCCATAAAATATTATTATGTCAGCCCTAGCGCATCAAAAAATAGACAAATAATATAATTTATATTACTATGAAATACGTAAAATAATATGAATAATTCCTTCAGTTTTCAGTTGGATTCAATACAAATATTAATTCATACAAACAAATTTAAAAATTGTGTGATACAGATTATATTAACACTTTGGCTATGGGGTGAAATACGCGTTGTATCTCTATTTATTCTGATTTCGTCCGTAGCCAATGTGTTGAAAAGGAGAAAATATTAAAAAACCTAGTTTTCTTAGGTTTCTTGTTGGTTTCTCTGTAAATTTCAAATAAACACAGATATATCGTAAGATATTCAAATGCACTGTGAATGCAAAATGTACTAATTGATCACTTCCATATTAATTATGTTAATTTAGGGTGAATTTGTGATGAATGCTGTGTTTCATAAATCACTTCATATAACACTGCATTCATCAAATATTCTGTCTGAAACCACAAATTGGACGGAAAAAATACAGTGGAGCTCAAGTAGAATAATGAGACAATACAAGATAAAGAAAAGATCATGTATTGTGTTCCTGCTTACTTATAATCGGGACTGATGTTTATTTTTAAATTATTGTGGTTCAAAATTTAAATTTTGTCAAATATGGATATCAGAAAAACAATCGCTAAGTGAAAATTTATTTAACTCTTAAGTTCAATAAGAAAATCATTTTGATTATCTAAATTTAATCGTTCCATTGAGTTATAAAACAATATCAATGCTAACTGTTGATCAACACATATACCCTTCCACCCAGCAGTAATTTAACACGAGGCAGGGTAACTTTTCAAAGACATCGATCACATTTGTAGTAAATAATGTAATTGTGAGTTACAGTTAGGGTCAATATGTGACATATTTTTGTCATATAAATACTTACATTATGTAAAAGAGAAACATTTTCATACATAAAAATGAAAAGTTAACATAATAATGATCAATAATGATTATAGGAAATTGAATTGGCTTTTGCCAGTCTTTTATCCAAAAACTTTACATATCATACAACAGGTAAAAGTACCAAATTTGAATTGTTTGAATTTTGTACTTTTCCATGAGTTTTGTCGCTAACGACCCGGGTTGCAACCGGGGCGAAACCCGGTCGTTAGCGACAAAACTCATGGAAAAGTACAAAATTCAAACAATTCAAATTTGATATTGAAATTCCATCAAGCACCCTCAGTCGAAATACTTAATGAGGTAAAAGTATGTACAACCTGTCAGTATTAGCTAAGTTTTTTAGAATTTGAGAAAAAACTTGAGATCAACAATGTCAATTCACTCAAAGTTTTACATATATACTAAAGTCTTTTTCTAGTTTATCGAAAAGTATACCATACACAAAAAATATATCAGCGTATACATTGTCGTGGTTATTTTTTACATTCAAATATATTTTTGTTAAGAATAAAACTGAATATATTAAATAATTGTGCATAGTTCACTAAAAGACACATTTTTTGCTTCTTACCCATTGACTTTCTTTCATGCATTGTGCACAATCGCAAGAAATGCATAGAAATTGATTTTTGCCGTAATATGACGAGTTCCCATACTCCTACATTATCTTATACAACAGGTTTAATTCACAATATTTTTTTTATATACGCATTAAATACACACTTAGTGCTTTATTATTTCGTTTTATGAATATTGAAATTGCTTTCTTTTTTTATTTAATTTGCACATCCATTTTCATAAATAAATGTGTAGTTTTAAAATTATGATGCACTTTCAAACCAACGCTGATAGTTCAAGAGTTCAATAATTTAGCAAAATATCTCTTTGAAATATTTTCTTTCCACAGTTCATGTATAATTCATACTCAAATATCTGAATCTGAACGTTTTCTGTTTTGATAATGTAGACTGTGACGTTTGTTCATTTATTTAATCATGTTAGATATAAAATATGACTAAATAATGATAAAATATGATGGGAATGATTAAATAATGATTAAATAATTATTCAATAATTATTAAATATTGATTAAATATGATGGGAATGGCTGGTATCATCATTCCAATATTTCAAATTCAATCTAAATTAGACAAAATCGTTAGTTGCAGGTAAATCACAAATTTAAAACTGATAAATACCCACTATAATGCCAATCATTGTTTATATTTCAATCTTTTATTTTTTGGACTCAATAGTGGAGGCGCGAAACGGCGTAAACCTGTCCAGCGAAAACCAGAGGACCAAATTCAATATATGATTGTACAAAAATCATCAAAGGGCCCGAAGCCTCAGGTGGACGCCAAGTTCTTTGCCCAATTAAAAATATTGCTAAAAATTATGATACCTGGCTTATGGTCGAAAGAAACTGGATTTCTTTTGCTTGTGGTTGCATCTTTAGTCGCCAGGACACTGTGCGACTTATGGATGATAAAAAATGGAACATTAGTTGAAAGGTGAGTTTCTTATCTCATTAACATGGTGTGATAATGTAATTAGTAATTTATTTATAATCATTTTATTGCATTGTTATAAAATAATTTCTCTATTTCAATATCATTAAACTTGACCATCTAGTCTAATTAAGGTCACCCTTTTGAATGGTGACTTTGAGCAATGAATTATTTGGTGTTGAAATTAATTTTATAAATGAATATTAAAATATCCAAAAATACATTCTTGGGATAAGTATACTCGGTTTTATTTATTACAAAGTTGTTGTCTTGATTTTAAATTTAATTACCAACATCTTTTCAATCTACGAAGACGAAAACATAAATATTTTTTACTTCAGTGTAGATATTTGAATGATAACAGGAAATATCATTGCAAAACCTAAAGTATGTTTTTTTTGCTTGTTATTTATTTTTCGAAAATGATTTTGCAGTGCGATCATCACTATGGATAAAGCTCTATTTAAGCGGAGGCTGTTCAAATTCTTCTATGCTATGCCCGTTGTAAGTAAAAAATATGCAAATTGTAAGATAGATACCTGAATATATTTTTTTATTTGGGACAGTTTTTGCTACCTTTTATGTGCAAAATAAATGTAATTCCATTATCTTTAACCCACGTTCATTTAATACGATTTAAAAGTCATTAGTACTTCATAAACCGGTTGTAATAGGAAAATTAAATTAAAAATACATGTTTATTCTAAGGCAATTGTTGTTGACTTTATAATCAATATCATATATTCAAATGAATTAATGTAATAATACTAAAAATATTTGAAGTTCTATTTTAAGTATTGTTACAGTTTTTTTTTGTAGTCTAGATTAGAGAATATTTTCAAAAATGTGTACTGTACTTTTCAATATTATAAAAACAGGGGAGTCAACATTATAAATAAACTATTTTTTCAGGGGCACATTTTTTTTACGACATAAATAACATTTTATTAGTTAGATGGCTGTTAAATATCTAAATCGTATTATTTATTTACAGGTCTCTCTTGTAAATAATGTAATGAAATGGAGTATCGGTGAATTGAAACTTAGGCTCCGATCCAACATGACCAACAACTTGTACAATCAATACCTCAAGTAAGTAATATTAATAATTGGTAAAAGTGTCTTCAACTCACTTTTATGGTGTTTAATGTCACTCATTAGTGGAAAGGCATTAGTTTAAATAAATAAAACACATTCATCTTTATCTACATATTGAGGGCCTTTGATTTAAAATATGTATAAGTGTAATATTGCCAGAAATTATAAGTGATTCATCATTTTTGAAAATTGTTCCAGCTATTTTATTCTAAATATTTTAAATATTTATTACCGGATTGGTAGACTTTGACGTGAATATTTTTAGCACTTGCAGTAAAAAGCATATACATATGTTTATATTGATTGAGTATTATGTTTCCAGAGGGTTCACCTACTATCAAATGTCAAATTTAGACAATAGGATTTCAAATGCTGACCAGTTACTCACTACAGATATCGAAAAGTTCTGCGATACAGTTACTGATCTCTACAGTAACGTTTCGAAGCCGATTCTCGATATAGGAATATATGTTTATAGACTAACAGTCAATCTGGGAGGAGAGGTAAACCTAATTTTTTTTTTTTTTTTTATATTATTTGAAATGCATATACCATCCACATCTAGTTATATAACTTGTTTACCTTGAATTGTATTCAAATACTCAAATGTTGACAACTTCAAGCATATTTTTGCATAAGTAATTATTTTCAAACATGAATTTCAATGTTCCGTCTTAAAGTATTGTTTTTGAGGAGAATTTTAATCTTTTGTTTCGGGATTAGTATTATTTGGATAATTCTTTATACGGTTTTAAAAATTTGTCTTGACCCTTTGAGTGGTGAGTTGATTTGGATTAAATTATGATTTTTTCTATAAATTTAATAAATTTAATAGCCAAAAAAAATATAGTTTTTTTTGTTATCCGTAAATCTAAGAAGAATATTAACACTTATTGAAGGAATTTATATTTCTTCCTCAATTTTAAAATAGCAAATTCCAGGAAGCGTGTCGAACCGAAATGGATTTTTACACTCAATTATATCTGGCCACAAATTTCTTACCAAATATTAACCTTTTTATAAAACCCTTTTGCTTATTTCAAACATATAATAAAAATAATGTGACTACCAAAAATCACTGATTGACACCTCTAGTTTCAAAACGGAACAAAATAAATGGTCAGAATTGAAATGATGTTTCGGTCAGAATTCAAATGATTTCTTTGGTCAGAATACAATTCAATATAATGTAAGAAAAGAAATAGTAACGGTCTGAATAAAATTAATGATTGTCAGAATAAAATTATTAAACGGTCGGAATAAAATTATTAATAATAATATAAAATTATAGAATGATCAGATTTTGTAACAATTTTGGTCTGAAATGCAAAATAAAAACAAATGTCAGAATAAAATTCGGTAAAGGTTCTTTAGGTCAATCATAGTCTCGTAGTGAAAGCTGCTTGGGGCTCCAGGGCCGTATTTACCCATAATATTTTTTCAAAGATCGAAATGACAGGTCCAATTTTACTAGGGATTTCTGATATTCTCGTAGTGACATCTGTTGCATTTTCTTCTATTGAAGCTATGGTACTCTCGGATAGCTAAGCAATACCTCTGATATGTACACATCTCATGCCTGTCAAGTGGAAGCAGTTTGCAAAGAGGCTGATTTAGAGCGTGACAATATGATCTCTGGGAACTACTATTTAACACTGAATTAAGGTGGCTAAGTCGTGCTGAGCTTAAAATATATTCTTGGATCTTTTGCCAGAAATCAAAGAATTTATGACAACTGTTAATCAATCATATCCTCAATTGGAAAATAATAAGTGGGTGCGTCATCTTGCTTTTCTCTCTGACATTACTTGCATTCCCGGAAGCACAATTGAGGAGAGGATTGAGTTTTGTCCTCTCCTAAAACATTCTTGAGTGCATTTCTTATTGCATTTGATGCATCTGAAATGAATTATAATCTGTATTATAACCAACACATTATGACCATTCAATATAAATTCAGACCACTGTAAATACAATTCTGACCATATTAATATAAATTCAGACCAGAACTGTATTACTATTCTGACCGTTAAAATACGAGCCGTTTCAAAATATGAAAAAATAATAACATTTCAATAAACAATAAGAGAATGGCAATAGATAATAGATGACAAAATACTACTGCCGTACCGGTACGGCGATACTAATCAAAGGGTTAATCATGCTTGTATTTTACTAATTATTAATTGATGCTTCCTATTCACAAATCGAATCATATAATTACAGTCGATCATTGGATTACGAGGAACTTGCAATACAAGAACGCTGTGTGAATTTCATTGTATAGATTCCTCATAAAAAATGTCCAGAATGACAAAAAATTGAATCTCAGTTAAAGTTATCCTAAACACTACACCTCTCGACCTTCTCCATTATTATATTTCATGTACCTATAGTCAAATAATTTACATTGAAAATATAAAACTGTATGTTGTCATAAATCATATTTTTGTGAAAATTTTTTCCATTATCTCTAATTGAGAAATTTGCTTTGATATTTGGATTACAACCATTTTTCTGGAATGAATTTTACTCTCAATCCAAGATTCAATTTTAAAGTCAATCCTCCTATAGCTATCTCCCCTAGAGCCCAGTTTTCAATATCTTATTACATATTTCGTAAATGTGTAATATTCTACATAAAACATATACAATGGAACCCCGATCTTACGTTCTCGCATTATACGTTTTCCCGCGTGGTGCGTTCATTTTCGTTAGTCCCGGCATTTAATTCACATATAAAACTTTCCCGCATTTATCGTTTGTTTTATACGGTCCCTTGAAAAACGTAGAATCGGGGTTTCACTGTAGATATTGCAAGTGAAAAAATTAAAAAAAAAGTTACTCGTTTAATATATGTATGTATAAAAGTGGAAAAATATTTAACATACATGAAAAAAACTTTACTCAAAATTTTGTATGGGTGCTAAGTCTCCTATAGGTCAGTTTTACATTGTGCATTCCCTATCTCGGCACTATGGGAGGGTTCCCTGTACTATAGAATAAAGTCGAATTATATTTGTTGTACAAAGCATTCGAAATAAGTTTGCGTTAATGTTCTTAGCCTTCGACCTTACGTATAGATTATTCATTTTATAAAATGACACCGCACTTTGCCGTAGGAATAAATTACGCAGTTCTATTGTCCAAAGTAATAAAAAAATCTGCCATGTGTATGAAAAATGTATTATAATAACTTAAATGATAAATTATTACTTTTATATCTTTTGTATTTTCATTCCTCAGTTTTAGTGGGGTATTTATTACGACTTATCGAAACCTCGATGATAACATTTCATTAGAAACATTTATAAATTACCATTAAAGAAAAACTTTTGAATGTCTTCTTTTTTCAAAATTTATTTGAGAATTTTTACACATTATCCATGACATCTATGTGGATTTATTGAGACTCCTCTTTTGATACAGACTTCGTAAACCATAGTTCGATAGACAACTGACTCTTGCCAACTATCCATTCATTTTTATTATAATACAAAATATTTAAGTAAATATATTATGATAGAAACGGTCTCAACTGCATTGTGTAGTAAGTGATCTTTCGTAGTGTTAGCTTCCTAAATATTCTAGAATATTTTTGACACCTTCCATTTATAAAATCATAATGAAATAAAAAAGAATATTTTATTACAAAAAGGATTAATTATAAATTAATTTAGTTTTAATATCAACAACCATTGTACAAATCTCCTTTCAAAACAAAAGGCAGCAATTTTTGAATCATGATGATACACAGCTGCACATATTGTATTTAAAATAGTAACATTGTCATCAAAACTCAATACCTGTCTAAGAACTTTTCACAAATCACTTCCCTAGTGGACTGTGTCCATAACTTCAAAACCATAGAAATTACTAGCAGCTCTATCCTTGCGAAATGTTGATCTCTATCGCTAATGGGACTACAGACATTAAAAAAAATCATTAAGTGAATGTGAAAAAAGGGGAAAATGCAATTGGTTAAGCAACTGCAAATTCTAATAATAATATTTACATAGTACTTTAAACTAGCTATGTCCTTCTTTATTGTTTTTAATTATAATTCTATTATTTGAAATTTAATTTTGACATTTTCAGACTCCAGGATACATGTTAGGTTACCTTCTATTCTCTGGCATTTTCTTGACGAATCTTCGTAAACCAACAGGTAAGATAATTCATTTTTACTTTTTCTCATCTGTGCCTTTTATATAATTAGTCAACTGATCAAAGAGTGTACAATAGAAAGGTAAAGAATAGAGTACTGTTTTTTCAAAATTCAATTATTGTCAAATTGTGTCATTAAAATCATTTTCAGTCATCCCATTCCTATCTGTAAATCATTTGCACTGTTGATAGTTTTAAATGTCTGTAAATCTACATAACTGGTGTATATTATATCATTTCAGCAAGAATGACGGTAACGGAACAAAAACTAGAGGGAGAATTTAGATATATCAACTCGAGACTGATAACCAACTCGGAAGAAATAGCTTTTTATCAGGTGATATTATATCTAAAACAATATTTAATTATTCTCTTTTTGTGAATGTGAATGATTTTTTTTTACTGTTTATGATTTCTTTTTATTTTTTTCAATGTAAATATTATTTATCCAGGGTAATAATAGGGAAAAGCTCACACTGCTGGCCAGCTTCAACAAATTGACGAACCATCTGAGGAAATTTTTGGAATTTAGAGTGTTAATGGGCGTTGTTGATAATATTGTTGCAAAGTGTAAGTAATATTTATAAATAATTTAATCCTCACAGATAACTCTAAGCTTGAACAAGACTACTAAATATCCTTTTTTTGCTGAAGCTGTCAAATAGTATATAGCAATTAAAGGGTTTGTTTGAATCCATATAAATTTTGAGTTTACCCTAGACTTACAGTAAAAAGTAAATGGCCTGTGATAATTATATCATATTTCTAAATAAATCACAATCCGCTACCTCCCAACATTTTTCAATCATATATCCGTTGCCACCAGGTGAAGCGGTGTATATCAAAAAAATCAAAAATGAATCGAGTAAAAATAGAATGAATACAAGTCGCAATTGTTTATGCTACTATTCACTTTTTCGTTTTATATTATCTAAAAAAAATTCTACATGAAACAGCTGAGCAAAGTTTCTTTTATACCATCCGCGCAAATCTCGCAAGCCTTGATCACAAAACCTCCTTGATTTTCATAGTGCAACAATAATATACTTCTAGTTCAATTGGCAGTGAACATATTAAAAGCGATTAAATTATGTCTCCTATGAAATAACACATTAATTGTGGCAGAATTCTCTTCCATTATGGGCCAGATAAATTTTATTACATTCTGGCCAGCGACTCCAGTTTAATTAGGCTTTATATTATATGTTTTTAAGGTGTTCACTGTCAATACTTGGTGGAAAGGCATTATAATAAAAATAATAACACATTTTTAGTACTTTTTCCAGATGAGATTTATTTCATCAGGACCGGTTTCGCTCATGGCGAGCATTATCAACTGATGATGCTCGCCATGAGCGAAACCGGTCCTGATGAAATAAATCTCATGTGGAAAAAGTACTAAAAATGTGTTGTTATTTTTATTATTATATGTTTCTCAAACCATTAAAATTTTGTTCGCTTTCTCTGTATTCATTTTGCTTTGTCTTATTTTTTTGCATTCATGTTTTTTATGTAACAGTTTTTAATTCAAAGATTAAATTTTTCAGATATCGCTACGGTTGTTGGTTTCTATGCCGTATCAATACCGTTCTTTGTAAAAGACCACAAACTCCTATCAGGTGATAGTGGTAATCGATTTGCTGTAAGTATTAATCAAACTAGCATTATTCCTGTTATTTGTAGGTACCATGCTTCCAAAATGGGTTGACCGATTTCAAAGTCACACAACCTGTTGAGCCTTTACAGTGGCAAACATTGTGTTTACAGTTTTATTTCCTTTTAAAAATCACCATAAATACATTTATTTCATTAAATATTATGAATACAGTAAACACTCATACATCTGTGGCAACTGCATTCTTTTTTTGAATGTTTTTTTTTTCTCTCAACACTTACACATTCTTTGAATTGCCATAATCCAACTGCATTATTAAATTATTATTTAATTGGCAACATATTTTGTATCCATTTGCAATTTTTTAAATGTCAAAAAAACAATGTCAATTATCGGTGAAAAAACTTTGCAATATATTGACTTTAGAAAGATGACAAAAAATTGTAGAAATGGTGTTAAATTCACAGCTGTAGATTGTGATTTCAAATTGCCTGAGTCTACAGTACGATCAATTGTATAAAATACAAAAAGGCCGGCGAAAATGTCATTCCAATAACACAATAATAATATTTTCATTTAACCATTTTGTTTTCTCAGCACTATTATACATATGGCAGAATGCTTGTAAAATTAGCAGAGGCTATAGGGCGGCTCGTGCTGGCAGGAAGGGAATTGACAAAATTAGCCGGATTCACTTCTCGTGTTACCGAATTGATGAATGTACTGAAGGATTTGAATAATGGAAATTATGTAAGGACAATGATCAATGGATCGAATTCTATCACCGATGGAGGAGATCAAGCGAACGGTTAGTAAAACCATCATAACTTTTCCCATCCTATCAATATTCAAGCTCAATACATGTTGCAGTTTTTCTTCGGCTATCAAAAAAATTTTAGCTTTATCCGCTTGTAAATCCAGGTTGCTTTTAAGTCTTATCTCAATTGGTTTTTAATTTGTATTTGTTTTCTTATTTTAAATTGTTAAAATAAACACAATATTGGCATTTAACCACTTTCCTGGCAAATTATTTTAACAAAAATGTTCCAAAAAAATCTATTTTTATTTTCTTTTAATTTGAAGCATATAAATATTATTTTTATTAAAAAATTTTTTTTAGCCTTCGAAGTCTATTTTTTACATTTTTTTTTAATTATTATTTTTTTCTTAGAATATTATATGTACATATTATATACATAATACCATATCATGAAATAGTCTCATACAATGTCAGAAATCGTGAAATTACATGAAACACGTATTTTTGAACGCCGAAAATCGAACGACAATTTTAAAATTCTCATATGGGCGCACACGTATTTGCGTGAGTGCCGAAATTGGAACACCTTTTTTTTACACGTATTCGTGTGAACGCCAGGGAAGCGGTTAATACTTGTTTCAATTTACACTATGGATTTTTTTTTAGGTGAAGTCTCTCAATTGAAACCCAATAGTGGTAAAATAATTTTCCAGGACCATATAATTAAATTTGAAAAAGTACCATTGATCACTCCTAATGGTGATATATTAGTGAACGATTTGACGTTTGAAGTCAGGTATGAATTTTATATATTTCAATCTGGTATTTCATTAATGTGCAAATTGTTGGAATTTTCAAATACATCCTAAAATATCTTAATAAATTCAGTCATAAGTCTTTGAAAATAATAATTCAAAGACCTATCTAGCAGTAAGCTTCTACTACTTCCAATTCCGACCAAGAATTTTATTTAGTTCATATGTGGAACTATTGACATTGATTCCAGGAAGATTTATTTTTATACTCAATATTATATCTGTGGCTACAGACTTCTTCAAAAATATATAAATGATATTTTTGTTCATTTGTAATCAATAATAAAAATAATCTGAATGTTAAACATCATTGACACGTAAATATTTGTGATATCTATCTATACACAAATAAAGATAATTAAAAAAAATTATGAGTCTGGCAAATGGTGTCAGATAATAGGACTTGGCCGTACACAGCCACATCATGCAAAGGGTTACAAAAGATTCCTTGATTTTGGCTGTGACTATTTTTGTTACTAAACCATATTAGATTAGCTGTGATTGATTTAAAAAAATATCTGTGATTATGACGGTTTTCTTTTACAACGCTATCAAATTTCAGATCCGGAATGAATGTCTTGGTTTGCGGACCGAACGGCTGTGGTAAATCAAGTCTCTTCAGAATTCTCGGTGAACTCTGGCCGATGTTTGGTGGAACGTTAACAAAACCGCCGCGCGGAAAACTATTCTACATTCCTCAACGACCATACATGACTCTCGGTACATTAAGGGACCAGGTAAATTTAATAGAACCGTGCATTGTAAACTCTACATCCTATATAGAGTTTACCCTAGTATATCCTAGTCTAGATTCAATATTCAAAATTTAATCTAGCAACCTTGAATATGTTTTGAAAATATATGAATTCGTATCCGAGGCACATACTTGTATGATGTTTTCACACCTCCACACTCACCCACTATCCAATCCAGAAAATGGCCCACAGAGAGAGCAATTAGCAGACTACTATTTTCTTAAGACCATCCTTCTGTTCTGTCGTCTTAAGAGAGTTATTAAGCGGCTGACTTCTCTTCAAAACCTATTATAAAAGTTTTTTATAATTTTTTATGTTATTTCAGGTTATATACCCGCACACGCATGACGAAATGAAGCGTCGTGGCAGGAGTGATAATGAATTAGTAAAATACTTAGAATTAGTACAACTCTCCTACCTTCTGACGAGAGAGGGTGGCTGGGATGCCATTGCAGACTGGTTAGATGTTTTATCAGGTGGAGAGAAACAGAGAATAGCGGTATGTGTATACTTGAACATTCTATAATATTACAACTTATCTTTTTGTTACTGTTACTTAATTTCCTCATCCATATTTAGATGAGCCGTCTCTTCTACCATGCACCGCAGTTCGCTATTTTGGATGAATGCACTAGCGCTGTTTCAGTCGATGTCGAAGGCTCTATGTATCAGTATTGCAAGCAGGTAAAGTCAATTTTAATTTCCCTAAGTTTGTCAAACATGCTTATCTAGTTGAAGCCATATATATTTGAAATACTGTCGACTTGGTGCACATATTTTGCTAAAAATATGTTATTGCGAAAATGACACACATGTTAATGAAGTTTTCACCGTATTCGATATTCTCTTGCTTCCATTTACTTTGATTAATCCTGACTATAGCTTCGACAACACTTTTCTTTCAGGTTGGAATTTCACTTTTCACAGTATCACACAGAAAGTCGCTGTGGACGCATCACGATTACTTCTTGAAGATGGACGGAAGAGGGTATTTTAAATTTGGTCCAATTTCTGGAGACACTGAAGAATTCGGCTCGTGATGTGTAAATGTATAATATATGATAATCCCTTAAATTTTTAGCAGCAAAATTAAGGAAACATTTTGCTACAAATAATTCAAAGAGGCTCTTATCGCTGTACTCGCGATTCTTATTAATAGCAAAATTATTTACATCAATTTGTGTTTTATTAAATAGTTTGTTGATTGACATATTATTTATAATCTGTGTCACAATGAAATAATGAACTTTTATTTACCAAATTTTCTTGTTTAATAAAATTGACAGTCTATGTTCGTCTAAATCAGTGCTCCGCTAAAACTGTCATCTTTATTGCAAGTCAAATAATTTGTCTATATTATCGAATAATTTACCCATGCGTGAAGCTCATTTAAAATGTTTATTTATCGACTGAAAACCATTCAATGTAATTTCTGTATAGACATTTTTTATATATTATTAATATTAGTTCATGGTGTCCTGCGAAAGCCTGGAAGATATTTTGGTGTGCCGTAAGAGAGAAAATGTTGCAGAGCGCTGGTCTAAACTACGAAAGACCTCAATCTTATTAGTTAGAAATGAAGTGTTCCAGATGTAATCTGGGCTTAATTTTAATGATTGCAGTAATACAGTGAAATCATTAGAGAGAAGTTGAAGTTATATTCCTCACATGTTAATAAACTATTGTACACTCATTGTCTTCAAGATAATCAATTTTATATATCGCCAAGGAGTTCAAAAAGTATCCATTTTTAATTTTCTTTTTTACATTGAATACATTCCTAAAGAAATTTTGTTCAATATGTAATACTAAACAATATCTTTGCTATGTTCTGTTTATATTCATCCCTTATTTCTACCATTCCTTTTTGTTTTAAACAGACAAATAATTCCACAGTGGAATGACCATTGATGTATATAATAATAAAAACAAATGACAAAAAGACAATTACTGTTACACAATATTACTGTAAGTTATAAAGCTATATAAAAAAAAATCGTTTGCGAGTACACAGCAATGTTAAATATCATTTTTGAAACATGAAGGTAATAATGAAAATAAAGATTATTGAAATACTGAAAGGTTAAAAAAATATTTTTATGGATTAATGAAATTTTTGATTGTTCCTTAATGTCATTAAACATTGACTTATAATTGTTGGTTTATTATTTATGATAAATGTAGTGATATTTAAGCTTGAACAAATGAATGGGAAAAATACATAGTATTGTTATATTAAATAAACTGCAAATCGGTGATTGTTGTATAATATATATGTTATGCTGATAATAGTTTAAATTTATTGTTCATGTTTAGGTAATAATTTAATATTTTAAAATATAAAGGTGTTGGATTACATCTAAAATTGTATTCATTATTAATTATATTCATTTTAAAATGGTATCGGTAAATAAGTATGATCAATCAAAATAAATACATCATATAATACAACATTTTAATGTGATGGAAAAATTATGCACTGGTTTTATCAATATATTTCAATTGGGCACAGAGGAATGTAATTAAAGTTATCTTTATTAATTTAACTGATTAGTTAATTAATAATTAACACATCAAATGACAGTTATCTCAGTGTAGCAAAGGCAAGGAATCAACGGCTAGTAATGGTAGTTACTTGTCACGTTAATGTATGTTTTTTTTTACTGCACTTGTGTATTTTGTAAATGTTTATATATTATACGTATGTACATAAAAAAAATCCTTTTTTTCTACCTAAAATTCACATTGGTCACTATTTTTATTTATTAATTTCGGAAAACTTTAGTTCTGCTCACAGAGAAATATACTTATTAGTTTTGCCTCTGAAGCCACCTAATTTTTATATTTACAAATAACATAAATACTAATGAACTGTTACCACTTATTGCAGTGGTTGCGGAGGTCATAGGCTCAAATTTCTGTACAAGTAGTTATTTCTTTTCAAAGCCACGGATACCTGTTATATCTAAAATTCCCTCCCACCCAGCCTTTCCTAAAAACAAGGCGTAGTGAGAGTGATAAGCTAACCTCTAGTCCTATCCTTTCTATCTGTAACTTCAGCAACTGAGAAGCAATCCGTTCTTGTAGAAAAGGCTTACCATGTGTATATTTGTATCTCATTTTACCCCGCATAAGATGTATTAATATGGTATAATAAAATACTGTTATTAACACTTTGTTAACAGTCACTTTTGATTACTATGGTAATTAAGCACAAATTTGCTCACACTTAACAATGGGCTAAGCTATTACCTTCTAATGCATTAATATTTTGAAGTCAACTAAGTACAAATATTAATGAAAAACTATTTTGATGGTAGAAATATTTCATAATTAATCATACATTCATGCATACCTTTTCTCCAAATCGACGGTACTATATTTGTATTTTTGATTGATTTGACAGTAACTTCATTTTTATATAAAATGAAAATTGATAACATCACTGTTTCGCTGGTTGTGTTTCTAGAAGTGACATGTGTTTTGCCTCTTTTAGAAGCATCTTCAGATTGTAAAACACAACAGAGCATCCCCTTCCTGCATCCAATGGAAAGAAAAATTCCCACCCATGATTATGTCTTTAAGTTAAGAATTAAAATCAATGTTTAACTTACAAATAAAAAAATCTATGATAAAGTTAACCTCAAGATGATTCTCAAAGACGTGAATCGCATGTTGTAACTAGCAACCTGACCAGTAGAATAACAAAGCTATCATTTTTGAAATGTATTGTGTACTATTGTAAATTGGATAGTTGAATAATTTTAAGAAAATTTACTGAGCACTAAAATGTTTTGCTGCTATATATATTTTCACTTTAGGAAAAATTGATTTGGTATGTTTACCATAATATGTATATGAAAATTATATAGTTCCAATCGTGTAGCTTGGGATAAACTTCCTTTTCTTTTGAACCTGACAACATTCTTTTATTGAACATTGAACAGGCTGTTATAGACCACTTAAAATGTTACTTAAAGTTTTATCATTTCTGAAAATACTTAGTGCTGCAAAAAAATATTTGTTTTCATGGCAGCTTAGTGACAGCCTTACAAAAATTCCACTATGAAACAGTGCAAACCAGCTAATTATTTTTTATAAATCATGTTACCAAATACTCTTTATTTTATATCAAAACTAAAATATGTTTTGTATTTTATGTAATCATCAATGTTTATAAACTGAATGTAGTCTTGCCATTTTCATGTGATAATTAGGGAAAATATGTTCCCTTTATACATATATTCTATTTAAATAAACAAATTTATCAGCTTATTCTTTTTTTCTATTTTAATTTTGATCTATCAAGAAATTATATCAAAGTTAACTCTTAGCGCTGAAACTGTGCTTGTAAGCCTGAGATAGCATTCAGGGTTGAAACTCTTTTAGGCTTTTATCTGGGGGCTTAATAGATGTGCTCTCCGGCTAAAAAGCAAGATTGTAACATGAATAGAAGTCTTCAACTGATATAATATGCCAAAAATCATTTTTTTTTTCAATGTCATTACATCCATTACATTCAATGGATTTCTCCTTAACTCGAATTGAATCTATCTGATAATTAAGTAAAATAACTATTACATATGTTCTATATTTAATAATTTCCTTCCGACAGGTTTTTAAACAATACATCACGCACTACCCATTTCTTTTTATTTCCGTATATTTTTAAACACAAATTTCATGTAGTTTATAGAAATTATCACTCAAATTATATTGAAAAGTTTTATAAATTTATACAAAGGAAATTGTATTTTTATATAAATCATCTAATGATTTATTTATTTGCACTTATGTAATATTGAAGGTCAGACAATTTTTACTGCTCAAATTTTAAATAAATGTTATTGAAAAAAGCCAGCTCTGTTTTTTTAAACCTCCTGTGTATTGCCATATATTCATCGTGGAAAACGGAATTCAATTGTTAGATGAACAAATATAATTGAAACACCTATCAATGTATATATACACATTTAATCTCAATGACAAATGTTTTTTTTTGTCTTATCATGAAGAACGAAAACCCTTGGCACCTGAATTCCGCAAGAGAGGCAGAATTATATTTGCCGCTGTAACTCCAATACTATGACAATGCCATCTCTGCCGGTCCCTGTAGTCTAGTAGCAAGAGCTTTGTCCTAGTGATCAGGTGGGCCTGGGTTCAATTCCCGGCAAGGTCAGAATTTTTCAATTGAAATAGAGATCTTGGGCTTCGTGTATGTAATTTATCATTGAGTTGTTCACGGTTGATTCATCATTTATCATCGAGTTAATTTCGTATGACTTTAACAATAAAAAGTATTAGGCGCATTGGCATTAACTGTAATGCCTAATTTTTTTTTACTAATTATTAAAATTAAATCTATACTCCAATATGCCAATGCATACAAATCTTATTTATAATGGTTTTTTAGAAATTGTTATAAGATTATTTTTTAAAATTTCTTTTCTTCTTTTTCGAAGGGTTAAAATATAAAAAAATATGGGATTTGTTCAAATGACAGAGGATGTAAAATTGCTGAAATATTGCGTTTTGTTTAAAAAAAAACACCTCATATAGCTGAAATTTTATCTATGAAGGAAGTATGTATAAAGCTGGCAAACTTATTTTATTTAAAAAGCGCGCTTATTTTAATTATATTTTTGACAGGGCTAACCATAGTAAAAATAATTTTCCCACTCACTTTTTATTTAATTTCGCTTATGAATGGAATTCTATGTCCACCAAAACGATTCTTTTCTTTTCGAATAAATATTTTTTTTAAATGATGTTTATAGAATGGAAAATTATATTATTTTTTCTAGAAACGATCGTACAATTCATCCATCTTAATTTGTCAACTGGTCACACTTGCAGCCACATCAAATCTGGGCCCTGCTGTAAAGTGACCCTGTTTTCCTGTTACTAATTAATAATATCGTCCCTATAAGGAATTTCGCTACGTAATAAGGCCGTGAAAAGTGTTTTGAATGGTTTAGAAACGTTATATTAAAAATGGAACGGCGCACGTCCAGTGAAACGCTTGGGTGTGGCTCAAGCCATTCTTCAGAAATAACGCTAAACATACAAACAACTACGGGAGGAAATTTTTCAATCACCTGTGAAAATAACAACTCTGTGGATCAGCTGAAGAAAATTGTCTCCAAGAAACTCAAAGTTTCAAAAGATCGAATCTGCCTCTTGCATCGAGAAAGGTAAATTTGGCTAAAATTACTTTCGTCTTATCAAAATACGCTACGTTCGTATACGTCCCGTTCTATCCGAGCGGTTAATGGGTTTCCTTGTGAATCGTACGCACTCTCGCTGTCGATCGCCAATCTATGTCGCATTATTCTAAGGAACTTTTCATTTCAGGCAATTGAGGGATGGCACCCTCGAGGATAACGGACTTATGGACGGATCGAGGGTTATCCTGTTGCCTAGCGTCGAGACTGGTTTACTCGTAAGTTTTTATTTCATTGAACTTAAATCTATTTGTTCTTTATCAGTTATGTTTACCTAGGCAAGCTTCTTACTCACTTATTCGATTACATTAATTGTGTATCAATTACCATCAAACGTATCATAAGATTTTGGTTGATATCACGATCTTTTTTTATAGTTAACGGGCGACCATTTTTTATTGTTTCTTATCAATAAATTAGTCATAGTCGAGTTCTGGGAATAGCCAAGAATCGGTCGACCGTGTCTTTATTTATTGGTAAAGTGTTCCTACCAAACAATTTTTAAGTTACAATGAAGTGGCCCATCCTCACATTTGAAATGCTACTATTTTAACTCTCAACATTTTGAATTAATTTTCAGACGCAACGACCGGAAAATTCTGTCATGCAGGCTTTAGAGTCTCTCAATGATTCCCAAGTTAATGATTTTTTGAGTGGCAAATCTCCGCTTAATCTGACAATGCGTCTCGGTGACCATATGATGCTCATACAGCTACAGCTGTCTACTTTGAACCCGGTCGCAACACATACGGGGACCGCGGCTGCTTCAAAATCTCGCCCTGATGTTCACCGCCCCCCAGCAAAACGTTCCCCTCCTGCCTCAAAGTCTTCTGAGGGTCCCATCAAATTTTCACATAAGACTCCCACCGAACGTGAACAAGAAACTGCAGAAACAGAATCAACAGATGTGGCTGGGCCGTCACTTGTCACCAATGACAAAACACAAGCTGCCGCATCTGATTCCCGTACCAGTCGCGCCACCCCGGAAGATATTTCGTTTCTTCGCAAGCAAGACATTGAAACTTTACAAAACGCATTTGAAATATTCAAATCTCTCGCGGAGATCGGAAACATGGATAAAGAATCCGACGGAACGTCTCCTGATGATGCCGGGCGACACACTCGCCCGGCACCTGACTGCTCCACCGCAGACGCTAATGCATTCGAGGGTAGATCCCCCATTGAATCTTTATCTAATCTTGTGTCCAGTCCGCTGAAATCTTCCATGAGACCTACATTCCCTCCCCCGGAAGCTCGGACATGTGAAAAGAGTGAATCTCAACCGATGGACTCTGCCCCGGTGCCTAAATATGTTCCCCTGCCTAGCTCGCTTAAAAATAATTTAATTGAAAGTATGGCAGAAGATGCAGGAAACGTAGAGGAATCCGGTCCAGGCGATCCCATCGCTGCCAATCTCACTTCTTGTTTGTGTTCTACGCTTGACCCTGATTGCACCGGCACTCGCGACTGCCATCCAAATCCCTCTCCCGCCAAGAGGCCGCATGTCGCAGACAGCCATACAAGCCCGTCTTGTGAGAGCTCTGCTGTGAACTCGTTCAACATATCGGGATCGCCAAATTCTTCTGCTAATGTTTCCAATAGTTCAAAAGATGGCAGTTCAGTTGAAAAAGACAAATACCATTCTGAAGCCGATACTACACCCACCTCTCGGGACTCTTCCGAGTCTTCTAAGAACAAAAGACTGCACTATCTGTTGCACCGGACATCGAAGCGCGGCAATCCCGTAGGACAAAGTAAACAGAGGGCCTTCATGCAGTCCGTCGTCAACAAGCACCTCAAAAAAAAGATGCAGCTAAACGCTCGGGCTGAAGAAGTCGCCTTGCGGTCATCTGACCCGAAGCGAGACACCTCGCGTAATCCGTCTTCATCGAATGGTAACTTTGAAAATACAGATGAGCCGATGCCGTCAAAGCCGGAAACTTCTTCATGCACTCCTCCGTTTGAACGAAATACTGCAACCGAATCGAGTGCTGCTCCGACTGTCCCCCCTCCACCGTCTGCTTCCGTCTCTGATGCCAAAGCTCTCATCGAAGCCTCGAAGAATCTGACGCAGACGTTGAAAAAACTTTCCAAAGAGGTCCTCACCAGCAAAGTGGATCCGGCTGATGAGGAGAGCGCGCGTTCCAAAATCGGTCAAGGCGCTGTTATCGAGTCCATGAAGCACCACGGCAAGGGAATCTACTCTGGAACATTCTCCGGCACTCTTAATCCAGCTCTCCAAGACAGGTGAACTTGTTAAATTCATTTTTTTCCCCTTTTCCAATATCGCTTTCAAGGGACTAAATGACTGAGGTGGGATGACTTTTACTGCTCTTGAAAATTTGAGAGATTTTTTCACTTGCATATATTCAAAGCCACTAACACTTTCAAATTACTTGATTACTTCTATCCAAAAATGGACTTGTATCCCAATAACCATTTAATTAATCATGTCACTTTCACATTAACTTATGCTTTATTTCATTCATTTTGTTGGTAGTTCAAAACAATAACCGATCTTAGGATCATGATCAATTTAAGAATGTACAATAAGGACTGTAGTAAAAAATAAACAGAATCTAGTTAGAGAATAAAATTGTATTTAAAATTTCAGGTTTGGACGTCCAAAACGAGATATCTCTACAATAATTCATATTTTAAATGACTTGCTATGTGCTACGCCTCCTCAGTATCGTCGCGGAGCTCGCATTACTTTTGAGCCTACTCACAATTCAAGTTCTTCGACGCGATCCAGACAAGTAAGTTGAAAATTATATATCCTTTCCCTTACCAAAAATTATATTCCCTTTATTTTTGAGAAATAGTTAAAAACAGTTAAAGAAATAATATAAAAATAAAATACAATTTTTCGTGCACATTGAATTAATTCAAAGCAAAAAATAATTGGATTGAAATCACATTTAGACTATTAATATTGACACTAGTCTAAACACAGGTTCCCAACCGATGGGTTGTGCCCCCAGGCGGGTTTTCTGTGGGGTCGCCAACTTATACAGTCAACTATAATGCATTTTTGTTTATTTTTTTAATTACTTTATTAAAATATTAATTGCATCGGGGTCGTGGGTCACATGGCTTTTTAAAAAAGGGATCACCAACTGAAAAAGGTTGGAAACCTATGCGCTACAGATTTGAAATTGGCAGTGCTGCCATTTTGTTTATAATGTGTATTTTTTTTATTGTCTCATAGGGAAACTATTTACTATTGGAAAATTTGAATCTATTGTGTCCATAAAACGTCGCCCCCGGAAGAGGTTCACTTAACTTTTACACTGCTCAGCAGGGGAGGTTGAAATTTACGATGCAATAAAAATCGATCTGTTCAACTATCCATGTTGTGTTATTGCAGCGGGAGTCCAGGCAGCATTCGGCAAATTGTTCATCAGAGCAGCCGCGTGGCTTAGCAGAGTGCAGCTGCAGCAAATGTAATAGTTCTTCCGGCAAGTGCCCGTACGGAGAGTGCAACGGTCACTATCCGTCGCCCAACCCTGCATCGGATGCTGCATCTTGTTCCTGTAAATCGTCACCCGACTTCCACCCAGAATCTTCATCGGTGGAAATGTGCTCTTGTAGTTCCGATAGACTCGTCCCTCGCAGCCCGGCCGTACCTCAAATGAAAAAGTGTCACATGTGTTCTGATAAAGATGAAAAGCTGAAAAAGAGTAAAAACTGCAGGAAATGCCACACGGCCACGGCGTTGGCTTTGGAAAACTCAAAGACTAAGTGCAAACTCGATCAGCTGCGTCTCGTGATGCAGCAGAAGAAGCAGAGACGCGAGGCTAGAAAAATGAAGACCGCTCCGTGCGTCACCAGCGCTAACGTAGTCTCGTCTATTAGCAAAAGTGAAGGTCCAAGCGTCATCGCAGAAGAGATCGACACCGTGGCGTAGTTTTAAATTGTTCACATGTGAATCGTGCACGTGTCATCTGTGGTATTTTTAAATTGATAGATCATTACGAATCAGTAGATGAGAAAAAATATGAAACGTGTTTTTCTTATTTTAAATCTCATTATTCCAAATATATATTAGTTTAATTTTATTTATATTCATTACGGAAGATATTATTTCGTGCAAAAGTATTGATTTTCCCATTTTCCGGAGTTTTATAAGAAAATGAAATCTCACTTCCCATGTTAAGAACGTCTAGTCAGATGCCAGAGGCGGTTTTCGAGAGATATTTTTAAGCGTTGCTATGCAATTTTCAAAATAACAAATTTCATTTATATTGCGTTATGAAAAAATATTACATTGGCAGTTTTTCACACATTTACTGATGAAAATTGTTTCTAGATTATAATTTGAATGAATCCTATGCGTGTTGATAATGGTTTACTGTTTGTTCGTTTCGAGTGATAGGAGAATTTATGTAAAATGTTCAGTTATTATAATTTTAAATCGATTGTCCGCGGTTATTTTTTTTCTGTTTTTAAAATTACTAGTATTGTACTTTTGTGTTGTTAGATTTTTTATTGATAATGAAAAAAAATACAGGCAAACTTCTTATGCATCACATTCTAAAAGGTAAGTTACTGATAGATGTACTATCTTATAAAAAGTTAACGCATTTAGGCTAGTTTAAATTTATGTAGAAGCGTCGATTGAAAATATGCGAATCGTGATTTTGTAATCGAGTAAGCTTTTATAAAACTAAGAAGTAATGAATATTTTGCCGTCGGCACTTGTTATTAATTGTTTAAAGAAGGATAAACAAAGAACTGCGAGCGATTGCAATTGAACGGTTTCGTTTCTTCTGATTTGTACATATACTGGATGCAATGCATGAATTATTATTTATAAAAGTATTGTAACAATTGTAAAGTAACTGTAAAGGAATTATAAAGCAATGTTTCGTCGTAAGTACTATTTATTAAAGTTTCAACTTTTCTCCAAGTAGAAAACACCACATAGGTAATATTAAACGAAATGCCGAGGATGCATACTTCGCTAGCTTGTGAATAACGTTTCCCTATTGGTTTGCAGTTTGCAAACGGATAAAAGAAGTTATCGATCACTTTTTTGAGCGCACAAACTATCACTAGTGTAATAATGGGACCAAATTGATGTTTGTTTGTTGTCTCCTATTTGTTATTGGTCCGACAAAAATCACTGAAAATTTATTTAAGAAATAAGCAATATTAAAAACAATTAGTTTTTATTAATTTCTTTATTTCATATTTGGCTTTGATTTGTTTTAGCGTAATACAAAAAACTAAATCTGATTAAGCTTTGCCGCTGATTTTCAAATTTAAGTGCGAGTGCTAGCTGGCTAATAATTATTATTAGAGCCAATTATGAAAATTAACCTGATAGGGGTTAAACACGATTACTGTTCTTTACTTACCGATTATTATTTTGCACAACGGCAACAACACTCCGAACATGAGTATGAAAAAATATTTAACCTTTACCCAGAATGAATCGCCTACTCAGTTCTGTCGCTTGTTTAATAATTTTTATCCTTAATCTCAAGATGACCTAATGTTTTCTGAAAATGAAAGTAATCATGTTGAATGTAAAATTTTGCACTTTGCAAAATTGAAGTTATTCTTTATCCAATTGGGCACGTTCAAAATATTTGTGTGAATATGCACGATTCACTCTGTCAGTAATAAATTAACCAAAAAATATATTAACAGTGCGAATCTTATGCAATTATGCTCATCATAATAATTATTGTCACTAGCTTTCGAAATATCTACATAGCGGATTTACTGTTGGAAATTCTAAACTGATTAATTTGTTCTAAAAGTATATTTAGTCATAATAAAAAAAACAGTTCATCGACTGAAAAACAATTGGGAGTAATTTCAAGAAACACATTTGTGCTCTTAAATAAAAAAAAAAAACAATGCATTCGCTTGGTGTACAGATTACGAGTTTAGTTAAGAAATCAAACAAAATATATTTAGATAAATAGTAATCTGACCTAAGACTATATTGTTCTCGAGATGTACGAGTATTTAGGAAATAAATTCATTAAAAATGTAAAATAATCTTTTATTTTCCATTGCTTTTAACCTAGATAATAAGTTAAGAAATTGATATGGGTAATGTTTATATTTTAATTAATAAATATTTACGGTCGGCTCCTTGGGGGCCGTCGCCACTGTGTTGTGTTTTTTAGTCCCGGGGCAGGAAAATATCTAGTACATAACAGAATGGTTCAGAGACCGAATAATATCAACCTCCACATTTGAACGCTATCTTAAGAATTATTCTCAATATTGGCCAGTAAATACTTATCTTATTATTTTATCCTTCAGGCACGTATGATGTGCACATCCGAAACCTCTCCCAATGACAGTCATGCTTTGTTCTTGAAAACAATGCACTTTTTTGTCATCCATTTATCAAAGCTAACCGATTTCTTTGAAATAACTTGTGTTCTATAAAGATTAGATTGAAGTTTTAGTCATGAATACTTTTTATCGTATTTGTTTCAATACATAATTTGGAAAGAGATTTTCTAAATTTGATACATTCTTATCATGTAGAGAAGTAAGTATGAGGCTGCATTTCTAAGTACTATTTAAAATGGTGGAATTGAAAATATTAGATACTTTTTATAGTTTTCACAGTTCTTATGACATTCATCTCTGGATATGTAGGTTTTTATCATTCACTATTTTTATTTGAATTTTATTAGTTTGGTGAAACTGCACATCATATAAAACCAAATCCTGCAAAATTACTAATTCGTAAAATAATTGTCACAAAATGTTCCACATGTTAAATATATCACAATATGAGTACAGTTTTGTGTTTCATACAAAATAGTACCGTACCATCAGATATATTATGATGTTGACGATTCCTGCCAATCATAAAATAAAATAAAGACATGCACCCAGAAAAGTGTTTTTATGACTAACCCATTGAACTTTTTTGTATGTTATGTATGTAAGTATATAAAATATATTTGTAGCCAATGGATTGGTCATGGCTTACATCATTGCCTTTTCAATAACATATTTTATATCTAGCCATAAATTATCTTTTGGTTTAGGATGTCACAAATCATTTGATTAAGTATAAAGCAATGTTTGGTCATGATAATATCTTTCTAGCAGGTGCTGATGAGGTGGTTGGAGCTTTTTAGCATCACCAATATAGCAGCAATAAATCAGTGATACGAGTAATAATTTAATAAAAAAAACTTAACTATACGTCACCAAGTGATTTGTCCAAAATGTCATCAGATACTTACCAAAACAAAAAAATCCATTTCACTCTAAATTTTGGTGTTCACATGGAGCTCATTCTCTTATTCTTTGGAACTGAGAAAATAAAAATCCAATTCCTATTGTTGGTATCAATTTTACTGATATAATAAATATGATCCATCCCTGGGACTGAAAATCATTATCAGGTTCAATATCTAGCATCTTTTTCCACCAATAGCAACTGAAGAATGGAAAAGTTATACTTTAGAAGTCACCTTTTAACAATTAAGATCATAGATTACATTAATCGACTTCTGGCTTCGCATACTGCGTTATCAAGGCGATATCAACCATTGTGGTAAGAGCTTTGCCCTAGTAATCAGGTGGGTCTGGGCTTAATCCCATCAAGGTTTATATCAAATTTAAATCATGGGCATTGGTGTATGTGATGTCATTTTTCTTTGAACTGATCTTGAATGACTTATTGGCGCAACTACTCATTAAAACGGTGACAGCATTTAAGAAGTTTTCACATTTTATGTGGTGCTTGTGACGAGATCTCGCGAGAAAGGAATCACCACTCAAATTAATAATTACATGAGATAATTATAATTCATCCCATTGGGTAGTATTATGTTTTTATAGAATTAGGAATAAAAGTTGTCCCTGTAGCAGAGTGATCCAACACTCTTGTATTCTATTCAGTTGCTGTGTCTATGGGTAGGAATTTGTTTAGAAATAGATTTGTGTTCAAAAGGCATGATTTACTTTACATTCCCTCTACACATCTGACCACCTGGGTGGCTCCATTATATTTCAGTAATGAGCAATATCTCAGCAGTAAGTATACAAACCAGGGCTGTGGAGTCGGTGAAAAAAAGTCCGACTCCAGCATTTACCAAAACCACGACTCCGACATTGACTAAAAAAAGATTAATATCGTCACTCTTTTCTCCTAAATTTCCTATTTATGTGAATTCAATTAAATATCAACTCTATCAATGCGGCCAAAAGCCAAATTTGACATATTAAATGCAAAAATAAAAACCTGATACAAGCTCACATATTTAAATTTCCTCCTATTCTCCAAATTGTAATTTTCAGGTAATAATGATTTCCTGGTACTGATATTTAAATAATTACATATATGTAGAAGTAGTACAGAAAAATGTGTTTTATTTATTTAAAATAATTACTTACCACCAAGAAGATGCGACACTTGACACCTTAAAAATGATTAACCAAACCGGTTGCGATCGTACTACAATGAAGCAAGAAAACCAGAACTTGTTCTGAAAGTGTTAGAATTATGTGATATCACGCTAGCATGGATCATGTAATGCAATGATGCACAACCTGCGGCCCACAATGACAAATATCAATCACCTTTTTTCTTTAGAACCTTTTACGGACAATGGAAGTTACAATTTTATATGCACCAAAAATATTGATAATTTAATCAGTTTTACCCATGTGGCCCTCGAACTATCAGAGATTTTATTATCTCTGGTTTGATGACCCTTCTCCCAAGAAGGTTGTGCATCACTAATGTAACGCTATCAATATATATCTATAAAATATTTTGACCATACGTTGTTCAGTGTTGGATCCCACACAAGGACATAAATTTTTTAAATCTTAAAATGTGTCATTAGGGTCAAGCTTGATAAATATATTTTTTATTTAATTAAGCTTAGTATAGTTTTTCCTGGCCTTGCGTACTTCAATAACAGGTTTTTATTCGATTAACGCAATGATATCAGAGTACAAAAATTGATGCGTTTGCTAATGGGCCACTAAATGCAAAATAACATGGTAATTATCAAAGTAATTAAAAATGCCAATTAACAAATTGTTAAGAGCAGAAAATTACCGTTCCGCTGAAGCAGTAATGCATGGAATACTTGATAAAAGTTTACCTTATTTATATACTTCTTAAAAACTTGACTAAAGATTATTATTTAGAATCAAAGGATGGTGAAGCTTTAATAATGCACTGCCTAATATTTTGATCCTTAGCTGAAGCATACAATAGATTTTGTGACTGGTTTTGTCTTCATGGTTAAAGTTGTTTTATACTTACTATATATACGCAGTGGTTAGCATATCTAAATATATCACCCAATCTAAGCTTTTCTTTATGTAGCCGTAAAAGAGTGGGAGAATGTCGTTAATTTGCATAGAATAAGGTAATGATGTGTTATTTCAGCTGTTCCTATTCTTACCATGGAGGGGAAAGAAAAACATCTAATAATAAATAGCTCTTTTTTAGGATTTTATTTAATTTTCTCTTAACAAAAGTTTTAAGTTACTTGTCTATAGTAGTGATCAGCACTTAATTACAAAAATCTTATAAATATATTTTAAAATTACGACAGGTTGAAAATATAATCTACATTTTCTTACAATGTCGACGGCGTCCGCTGCTTCTCATCACCGTGTGGAAAAATTCAATTGAAATAAACTCATCAGTGTAAATGCAAAGAGTAAACACGAGTATTACACGAATATGGACACAAATTTAATAAAAGTACCTGTATTTTTATTATGATGAAAATTTGTAAATCCCTTTCAAAGAAAACTTATAACAAACAGTTTCCACATATAAGATCAAAGATGTTGCCGAAACTCCAATCCGACTTCTCTATCACCGTCATGAAACGAACACTGTCCTCCGTTCGATTAAATTCGATAATTCATAAATAAACAGTTCACACTCACAAACTTTCAAGATTCTCTTCAGGCAGCGAATCATTATAAGAGAGAATCTGTCATTTAGAAGAGGATAGTACCCATTCCTCCCATTTCTGACTGTTCTTTGACGAATATTTCAAAGTACTGATAGATGATGGTGACGGCCAGGAGGATTCCGGTACCGGAGCCAATCGCTCCGAGGAAATCAGCCAAGACTGAAAGGGCACCTATACACAAGCCTCCGAAAGCCGCAGCCGCCGGGATGTAACGGTTCAATTCATGGATCATAGAATTGTCTCTGTGACCTCTCATCACCATCTGCTGTTCTTTGAGTTGTTTCGCCACCTGTGAAAATTGAATATTTATAAATTAATAAAACAAAGAGCTTCCAATATTATATTGTTATAAGATATTAACGAGAAACTGACACTTAAATTGTATCAAGTAATACATTAAGTTGAGAACAAAATCCAGTAAATATAGAAATATGCAAAGTTATGAGGTCCTTACATCTTTGGCAGAGGATCCTGATACATCGATCCACGCCTTGGAGAAGAAGGCGCAAGATCCCAGCATAAAGATGACGTATAGAACGGCGTGGACGGGATCTTGTGCGATGTGTCCCAGTGATTCGGGAGGACTAAAGTAGTAACATAATCCGCCGACAGGATACGCTCGAGCAGGACCGCCGCCTCCCACGTCCGCCCAAACTCCCAGTAAGTTCACCAAAAAGTTACCACTAAACTTCACAGCCAGCATCTGCAAATTAATAGATTATGCATGGTTAAAATATTTCAATATACAACAAAATACCAATGAAGTAAAAAAAAGTATCAAAAACAAATTATATGACTGTCTATAAACATCCAGTCTGAAAGCTCTAGGGCAGAATTCTCTAACCCTGTGTCTGCTACAAAGCATTAACTGCTTCAAGCCATGCTCAGTGGCCAGTTTTACAAAGAGTACACAAGTGTACAACATGTAGAGCGTGAATGTCTATGATATTTAAGAGATAAATAAGTTCTTTCTTGTCTACAGATGCCACAAAGCATAGTATTGCAGATGTGGAATGAAGTACAAAATATGCATACCTGAGATATAACGTAAAGATTAGAAACCAACGCGCTCTGCAATATGATAGGGATATTTGATGTGTAGAATAGTTTGATGGGGTATGATGAGTATTGTCCTCTGTAACGGGCTGATTTGATTGGTAGGTCCACTCTGAATCCCTAGAAAAGAAACATGAAGATTAGTCATACATTGATTTAGTTGTTGAATGATCTATAAGTTTTCAGTTAACACTACGAATAATATAATAGGGACACGAACCACCGAATGAATTATATTCTTCTTAAATAGTTTTATTAGCATAATTTCAAGCGAAAATCAATCGAGTATTGTAGTAAAAGAAAGAAACTTACTTGGAAGTATATCACTATAGCAAAGACGAGAACGGTAGCCAAAAGATTCATCAGGTTAGGAAGATTTTGTCGGTAGAAAGCCTCACGGAGAGCGCGGACTTTGTCTTGTCTGGTAGCCAAAAGATGGAACAGGGCGATGACAGCACCTTCGAACTCTGTGCCACGACCTGATAAAACAATTAAATATATGTTTATAGTAAATTCGGCGGCAACTTTGAGGAAATTCATTTTTAATGTTATATTAAATTTGATAAATATTACACATTACAACAAGTGTTGAATTGAAATTAATAGTTTCATTTTAAATAAGCGAAACTTAAAGCAAGTAAGGAGCATCTTGAAAACCTTCACAAACATTATTTTGGTCGGATTGAAAGCTTACCAGTGTTAACAGTGGCTGGAGAGAATGCTTTCCAAACAATTGTCTCACAGATGTTTGTAGCGATGAAGAGTGAGATACCGGATCCAAGTCCATAACCTGAAATAAAATAAATTTTCATCAGTTGTATTCAAATGATAATTATGACAATTTATCTTACTAGCTATTGGTTGAAGTGTTTCATTAAGTAAGACCAATTTTTTGTTTCCTATAAACTTTTTATTCAAATCTAGCAATAGATATCATCGTCAAAACACCTCCCATGTGTCCAAAAAGTAATCATTCAAGAGACGATAAAACAGGAGACCAACGAAATATTTCAAATTAAATAACAGTATTTTCTAAATCATGGCAAGTTTTTCCAATCAATAGTAAATAGTTAAACCATTATCCAATATATTTTCCCACGGAAAAAAATAAATTGAATGAAATTAAGATTTTAATTTCAAGAAATAATTTAAAATAGAGAACAGTAAAAATCATTTATAGTTATATTGATAAGAAAATCACACAATCTTATGGTTGTAAGACAAGTGTTATTCCACGAAGGATAAATCTCTTGGAATAAAAAATCTATAATCCCGTATCTAAAGAGTAAATGTTGAAACTTAAATTATTCATGTAAGCAATTAATATTGTTATAAATCAGTGTAATACGACAGTGTGGTTAATTAACATAATCAATGGTCCCGTACAGGAATGTTGAGGACTGAACAACATAAATCCACTGTTCACCCTTTACACGCCTGTGAAACCGCTGGCATGTAATATGGAATAATAAATCATAATTTTTATACTGTATTCTTTTGATTGTTTATTTTGACTTATTAATCAAATGATTAACATCATAAAAAGATCAGATAAGTAGATTATAAAACGAAAGCAAAATTCTACTTGCACTATCCACAATAGCAAATTCTTGCTTGTCATTAATAGTGACCGACAACAGTTGCTAACGTGTATTTTCAAGCAAGCGTGCTAAAAATAAATAATTACCTTTTTGGAGCAATTCATCGAGCAGTAACACGATGAGACCAGCAACAAAGAGTTGGATAATGATGAGCAAGCAAACTCCGGCTCCAATTTCACTAGGTTCTCCATACATTCCAGTCATCACATATACTATCGCTTGGCCGACTGTTATCACCATTCCAAACACTGTAACAAAGAAAAATGTAAATATTCACTTATTGTTTCCAATGTGTAATATTTTGTTTCAGTTAGCATTCAAATACTTAAATTAAAAACATAATTCTGCAATCAATACGCAGAATGATTGAATGAATTTGAGGTTTCTTAAATAGCCTATCTATTAAAAAAGAGTATTGAAAGACTCAACACCTGATAAGGTAGAAAAAAATTCAGATAATTATATCCAATTTTCATTATTATCCTGAATAAATAAAGATTATAAAGCATTGTGCAATAATAAATTTGCAATACAATATCTATTGAAAGAAAGTGATATGGCACGAGTGAAAAAGTCAAGTTGGTACTTACATTTTTGAGCTCCGTTGAAAAGTGCTCTGTCTTTTGGTGTGTCTCCAACTTCAATAATTTTAGCACCGGCCAAAAGTTGCATAATTAGACCAGACGTGACGATAGGTGAAATACCCAGTTCCATAAGTGTTCCCCTGTTCGAAGCCAGGATCACACGAATCCAGTAGAAAGGGTCGGCACTGTCTGATGACATGATACCGAAAAAGGGTATCTGCAAAAAAGAAAATTATTTAACATCTCATAACTTCATAATTAAGCACGGGCATCGCTCAATTGAGTTCTACGACTGTTTTTGTACAATTTTTACTGTCCAGTAGTATTTTAAGTATTTTTATGTCTGGAATTTTATTTAATTTATTTAATGAGTTAAGATTTTAAATGTTACATTGAAAAAAAAAACATTTGATAATGACCTAGGAAAAACTTGAATCTGGAACTGACCGATTTCTAGGCTTAAGTTTTTAATGCTAGGCTGGACTAGGCTAGAGATTGAAGAGAAATATCTGAAGAATTTGATTGTTATATTTTTGTTTTTACTTTCTATTGAAATATTCATTTTCAGTTAGATTGAAATGATAAACTTTGATGGTTCGGTGGCTATATTATTATTTATGTTTATTTACAGTACTTGTAGTGAAAGGATTATGGGGTATTTAAAAACATATTTATATTTCCATTGGAAAAAAGAATGTGGGTATTTTTAAATGCTATCATTCAAATAATAAATTAATAATAGACATTTTATTGAATGATAAAAAAAGGTAAACTTAGTATGGAAATAGCATTTTTTTTATATAGTTTAGTGTCGGACATCAAATACAATTTATGAGAATAACAACAATAAGAAACACAAAAAAACGTACCTGACAACATACTAAGAAGATAAATAGAGTAATTGCAGTCCATAATACTTTCTCCCTAAATTGGATCTGAAAGAAAAAAGACATTTATTAAATAAAGCTTTAATAGTAATATTTAAAACTTCAATATTAGATTGATTTCAAAGTAGACAAGCAAGGAATTTTTAAAAAATGGTTTGTCTAACTAAGGGTAGCAGACAAAATTTACAGTTGGCCATAAGTGAAAGTAGCATGCAGGTAATCACCAAAAATTTCTCTGCGACTATGAGACAACTTTTAAATCCGGGATATTAAAATAGGTTGCCGAAAACTGTCACTGATGCGTGAAACGATTAGATAATTGAAAACCAAACTTATCACCATATTGAAAATTTCATTGACAGCAAAACAAATACTTCGTGTCACATTTTTATCAGTATGTATAACAGTCGGTTAAGAGGATAGTGAGTAAATCTAACAACCTTTTCTAAATAGGACACAAGTTATTATATGAGGAGAATCGAACAGGCTTGCCAAATTGAACGATACATACCTTCCTTTCGGGTTTCGCTATTTCTGGTAAAATACTGCAAAACGGTTTGATAACTTCGAGGAATTTAACTGCAAGAAAAGGAAATCATGTTAAGTAAAATGATAGCAATCGGTTCATATATAAATTGGGTGAACGTAAGGCTTTTGTATACGTGGGCAAAAAGGATGAGGTAAATTCAATTTGGATATTCGTATTTAAAAGTAATTTCCGAATTAAATGGCAGGTAAAATTCTAAAATTAGATAATATATAATAGTCTACTTACTCCCCATCTTGATTTAATTAATAATTTCTTCTTAACTGAACTATAAACACGTATTACTCCTTCAAATACCACTGACAGAAACGACGGCAGCCAGACCCGAAAACCAATCTAGCACGAAGTGAGCGTGCGTAGCCGCAGCATTCGGTTCTTTCAAATGACACGTCCCCAACGTCACGTCACGTGACCGGTGATGTTGGATTGCCGTGTAACGACCTCGACCTTTTAGTTGCCACTACCAAATATTAATGTCACAAAAATACTGCTATAGTGTATATAGCCTATACGAAGTCCTTTCGAGCAAGAAAAATGATTTTAAAAAAAGTTAAGATGCTAAAGCCATCAAAATTTATCACCCATCTAATCATTTTCCATCCGTCATGTATAGTCAACGAAGAAATTTGTTGTTAAATCTATATGGAATACGTAAACATAAAGGACACTGTAAGCCAGGAAAACTATTTTGTAATGTTACAATATAATAAATTGTTTCAAATATCACTACTTTTTGTGATAGAATATTGTGATAAGATAGAAATTATTTTAATTTAAATTTAAGGATTATCCATTTTTCTAAGTAAGTGAACATTAAGCTTACGTGAATCATTGCATTTAAAAAAATCTAATTTATGTTCAAATATTTTAAAATAAAAGTGCTTAGTTAGGTACATCTTATGCATTGTAGATTTTTTTTAAGAGATTTAATGTTATAAAAAATATTGATATTTCATAAAAAAAAATTAAAAAATTAAAGGAAATAATGAGCGGAAAATATAAAAAAAACAAAATTTTGCAAGCCAGATTGATTTTTTCAGTTCCGATGCAAATCAGTGTCATGGAAAAAATATCATTGATCAAGAAAAATGTACAATTATGTATATAAAATCGAATTCTGAAAAAACATACTTGAATCGTCCATCCAGTTTTATTTTATGATGTCAGCATTTTTGAAGTGCTTGGTGATTTTCGGATGGAGAATTTAATGATTTTGCCGAAAATAAGACTTTTCAAAAAAAATGGTATTTAATAAATAATTAAATTGTTAGTAAATAATATTTATACAGAATTAACTTACGACTCAATAGTTATGACGGCGTTTATACGTATGGAATCACTTTTTACTACTCACAATAATTAGTTTATTACCTTATCGCGTGTGAGCAGGGTTTCGTCATTTTTTTGTTGATTTTGTCAGAAATTTTTGTCTTCGTCTGTAATGTTATTAAGTATGTGATATCTCAACATTGCATATCAGATTTCAGCTCGCTCTTGGTCGTTACTCACTTAAAAACGTGTAAACACGTCTTAAACACTAAAATGTAGTTAAAATTTTCCATGGTACTTAATCACTTTAAAGCCTGTAAATAAACCGTCAAACCAACTTAGTAAAGCTGAAAAATTGCAAAAATAATTATAATTATTAAATAAAAAAATAGGATTTTGAGGAACATAAATGAATTAAAAACAAAAAATAATTAATTTAACAAGTGAACGCAGGAAAGTTTAAAAAAAACCCTGACTTAGATTCAGGTATAGAGCATAGATATGACTCGAAAATCAATCTATTCTCGTCTCTTTTAGTGTTTTTGTTTATTGTTATATAGAATTTAAAATAGCTAAGTTTATTCCGGGTACTTGATGGCTAATAGTGACACGTGTTTCGCCCCTTTCAGAAACATCGTCAGACCATATTGTCTCGTGTTATTGTATTTAAAAATGTGGCAGCTTAGTTAACAAGAGCAATGTTTAAGATAATTGCTTCTTGTCTTTACAGCTCAAGATCTGACCACCAATATCAATCCCCATTCCAATGATACACTGTCAGCAAATTCTCATAAAATATGAAGACAAATCAACTTTATCTTTTCAGTTTACAACACGATTGCTCTGTCTATGGCCGAACCGAGAACGAAAAATTCATAGACTAGGAAATTGTCAATGCCAATGTTATTGACGTTTAAATTTATTATTACACTTGAATATTGGAGACAAGTTGATTGAAGTTGATGTCTAAATCTTGATAACAATATAAAATGCAGGCACACAGGCCCGGTGCTCTCAAGCAGAGTAACAAAACTCACAAAGTTGGTCGCCATCGCTCGAAAGGATCCATCGATGCGGCCACAAAAGGTATTTTATTTTTCACGTGGGATATTGTAGGTTATAACTAGTAGTATTGTATTTATCTTTTATATCTCAGAACAGTGTGCGGGACGATTTTATTCGAGTGAAATCGCATACATTGAGTATGACTTATCACATACCAATCTGATTTTTACATGTAAATCAATTCGCAATAGTTTTTACGGATATTAGACAAATTGGATGTTTGCAAGAAAACTTTAGTTTGGGATCCTCACAGCTGTTAAATATTTGTAAATGGATTGTATGCTAGAATTGATTTGCAACTATTTTTTCTATTGAGAGACTTCGATTTATAATTTGTGTGTCTGTTTTCAGGAAAAGTTAATGTTAAAACTATTACCCGGAGGAATCGCCTTTTGTTGCGAAGAGATGAACGTAAGCATCAAGCACTGCAGTCGCGTAGAGTCAAAAGAGAAGAGTTTCTTTTAAAAAAGAGAGGGATTGGTGGTATCAACACAGCACCATTTATAACATGCATAGTACCATTGAATGTTCAGTTGGAAGCTAAAACTGCCATTGACATATTTAGCACATGCCATGATGATGCTGTTGTAACTAACTCTCCAAATGGAGTCATCCACATTGGGTATGTAGCAGTTTTAGTTATTGTTCAATACACTAATTATATATTTCAACCATATTCTCTTGAATAAAGTCAGATATTTAGGAAATAGTCATGTTATCATCAATTGATTGTTGGATTTATGAGTTAACTCAAATCTCCTATTCCCATCCTTCTATTCTTACTTCCTTCGGATGGACATGGTAAAACAATATTCTAACGTATATATCTTTAAAATAAAAATCAAACCAAAACCACTATACAATAGCTGGAAGTTTTCTGGCAATTAAAATAGTTTTTGTGTTAATGACACGAATGTGCATTCTCTGTCACACATTTAGATCCTATTTATTATGGGGTTTTATATATTATACATCTTTCCAAACTTATCAGGTAGATTAGAATTTTAGCACCTTTGTACTTAAACAGAAAGTTTGCTTAAACTTTAATTTATATAAATTTGAATTAGGAAATATTTTTTAGCACAAATCAAGATGTAATTCTAAATTAAATTTGACATAGTATAGAATGACCACTAAAAATAAAAGTGTCTTCAATGCTAAAATTAATTGTCAACATTATTGATATTAATAAAATATCATTTATCCTTTTTAGGTTGCCTCTTTTCAAACAGCGCTTTTCGTTCATCTCTCCTGAAGTGGACAATGAATTTGAAACACTTGACGCATTGAAAGTATCAGACTCGGTGCTGTTTTTGGTTTCTGCGTTAGATGTACCTATTGATGAATGGGGTGAAAAAATATTAGCTTCATCCATTGGCCAGGGAATGCCCACGCCAGTTGTCGCAGTTATGGACATTGAAAGTTTGAATCCTAAAAAAAGAACACAGGAAAAGCAAAATATTCAAAAGCTCATATCAAAGTGGTTACCTGAAGAAAAAATATTCCAATTTGATAAAAATTCTGACGCTATAAATTTGTTCAGACGTATTGGTAATCAAAAACGAAAATATCTTCATCACAGAGAAAAGAGACCATATTTACTAGCTGAAAATTACAATTACACTCCTAATGACGAAGGTGACATGGGCGTTTTAAAGGTGTCTGGATATTTGAAAGGCGTTCCTCTTAGTGTAAACGGTTTGATTCACATTCCGTGTTTGGGGGATTTCCAAATGTCCCATATTCATGAGACTACTGACCCCCACCAGTTGGAAAAAGCAAGGTAGGCTATAAAAATGGAATCAAGTCCAGCCTTAAATATTAAATATATTTAGAAAAAGCCTGAAAAATATGCACAGTCATCCATTATGGATTTCTCATTAGGACCACATAATAAGAAATCTATTCTTATTATCTGGTTAATATTGAACCGCTTGATTATTATCTGTCGTTTATGCTGTTGAATCTTTTGACAAGAGAATTTATTTACATCATTTACCTTACTATTAAAAACAACAAATGCTACGTAATGTAATTTCAGGGTAAATGCTGAAAATTTAATGGATAGTTCAACAAAAATTCAAACTATGAAAATTTTGGAAACAGCAGATCCCGAGAAACAAGAAAACCTTATTTCTGAAAATATTCCTGACGCAATGGATGCCGAACAAACTTGGCCGAATGAGGAAGAAATAAAAAATGCCCAGGAAGAAGTAATTTCACAGATTAACACAAATCAAAATATACTTTTTCACTACTAGTATCTTACACATGTTCCTATTTGTATTTTTTAGACCAAAAAGCAGAGACTGAAGAAAGTTCCTAAAGGAATGTCAGCTTATCAGGCAACGTGGATTGGTGAATCTGATGAAGAAGACGTGTCCGAAGATAGCTGTGATGAGGTCATTTATATCATTGTTAATAAATTGGCTTTTCATATTTGTTAAAAATGTTCTTCAGTAATCAAGTTACAAATTAAAATGTTTTAATGTATTGACATGACAGTTGGTGATTGTTATAATTTTAGGATGCTGAAGAGTTTATGTCGTGTGAAGATGAATATGGAGAAGACGAGAAAGACAATATTGATGACTGTGAAACGGCTACAGAATCTGAAGTCGGCATTTCTGATGAAAAATACGATCAAACTATGGATGCGGCAGATGAAATAGAAATGCTAGAAAAAATGAAAGCGGCACGCAGCGATCAGCAATTTCCAGATGAAGTTGACACACCTGATAATATACCGGCCAAAGAACGATTCCAAAAATACAGAGGACTGGAATCATTCAGGTCTATACTCGTTATATGTTTTAAATATAATGTAGAGTTCTTATTTTTTTTGTTGGTTCAAGGTATTTTTTATGGAATTTATTGTCAGGATAATGCTGGCCACAGAATATTACAAAAAGTTACTTACATTATTGAAATATCTCTTGATAATTGCAGATACCATTTTCATCGCAATTTACATATTACATATAATAGTGAATCACTAAATAATATTTTTCAGAAGATCACTTAGGCTATTTTTTTTATTTGAAAATGGATACAATATATAAAACCTGTCCTTTATTGTTTTCAGAACATCACCTTGGGATCCCAAAGAAAATCTACCTGAAGACTTTTCAAGAATTTTCCAATTCAAAAACTTTGAACACACCCGAAAAAGAATGCTGAGAGACTCTGGAGACCGAGACGGTGTTCAAGTAATTTGAATTTATTTTTTCTCAGTCATGAAAACTTGTCATTTTTCTGTTTAACTGATTTAAATTACCTCTGTTACAGTCCGGATACATTACAGTTACTATTGTAAATGTACCTCAAGTCACATGGGCTTCATTCATTTCTGAGAAAAATATTACTTCCAAACGAGCGATGGTTCTTTTCTTATTATTGCCGCACGAGCATAAGATGTCTGTTGTGAATATTGTTTCACGGCGAACCGGTGCCAGTGACGAACCCATCAAAAGTAAAGAGACGCTTTTGTTTCAATGTGGATATAGAAGATACACAGTTTCACCGATATTTAGCCAGCATTCAAATGGACAAAAGCACAAGGTGGGTTTTTGCAACGAAATATTTCAAACAAGGTTTTTTTAATTTTTAAAAATAATAAATAACTGCTAATATTTTTTTTTCTTTTAGTATGAACGGTTTTTCCAGCCTGCGTCTACTTGTGTTGCCACATTTTTTGCACCCATTCAATTCAACCCATCATCGGTGCTCTGTTATAAGGTAAAAAAGAAAACGGAATAATCTGATTAGTTCATCAAATAGTAGTGCCGCTAACAGTCATTTTTACAGCCCCCTTTGGCACCACTATCAGCTTTCAACATTAATAACCAAAGTAGAAAATATAGCCTACGTGAAATGTTTGTGGCCCTGCTATTACATATATTCTACATCACAATAGCCTTATTCCTTTTTTATGCAATCTTATGCTATTCTCTGTTCCACCGTTGAATGCTTAGCTGATAAATGCATTTGAAATGATCATCACTTCTATGTATACGCGATCTATTGTCTTAGGATGTTGACAATTTTTATTTGAATGCCATGTTTGATATAATGAAATTGATTTTGCAGTATTCACCACACATTGAATGTGTTATTGTTTCTCACTCGTTCATTTTTAGAGTGGGTACACGCGTCACAATTATTTAGTTTTACCGTTAATAATTATTAAATTCTTACAGATAAAAAACAATGCCGCACTTCAACTTATCGCCACTGGGTCACTATTGTCTTGTAACCCTGACAGGATTGTTATCAAGAGAATTGTTTTATCTGGTCACCCCTTAAAGGTAGTAAATATTAATGTATTAGACGCTCTAGTTGTACTGACATTGCTGTTGATAGATTTGTAACCTGATATTCTATTTCTAGGTCCACAAACGGTCTGCGGTAATTCGATTTATGTTCTTCAACCGTGATGACGTTCTATATTTCAAACCTTGTAAACTTCGAAGCAAGTATGGAAGAACTGGTCACATAAAAGAACCCCTAGGTTTGTGTGTAATTTTATTATAATAAGCTAAATAATCCACTTATCATCACTTTCTATGATGTCATAAAGAGATGGTGAATTTCCTGTTCTTTTATGACACATTCAACTTTTCTCCAAGACTTTACAAATCCTTTTTTCCATTGATATCTGAACACAGCAAGTGAAGTTCAAACTCTGATGAATCTTGTGTAGTAATTCAATATCATCTTGTTGTTTCATGAAAACGGCATTTTCCAGAATATTTATTTTTTAACTAATAGCACTGTCAGTATTGTTTGATTGCTATTCATTTTTTTCAAGTCGCAATACTTTTTATGAAATTTATGCAATTGTGCATTTGCATAAATATTATTCAGATGAGAAATGATTTGCCATTTAGTGGTTATTGATATACCCACACCCTTTTTTCGCTACTCATCAAATTTATTTTGAGGTAGTGTAAACCTATCAGTATTGTCAATAATATTAAATATAAACACATTCACTTTTTCAGGTACTCACGGTCATATGAAATGTGTATTCGATAATCAGTTAAAATCTCAAGACACCATCTTATTGAATCTATATAAACGAGTTTTCCCTAAATGGAGTTACGACGAGTGCATCGCAGAGGGCTCTGGAGCCAACGGTGTGTCAGAGATAATGCAGTGCTAAAAATTAAATGAGTTATACTGCATCTTGTATAAAAAACTCGAAAATAAAGAATTATTAAATATAACACCCGTTGCTTTACTTAAGAAGTTGTAACATAATAATTCAAAATTTTAAATGTAGAATTTGCTATAAAAGTGATCTTTTGAATAAACCATTTTAGCCAAATATTGAAAGTCAAAATAAAGTGTGTAAAAAAAATTTGCTAACCCTCTTCCCAGTTTTAACGGGACTGCCTTGATTTCAAGGTATTGTACCAGACAGCTTGTCTCTGTTATTTGCTCATAGTTAAAAGGTGCAGAATATGCTTACACACACACATATGACAAAAAATTGTTACCTTGGAAACGGCGAATGCCAATAATAATTTTAGAATAACTAAAATCAGGAAAACAATAAAATATGAAATAAAATCTGTATTTCATGAATAATTATAATTTTTCGTACAATTTGTTTAAATATTATTTGCTTATTGAGGTAATTCATATAGTTGTTTGAAGAAACTGCTTTAAAAAAATTAAAAGCACAATGTCAAATTTTAAATATAAGTTGAACCTTTTTTTCTATTACAGGAGAATTCTGTATGACCCAGTTTAAGCCATTGGGTAATATGTGAAAAGCTATAATGTTCAGTAGAAAAGGTATGATGTACAGATAGAATAATTTCATTGGCAAATAACCAATAATACATCAAAAGACATTCTTAGTGCCCTTTCGATTCCGAAAATTAGATTTAAACTTCTTCATATCAAATTATTCTGTCATGATGTAAATGAACAAAATTCGTTTGTTTTTTTAGTAAATTTATTTGAATCGCATAAAAAAAGAATATTTTACCACATCCAATCAGATACAAAGTATACTCATCGGTCTTGTTTTATAAAAATGATTTCTAAGTGAATAAACCCCCAAAACAAAATATAATATTTTATAATTTCTTTGCACAAGAAAGTTATTGAAATTACCAGACAGTGGGTCAAGAAGGATTTCCAGCGACATATTCAACAGGTCCATTGTGTCACAAAATTGTGGTGCGCAAAAATAACATATATTAATGTAAACATAGGAGATTTTTCTTTCCACCAAAAATACACTTGAGAAGTGATTTTGAATTATGTACAACTGATTGGCAGAACCATTGAACACAGATGAGTTGCCCTGTTCATGCAATTGAGTAACGTGAAGATTTTACAATCGATGTCAATTGAATGTGTATCCAATTTAACTCGCTTGCTAGAGTAAAAAATTGCAACACTAAAATGAACGTTCCTTAATTAATAACAAATGTATGAACGAATTAATGACGCTTGAAACCATTAGGTTTAAGGATTGGAATTTGAATTTGGTGGGTTGGAACGGAATGAGCAAATATAATCTCTTTCTGTTTTAAGGTTGGAATTTAGCTTTGCGTCATGACGGTTTGAGGCACGCATTAAGATTCATCACTATGCACTACAAGAAAAAAAATGGATAGCGCACTAAACACGTAGAAAAATATTATAATTATCACAATATTCACATACTTTTTGACATCAAATTCTTATATATTTAAGGCTATTAGAGAATGGTTTTTGAAAAAAAGAGATGACTTGCATTTTGTCCAATATGAACACATGTTTCTCTGCAGTTATGCGGCAATTATGAAAAATAAAACAAACTAAACATCCTTGACTTAAGTCGCGTTAGATAGACTTCAAATTTTAATAGTTAGCTGAAAATTTAAAATTTTATTTAAAATAAATTCATGTATATTTTTTGGTCAGTCAAGATAGTCCGCTGTAAACTTACCCTAAAATGCATAATATCTGACATCTGCAATGTTGCAAGTGTTAAAATAGAAACCAAAATATCTCTTATTGTGTAGACATCCTCTAAAAATGGACCTATTTTAGATAAATCCATATCTCTGTTCATAGTAAATATTGAACATATTTGAACATTACATCATTACACAAATTAATATTAATATTAACATACAATTTGCAGGCATACAAGGAAAACCCCGCTTGATTTGAGCCATTATTTACCACTGGACATTAAAAGAATGATATTTTACTGCAAATGATTTGTTTAATATTTCAGTGGAGCAACTTTAAGCACCCATGTTTTTATTATGATTATAGTTCATTGTATAATTAAATTTTAAAAAAAACTTAAAAGTAATGCATTCAATGACTCAAATTTTATCCTTATAATGACATTTATTATAGAAGAGACAATATATGAAGATGATTAATATTGTCATGAAAACTTTCAAAGCTTATACATTTCTAGTCGAGTAAGGTATGTTGACTGTTCAGATATTACATCAGTAGCACTTTCCTGATCATCAGCCCACGCCTAATCTTAACATACCACTCCAATGACATATAAAAATGTTGATTTTTGGTGGATTAGAGATTCACAAGTTCACTTGACGATATTATTCATACAGCAAGTCATCTTTATGTTACAAAAAAAATAATAACTGGTAAAACAAAAAGAGGACATACAAAAAACTTAAGATTACGGAACACAGTTTATCAGTTTTTTTTTTTTGGATGCCCACAATATTTGTTTAGCTCAACATACACAATAACTATTTAGCAAAAAAAATACACTCAACACATAAAATATGAATGAGAGACAGAACACGTCACTGCTGCAGGTCATGTAAATTTTGACAGTATATTGACGGCTTCATGCTGGAAAAAGCGATATTTACACTAATCCGCTGAGTATAATCCACGTTAGAAGCTCAGATCTGAAGATATTCACACAAAGCCGAGTAAGGATACTTAGCAAGACGTTAATTCACAGAACTTTAGCATTCAATTTATTATATATAACTGAAAGTTTATACTAACATGACTAAAAATTTATTTCAACGTTATATTTTGCATAAATAATATTATTACTATGGAAACACTCTTTAGCGATAAAAATGAATTACTGAACCTGAAACAATGACTGTATTTGAGGTCTCAGATATTGACATGATCAGTAACACAACATTATGAACTTATTAAATATACACATTTAAACAGATAATTAGTTATTTACATAATGCAGTACGGAAATTTCTAAGGCAGCGTCCTATGCGCATAGTCGGAGACATTTTGCAATGGAGTATTTTTGTAATCAATCTATAAGTCAAACAACATCTCCCGTATAAGTTTCGAGGCTTATTGAGAGTAAATGGAATCTGTTAGTAATGTATATAATATAATCTCTATATTATATTCTATGTATTATATAAAAAGTAACAAACATTGGAAGAAACTCTTCAAATTGCTATTTTGTTTTAATCTCATTTCGTTAATTAATAAAAACACAGTAACTCAATATATAATACACAGCTAATTTTAGTACTAAAATGAATATAAACCTATAATAATATTAAGCTATGTACAGAAAAGGCTTCAAGATTTAAGTTTTCACATTCTTCTTATATTTCCGTTTGTTCTTGGAAGTTTCATTTGTTTGCGGAGCAGATGTCGGCGTTCTCGCACTCGCACCTGTCGAAGAAGGTTGGCCGCCGTTTGTTTTGGCTTTTGTGTACAAATTGTTCAAAAAGTCTTCGAAATTGGCATCATGGGGAGCACTACATGTAAAAATTTTAAGCATTATTTCCATAGGCAAGTAAGAAAAAGAAAAGTTTTTACATGATGGATAATAGTGAATTTAATGCAGCATAAAGTCAAATACTAATCATAGAATGTATTTCAAACCACCCAAAGATACTGGCAAGACTAGTGAGGAAAGGACATTTGATGTAATCCTGGATTGCGTACTGTCAGATATTGTAAAATGTGTTTCTCCAGTATACACGCAGAACTAGAAACTTATTCAAAACATTCCTTGTATGATAAAATGGCTGTAGTCTGTTAACACATTCAATGCTGAACCTGCTTTTTAGTATGCAGTTGAACACGCTAGGCGTGTTCTCAGCATCCAATGTGTTAAATGAAATTAGAAAGCAGTTTGTAAATCTTAGACACTTGAGAGATGTATAGTTTGTTTTAAAATTAATACAACGATATATACCTGTTAATGTTTTGTTTCCCCGACCCACTCGGTTGTAATTTATTGCCTAAAACAATTCGATAACGCACGTGATGGGTGTTCGCTTTCAGGTGGTTGAGATTTTTTTTCTGCGGATAAATGCATGTATGATATAATTTGTCAATAAACATAAAACATCAAAACAAAAATGAGTCATTAAATTTTACCTGGCATGCAGCCCATTCTGTTATTTGATAAACAGCTCCGTCCATACAAGCGTAGTACATCCAAACTAAGCCCCAAAATCCGGATTCAGCCCAAATATCCCCCTAAAAGAAAAACATTATATTTGTATATATTTAACAGATCACTTATTAGATTAGTAATTAACCTTTTCTCTACTATATAGGTCATGCTCGAGATGACTACAGCGCGTGTGACTCATATAGTGGTCATGATTATGGCACAGAGATTTGATTGTATATTTTCACACTTTTATGGCTCAAATTTCGTTGATTATGTTACTGAATATATGGTTTTTAAATACCGTATATTGGATTCGCAAGAAAAAATAGCCGTATGATTAACAGCGAAAAGCTAAAAGGATGCGTTCAGCAAACCGCAAAGGATCATAATTCAGATACAATAAACAGAAATAACTACCTCCTTTGCCGAGTGATTTATCTTGCACTGTGCACAGTATCGTGCAGCGTAACAAGGTCTGGTGGTGAGTGTTCTTTTATGGCGACGCGTGCAATTGGTACAGCGGATAGTCCCGGCGGCGTGTCGCACTTTGTCGTGTAGCTGAGCCAGCAGCTCTGAAAGTTCTGACCAGGCGGCCTCCATGTGGCGCGATTCTAGTAACTTCCGATCATATGCTTCACGTCGTTCCTGTAAATTTTAAGAATGCAATATGTGAAGGAGGAAGGATGCAATCTCAAAGTCTCATTAGTGTGTTTTTAATAAGTGTATTTTCCAGTTGGAGTCGCAGTGTTTTGTAGAGTCGGAATCATGAAAACCTTTTGAAAAGTTTGAACTTTTTATTTATGCATATAACATGCATAATATGAAAAATTTGGCTTTTGGCCGGATTGGTAGGTTGATCTTTAATTTAATACACATAAATAGGAAAGGTAGGAAAAAATCCTTTTCAGTCAGTTTTTTCTGTAACCCATTTCATTTGACATTTGCCGATGATAATTATTTTGCTGTCCCCCATGGGGGCAAAGGCTGCAGTGACTACATTGAAAAAATGTTATCAAGAAGAACGTTTTGAATAGTACGTGAATATGAATGTATGTGTTACATTTTCGGCAATCACGCAAATACATGTAATACCAGCTATTCATTTGTAAAAAAATATTTAAAAATAGCCATTTGATTTCAGCCAATGACACAAATACGTGATGTATGAATACAGAAAATTATCATGGTTTCAAAACAGGTTTATTTAATTTCGATTGCAATCTTGCAATAAAGCTCATGTTATTTTTAAATGTCAAACATTCTAATTCTTTACTTATTTTTTTTTCTTTTACTGAGCATGGAGAGGGAAGATGGGATGGGATGAGAAAAATAAATGATAAAAAATCAAGGTAAAATAATTCTCGCCTAGTTACACAAACAATTCAATTGATTGTTTGAACACGGCATTTTTGAGGTGTTTACTATGAATTAGATTGATTAGAGACTCACCGGTTCCCCAATCAAGTCGAATGCGTGCTGTAATATTTTAAAAGCTTCCTCCGCTCCGGGTTGTTGATTTTTATCTGGATGAACTAGGAAAGCTTGCCGTCTATAGTAATGCTTTATATCGTCATCGGAACACTGAACAGCTACTCCTAAAATACTAAAAAAGTACATGCGATATTGTCATAAAGTAAACTTTTTACAAAATTTTATCTTCAAGAAAGCAAAACAAAAAGCTCCTTTGGAAAATATTTTAATACGAATGCACTTGAGCACATGGCTGTTAAATTTGTAGAAAATAACTGTCATACCAATTTTAAACAACTCCAGGGTGTACTAATAATTGTATTGAAAGATCAGAAAGTTGGTATTGTTAGCTATAAATTATGCAGAGATAGAAATACTTTGTTTCACAGATCTGTCCATTCAATATTTTATAAACAATGTATCTATCTAAATTTCAAATGAAACAAAACTGATCCAAATTTTTTGGATCTAGTCTGAGTAATATATATTTTTAGACTAGATTTTATCACTATGTATATCTCTTGACAAAAATGTCACACATCTCGAACCTTTTTTTATTCAGAATATAGAGTGCGGTTTTCTCTATGAGCTGGTATAGATAGTCAATTTCGGTAGTTTTGTGGGTTGGAAAAATATGTCCAATTTTCAAAAAAAAGGTATACAGGAGGGAGTCAGTCGATAAAGTGTTATGACCCCAACTCTGACTCTTTCCAAAATACCATGACATGGATCCACAGCACTGGTATTCGTACAATAAAGTAATATAGTAAATTTACCTGTACGGATCTTTGCCTTTACAAGCCAGTAATCGTTTCATGGCATCATCCCCAGTGGCCGGCAGTGGAATGTTGCTTACATTGCGTTTAGTTTTTTCCGTCTCATTCTCAGGCTTGGCTACAATTTTACAACAATGAAGAATTCAAATAAAATAGATGTTTCTATTGCGGTAAGTAGGTTAGTTTACTGAAAATGATAAGAACTTACTCATGGTTTTGAACCATTTCAGTTTGCGCCAAAATCCTATCCGTGTACTGCCAAACTTCTTGTCGATGTATGTGCCAAAGTTACACACCCATTGTGTATTTGTTGCCTGCTCTTTCATAAATATCCATAGACTTTGGGACCATTTGTAAGATTTTGTACATAGTGTTGAAAACCTGTTAAAATTTATAATAAAATAAAAAAAAACAGTTTTAACTATTGATTGTATTAACAATAACTTGGCAGAACTCCATTATAACACGATGAAAAAATAGTATTTTAGATTCACAAATATTATCTTATATATAAAACCGAAACGGGGGATGTATGTCTGTAATTCCATTTTGCATTGTTGTTGCAAGTTCAAACAAACGAATTGATTTCGCTCGCGAAAGTTTCAACGGTAATTTTGTTTCGTTATCAATGTGTGTAGAGACTCCAATTACTCGAGTATCGAGTAGTACATATATAAAACCGAAACGGCGTATGTATGTCTGTGGGTCTGTAATTCCCTTTTGCATTGTGGTCATTAAGTTGCCATAAAAACGAATATGAAAGAAAATATGTTTGAATTTTTATCGGCGAAGACATTTAGTCAAAATGTAATAAATTAGTCTTCTACTGAACTTTTCCCGGCTTTTATTAATATAATAATGTTTTTATTTACGTGAAGGTATTATTTGACATTTCTTTGACAGCAAATTAGATTTTTTCCTTGAATTTTGACATTTTAATGGGCGAGAATGGGGCTGTCAATATATGAAAGGGGCTGTGAAATGTCAATGCCAGTCTGAAATGTTCATTTTAATTCCATTTTAATTGACCTAGACTTTTGAATTTCGAAAAAAGTTGTTTCAACTTGGCCCGTCTGAATTTACGCGCCGAGGTGAACATAACCCCAAAATGGTCCGAGCGAAGCCGGGTTCGAACACTAGTTATTTTATATAATATATAGTTTATAACAAATATAGGTTTATTGAGGGGTTATTATTGTTCTGAGAGATACATAAAGTACCGTAAATACCGTATTTTTCAACAAAAGTTAGGAAGCTAGAATAGATGAAGAGAGTATTTGTGTATCTCTTCTTAGTCAGTTTAAATACAATAGCTTAAGTGAATGTAATTTTAAACAGTTTTGACAAGCACGTAAGCAGAAATTGCTATCAACTATATATCATATAAAATAATATTCATAGAACTAAAATACTTTGCTATGTCACCACTGTGAAATGTGTATTTATTAGCGAGACCAGAATATTTTACAAAGCCTGACTATTGGTTAAATTCATCAGCGTTAAATTATAAATCAAATATTTATCATACGGTAAGAAAAATAACTCAATGCCTACACAATCAATCAACAAATATTTATCTTTCGTCAAATATAAATATATTCCATGACTGTGTAATACAAACTGAATGAAACTTACAAATCGACGGAGAGATGCGCGCTCATTTGAAAAATATCCACCAGAAGGTTATAAAACCAGACCATTACACTGATTAAAATGGCTAGCCAGTTTTCTGCATGCGCTTGTAATATGCCCAAGTAACCGGCGCCTCTGCCTTTTTTCTGCTTCGGTTGAGTACCTCTTTTATTTTTATCAGAGCCGCTCTTAGCAGATTTAGAATTATAATTGGATTTCCCATCTTTAGCCTTCCGTTTAGTTTTATCATTATCGTTACTAGGCTCTTGATAAACAATCTCCTCAGCTCCGTTCATGTAAGCACTGCTGTTTGTTTCTTGTTTGTCACTTTTTTTAGCTGGTTCGGATTTTTTGGCTGTCCGTTTTTTAGTATTGGTTTTCTCTTCAGGCTGAGGAACGAAAACAAATTCCGAGTCGCAGTTTGTGTAATTTGGTGTTTCTTGCGATGGAGAAGATTCTGTATCATTAGATAAATCATCCAAAGAAACCCATTTTCTCACATTTTCATTCTTATATTTGTGTTGTTTTCCAGAATTTGAAATCTTTTTCGGGAACTCTCCACTATTTTCTCCGCTGTCGCTCCCTGATGACACTTGAGCATGGAACACATTTTTTCTGCTTGCGTCTTGCTTCTTTCCTTTCTCTTCACCCTGCATAGGTTTATCTGAACTACCCATAAAGCCTTTTGTCTTGTCCAATTTGCCTAAGCCTTGCTTCATATTGAATTTATTCTGTTCTTTCCCGTTCCATTTCTTTTTAGTGTTTTCGGTAATGTTTTGACCTTTCGGCGTTTTGGACACTACTGCCGAGTAAGAAGGTCTCATAGGCTTGACTTCAGCGACAATTCGTTTTTTACCGGTTACCTCGACACTAAATACACCGTCTTGCTCTTTTCGATTGAATTGTTCGACAGGTTTCACCTTTTCCGGTTCTATGTTACCATGGGGAATATCTTGTCCTCTCTGCGCCGGTTCTACGTTTAAATTGACCAATGACGGATCTCGTTGATAGTTGATATTCGGTTGGACGTTCAGAAATGTGTGCCCGAAAGGTGTGTAAGTACCTGAAGGATTATTATTCCAGTTGCCAAGGAAATTATCAATTAGATGCTTTTTACCAACAGTTGGTGTTTCATATGTTGGTAAATTAGACAAAGTGGGCGATTCCAAATTATTGTTTTCATGCAGCGATTGGTGATTCCGATTAAGATCGTTGAACTGCTGTTGTTGCATTTCTACAGATGGCATATGCCCGTACGACGGCGGTTCTAAATGTATGGAAGAGGTGTCGGGGGGCATATGATTCATCGGCGGCATATAATTCATCATCATGGGTAAACAATGAGGCTGCATGGGCACGTTATGCCTTATGTTGGGATTAAAAAGTTCATAATTGTTAATTGGGACCATGTATTTTGGTTGATTCAATTCATTGTAAATAATTTTAGTTTTCACGATTTGGCCATTGCCCAAATCCAAACATGCAAAGCCTTGCTGGTTTTGCATACTGCTCAAGTCAATATTTGCATTAAGATTTAAATATGCATTCTCGCTATAGTTCCCGTGACAATTGTCAACGTTTGCTGACGATTCCGCAGGCTTCTCGCAGTTGTTGTTTGGAAAGACGTTGGAAGAGAACACATCTTGGTGGGAATATCTTTCCTGCATCAAATGATCCGGAGATGGAAGAAATGCCTCATTATTCACGCGGACTTGTTGATTTCGGTTTGGATTGACGCAGGTATTGTCATTTTGATTCATCGACCACTGTTCGTGTATTTCATGATAAATATCCCGATCGTTTGGTGAATCTGCCATTTTTGGTTAGGAGACTCTCATTCGCATGCAAATGTTGATAAAGCCGAAAACGTGAAAATTGCAAAAATAGGGCATGAGAACGTTTTAACAACACGTATTAAATACGAAAGATGACCTGCAGTATAATAATCTTTCACAATTTTCTACAGGTCAGCTTTAAATTAATAATCGAATGACAGACGACGGCTTGAGTTTTGATTGCAATGTTGTCCTAAATTAAAAATGTTTCATAATAGCATACTCTTCAACAAACTATTTTTGATGTTCGATAAATGGAGCAAGAATGTCCGTACTATTCATTCAAAATTATAATGATAGAAAAGGAAATCATTCATTATACACACGTGCTAAAACTTGGTGTATGTTATATAGTATTATCAAAATAACTATTAACATGTTCAGTAATTTTGAAATTATTACGTTACAAATAACTAAAAATTCAATATGGTTTTGATGTACGATATAACAAAGACTTAACTAAATTATTTGTATAAATAAACTATAAATTATAAAAAAATAGAGCAGATAATTATTATGCTCTGGCAATTTTATTCCTTTGGTTGCTCAGGTCGTATGGGTGCTCGCACTCTAATTTATCTGTGAACTATATTTCAGGATCGGATTAAGTTATCATGGGTTCCAAACTCCTAAATTTCACCTCTTCAGCAAGGGTAATACCATTTTCGACAGTAAACATGTGTAATAAGCTTTAATACAGCCGGCATACATTTTGGTTTTTATTATGCAATATTTAAGTTGTATTTATGGTTTGAAAGTGAGTGCAGTCCTTCATGACATTAGAATGAACTTCTGAAAACCTGGAAGGAAATTTAATCACGATGTAATCAACGTCTACAAATTTTCAATATTTCGCTGAATTGCTGTGGTTGCATTAAAAAAATCATTTGACTAAAATGACCTTGTCACAGCTATCAAGGGTTAATTCTGTTTTTATATTACTCTTAACCCATTATTTCATTTAAACAGTTTTTAAGTCTTGTAAGCTAAATCGTTTCCGATAATGATTTTATCCAACGCTATGAATCAGTGTAAAAATTGTCTTAAATCTTCTGTCAGGTATATTGTTATCTGTAGGTTAAAATCAGGTGACATATGTAATAATTTCATTAATACATAATTATATTTCATAACTCGATCCGTAATAACTTTTTAATATAGAAGCAGCTTGATAATGATGGTGGCAAAATCAAACCGAGAATACTGATAATAAGTGTAATCTTTGAGGATTCGTCTACCCAGTTTTATTATCAAATTGTGCAATAACATAGAAACTAAAAAATATGACCAGTCGTTTTAAATGTCTCCAGCTTTTAGAAGTTATTATTGTGACTTAAATATATCATTCACGAGGAGTGATCTTACCGTATATAACCCCTGAAAATTCTGTCATGTGTTCACATATATTAATTATTGTTAACCTGATTTATATTTAAATGACAGTGAAACACATTCATGGTATAAAGATAAAACAGGTTCCATGGTTTTATTTTTACATTACCATAATAAACAAAACAATATTTTCACTTCTATATTATTATGTGTTTGGTAAAATTAAAAACGAAAATGTAGGTTTTGGTTCAGACTACTGTGTATTGAGACATGGAAAGTATGAATGTAATTTTTGCTCATTTCAAAATATATTTATACAGTAGGACTCAGTCGACTGGGGATTGTTTATTTTTGACTGATATTTGCTTATTTTTAATGTCTTTTCATTATCTATTTTCATTATCTTGAACAGCAAGAACATGGTATTCTTAGAAAAAAAGTTGAATGATCCTAAAAACTCTTTAGCAGTATAAATTAAAAACAAAAATATTTTATTCTCCAGTTGATGTGATTTTTATTCCTTTTTAATCTGCATTAGTCAGAAAAATGTTTTCTAAGCAAAAGTCTACCTTAGATTGTTTTGCAGATAAGTGATATGCGGCATGATATATATATTTCTCTTGTACCAATTATATGATAGATTAGAGGATCTTGGGGCCTAGTTTCCAATGAGGCATCCTTTTATAGCAATGTGTCTTCCTATTTTGCATAAGTTTGGTGTGGTAATTTTTCTCAATCTCATGTGATTAATATCTAACTGATATGTTTCCACAGAGAGCAGGCTTAACAAGATACCGGTACTATTCGACCACCCATGATGCAGATCTGGTCGTTATTGGAACCGGCCCTGGAGGATACGTGGCTGCCATCAAAGCCTCCCAGCTAGGCATGAAGGTATATTCATTTATAAAATATTGTGCTATATTTTGTCATATCCGAAACATAAATAAGATTGTCTCCTTCTGTAAAATGAGTTTGTTTCACAGTGGATTCCAATATATATGAAATGCGGGCATTGCTCAAAAGCAGGGTTGTCCAACTTAAGTCCAAATTCAAATTTATACCAGGTGGCATCCAGAATTACAAATACTGCAGATAAACTAAATAACATGGAATGGTCGGGTCTTACCTGGAGTTAACTAGGAAAATTCAGAGCTTAAAAAATATTGAAACTGACAAGATAAAAACAGTAATTTTACTTGGTTTTTTGCCTCTACTAAGAAAATCTACTTTTAAAGTTGACCACTAGAAGCGTGATAATATGTAAATTCTAGGTGAAGCCTAATATTTTATAAATTATATTTGAATAATTTCATAATGTTATAGTGATGAAATAATATTATCCAATTTTAGGTAGTTGCTGTAGAGAAGGAATCGACACTCGGCGGAACATGTTTGAATGTAGGATGTATCCCTTCAAAGGCGTTGTTAAATAATTCACATTACTACCATATGGCCCATGGTGGAGATTTGACAGAGAGAGGAATCAATGTCTCAGGGGTGTCTTTGGACCTTGACAAAATGATGGGACTTAAAAATAATGTTGTTAAATCATTAACAGGCGGCATAGCTCAACTGTTCAAGAAAAATAAGGTGAGTTTATCAAGCCAAAGTCGGTCGGATACCCAATCCATATATATAACATACATTGTATCAGGGATGGCTCTTTTAATGGTGCTATGGTGCACTGATCACCCATTCATATTCAAGCAATATCAAAAGAAATATACCAATTTAGTCATTTAAAATTCCTTGCATGCTTCCATACAAATTTTGTAGGAATAGATGATGCACATATGTTTAGCGGACAGCGCAAAAATTATAAAAATACGTTTGTTTACGTCAGCCAATGACACACAGGGAGTGCATATTCGGAAATGTCGTAGAGTTGAAGCAGTAGGCAGCAAAAAGATCTGAGCTCCCCCTAAAAAATTGTCAAATTATGACGAGCGTCACAGAATGCATGTATCAGCTTTCCACGTATATATTGTTACGTATAGTAATGGTTAAGTTGTTCCCAACTCATCTCTTAAACAGATGGAGGATGGATTTCTTGCATAAATATTTTTTTGGTTTGCACTCCCTAATATTCTTGTTATCGGCCATCACTGCATAGTATCCTTAATGGAGTTACAAATACTGCAAAATAGTTCAAATAAAAAAACGTGTAGGGATCCAGATTATTGATTTATTTCATTTTTTCTAAATATTCATTGAGCTTATAATTTTTTTTTTTTTATATAAAAAAAAAAATTGGCATTACAGCTTACGCCAAATATTCTTAATTGTGAAAGTCAAACGAGATTAACTCGATGATAAGTAATAAATCAGTTGTGCACAAAATCAACGATATATAACATACACCCAGCCCAAGATCTCTTTTTTGAAAAAATCTAACCTTGCCGGGAATTGAACCCGGGTCTCCAGATCGCTAGGACAAAGCTCTTGCCACTAGACCACAGGGACCGACAATTATGAGCGATTTCCGTTGAATTTCATATTATTTAATGATTTAAGATAACATCTATTAGTGGACATGGTGAAATAACTGCTCCTGGACAAGTTTCTGTAAAAAAGGCTGATGGCACCATTGAAACTGTGAATACAAAAAATATCCTCATAGCTACCGGATCTGAAGTGACACCGTTCCCTGGAATAGTGGTGAGATATTTCATTTAAGTTGCTGGTATTCATCCTATTGGTAACCGTATAAATGACCCCTTTTTAAACCATATCCTCTCCCTGTATACATTGCTACCCCATGTCAACCAATTCTTTTATTTTCATGGTAGCATTGTTTAGTTTCAGAATAGTTTAATCATTTATTAGAGCTGTTGTTTCTGTCTGTCATATTTTGCTAAGGAATTGTTTTTCATGTTTACCAACTATAGATTCTGAAAATTTTTGCAAAGAATTATAATTCAAAACGTAATGAATGACCTATTTAAAAGCTGTGTAATGTAAGTAGAGATAATAGAATCGCTCATTTAATTTGAATATTTGATATCTAAATCACAGAATGAAAAACTTTTAGTTAAGGTTTATGAAAATATTACATCATAATAATTATCACTTTTAAGGTGTTCACTGTCTACATGGTTGAAAGGCATTATAATAAAAATAATAATACATTTTTAGTACTTTTTCCACATAAAATTTATTTGATCAGGACCGGTTTCGCTCATGGCGAGCATTGACTCATTGAGCTCATGGCAAGCATTTCATCAGTTGACAATGCTCGCCATTAACGAAACCGGTCCTGATCAAATAAATTTTATGTGGAAAAAGTACTAAAAATGTATTATTATTTTTATGAATTTCAATTTTAGTTGTAAAACTTTTGAAATGGGTAATTAAATGAGGCTTGTTTTGTATTTGTATTTATCTTTTCCAACTATTGTTACATTCTGCTCTTTGCTTATCTATTCAGGTTGACGAGGAAACAATAGTTTCATCGACTGGTGCTTTGAGTCTTAAAAAAGTTCCTGAACATCTTGTAGTTATTGGAGCCGGAGTAATCGGTCTTGAACTTGGATCTGTATGGCAAAGACTAGGAGCTAAAGTTACAGCAGTAGAATTCTTGGATTCCATTGGAGGCAAGATACAATTTTATAGATTGAAAATAATTAAATCACATTAATTATTTTAAATATAAGACATCACAAACACCCATGCCGGGATTAAAAACCAGGGACGTCTGACTGCTAGGTTAAAGTTCCCATTTGATTACAATGGCCCGCCTATGAACTATGCTATTATTTCATTATTGGTTGATGCATTGCTAAAATGATAAGGAATCTCATTTAACAGAAATCAAAATCATTGACAACTAGATATCCAGCTCTAAATAAATATGTAATACTGTGAATTGTCATTTTATTCAGGAGTTGGAATTGACATGGAAGTAGCAAAGACATTCCAAAAGATTTTGACAAAACAAGGACTCGAATTCAAGCTGGGAACAAAGGTAACAGGTGCCACCAAGCAAGGAAGTACCATCAAAGTGGATATTGAATCTGTAAAGGATAACAAGAAAGACACTGTAAGTGTATCATCATATTACAAAAAAGTATTTCAATAATGCTGTTAAAGAATGTATGAAATTTCATTATTGACAAAATATTCCATGTATCTGAAAATGTTCTACATTTCTGTTCCTATAAAACCCTCACTAACCCATATAAATATGATTATCCCCAGGCAAGAATTTAAATAGATTTGTCATGTTTTTATTATAGTTGGACTGCGATGTTCTGTTGGTGTGCGTTGGACGACGGCCTTATACTGAAAATTTGGGATTAGATAAAATTGGAATCATCACTGATGCCAGAGGACGTATCCCTGTCAATGAAACTTTCCAAACCATCGTTTCTGGGTGAGGCAAAATAATGATTATCTTGATATTGAATTGTTTCCTTCTGTTGCTGATTGCATTGTAGTAGTTAATCAACTGATATGTTACTATATCATGGATCAAAAACAATATTGTAATCTCCAAAAATTTCTGATCTAGAGAATTTCTTTCTATTTTTATAGAGTTTACGCTATCGGAGACTGTATTCACGGACCTATGCTGGCTCACAAAGCTGAAGATGAAGGTGTTGTCTGTGTTGAAGGAATGACAGTGAGTTTGATCTTACATTAGAAAAGTCGCATTAGTGTGTATCCCTTAATATGCTCGTGCTCAATTATACTTTTTTTAAATTTCAGGGTATGCCTGTTCACATCGACTACAACTGTGTTCCCTCTGTAATCTACACGCATCCAGAAGTCGGCTGGGTAGGAAAATCCGAAGAAGACCTTAAAAAAGCTGTGAGTCCTTGTTCCTTTGATCATTCTAACTTTACTATCAATCGTATTTCTAATATTATTCTATGCAGTTATACATGACATATCATATTAGTATGGTATATTAATTGATGTATGAAATTAGTTTTCTTATTTAACTGTGTGTCTGTTTCAGGGTATTGCTTATAAAGTGGGCAAATTCCCCTTCATGGCAAATTCCAGAGCGAAAACTAACAACGAAACCGATGGATTCGTTAAAGTATTGGCTGACAAGGCCACCGACAGGATTCTGGGTACACATATAATTGGGCCGGTAAGATCTCCAAAAATATGTTTTTTTGCCAATTTTTCAAAAATCCAGAAGAATCTTTCTACTTGAGGCATCAGATTTTTTTTTACATGCTATAAGTTCAATTATTTGTAGTTTGTTTAAAAAACAATGCAAGTGGAAATGCAATGATTTTCATAATTATTTTCAATTTAGGGTGCTGGTGAATTAATCAATGAAGCTGTCCTGGCGATAGAATATGGAGCCGCTGCAGAAGATGTTGCTAGAGTTTGTCACGCTCATCCGGTAAGTCAATCTGCCCATATTGATATTATATTTTACTATTCTTTCACAGGAAATCAATTCGTTCCATTTTCTATCCAGTATTATCTAATGGGATTTATTTTACTTGAAAATCACTGTCTAACTTGTTCTAGACTTGTTGCTGATTTGGCAACAGAATACTTCAAAGTACACAATTTTAGATTTTTTCTGATGTTTTTTCACACCTCATTCTTACGCATCTTTTTAAAAATGAGATAAAAACCGATGATGAATAATCAGTTGACAGTTTATGCACAAAATCCATATTTTGTTATTTTTATGTTTGCAGACATGCGCAGAGGCTTTACGCGAGGCTAATCTCATGGCATACTGCGGAAAACCCATTAATTTCTAGATAGCATTTAATGTATAGAATTATTTATTTACAACATGCAAAAAATTTGTATATATATTTAAATTTGTTTATATGTTATGTCTTCATAGAAAATTTATAATTCTGATATTTTGATTCAAAAATAATATTGAATTCTTATCTGGAGGACTCTCAACGTATTTTATCATTTTGAATCATTCTTCCGACTAGTGAAATATTTTTATTGGTTGAGTAGATTGTCACATACAGATAAATATGTCATCGCATTTCACATTTTTTCAATAAAAATCATATAATAATTAGTAATTTGTTTTATTGATAAAAATACTGAAAAAGTAACATTTAATGAATAAATAATCTGAATTGACAGACAGAAAAATTGTTGACACTTAAAAAGTACAAAATAATCTTTTATAATTGTAGACAGATAAGATATAAGACTGAGCAATTCGAATATATAGTAGAAAAAAAAGAAAAGTAAAGAGTTACATTGAAAGAAGCTGAAAATATCCTTATACTATTTGGACAAATCACTTAAAAAAAGAAAAAATACAATATCAAAAGGTATTTGAAATAAGATTATTAAGGATTTATAAAAACGTTCTCCAAAATATAAATATATAAACTTTATAGAAATATTTTGCAAAATAACATTCAATATCGGTGAATTTATTTCATTTGGCATAGCATTATTTTTCCTTGGTCATTTTTCACTCTCAAATAATTCTTTGAATTGGTTAACAAATTTTATTTAAGCTGCCAATGTTTTGTTAATATAGTATTTTCTAAATGCTCTGCAAAATACAACAGCAATATAAATAAAATGGAGATCACTCAGCACGGCCAGCCGTACTTTTTAGTTCTACAATCTAAGCACTATCATTTAGTACACTCTAACAATCATTATATGTACTTTACATTAAGAAAAAAATACTAAGAAGTTTTTTAAGAAGAAGGATAAAGCAACCACACGTGTACATAACATCTAGCCAATTTGTATTCCACGAGCCCTTATAGCATTCGACAAAGTATTCATTACAACAGTTGATAGACTAACGCAACATACATAATACTCTTAAAAATTGCAACTTAGTACTATAACATAACGGACTAAATATATATTAATAAAATCTGTCATGCATGTTTGATACATAATATAACATGTAAAAAGCATAATCTATGATTATATACAGATAATAATTAGACTAATGGACAGAAGCGCAGCTGGAAATAGCTGTTTTAATACAATCATTATAGATAGGTACAAAAACAAAATAAATAATTTAAGACCTATAACATGCTATCACCATATATCAATTTGATATTAGCATATTAATACTAAATATGTCATTATTTGCAACAAATTTTCAAATGGTCAGTTCCTCAGCTCTCGGTATACCAATGCGGCTGTGAAAAATTACCATAGCATCATTTACAGGCTTTTTTAGAAAATACACGTAGTTCTCAATTAATTTGTGTATAGAAAAGTTTTCACCACAGTGAAGAATAGATAAAGTAAAAAATGCTTTTAAAGAAAAGCACCGATTTAACGATACAAAATTAAATATACTGAGAACTATCTTATTGACTCAGGACTCGTAACCTAAAAAAATACTGAAATTAGGCTTTAAGAATAATTCATAATAAATACTCGAAACATTTTAGCCTCTGAGAGAGTACAGTTATGACAACCTCCATTTTTTTCAATTTCATTTTACTTTGGAGATTATTTGCATAATTTTACTGACAAAAACATCATTACTAGTTTTTTAATAAAAAATTTATCGCCCTCAAATATCCTCCAATAAAAGAAATGTAACTTCTAAAGGTAGAGCTCGACGTACAATAAAATTTTGAGGATTCAGACTCCTGGGTGTGGGCTTTATATCTTTACCAAGATTGCAAAATATTATCACACAATTCTAAATTGAACGCTGTCGACAGGTGTTTCTGATAATCGACTTTGTTCTTTCTGCAAAATAGAGCTGAAGCCATATTGACTGCGTGGCCGTCTGCAATAGCGAGAGAAAAAATATTTTCCAGTTCATTTATATCCAAATTGTTATCAATCCAGAATGTCGTCGCTTGGTCAACGCACTCTTCCCACATAGTTATATTACATGGCAGTATATCAAGTACGGATTTGAATACATTTTTAGCTCTACCCGTCACATCTTCAGCGCAGATGTCTTCGGCAGGATGAGCGTCGTTATCGTAGATCAAATATTTATTTTCACTGCACTGACAGTTCAAATTTTCTATTTTACTAGTAAAATTTTTGGCAAGTTTATTTTTCAAGTCGCCGGTCTCATAAAAACTCCTGCTCTGGTTTTTAATATCCTGCAGTAATATATCATAAACTTGGCCCGGATTATTCGGGTTGCCGCTCAAAAAATTTTCTTTGGCGCACAGCATGTTATAGTTATCTGATGGATTGTGCGATTCGGTAGAGTGCTTTAAGAAGAGTGGGATTTTAGCGTCTAGGTTTTTAATATACAGAGCGTTGAGTTGAAGGTTTAAGGCTTCGACGAGGTCTCCTCTCATGCTTGCCAATTGAGCCCGAAGGTGTATGTCTAGCAGAGGTGTGTCGTCGTCTACAAATTGGCGAAGATGAAACAGAGTGTTGACGGCCCACAGAGGATCTTGAAAGTCTTCGAAACAGTTTACCGTGTTGGGCGCTCGCTCAAATGGGGGTTCGGGTGAGTGCTGATACAGCTGGTCTATAAAATGTGCGGGCAGAGGCAATCTTCTGAAAGTTCTCTGCGCAGGTAGAGGCGAATCCGGCAGCCGTATGATACGTTTAGTTATCTTCGACTTGACGATGCGAGGTTCTCCTTTGCAATTTTCATCCTGAAACTGAGAAAATTAACCGTTGATTTTTCAAAAGTCATTCTGTCATTCAGAATGTTAACTTGAATATGTATCAACATACCTGTTTGTACGAGTTCCCAGTGATAAACAATTCGTTATCGGCATTGAAGAACACTGTATAATCACCTCCGCATCCGATACCGAGCCTTCCAGAACAGTATTTGTTTTCACTCATACTTGAATTGAATGAATTTTTGTGTTTTTGGGTTATACTCGCATAACTCTCATCGACACTTGGAAGTAAATCTACAAGCGTTCTAGAAAATTCAACTAGTGTTGGTAAGCTTAATTGTCTTTGGTCGCCGGTACCTAAATCAAAAAATATGTTATTAGAACTGTAATTGCTCCATCCTTTCATGAAAATGAAATGAATGAAGTGAAACCATTAGTATTAAAATATAAATTCAATTCATATTCTCACCTAATTGGCCATCAAAGTTGTAGCCCCAGATGTAAAGGGATCCATTGTCATTGACTAAACATGAATGATGCCATCCGGCTGACATCTGAAAAAGAGATAGGTGAATACATCATTCTAATGACCTTTTTAATGAAAGAATTGAAAAGGTTTTGGTTTGAAAATCAAACAATATGATTGAAAACATGTATACTGGATCAAATTAACAATTACATACTTCAATAATTTTCCCATTGACATTAGAGGTGTTTACTTTAGTGGGGCTCAGATGACTTTCATTAGAGTTTGAAGGCGACGGTGGAGACTGCTCATTACTATCACTGTTTGGTTTTTTGTTCACATCTTGCGCCATCGCTTTTGTTCTTCTCGCAGATATTGCTCCAATTCGAAGACTTTGAGGACTAGAACCCCACACCCATATTTCATTATCCTCTGTCAGCGCCAACTGATAATAAAAATCACATTTGCGTTGAGTTTATGTTCCGTAAAATCATTTAGACGAATGTATTAAGCTTGAGAAGAGTGAACGGTTAATATATTACCGTATGAAAATAACCAACAGTTATTTTAGTGATGATATTTGGTCCGAGATCAATTCTTGTTGGTATGTTGTATTTGCCACGGTTGGAATTACCCATTTGTCCAAACGCTCCATTACCGCAGAGCATGACTTGCCCAGACTGAGTCAGCATTGCAGTATGACACGCACCGCATCCTGCGTATTTTATCTGAGAGAAATTAAATCCAGTATTTTAAAGGGGGTGAAAAACAGACATTGTATCAGTGTATTAATGAACGAGACCACGCATTACCTTTTCTGATTTCAATGTTGTAACTCTTTTTGGAACAAACTCATCATTTATGGTTCCGTGACCCAACTGACCGTGGACTCCCCATCTGTAAATATTAGTAAGCTAAATTATTACACTACAATACTAAAAAATGTGACTTGGTATCATAATAAAATATAGCATGGATTGTACAATGAACAGGAAAATATAGTCAAAAATAGTAAATACATGTATAAATTATTATCTATTTTTGGGTCATGGAACAATCATCTAAATTTACATTATTTCCTATAGGGGAATGCGTTTTGATTTATGACTGATTTTGATAACAGCAGTTTGAGGTTTGCTTAATATGAAAAATATTTACCCCCAAGTATACAGATTTCCGGCATCCGTAACACAGGCTGAATGATATTGGCCAGCCTCGATTTGTATGACTTGTTCATTATTCCATGAAAAGTAGCCTTTCTTCGAGACGGTGTCCGTAGCAATATCCTTTCTGATGCATCCAATAAGAATGGGTGTATCTATAGTTGATTTAATATTGCTTCCTACGCCCAACTGTCCAAATTTATTACTCCCTATCCCGTAAACCTAGAAGGAAAAAACCGATACCAATGTGAAAAACGATCCCAGTAAAAGAATATAGAATACATTGAAAGTTTTTGAGGGGAAAAATTAATAATGTGCACTTGAATCCTAACCCATAATAACATAAAATAATCTAGATTGAGCAATGGTTGAATTCAAAAGACATTGTTAACAGATTTAAGGCAATTTCAGAAAGCATTTTATAATAAACTCTGCTATACTAAGTGGGCTTTGCATTTAGGGACCCAACCTCGATCATTAATTTCACCATGATCAAGTATGCATTATTAATTTTATGTAATATAAAATTTTACTATACCCCATTTTTGGTGAGCAAGATTGTATGTTTTCTACCACACGCCACACTGATAGGTTTTCCCACAAGTTCCAGATCTATGTTCATGAATCCTGGTGATCCGTCCATATAAGTGTGGTAAATTTTGCTCTGATAAACAATCGCCCAGTGGCCATGTCCAGAAGAGAGAACTGCGGATTGTGGGTATGCGATCGAAGAAAGTGAACTTGGGAAGCTTTCAGAGCTAGTCAGTGACGATACATGTTTTGTCAATAAATCATTGGTGAGGAATAAATTATTTGCTGCCACACATGCAATTCTTGAGTGCAGTGTTGACAAAACACAGAAAAATGTTCTAATAAGTCTCCGCATTCCACTCAACTGTAAAAAAAAGCTTATTTCTACATTTCTCTTTATAATACTATAACCCTAAAAATACCTTAAAAGTAATTCAAATCAACAGTATTTTTTTTTGAAATCGTTTGAATTTTTGTACTTTTCCATGAGTTTTGTTGCTAATGACCCGGGCTTCGCCTTTCAGTAACTTCAGGCATTTCAAGTGCTGACAAGACTGACAGTCAGTTCAAGTACATCCGTGCACGTGAAATTCCTGATGATTCCAAAAGGCGAAACCCGGGACTTTAATGACAAAACTCGTGGAAAAGTACAAAATTAAAATTTGATATAGAAATTCCATCAACACCTTCAGTGGAAATCCTGCATTAACCCCTTCCCGGGCACGCCTGATTATACTCAGGTATTGAAAGTCGTCAAAAACGGACATCACGAGATAACTCGGGCAAACTTCATACGAAAATTACGAATTTGATCTAGTCCAAGCAAGGGCTGGACACAGACTAACAGATAAAAATATGTTATCACAAATTTGTGTGTGTATTTTGCATTTTCAAATGTGTACATATGTGCATATGTTAAATCAATTGGACCGGCAAGTGGTTAAACAATATGTATTTATGTTTTCAAATAAATTCATTACTGTATTTCTTCCATATTTCTTTTTTACAATCGATCAATCTATCCCAGTAGTTCTCAAGTAAAATAAACGTGTTTGAGTCACATGGAGAAAAAAAATCCGGATCCAATATATGTAAATAGCCCATTTTGTCAAAAAACGTCAAATAGGATATAGTATACGGGAAATGATGATATGCTAATACAATTTGCATTAAATAAAAACCGCATAACTTAAGAAGATAGACTGTTTAGGGTTGACAGATAAGACAATTTGTAGCTTCACATAAAACGTCTACCATGAAGGCTGAAATTGGCAACTAGCGATGATCACCACATTGATAATCAATGCTCTACAGATTTACAAAGTTCATAATCTTGAGGTTATAATTGGAAACTTTTTGATTAATAAGCAAAATAAACTTACGTGAGTATTAGGCTGAGATGTTGATAAATCTTTGAATATTACGTGAAAGCATTCTTGTAATGGACACATCCATATACAAAGTTCCTGTAAATAGAAAGTACATATTGATTGACCTAGCATTTAAATAATAGAATATATAAAAATATAATAAATATTAGGATTTTTAGTTAAACTAATTCATGCTTAAAAGGCATATATATAACATGGTCATATATTATGTCTATGACATATATACCTTTGACAGGGATAAATAAGTGTAATGATAAGTTATGAAAAAATTTGTCAACAGTAGGGGGCTCCCAGCCTATACAACATATATCATGTAATATGTCCCAATGATACGAGGAAAAAACCAGAATTGCTTCTGAAAATTAGGTATTAAACATAATTTACCTTCAAGAGAGGAGTGTCGAAAGTCTCACAGTATTGCTCTATATATTTGAGTAACGGTAGAGCCGAATCAGTGATGGTGAATGGTACATAATGTTTTGATATCACCGCAGACCACAATCCACGACACGGAGTTGTGAATCGATAGACGAGTGCTTGAAAGGAGGCCCAAATCATTCCTCTGTCAAATGCCATAGCTTTCACGGCTTCCCATAACCCAAGATCGACAGCCAGCGTTAGACATTCAGAGATTGTGTAATAAGTATTGCTGACTATAAATTTTAATCTGTAAGTGGAAATGTAAGAAAATCAAATATCCATTGAAACTTTGATAAACAAACAATTAATTAGGAATATTATTCAATGAGAGGTGATTTAATTGATGAACTTACAAAGCTGGAGTATTACTCTTGTCTTTAATCGTTTGAAGAGCATGAGCTACAAAGAATATATCAGCTGTGGGGGTGGATTGCGGCGCAATACTGGTGGACAACATTTCTGAATAAAGTCCTAAAGCGGCACAGCGCATAAGAATGGCATCCGAATCAACCTGGAAAAATAAAACAAACATGTTCAGAGACGGGCATTACATGAAAGATTTGAAATGTTAATTCTTAACTACTAGGAGGATATATTATTGTCTTATTGAAGTGTCCACTTACATTTGAGAGTTGGTAGAAAGATAGAGCTTGGCTAAAACAGTTTCTGGCCAGGAGCAGGTCAGCGGCTGCCAGTAAAAGTGGCTGAATACTAATTTTCAATGCAGCAGCAGTTTTTTCTACACCCTCATGAGCAATAATCAATTTATCAACTAACCATTCACATGGGTCGCATCTAAGGATAAGAAAAAAAACAATTTTTCAACATTATAAGTAAAAATACAACATAAATATTGATCAATTGTCAATTATTATGATCACTATTAAAAGTGAAAGTTTTAATTCAAACAATGATATTACCTGGTTGTTAATAGATATGTCTTTTTGTCGGAAACAACAAGACATGAATTAAGATCAAAACGTGGAAGATCAAGTTTTTTCAATTCAGTTGTATAATTCCACCGTTGAGTGTAGTGAGGATGGTTTGAGAACTCTCTAACACCGAAAGCCCCAACTATCTCTTCATCATCGTCCAATTTATCATCATAAAGTAAAAAAGATATTTTGTGTTCCTGAAAATTTTCATGGTAATGTTAAGGCCAGTGCTTTCTTTTTAAGATATGAAAAATGAACTACAGAATTTATTAAAATTTCATGATATTATTTAGTGACAGTATACGTATGTGAAAAATTACATCTTGAGATGCTAAATAGCTGCTATGTATTTGCAAGGATGATTTTCCAAATGTGTAAATAATTCTTTGTTGCCAAATGATGTGTTGTATATCTGCTGGGAGACTTCCCAAATTATATACAAACACGGGTTTGTGAACATCTATGTTGAGTTGAAGCTGGAAAACAAAAAAAAAACACAATTAATTTAATAGATGACCTGTTTTGAATGAAAATAATAAATACTATGGAAGTATGGAAGATTATGATTTTCAAGAGTCGGCAATAACAATAATTAGCATTGTTCAATCAAGAGTAATATACAAAAATAAGCAAGAGTTTACGTATTGCAGTCATGTGCAAAAGCAAATGCAGAACCCAATTGATGAAAGAGAACAGGCAAATAACATTTTGAGGTTTCGTTGACATTTTTATCCATTGTAACTGAATTTTGATAATTTTTATTATATTCAGATAAAAGGATTACTTACAACGAGTAGATTCTGTTTTTTATTGAAAAGTGATACGAAATGGCGGCCATCGGCTTGTTGGGGGCTCACTACCCATTGGATGGCACTCGGAACTCCCGCAGATGCTCCATCATCAACTTGTTCTTTCTTCTTTTTAGAAATATCGATTTCATGGTGAGAATCAAGAGTGATCGGCGTTGGGTTCAGTCGATTGACTGAAGATGAAAGATTACTCATTACATCTAAACAAAAATACCATCATTGGTCATGATATTATTTGCATGTGCATATCTACATATATAATCGGAATGTATTTAAATATTATTTTATTGTAGTTATTTCATTGAGGTGTCCATTGACAAAATTACTAATTACAATTTTAAAAACAAGAGCCATGAGAGCCTTATATTATATTTGCTCACTAAACATGTTTGATAATTAGTTCTCTGTGACTTTCTCGGTAAAATGTAATTTGTATGTGGTGCATTGTTCAAGTTAAAAAAATTTACTTTATTTGGTTAGTTATCAAAAAACAAAAAGTGTATACTACACACCTGATACAGACTGGCTTTTCATCTGAAAGAGTGAAGACATTTTGTCTGTTCCCATTTCTTTGAATGTTGCAATAAACGAGTCTAGCTTGGTGTTATTCTCTTTGGATTTGGGCAACACTTTTTTCCCCGATATCCAATTGTACTGTGAAGTCCTTTGCTCTAATGATAGTTGCCATTGTCTGTTTCTATTGCTACTAATCTATAAAAGAACAAATTGATAGATACATGTTGCCAAAGATATAAGCAGTGCTGTAGTCAAGAACATAGCAGAGAATATACAGCAACGCACTCTGTGTGTGATATTTTATATTACATTTTCAAAGTCATAACATAATTTTTCCAATATAAATATAGACTTTGGTTTATTTATTCTGCACACAGATTTTCTCTTGCTTCTAGTAATCAAAACTAAATAAACGATATTTGGGTTAATTTTATATACACCTATCCATAAAATTCAGTTTCAAATGGAACAATAACACTTACCAAAAGAGTTGTGGTGTCAAATGAGTGATCAATGTAAACAGTAAGTTTATTGACTTCACCAACGATGCAAGACTTTCCAATGATTTCTAAGTTTTCAAGAGAGAAAAATATCAAATCACCAGCCTAGAAAGATCCATAATTTAACATGTTAGACATAAACCAGATCGAATTTTTAAAATAATTCCTATGATTATTAGAAAATGAAGTAATGTATTATATTGTTTTATTTAGTAGACTGGATAATTTTTGTTTCCATATTCTGTATTGAATGAATCTTACAAGAGAAAATGATTCAATCAATATAATATATATAGCTTGTAATAACCATAAAATGATCAATTTTACCTTATCACCGATGATTGCTATTTGTTGTGATTCTCTCGTTTGCCACCAAACTATAGCAGTGGGATTGCGAGCATGATTGGGGTTGAGTTCAATTTTGGTAAGTTTATTAGTAGGCCATTTGAGATCATGTTTGATATCGGGTTCCAAAAAAGGAAGTACAGGCACAATCTGCAATGTGGACTGTGATAGCACCAAAAGCCAGGTGCCAGAAGGATCGAAACACATGTCAATAACAGGATATCTCTTCATATCCCATGGTATTTCTTTTGAAGACCTTTTACCGTCAACATCCATCAAATAGAAATAAAAGCTTTCATCAGATACTGATGCGAGAATCTTTTTTTGACCATTTTCACAAAACGTACATTTTTTTGTGTTAAATTCATAGAGAAATTCTAATTTAAATAAACGCGAATCATCACAGAGATCTGTATTTGGATCAACTAAATTAACTTTTTCGTCCATGATTGGGACCCAAAATTATAAAATTGCTTGAAATCAAGAAGCTTAAGTGGCAATGCACACCCTTAAAGATATTTAAATCAATAACGAACTATCTTCAGAAGTCTAGAAATTAATTGGAAAACTGACATTTAAACCGTGCAAACATCATCGCAAAAAATGGAATCAGTCACCATCGAAAACAGCTGAAATGTAGGGATACCAGTAGATGTAAATATAGGGATGCCAGTTGATAAAAATGCATTATAATTCAATAAAAAAAATCTTAGCGCCCTTACTACATTCTTCTAAGGCAGGGGTTACCAACCTTTTTGTACCTTAGAGCACATTTTAAAATATCGGTAGGTCGGCGGGCACCACATATTTTTTTAAAGCAAAATTTGCTTTGAAAATTATGTGAAAAATTGGTAATAAATAATACACAATAATATTTTTAAATTATTGTTTATATTCTATTATATAAAATAAATATAAGTCAGTGTGATCTTTGGCATTGCATTTTATTGGCCAGTACCTCATAATTAGGGGAGTATGATGACGTTCCTGTTAACAAGCCATCATAAAGATGTTCATCGGTGAGTCGAGATCTATATTTTGATTTTATTAAATTCATTGTTGAAAATAATGATTCACAATGGTATTTGGAACCAAAAATGATTTAATCTTATATGCCACTTTTTAAAAAAATGGAAACTTTTTTCCGTCCACTGTATTCCAGAAGTCCTCATCTGGTATTAAGGATGTTAACATAATATCACTCTGAAGGTCCAAAATCTCTAACTCCAGTTCTTCTGCCTTTACTTGAAAAAGCTCTGCAATATATGCAGCAATTTCTATTATATTCATTTGGCAAGTAAAAAGATTCTAGAGCTCTACTACTGGGTTACTCTAGCAGTGATCAATATCGATTTATGCAGACAAATGAGTTAGAATTAAGTAATTATTTGATTATTTTTGAAAATATTTTATTTAATTATTTTAGAAACTTATTCAAATATAATAAAATATATGAAAAATGAAATGAAAAATTCTTGTCGCGGTAGAATGGGAGTGGGCGCACACAAATCAGCCCGCGGGCATGGGGTTGGTAACCCCCGTTCTAAGGAATAGAATAAATAAGAATATATAAATATGAAGTCTTCTTTTATTTGACCATATCCACTCTCTATATAGAGAATAAAGTCACCACGCTGCGCTTCCATAATTCCCTGTCACCCGCCAGTTACTTTGCTTCTTACTATGACATGCCAGCATCCCACTGTTCCACCGAATAGATACCCCCTACGTACACCTCATGCTCATATGGAAAGTACCTAACCAAAGATCGACCAGGACGCCGGAATCTCACCGGTCAGAAGAAAAATTAGACATTATGAATTATTCTCATCCAAAGATTTGATAATGGACAAAATCTGTAAAGGGATCCGATAAATTTTCATAGTCCAGTAGTTTTTTGTCTTTTGATATGAAATTATTTGCAAATTTCTGTTTGAAATTAAAAAATGCGAATCAAAAAGTTAAATAATTCATTTATTATACTTTTCGAACATACTGTGACATTCAAAATAATAATATGTACGTGCAAATCTTTAACTCTTATGACTACTTTATAAAAAGAAAAATTATTTGAATTTCATAAATACATAATGATGGCATTTTACTAAAAAGCTCAAAGTTGCAAAAAGCTAACCTGGCGCATATTCCACTTCTCTATTAAAAAAATTCAAATGATACTTCTGCTACGAAATATTCATTTTTTTATCACAACTCTATGATGGTATATTATTTTCCGTTATAAATAACAATTCTATGTTTGAAAACTACTTTTGTTTATGTAATTTTCATAAACTTGTAACACAATAAAAGTAGTTGTCAAATGAAAATTTGAAACAAACATGGACACCTCGTCCGATGAAGAATTCGAGACAATAAATGAATACAACAATATCTACAAGAAAAATAGGACACACCGCCGTAGTATGCCTTATTTAAACGTGAATAGTAAATACAGTGGAAATCAAAATGTGGCGTTAAAGATTATGAATCGAGAGGTAGGGCTAACACCAAGCAGAATGCTTTTCTGTTTGTCCTGTGTTATTATTTTTTACGATATTATTTCTATTCCTACTGATTTTAACGTACGTCTGTAAAACGTCAGGATACAGTAAAACCATAATAACAGCTAATAATGAAACATTTTCTTGATATTCCGATGGAATTGTCAGTCCAGACAAACCTGCATGGAAGGAATTACATATTATATTTTCTCGGTCATTATTTTTTAACGATGATTTTTATATTGTACATTTGCTGATCATGCTATTAAAATGGTAATTAAAATTAAATAGCTTTCCTAGAATATTTCTGTTTCTTTCTACTTGCTACACAAGAATGTCTGCTCCTTTCAACTAGTTAATAAAATAGATCTGTACCTACCTATAATTGTAGTTATTGTATTATCATATTAGAAATATACTACATATTTTGTAAATTTGTGAATTCTTCATGTGGTTCTAATTTCTGAAGACTAAACCGTTGTGCAGTCGAGTGTAGGTAGTTATTTTATTTTGAAATCCTCTGCAATATTGGGTATATTATTTGAATGTAGAAATCGAGGGTTAGTAAGAATTGGATAGTTAATATTGTCATATATTTATTTCCTTGTTCATACATGTGTACATACTAAGTATCCTGTGGTTATACAAAACCGGATCTTACTTACTCTCAGAATAAGCCATAAAATCTTCCCTTTTAAGTCAGCTTGGAATTTGACTAGAGACTGCTACTTAAATGAAATAATTGAACAACCTATTTTTTTATAGACGCATGGAACATTTTCGGGGAAGAGAAGTAATGTGAATAGGAAGGTTTTCGAGAAAATACCACCCCGCTTGAGATTCTGTTTGATGGACATGGTACCCATTGTATTTTTGAAGAGTCATACATTTATGGGCTTTTCACTTTGTGGACAGTTCCTACTCAGTTTTACATATGACCTTCACATTATTAGGAGGGACTTCAGGGAAGGGTATAGTTTTAGGTAAGTGTAACCATTTTTTTTCCGTCTTCCTTATATCTTGTCAGAGAATTTTGGTAATTTTCATTTCACTTAATTTAGAGAATTCACTGAATTTAGAAATCAAATAAAAAAAAATTGCACTTTTCAAATTTATTAATATTGATGATTACTATTTCAGATTGCATTTCTTTTCATGGGTGCCTGGTCAACAAGCTAAGTTAGTTCATAGTGTTCCTCTGTTTGATGACACCTCCGTCGATAATAGAGTAACAGTATCCATGGCTCAGTGGAAACATAATCCGTCTCTATTGGTTGTGTATGGGATTGCGTAAGTTATATTTCACGTTTTTCCAAAATAACTAATCTTCTGTTTGATGGTCTTTCCATTCATGATTTTTTACCCTTTCAGAGAAATATCCACTGAAAATTCTTACTTGAGTGTCATCGGTGTGCCGCGTTTGGGTTGTAGAAAATGTTCTGCCCTTTCAAATATACATGAAGGTAAGGATACTCTCTTTTGTTGATATTATGATTAGATACGTGACATGTATATAACTCTTTTGTTTTTTTATCAGTTTTAGATTGCGGGGGTAAACGATGCATTGAACACAATTTTGCCATACACACAAAGTTTTACTGCGCTTCAGAATCTGCAATATGTGAACCTGTTGTTCAATTGACCTATCATAATCAAATTGTTATATATACAGATTTCATACATATTTTAGAAATAGATCTTATTGTACCGGATCAAATGACAGATGATGCCATTCACGAAGAGAAACTTTCTCAAGAGCAGTGCTCCCAGACAGTCTCGTTTGTAAAAACACCTCAAAATATATCTATCCTTAATAGCTCGGCAGACATTGTCGTGCAAAGCATACTGGCTGATTTTTCTGACATGGAAATGGAGCCCTGTCTTAATATGAGACCTGTCCAGGTACCGGATATGATCAGTCACGAGGTATGCATCCAAGCTTTGAGAGGACCGCAGCCTTCTCCCGGATGCAGCGAGGTATACATCGGAGTGGAAGATAACTGGGACTCAGTCCCTTCTCCTAGAACTCTCATCAGTCCTCCGCTGCGTTCACCTCGTCGACGACCTGCTGAAAGTCTTTCTCGTTTCAACGACATGCATCGTATCGCAGACAAAACGTATGAATTTGTCGAGGAAGCTGAACCCAAATGTGAGAAACTGAGTTTGTTTCGTAAACGAAGATTAGCAGATAAAAAATATGAATTCTCCGAAGACAACAGTGAGAATATAGTTCCCTTTAGGGTACTACGTAGCAATAGAAAATATTACATAGGCTCCACTAACCGAGAAACCTCCAGAAGAGCGAAGTCTCCACCGCCTGAAGCTGTCATCCTTCGAGTACACAATCAGATAACAGCGCCTCTTCCCCTCACTCAAGATATTAAATGTGATAATTTATTGAATCGGTTTCATGGCCCAGATTCTGTTAATGATGTTGAATACAGAGTTACGGCAATGCAAGAAGATGGGTCGCTGAAGACGATAGCCGTCCACGATAATTCATCCAAAACATTATCTGACTGCGTTGTGCACCCCCAGGATCCATATCTTGTACATTCCGAGAACTCTAATTGCAGCAAGCATTTCATCAGACGCTTTGTGGAAAGCGATGATGACATTACCTCTATTATTACTGATTCTGAAGGTATGTTTATAAACGGGGCTCCATTGAAATTATTTGTGAAATAAACAATTTGAAAACATTTTTTTTATCTTATGTTTTATCTTTTTTTCAGATGATTGTATCTCAGGATATCATGTAGCATTACCTCTAGTAGCCCACGGCGCGTGCTACGTTCCCCTTCAGCCAGTATCTATGGGTACTTGGGAAAGGCTACGCATTGAGGCACCCGTGCTTCAGGCATCACAGCGTTCGCTCGATATTGAATTGCTCTGTAACGAAGTATGCGTTCGCCTGTGCAGGCTTCACGATAAGAAATTTGTGTACTGTTTTGATTGGGGCTGCCACGTGATTAATGTTTGCCAGTCCAGTGGATGTATTTGCGGTGTAAGTGTCAATGTTATTTTATGCACTTAATTTAACCAACAGTAATAATTAAAAGTAATGGCGTTCCCTGTCATGATAGTTTTTGATTCAAAATTCATGATCAATTGAAATAGTGGAGTTACTTTTGTCAAGGTTATTCTTAATATCCAAACCTAAATTAAATTTTATTGTGAAAAAAAACCTTTTTGTAAACCGAGTTGACCCTCAATGTGTCGTTATGAAGCATCTCAGCAGAAGTTGTTAAATAAGGGTTGGCTTTATCTCAGTTTTTAAACCTTCCATTTCTCATTGTTTTGCATACTATAAAATATTCATTCCTGTATTTTTTTTGAAGGTTTGCGCTATGTGGTTGTGGGCAACAGAAGAGGAATCAGCTTCTCAGTGTCATTCCTGCAAGGATAATTCATTTTGTATGGTACATAGACGACAATATGCAGCTGAAGTAAGCAATGCCATTCTTATCAGTATCCGAATATTGTAAAAACTATTTAAAGTTTGAAACAATAAATCTTAAATAATTCAAAATTTTATAACACGGCTAAACCTCAAGTATTTTGGCATATATATATATAATAAAAATAATAACACATTTTTTAGTACTTTTTCCACATCTGATTTATTTCATCAGGACCGGTTTCGCTCATGGCGAGCATTATCAACTCGTCAATCGGTTGATAATGCTCGCCATGAGCGAAACCGGTCCTGATGAAATAAATCAGATGTGGAAAAAGTACTAAAAAATGTGTTATTATTTTTATTATAATGCCTTTCCACCAAGTATTGACAGTGAACACCTTAAAAGTGATATATATATATGAGAATATTTAATTCAGTATAGAAATAAATGGTGAAAGTAATGATATATGAATAGTAAAAATGATATTACAATAATTAGTGGGCAGGTTACCTGCATAAGTAAAGTCATCTCTGCCTTTCAAGGTTATAGAAATATATTACTTTCATTGTATTCGGCGGTAACTTTGTAGAAATTAATAATTCATACAGAATTAGGTTTGATAACTTTGTCAATCCACTGATTCAGACTGAAGATACTTCTTAAAGAGGTGAACCACGTGTCACTTTTTGTAAGGGTTATCAAATTTGATTTATATGAGAAATATATTGTTTATCCCTTGCATGAGAAACCATCACTATCAATCATGCTTAAAAGTATTCTGATTTTTACAGTTCATATAGAAAACATAAAGTAATCTTAACCAATGTTTCCTCTAAGCTGCGCAGCAGTTTCAAAACCACCGCGCACTCTTCCCAGGCTGGCTCTAATAATTGATGATTTTAACGATCTGTTAAATAAACATTGTTTAAAAAAGATCCACAAAATATAGACGCATTATTTAGTAAAACATTTTAGTAACATTTGTTTTTCAATCCATGTTCGCTCCTAGTGTGGAGCATATGACCTCCTAATGAAGCATTTCAACAGAAGTTGCTCGATGATTGAAATTATGCCGTGCATTTGTTGGATTGGCCTACTCAGCCTTTGAATTTTCTGCGCAGCTAATCTCTCGGCTTTGATTGATTGATCTTAAGGTTTCATATTATCGAAATGGAAATATGAGGTTACATTATTTCTAATTTTCCATTTCTTCCTATTAATTGTTGTGTTTTTCTTACAGTGCCTTTTTGTATGGGATCTTTCCAGTGGGCTATACAGAACCGAACATGTTTCCTTCAAGGAAGATGATACCCAAGACACACAAAGAGGTAGTTATTCAGTTTCTTAGTAGAAATAAACAAACTTCAAGCTCAATTAAAACATACCAAAAAACTTAATTGGCAATGTGTATGACATGACAACCCTTTGACCGAAGATTATAAATGTGTTAATTTACTGATAGTGGTATCCTATATATGTTAAAAAACCACGAGCCTTCCTCTGACTAGGACAAACAAAATAATTTGATCTGACAGAAGTGTGGCAAAATAAAACTGAAAATGCTGGAGTAGAAATGGGGATAAACAAAAAAACCTCTGGATGGGCTGCAGTCTTCATGTTGGCAACCATGACATTGACATGCTTGGTAATGTTGTTTTTTTATCTATTTTAGAATGCGGCGGAGATCGAGCTAGACAAATGGCTCTTCAGCTTGCACCTGTCACTTCATCCTTTGGGCAGGACAACCGATTGCTGACCACTCTTGCCGGTGATAATATTTTACCAAATATGATTATGTTGTACAAAAACTGATTGTTAAAAAAATCTATTATGTATAGAAAAAAATGTATATGGCGAAGACTTTTATACTATGAAATTTTAAATTCTTCATAGATTAATTCAAACAAAGTATGTAAATATATAGAATAGCTGCTTCTTTTCATGCAATCATATACACAAATCTATGTATGTATTTGTTTCACGTTTTAGTGTAAAAAAATTAATTAATTCAATTTATATGCTACGTATATGAAGTTTTCATGAACCTTTTTTATTATTAGTTAAAATAATTTAATATTTTTTTGTTATAGGTCGTTCGCTAAAGCGCTTGACAGATTTTGATCATTGCATCGAAATCACCAAACAGCATGCGGACAGTTCAGAGTCCGAGTCGACAGCCGAAGAGAGCGATTCGGACTGACAACCGTATTGAACAAAAACTTACACTCTTCCAGTTGTGGATAAATATTTGTTATTTATGTAAAGTTGTACTTTTTTACCAGCAGTATTTTTGTTTATCTTTTTTGTTGAAGTATGAAAAAACATGGATGCGGAGAAGTAAATTATATTCTGTAAAATGAATTGTGTTTATGTTGAAGAAGTTTTATGTGTTCAGCAATAATATTGATTATGTAAGTTCTTTGGTATAGTTTGAATATTTACAGTATTGAATTTATAATTTAAATGGTGCAAATAATATAATGTATTTATTATGCTTTAGGTGAACCATTCTTTTTGTATTTTGTCTATTTAGGCAATAATGGAAATTGATAAATTAAAACTCATACTTTCGTAGAAAACATAATATAGTGATTTGTATATTTTGGACGTATAAGATTGCATTATGTATAATATATATGCTACATCCACGCCTATGTATATAGGGTAGGCGATGTTCTCGACTACAATCTGATTACATTGTGTTTAATTAATTGTATGTAATATACGAAAATAATACTCATTTTTTTTTACCGTGAAAAGTTTATATTTTTATTGTTTCCAGATACAGATTGTAAAGGGCTCAACGATCAGATAATTTTTTGTTTATAAAGTATTGAATATGAATGATTTCAATTCAAATGGAGGAATGTACATAATATTTACTATTTGTAAGAAAAATATTACAAATAAAACATTTGTGAAAATGAAACAGCATTTTTTTGATTATTAATATTTTAGTAAGTATGCGTTAATTGTTTATGCTTCTATGCTTATATCAATAGATAATAACCGTTTTTGCATTGTGTATATCGTTATAATGATAGAACCGAATAAGCTCATTGCAAACATTATCAACTGATGAAATATAAAAACCAGGGCTGTGGAGTCAGTGAAAAAAAATCCGACTCCGACTCCAGCATTTACCAAAACCACGACTCCGACTAAAAAAGTTGAATATCGTCACTTTTTTTTGCCTAATTTTTCTTTTGATGTGTATTCAATTAAATATCAACCCTACCAATCCGGCCAATAGTCAAATTTGACATATTATATGCAAAAATAAAAAGTTCAAACTTTTAAAAATTTCCGACTCCGAGTACGACTCCGGCCAAATCGCCGCGACGACTCCAACTCCGGCTAAAAAGCTCCGACTCCACGACTCCGACTCCGACTCCACAGCCCTGATAAAAACGGTTATTTAAACCTAATTGAGTAAGACATATTAAACTATACAATATATCAAACAATTGGTGCAATACTATACCAATAATGAATGAAATCAAATTGTCTGCTATTAAAATGATGACGACTTTCTACAAGTAAACAAAACTAATCAGTAATCATAGTATACCACATTAAAAACACATTAAGAAAGCAAAAGAATTATGAGACTAAAACATTTCTTAAATAATCATCAACAAAATTAATAAATCAGAAAATTTCACAACTAAACTGAGAACTACTTAAAAGTAATAATTTATGCAAAGAATGAGTCTTCACAGCACTGAAGTAAGTTGAGATTGAAAATATTTCCCCGATCTGGAACAGCCAATAGATATCTGAAATGTTTGTATCAAATCAAAATCAATTACAAGATTTATTTTTTTGTATTTAGTAACATTACAAAATATTTTTAATGTGAAAAGGCTTCATTCCAATCGTGTTGAAAATTTTACAGAATTTAAATTCTTCAAAAACTCAAATTATCTACTATAGAATCTAGATTCTAAGAAATCTAGAATGTCACATGTTAAGAATGATAAGTTCGACTTAAATTTACCGCCATTATATAATCACCAGAGACAAGAATCTAACATCCATTTTTGGCTTTTATCATTATTATGAACTTACGTGTGAATTCCACGTTTTATTATAATTTTTGAAGAAAAAATAAATAAGAAGCATCGTTTCCTTTTAGAACTTCTCAGTATATAAAAAAAATGTTACAAATCATAGGTCACTGCTTCCTATCTAGCAACCCTACAATCGTTGCTTGAAATAGTTCTCTATGCTCAAAATCATAGATAATTGGTCGAGCCCCGTGAATTGATCGCTCGATCTTTTTTCAAATTATTATATCGAACTCTATAAATGTATTCCTTTTTTTATAAATCGGATTAAGAAGTAAGATCGCATATTTCATTTAGAATTCAAGTATTCCATCCATATAATTTATAAACAAATCTTATGTAATCCATAACCTCAACAGGTTTTAGGGTCAAAAATGGGGAACACTGTTTCGGCTGCTGAAGTAGCTGCTTCAAAATTAATGAATAAAGATGAATCTATGAAATCACCACCACCAGAATGTCCGATGCACAAAGATTATAAGCCACCACCCCTAAAGTAACTGAGTGCCCAGTGCAACATGGAAAGGATGACAAGGACGACATCAATCCCCTTAACATGGTAGGATTTTAAAAGCGAATATATATGATAGAGTTAGATAACATTCTTCAGTTCAGATTGCGATGAATTATGAATAAGAACCAGCATTTTTCTATGCAATAATGTGTGCAGGTTTTTATATCCTTAGTAAGGATGTCATTAAAGATATTCATCAGAAAAGTATCTAATATAAATTAATACAGTTTGTGTGTATTATAATTTTATTCTTCATGGCTCCACTATTACGATTGTTTTGCAATGACTCTCGCCCGTATTGACCTTCATCCAGATTTTCTCAGTATACTTTTACTAAATTGATCTGCTTGGCTAGCTTGTTCTAGTGTATCCATTGTATCATAACCTTTTGTGAGTTATAATAAAAACACAGGTAGAATGCTATATTTACTGATCAGAAATCAGCTTGCTTAATATTGAAGGACTTTTGACTTGTTTCGTTTTCATGTGTATACAAGCGATACTCGACTTTCGCACATAATTGACAACTAAAAATGTGTGAGAGTCAAATGTGTGAAAGTAGAGCCACGTTAAAGAATATTTTCACTTATTTATCAATGGATATATTAACGTTTACGAAGCATATAAGGCACAAACTAGAAATAACTCAATCTATGAATATTAGTGCAGTAGCTTAGGCTTATTTATTTGATTTTCAAATGACAGGAAGCAAATCTTTATCTTTCTATTTCAATGCTATGAGATTTTCACTGGCTTCAATTTCAAATTGCCAGCTATATTTCCATTAAGACACAATGTCAATTGGTCTCTAGAAGGCTATGTCCAGAAGCAAATGATTCTTCCTTAATCTCTTAACCGGGTATGACGAAATATTTCGTCATTCCAAAAAAAGCAACCTTAGCGAGTATGACGAAATATTACAAACTATGAAACTATTTACTATGGACGTGATGACATATTTCGTCACTGCTATTTTACTATGGGCATGACGAAATAATCTGTAATCATATAGATTTAATTACTTGTTGCACATACACACTTTTTAAGATACGCAAAACTAAATTACCCCGTTAAGAGGTTAACATATTCAATGCTGAACCTGTTTTTAGTATGCAGTTGAACTCGCTAGGCGTGTTCTCAGCATCCAATGTGTTAAGAATGTACGATTATTTAGGTATTTTTTTCGAAAATAAAACCCATCTCGATTACATTCTATTATTCCGGGGATTGGAGGAAGACTTATAGATATACTTTGAGATAGTAATTGTTGTGATATCATATTTATAGATGCCACCTGCAAATCAGCAACCGGCTCCAGATCAACCATTCCCATTACCTACAAATCGGCAAATATCGAGTATCCCAAAATCTATACCAGATGGTAATGAATTTTGGGTTTATCCCAGTCAGCAAATGTTTTGGAATGCTATGCTTCGAAAAGGCTGGCGGTGGAAGGATGATCAAATTTTGGAAAAAGATATGGAAGACATTATCAAGATACACAATGCCAATAATGAACAGGTATAATTTTGGTTTTTTTCATCAATGATTACTCTCAATAAATGAAACTAAATATTAAATCAGTACATCAATATTCTATTTTCACGATCTCTCAATGGATATATAAGTTACAGATATGACACTTACCTTTTATATCGATAAATAATGCAGCATATTTATTACTTTCTATGGATTCGTTCATTTTTAATTTTAAATAAAGTTCAAGTTATAATTCTTTTTCACAGGCATGGCGAGAAGTTTTAAAATGGGAAGCATTACATGCTCGTGAATGTGGTAGTCCAAAATTGAAGAGTTTTGGTGGAAAAGCAACAAACTTCAGTCCTCGGGCTAGAATTCGGCAACTTTTAGGGTAAGCACCTGCTTATGTCTCTGAATATGCACGTCTATCTTTGATGGAGATTTTTTTTGAATTAAATACATCTCAAGTTTTGTATTTATATTACAAATATTTTTTCACTCCGATAGATCATTTTTTGATTTGATTATGTGTTTGGTGTAAGTGTCTTCGCTCTGTGTTGGCTTGATGAAATTTTAACGTTATTTCAAGAAGTCAAGTGATCGAAAAGATTGAAAGCCATAACTGTTCCGTTCTTATAGTCTGTGATGTTCATAGATGGAACTTGTTTCTGGATTTCACTGCTTATGTCCTTAGGGTTTGCTGCTTAAATTCACCTGTATTTTATAATTACAATGTTATTATGAAACATCTTGAGATGGTTGGATTATCTTTCAAATGAAAAGCTTTTTAAACTCAAAATTGTCATAAATACATTTATTTTGCTTTTTTTGATTGATTCTTGTAGGCCTTAATATATTGCATTTAATTTTATTATTTTCCTCTTAAATTATGTTTACTGATAAGTAATATAACCTAAGGTATTAAATTTCTTCTATATTTGCAGTTATGAACTTCCCTTTGATCGCCACGATTGGATTGTAGACCGATGCGGAAAAGATGTGCGTTATGTTATTGACTATTATGATGGAGGTGATGTCGATAAACATCACCAATTTGCATTGCTCGATGTGAGGCCTGCCTTGGATTCATTCGGAAGTTGTTGGGATAGGATGAAGGTCATGTATATGAGATACAAGTATGACAATATTAGCAAAGAAGAAACAACCAATTAAATGTGTAGTGTTTGACATTATTTCGGGTTTCTAGGATCATAAGGGTGAGACTACAAAAACACACCATTGAAAGAAATGGTAAAATAGTTTTTATTGTAAAAAAGATAATTTTACATTATAAAAATAGTAAAATACTATTTAAACATAACCTAAAAAACTTAAATACTGCTTTCATTCTGCAAGAAAGATACACCATTAATTACATTCTCAGATTTTTTAAAAGTTGGTTGTGTTTTAACATCACAATCATTCAAGCTCCTGAAAACATTGTTATTGCACTAATACGACCCGACAGTAAATGTTTATTCAAGCAAAATGATGGCCGTAAATCTGACAGCTCAGCCCGAAGTAAAGATGGCGAAATTGCCATAAACAATGTTATGATCCTAGACTCCCGATTTAATGAATATTTGTGTCGTTTATGTATTATAAATTATTTACCTGAATTTTATTTTTTTGTCGAATGTCCGAGGAGGATTTCTGAATACTGCTCTTGTTAATTATTATGCGTGTTCACTTAGTATACATTGAATATTTTAGAACATTATAATGTGTTAAGTCATCTATTTAAGACAATTCACAGAAATATGAAGGGGGGTTCATTTCCATGAAAATTGTATTTATTTATTCTTGACAAATAATATTGATTGTATCAATTAATTTTGAGAATTGTAGAAGAAACTGACATGAAAGAAATGCATTTTACAAACATTCTAACAATTTCTTGATTGTAAATAATTATCAAAACAAAATAAATTTTAGGGAACACAGGAAATAAAAATGTGTTAATTTGTTGCCATTGATAGATTGATGGATGAAATAGAATTGTTTTTATTTGAAGTTTGTGAGTTCTTATGTCACCATTACAAATCATAAATAGAAAAATACTGCTGCATTCAGTATAGTCTCCAATTAATATTTTGATGTAAGTTATTTGTTTTGCCAGTTTCTATTGAATTCATTAGCTATTTTGTTATATTTACTGGGCATATCAGGCAAAACAAACTTGTCAAGTGAATTTTATATTAACCCTCCCCATACTGTGCTAAAAACTTCCATGAGCTCCGGTGATATGTATTTACTACACCATATGAAAAAGTTATTTAAAAACCGGAAAAATGTGAATATTTCTAAACATTGCTTTGATTGACTATGGTTGAAGTTGAAATATAACAATTTTTGTAATCTAAGTGTCTGAAAAGAAGAAAAAAACATCGCAATTAGCTGCCGCTCCGACGTCTTCACCCGTCGGCAGTCGAATTCGTACTGACGAAATGTTTGGCTAGTTCGAAGTCCATCACTTCTACGCATGCGCTTTCGCGCTGGGGCTGAACACCTGCAAGAGTACGCTAGCCCTCGCGCTTACACACGCGCATAAATTGGAATACGTTTGTGTGTATGGGTGATTCTTTGCCCGATTCTTCCACTAATTATTTATTTCCATCGCTGCAAATGAATAACCATACATAACTGTAATTTTATTTAATACTTAATAACATTACTGAGGAATACAAAAATTCTCAGATCAGTATCTATTATATTTAATAGAAATATTCTCATTATTAGAGTCGAGTTGTAGTAAATACATATCACCGTGCAGCGAAGGTTAATAAATATAAAAATGATTTGCTATTATTTATTCAAAGGGTTAAGTATTTAATAAATATATATTATTTATTTATACACTGAATAAACATTGGATGTGAAATGTTTTCAATAAAACTGTTATTTTATGTTATTAAACTGTTAATAATATTAAATTATCGACATACCAAATTATAAAATTGACTTTGATAATTTTTCTAAATTAGACTTTCTTATATCTTATAATAAAAAATATTTTGATGTGGATATTACTTAAATATAAAACTCTAGTCACACATGCCAATAGACACGCACTAAATTGCTAAGTCTGCAAATTTGATTTCAGTTATTCAAATTATGTAGTGAATTCAACAATTTCATTAGATGTAGTGTTATTCACTCACTAATAATCAACAAAAATGCAGCTTTCTCCATAGTATATTATGGTAAGGCGCATCGGAATATTTGCAAAAGTAGTAGAAGTATCTGCCTTTGAGTGTATTGAAAATACAATGTGTTTTGAACTTCTAACGCAATCTTATATTTTAGGTGATATCGCCCATAAAATGGGCACCATGAAAGTAAAGAAAAAGAATCCATCTGTAAAATTATGTATACTATAATGTGTTGAAGTTACCCTAAGATTTCTTATACATATATAGTTTATCATATACGATATTTCAGCTTGGTTATACTCAAAAACATTCTTTTTGTGATACCATGTATTTTTTTAAATTATCAGGATTCACTTATCGCAAGCATTATGAGTTCAGAAAATTGTTTGGATGTATTAGCTTTACCCTAGTGATCGGATGGTTCTGGATTCAGTCAAGGCAAGGTCAATTTCACATTTGAAATCTTGGGCTTAGGGCGCCGTGATGTCCTTTCTACTGAAGTTGAATTTGAGTCACTTAAAAAACTCTCATTCATTTATACATTTCAACATTTTTCTCGTTGGCATAAGTTTAATGCTAAAAAAACTTAATTTTTTCAATTACTGACAATTATTTATTCATACAAATACATTTTTTTTTCAAGATTATTATTTTTATTTCCTCGTCAGCAAGGTGATGTTATGATGTCCATTTATGTAAGTATTTTTGTGGGCTTGTTTGAAAAAATCGCCAAAGGCTAGTTCAAATTATCATTCAACATCAATGTCACATTTTTATAACTTTCATGGACTCATTTAATCATGGTTTGAGTCGCCCCAATCCAGGCAAAAATGATTGTTGGGCGACATAATCATGGCAGTCGTTGATTTCTTTTCAAATGTATTCCTGCAAGTCTCCATTGAAAATTTACAGTCGATCACTTTTTTAAAATGTAAATAAAAAGTTATGTAGTTTTTAGTGCATAAATAAAAACAAAAACGCAAAAAAAAATGTTTTTCGTTATTTTTTTTTCAGAACCTTTATTTCTTTTCATGAAAATTAAACACTAAGTATTGCGAGTTCCAGAATGCTGCCATTAGAAATAGAAGATTATGACAAAAATATTAAAATATGCCCTGGCGGAAAACCGTCTTATATTTATAAAACAATTACTGTTGTGTGCCTGTTGTTTGTTTCTGATCGGTTGTCATTAAATATTCATTTTTCGATTCAATAACTTTTATAAAAATACAAATGAATGTTATTTGAAAAAAAATGGCTCAAAGAATTCGGACGTTTCTAAATATCTATGTATGTTGACGAATTTGACTATACAATTCACGAAATGATATAAGAACAATCCTATCGATGGATAAATGGATAACTGAAGATGATGCCAAAAAGTTATCCTGTGCTATTTTTGAATTCAAATGGGAAGTAGGTACGGTACGTTAATACATAATAATATATAACAAATAGTAATTTAAATACCGTAAAACGGGGTGAATAGAGACACTTTTTACACTTCACTAGTATGTATCTTCATACCTGCGCCACATAATTCAAATACGGATGGCTTGAAACTTGTTTCTATGGTCCTACTCAGGGCCGGCCCTAAGCGTATGCGAAGTGTGCGGCGTACACAGGCGCCGGCTCTCAGTAGGGCGCAAATTGGTGGATCGATCCTAAAATTTATGCATGTAATTGACACCCGCTGCGCTAATGCGTTAACACGTGGATGACGCGGCGCGGCGCATGCGTTGGTACACGTTCAATGGCGCGGGAGTGCAGACTTAATTTGACGTTTGATACTTGGGTAAATTTTTATCCCATTTTTGTCCTATTTTCTAATCAAACATATGACTTTCAAATTGGGAGGCCTTTCTGGAGAGGCGCGGTTTACTGTATATAAATTTACGACTATAGACCCGCGAAAGCGCCATAAGCTTTCGATAAAATATACTGAAAATATTAAAAAATTCGCGCCTAAAGTCGTTGTAAAAAGTACCTTTACACATGCAGTATAGTAGAAAATACAGTAGTACATTTCCTGCAATATTTTTTATTGAATTTACAGATCCCAAAAACAATATGGATAAAAAAAATTGTCTGGTTGGCAGAACAAACAAGACCGAGAAAGGAAGTTAAAAATTCAAAATAAATGCCTGAAAACTCTATGTAGTTTTATCATAGAAGAAAAAAATATAAATATTGCTCCTGGGGCTGTTGAATCAATGATTACAGACGATGATCATGTTCATGGCCAAATTATAATGGCCGTGAAACTGAAGCAGAAAATGGTGAAAATTTAGTTAACTTTAAATTAAATACTGAAAAAAATCACGAAAATAGTGATGTAATTTCAAATATTGAGATGTATGATTTTGACCTTTTGAATAACAATGTATTAAATATTAGCAACTGTGATTTTGACAACATAGCTGATTGGCCGAAAAATTTACAGAATTTTCAAATGGAAATAAATAGTTATTATTATTATTATTTTTTTTTCATCTTATTTGTATTTGAATAAATAAAAATTATTTGCTCCTTGAGTTTTGGTTTTTGAGGCGCCTCGCACACAGGCGCGAAAATCCACGGGCCGGCCCTGGTCCTACTACCCATTCATGACAATATTTTTCAAATATACACTATCGTTATTAGCGCTTGCAATTTACCGTCAAATTCCAATAACCGGTAAACGGTAAATAATTTCACACATTACCGGTTTACCGTTTATTTACCGGTAAATGAAACAAACACATTTTTTACAATCTCGTGATTGGTCACCTTTCACTCGATTGAAATATTGCCATACTGATGTTTTATTCATGGATATCAAAAAAAAATAATCTAAAAATATGTATTTTATAAAATACATAATTCAAAAATTTGTTTTATTGAATGAGGTATCTCAATATGTATCCCTCCCCTCAATCTTTACTTATGTTTTCAAATTTTAATTTTCGCGTAAAATCAAAACAAAAATATAGCATTGATTAAATAAAAATAAAAAAGTCGTAAAAATTAAAAGGCTTGCTTGTTAATATTAGTACAAGCATGTTTTGCATGTTCTATAACTATTTTTTCTTGAAAAGTTTTTTTTCCTAAATGTAACAAATTGAGATAACACATTGTATAAATATTGCCAGAGTCTAAAAAAACAAAGCTCTCGATTCCGCATGCATATCACAATAAACCTTCCTTATAATATGCCTGTATCTGTCCTTAATTCGCGATAAAATTATTTCCGGTAAAAACCGGTAAATTTTCCAATTAACCGGTAATTACCGATGGTGTATTTTGACCTATTTACCGGTAAACCGGTAATGCAAGCCCTAATCGTTATTAAGACACAGTCAATTTTGTTCGATGTCTCTATTCCAGTGGTTTTCACGTAAAATTTGGTTGTGGCCGCGTTAGGAACATCAGCTGTCGAACGGAAATGTCTGGTGGCCGCACCAAATTTTCATATCGAGTATTTTTTGTTAAAAAGACCTAAACATGTACGTGTTTGAGCTTTTTCGAACATATAATTCTTGATGCACAATACAATGCATATGAAATATTAAATTTTCAGAGTCATTGTTGGAAAATTAACTTGTTAAAACACATTTTTATTAAATATCAATATGATCTATGCAGCTGTTGGTGGCCGCAGCAAAATCCTCTGGTGGCCGCAAATGAGAACCACTCCTCTATTCACATTGAATCGGGGTAAATAAGAGAAAGGGTAAATCGAGACTTGGCAGGGGAAAAGAAACAAAATTACAGGTTGTAATGATTGGAATATATGAACCTCTATTCTATACGAGTCTATTCATTCCGTTTAACGGTACTTAGTTATTAACCAAAAAAAACATGATTGATTTAAATTTTCGTGCAATAAAAGATAAGTTTATAAGGGGTCAAAAAGGATGCACAGGCATCGAACTAAAACACGTTTGTTTCAATTTTGGCCAATCATTTAGTTGATTTGGTTTTATCATTTGAGGGATAGTATTATAGTAATTGTAAATAATTATATATAAATAGTAAAAAAATACATAGGACTAGTTGTTGGCCGATAAAAGATAATGAGCATAGTGGGTGAGAGGGTTAAACACTTGACCAGAACTCCAGGGTATGAATTGCTGGATTATTATAATTTTTTTTTAATTTTCACATGCATATTGTTTTGAATTCACCTTATGAGGAAGACTATCTGAAGAAAGAGAGGGGGGAGTTATATTCAGAACAAAGGTGAAAAGAGGAATGAAAAAAAGGTTGGTACCCCTGCGCTAGACATTAATGATATTGGTTAAAAATTCATAAAGTTTTTGTGCAATCATAAATTTCACAGTTCGATTCATTTGTCATTCTGAAATGAATTTTACTTTTACATGATTTAATCCACGAATTGTATTGTAAAACACGGTCAGAGGCCAGTTTAGTATCAATAATATTGCTTAATGGCTATAATTCCCATCCCAAATTGTATACCGATTCTTCTATAATTGAATCATAACCATTTATTGACCTAAATGTTGTCAGGTATGTTGTTATTTGGTCAATAAATTTGTATTTTACCCAAAGGGTAGTAATTGACGATCCGGAGATAGCGCGCGGTCTACATTCATGATTAGGGCAAACAACACAATCCTATACATATCCTCAGCCCCTTCCCCCGCTTCCCCAGCATCCTTATACACTTATTTGATTTCCCACTGAATGGCACGTGACGTCATTAATATATGCCCTCTACCTGAAATTGAGGGTAGCGTTAACAAATCCCTTGTCGTGATAAATAATGACAGCAAGAATCAATTAAGTATCTATGTTCTCCACGGCTGTGGAGTCGGAGTCGTGAAGTAGGGACTTTTTGGCCGGAGTCGTACTCGGAGTCGGAACTTTTGAGACGTTTGAACTTTTTATTTTTGCAAATAATATGTCAAATTTGGTTATTGGCCGGATTTAATTGAATACACATAAATAAGAAAATTAGAAAAAAAGTGACGATATTAAACTTTTTTTAGTCGGAGTCGTGGTTTTGGTACATGCAAGATTCGGAGTCGAACTTTTTTTACCGACTCCACAGCCCTCAAAAATACGAATAACGTATAACGGACAACGAATAACCTGATACCGGATAACAAATAACGGATACCTGATACCGGATACCGCATAACGGAAACCGGATACCGGATACTTGAACGGATAACGGAAACGACCAACAACCAACGACCTATCTCGAAAAACGAATAACTTATAACGAAAAACGAATAACGGATACCAGATAACGGATACCTGATACCGAATTAAGAATATCTGATACCGGATACTGGATACTTGATGACTAATAACGGATAACGCATAATGGAAAACCAACATATATTTCCGTTTCTTTTAATTGTAAGTACTTTTCTAAAATATTACTTCATACAGTTTTTGCAATCTATTTCACCTTTTTTCTAATAAAATTCAATCTTGTAATAAATAAATAAATATTTACGGATACCGCATAACAAATAACGGATACCGGATAAAGAATACCTGATACCGGATAACGGATAAGGTAGTAACGGGTAACTGATTTCGGATAACGGATACCTGAAACCGGATAACGGAAACTTCATAGCAGATAACGGATGATGGATACCGGATAAAAAATAACGAATACATGATACCGGATACCGCATAACGAAAGCCGGATACCGGATACTGGATAATGGAAAACGAATAACGAACATATATTTCCGTTTCTTTTAATTGTTAGTACTTTACTAAAATTTTACTTCAGACAGTTTTTGCTAGCCTATATCTCCTTTTTACAAATGAAATTTATCTTTTTGTAAGTCCCTTTTTTCCCCTGTATTTTTTTTTATTTTGTATTTCATTTCTTTTTCTTATATTTGTACCAACTTAACTTGTATTTAAATTAACTTAACTCAACTTTCTATGAAATATTTAACTCTTAAACTTTATGGTTTTTTTGTATTTTTTTCTATTTTGTAAATTTTTTATTTCTTAAATGAAGGTTCATTTTAGCCATCGGGCTTGGAGCATCCAAAAAACTTTCAAAATGTAAATTAAAAATAAATAAATATTTGCAATTACGAATAACGGATAGCAAAAAACAGATAGCGAAAAATGAATGATGGATTACGAATAACGACTTACGAGCAACGACCAACGACTGACGACATTTCACCACTAACCACTAACCAAAAACCACTAACTCTATCTAGCTCTTATCGAAAAACGAATAACTTATAACGAAAAACGACAAGGCTGTAGAGTCGGAGTCGGAGTCATGGAGTCGGAGTCATCGCGGGGTTTTGGCCGGAGTCGTACTCGGAGTCAGAAATTTTGAACTTTTTTTTTGCATATAATATGTAAAATTTGGGTATTGGCCGGATTCTTAGGATTGATATTTAATTGAATACACATAAATAGGAAAATTAGGAAAAATAAGTGACGATATTAAGTTCCTTAGGAGGAGTCGGAGTCATGTTTTTGTTCAATATTGGAGTCGGAGTCGTGGTTTAAGTAAATGCTGGAGTCGGAGTCAAACTTTTTTACCGACTCCACAGCCCTGATATTCCCGCTCCCCCTAGTTCGTACATATTTTTCTATGGCCCGCCTGTTGTGTAAAGTGAAAAAACATATCACACACCAACACATTTATTGATAATCCTCACCCATATCTTACCTAGAGTTAATTTAACGAATGGTTCTAGTTGAAAAATCGTCCAATTTATTTTAATCACCAGCCAACTGGCTGCCCACACAAGATTTATTTTTGAAAAAAATTTAGCATGTTTTTAAAAAACCTCATTTTAATTCCAATTGTTCATTATTTACGCGCTAAATTTGTAGTTAAAATGTTTATTTTTTATCCTGATATTATTTTTGACTGCTCTCGACACGCTTGACACCTCTTACAGAAATCTTTTTTTTTTAATTCATCGTAACATAATTATTGGATATTTCATTTTATTCCGGTGAAGAATAGATGAGACTAAACGATCGTAAGCCAATGTCAACTAAAAATATTACAAGCCGCGCCATTTGAGACCTCAAAGTTGCTCACGCGCCCGTGCGTGTGAAATACTAGACTGGTCAATAATTTATTGATTGAGTAGGCATTTACTTGGTAGAACTCCATTATAATACGGAAAGAAAAATAGCAATGTATTTTAATTCTACATAAATTATTTTATATATTTGTTGATAGCTATTTCGGCTTACGCCTTCGTCAGAACTGATAGCTATTTCAGCTTACGCCTTCGTCAGAACTATAGTTCTGACGAAGGCGTAAGCCAAAATAACTATCAACAAATATATAAAATAATTTATGTAGAATTAAAATACATTGCTATTTTTCTTTCCGTATTATGGTCAATAATTGTTTGGTGTTCGTATTATTCTTATTATGATTGTAAAAATGATTCAGTTACTAATTTCGGAATGATATGCTGCCTTGAAAAAGAACCTAAATTATCTCGTATAATTAATTATTGCCGAATATAGCATACGCTTTTAATGAGAAAATATGACATTGTGTATATTTAAGTCATCAAGCGTTCCGGTCGACGGATTGTTAATTTCGAGCCCTTTGCAATATGCAGAAAAATATTGGGCTCAAAATCATATTTTACTCGCCTGTAGAAATAGCCGAACCAAACTTATTTTATAGTTTCAATGTGTATCCTTTTAAAGCTTCTTCGTGAAACCCCTAGCTTTAGGAAACGTTGTACTATACTGTATTTTTTTAAATTTTTTTTTAGATGTTACCATTATGCCACAAAGTTTACAAGAATTCTATTATGTTCTTATTTGTGTATAAAAAAATAATATCTGTAACAAAATATCATCTATCCAATGATGTTTTTTGTTGGTTATATTCCGTGTAACGATATCCTTCAAGACATATTTTCTATGTTCAATACTTTCTATACGCCCGAATACACTCTTTGAACTGTGTAATTTTTCTGAAAAACCTGAAACTGATGGATTCAGTCGAGCAAAACATTTTGAATCATACGACAAAGTAAGTATATACTGGGAAGCTAAAAACAAAAAAGGCAAAATGTTTCTATCGACAAACAATAATAAATATCGGCTGCACACCCACCTAAAAAATAAAAAAAAATATAATTCCAACACACTTGTCGAATACAATTGAAATAAACTATTCGAAATATGACAAAAAAGATTCTAAATGATGTGGGAGTGTTTTCGATAACGTCGTGAAAATGGTTTGGCTGTTTTTTTTTACAACCATTATCGAATTCAGCTTTAAATGATTAAAGACACGTGTTGGAAAGACGTATTTGTTATTTGCTAAGACACAAACGAAAAAGTTGAAAATTCATTATGGTCACGAGCAAAGATTAAATGATGTGACCAGATCATTCCATTTAGCTGATTTTGAATATTCAATTATTTTTGTTACCATTGTCTATGACTCTATGGCATCGGATGCATTGTGAGTATGCGGTACAATCCAAACTGTGGGATATAAAACTCACAAAAAGAATCTTGCTATTTTCGGTGACACCAGTATTCTTGTCGGATCCGTGTTGCTGTGATCAACGTCGTTGGCTTCCGTGACGTACCTCACGGGTTTAAATCCCGGTATAAGCAGAAATTTTTCACTCGATTCTGTTCGAAGGCATGGTTGTTTGTATTGTCTAAAAATTCCCTCCCAACAGCGGCGGTTTTATCCATAAGTGAAAGAAGCGCGTGCTTAGGGACTCAAAATCTTGGGGGGCATCAAAAACTTACATTAATATAGCCTACATAATATATTTTTGACAATGTATTTAGTTCAGAATAAATTCGTGCTGTCACACCGAAAAATGCATTTTCAATAGTAGTTATATTGAATAACAGATGGGTTATAAATCATAACGTACGATAAGCAGGTGTGCTATTTACTAATTACGAATTGTTCCTCCTGCCTATCCAATCCCATAAGCGATGCGCAACGAGAGCGACTATCTAACCATTGGTCATGTCCTGGCCTTATCATCTCTATCCTTACTCTCATCAAACTAAATATGGGATGAACAACTGTGTTACAAATAGTTCTCGTAGAAAGAAGTTGTCGTAGTTGGGAGCCAAAATGGATTCAGGATGGATCATATGGATCAGCTGGCGCAAAAGTATATTGAGAATCTTTACGAAATCATTTTCGGTATTTTGCGAGTAACGATCTTGCATTCTAGGTTCGCAATATGGTGCTAAAAAAGTTTTGTAGATTTAACAACTTATTCATTTATATAAAAAACCTAATCGTTGTTTTGCTTCCGCAAGTTTTGTTCGAGGACTTTTGTTGGTAAAATCGATCGACGCGTCCAGTCGACCATGACTGCTTTATTGAATGCACTTTACGCTTCGCAAACTGAAGTAACGCTTTGCTGATTTCTCTTACACTGCAGCTGGCAAAGTTAATATCTTGTTTCAATGTAGTCAATTTTCATGTAAAAAAGAATCTAGCAGAAGAGAATGTATTTACTTCAATATATCTATGTCTGTTTATTTACTGGAAGTCATAAAACAATGACACAGATCAGTGTTATGAAGCATTTGCTAGAATTAGAGTAGAAAAAAACGAATTTGTTTCCGCTTTTTGTTAAGCTTGAAAATGGAATAAAACAAAATATACCACAATAATTCATTTATATTTTTTGAACATTTCCACTCCCAATGTTGAGCATACGAATGCTTAATGAAGTTTTCTCAACTGAAATTGTCTACAAGAGATATTTATAAATTGCTACTACCATTCTCAGCAGGGCTGTGGAGTCGGAGCTTTTTGGCCGGAGTCGGAGTCGTCGCGGCGATTTGGCCGGAGTCGTACTCGGAGTCGGAAAATTTGAACTTTTTATTTTTACATTTTATATGTCAAATTTGGCGTTTGGTCGCATTGATAGGATTGATATTTAATTGAATACACATAAAAAGGAAAATTAGGGGAAAAAAGTGACGATATTAAACTTTTTTTGGTCGGAGTCGGAGTCGTGTTTTTGGTCAATGTTGGAGTCGGAGGCGTGGTTTTGGTAAATGCTGGAGTCGGAGTCTGACTTTTTTTCACCGACTCCACAGCCCTGATTCTCAGTTGATAATGCTCACCATAAACGAAAGTGGCACTGATCCAATAAATTTATTGTGGAATAAGTACTAAAAATGTTTTTTACATAGGTGTTCACCGTCAATTCTTGGTGGAGTCATCAATCTGATGATATCAGTTGATAATGATCATCATGAGCGAAACCGGTCCGGATCCAATGAATTTAATGTGGAGTAAGTACTAAAAATGTGTTCTTATTTTTATTTCTACAAGAACTTCTTGATAGTTGGTTGCTTAACCCATCTTTTTCGAAGGTAGTAGTAGGGATATTAATGAGGACTAGTTTAGACTAGGACACTTAAAGTCCAATCGCTCTCAAGCCGCCCCGTTTTTAGATCGGATGGGTGTGAAAGGGAATTAATACAAATGTTTTGTATTTTACTACTAACATATTTTCAGTGTCAGTGTGTATTTTTTTCCCCAGTTGGATACGGCAAGAAAAAACAAATGGGCTCTTTTAATGTAGTTAAAATAAAATTCTATCATTTTGAAAATCCAGTCAAAGATTTAAGGGGTTCCCCCCATGTGATATTTTGAAACAATCTTTTTTTTTTTTTTGAAAAAAATGATTTTTTACACGTGTTTTTGTATGAACTTTCAATACTTGTGTAATTTAAATTCATAAAACATTACAAAATTTCAGCAAAAGTGAAGCAAGCAGCTTCAAAAGACTTTAGATTGAAATACCGTTAGATTTGTTGACTTTCAATAAGCCAATCAGCCAGATGGATGGAGACCGTTTACCTTTTTTTCGACATGGGTGCATTTGGAGTGGTGCACCACACTTTGTGATGAAGATTTTAACCTGAAAATATTTTGACTTACTGTTAAAATGTGAATAAACATACAGTAAAAATTCTACGTTATTAATGATAGTAAAAAAAAATCTCAAAAAAGCTAAAAAAAACGGCCGTCACATGAGGGGACCCCCTTAAGTAATCATTGTTCGACGATTCTATTAATTTAAATAGCTAAATAACTTAAAATATATCTTTTTACTGATCTCATAATTTTATCAAATGATTAGAAGCAGTTTTACTCAACGCGGGCAATATCGACTGTTGAAATTTTTCAGGAGTAACTGTAGCTCGAAAAAATCGATTCTAAATAATCTAAATTCATAAAATAGTAATTGAAATGCCTCATGTCAATATCAGCGATACGTATATTAGTAGTACGATGACGAAGAAGAATACTTATCAATCTTCTGCCATAAGAAAAGAAATACATTTATTCAAACGACAAATTTTTAAGCAATCCACCTTGCGGGTACCACTGCTTTATAGGTGGATTGTTTGTTGATAGACATGCGGTACAAAAATGAACCACAGCTGAAAAATATTAATAAAGTTTATTTTATTTAGTGAGCATCATGATATATTATGAAGTGATTCTTTTAGACAATATTAAGCGTATTTATAACCGCAAAATTGTAAAATTGTTTTTCGCATGTAGGGATTGATATCCCGGTCCTTTTTATTGATAATGGGGTTGCGGTTTTTCAGGATTATAACTCCAAGATATTGTGAAAAATGTAGCCAATATATACATATAGAATAATTATTTAAAAATAATCTATGAAATAAGCCTATACTTTAATTGAAATCTTTTACTTAATATTAAGCAAACTGATGATATTCAAAACCGATTGAAACGGTGCCTTTATTTTGATGCAATAAGTTTTAACAGTGCGTTGGAATCGAAGACTTAATAATTATTCGCGAACAAAATGTAAACAATAAAAGCTCTAAATTAGGTTGTATCGTTAAAGTCAAATTGAAATTAAAAAAACATGGAATGATTATTAAACAGTGAAAAATGACATAATGATATCACAATGAGCTTTTAAATGAGAAATTGTGTTTTAGTCAACCAATCTTTTAAAAATAATTGCAGAAAGGAAGATCTTATAAATAAATACCATTTTGTACCCGTATTCAAAAATATTTTAGTAACTTATTGAGTATGATAAGGAAAAGAAAAGTTGATGCGTAATAACAAACTTGATATCTCCAGTATGCCATATTTTTGAATAATATTAAAATCCCGGATATCTCGGAAGACCGAGCCTTCAATCCCGAGTATTTCGGTAAAAGAAAAAAAGTGAGATTCCATGATTGCAATCCCTATTCGTATAGAAGATAAAATATGCCATATAAGAGTTTTTTTTCGCACATGATATATTGGTATGTGATCTATTTGAAATGCGACCCCTCGATATAAATCAAAAGATAACCGGATGTCGAAGGTTTCCCGCGCAAACTAAAAAACGGGATGGCCATTTTAGAAGCGAATAAATTTAATGTTCTCCTTAAAGTCTGTTTGGGGAGACGAAATTCGATAATAATGTGTCCATAAATTTGACTCTGACACTTTTTACTTAATATCTACATTCGGAAAATTTATAACGAATTTTCCGGGATTTATTGACCATCGTTTTGTGTGGTTGGGTGAATTTTATCATTTATTATAAACACGCCGTCTGGACTATGTTTTTTCGTATAAAGTTTTCTGTTCAGCTAGGGAATATCTGCAGTTCTTGGAATAAACTACAGTGGAACCTCGATTATCCGGACCTCGATTAACCGGATTTTCGATTATCCGGATTGGTCAAAATAAACAAAAATATTACAAATTTGCTGATATGCACGTCGTGAATTGCGTCCACTGTTTATGTACGTGATGGAATGCAGTCTTAATATTTTGATCGTTGCATTTGTTCTAACAATATTGTGTAAAATATGGGTCAGTCATCGTCAAAATTCGATACGCATTGAACGTTTGTTTCATGAAAAATTGATTTAAATATTTATTTTTAATATTACCCATATGCCAACGAAAAGACAACGTGTCGTAGTTTCATTAAAAGACAAATTGGATATAATCAAAGCTTTGAAAGGGGGTGAATCGGGACGTTTGTCTACTAAATATGGTGTCGGAACGTCAACGATCTCGGATATAAAAAACAAAGTGAAAAAATCTTGAAGTTTACCAATTGTGTAATTAGAGTCCAGAAAAGTGCTTTTCAAGACAACTTATGTGTCTTAAAAGTATTCGTGATTTAGCAGCATCGAAAAGCAGCTAGCTTTAAGCAGAAATCGATAATTGATTTTTTCAATAAAAAAAAAAATATTATTAAAGCTATGTATCTAAAGAAATAAAAATGATTTATACTGAACATTCTTGTCTTTTCCTGTCAATTATGATTTTTTAGATTATCCGTATTTGTAATATCTGGACTATCTTCATTCTCAATTATTCCGGATAATCGAGGTTCTACTGTATATGTATTCAAAACAATATGCGGAGAAAAAAAAGAATTGAGTGTATAAAAAAACGTTACTTTATCATCGGTTATGTTTGAAATATTATAGGAGACTAATAATTTAGTATCCATTAATTCAATCTTATTTTCAGAGACATAAGAGTAGATCAGATAAAAGGAATAGAGAAAAAATAGGAACATTGTTAGCCGTTCGCTGATCGAGTCGATAAAATATCACAGAGTGAAAGAAAAAACGTTTGCAGATACTATTTTGATTAATCAATGTATTAAATAAAACATTGTCTATTCAAATCGTCGCATACTCCGAAATGCGATTTTGCATTCCAATAAATGTCGGAAAATTAAGCAAATTGTCCTATACATTTTGAATCTAAGGTCTTGTCAATACTCATAAATATAACTCATTAGAATTTATGCCCTTTAATTCAGTGGCGTAGTTATAAATGTTTGTTCTTTATTATTAATCAAATAACAAAATGTATTATTTACACAAGCGTATATTTCTGTATTTTCAAAATATAACATTCAGTGCATGGTAAATAATTGAATTTAATTAACTTGATATTATTAAAATAAGGATAGCTTTAACCTTGAATACTCCTCTTCTTCCGTATCACCTACATATTAACATAAAATATTCGGTAAATTATGGATATATGGTCACGAGAGAGAATTTTTGTAAAGATTTATGAAAAGTATGAAATGAATGTAAGACTTACGACTTTTCGACTTTTTTTTTTTTGACGCTTTCGTCTTTAATTTTAAAATTTATTATAATAGAAGATCATAAAGAATACTTCGCAATAAGCATGAAATCGAGTTGTTTTAATTTACAGGAGCAAAAATGCAACCACAAATTACACAAATAATAATATTATACAGATCAGAGAATAAAAAGAATAATTTTATTATAGACTAATATTCAAAAAGAAATTCTTCTTTCAGAACTCATGCAATAATCAGTAATATTCTACAGATTTAATCGTTTTGATTCCACATTTTATAATAATCCACAAGAACTCAAAGAGTAAAGTCAAAAGATAAGATTGTAAGCCAGTTTGTATAAATTTTTAGCTTAGCTTCATAATTTACCTTAACTTGATATGTTTAAAATAAGGATAGCTTTAACCTTGAATACTCCTCTGCTTCCGTATCACCTATTAACGTAAAATATTTTTACTAATTACGCCACATAATAAGATCGGCGCAATTTGTGTGTTTTTTTCTAACCGTTGCTATTTCTCTTTCTATAAATTTTCTCACAGAGATCGTGATGAGCACGTAAGTAAGTAAAGCTTCATTGAAAAACTCCTTCAAGAATTGCTTTCATATGAATGCACAGAAATTAGTGTTGTAATTTGGAATTCGATTAAAAACGATTGGCACTTAATCGAAATGGAATTGCACAATGCACGTCGGAAGTAGCGCTCGGTAATGGAATTGCAACTTGCGACTTGCAAAATGCAATAGAACATGCAAGCCTGCAATTAGGAGAGAATCACCTCAGAACTAAGCACACACACAATTGGGTATTTGCGAATACAACTGAGCGAGTGTCGACTTCGTCTTGTTCTGACAAATTACACAGTGATATCAACAATGTTCAAACAAAATATATCAAAGATAAACAGGCGACTATTACAACATGGAAAACATAAACTTATTCATCGTTAAATAACGTTAGTCCAATTATGAAATCGAGCATTAAAGTCACATTAGAGAATTTCGTTACATCGAGTTAAGGCTTAAAGTATCACACATTCTCAAATTTAATATTATCCAGGTGCTATTTTTCAATCATCCAATATCTCAAATGGTAGGGATAATTATGTCTAGACTTTCGAGTCCTAAAGGTTGTCATTCCTCAATGTCAGGTTTTTTTTTTATGTAATGCTTATGAATCATGAGATTTTTTTTTCCAACTTTTCAAGGATTCAAACAACTTGAGTGTTTATCTGTTGTTTTCGCGTACTAAAAATATGTTAGAGTGTGTATGAAGTAGTAACGCGTTATTTTATTGATATCATCAGTGTGGCCGAGAACATTAATTATCACTATTTTAAGATTCTCAAAAATCAATGAAACGAAAAAAGTTGATCACACACTTCTACTTGATAAGGTGTTCGACGTTAAACATATCAAAATATGAAAATGCGTCTTTAGAAAATGCGAAATTCTCATTGGTGACTTTGTTCTTGTATTTCAAGAATTTACCCCTGGAATGTATTCAAAAATAACAGAGTGTGAGGGTAATTATTATCCGTTTATGGAACTAACCCAAGATAATTAAAAAAAAATAAGGATGTTAAGTTTATAGGGTATAAATTTGTGGAAGTGGCTCAGCGTTAAAGATATAATATTATATAATAAATGATATAGTTAAGAATCGCAAGTTTACGAGTTGTTTCAGTGAGGTCCGCCAGCTGTTGACGCAGTTTCAAAGTTTTAAAGTGTTATTGCCTCAACGCTTGGGGTTTAATTTGAAAAGTTGCATGGATACTTTGCATATTATAAATCAACCATTGCACTTTCTAACTGCCACTTGTGTAATTAAAAGGTGTTTTTTTGTTTATTTTATTGATTCTTGTTTATGGAAACAATCTTCGTTCCTTAAAACAGACACTTTTTATTATTGACTTAAATATTATATATGTTGTCACGTTATTAATTATCTATACTACACTATTCTCTTATAAAAAAATTAATTCCTTTTATACATTTTTCGCATCGCAAGAACCATAGCTATGGAAATGTTGACTTTTCATAATATGGTGACAATGGGCCTCTGGCGGATCCAGGAATTGTCCCAAGGGGTGGCCATTTTGAAAATTAGCATGATACATTAAAAATATATATAAACACCCCGTCCCATTTTTACGCGATTTTTTGAACGGCACCGCTCCTTTTTTTACACGATTTTTATATTCGATTTTTTTTTTACGGAATAAATGATTAACCTGCGTTTAAAGAAGTGATGACGCCGAACAACATCATGTGATAATATTGATGACTCTGACTATTATCATTGATTCTTTTATTTCAATTCAAAAATGCAAACATTAAAAAACATAATATAAAAATAATATTGTTTAATACCAGAGAATTTTCGTTTTTTTGACGTTGCAAATAGGCCCAAAAATATTCAGGATAAATATCCATTTTCCAGAGGATATGTAACAAAGCCAGACCATATCTTTTCTTGTCTTTTCGAACTCATACAATTCCTTAGCCAGGTTTTCATGCGTCGTAATGTGGAAAACCTCCTTTCACCGGAGGCAACGTTGATTATCAAACAAAAAATTCGTAAAACCTCACAATTACGACATAATTATTAACTTATCACATGCCGTATATAGTTGCGGCAAAAGAAATCCGCGCACTCTTCATAATTCCAATCCTTTGAAAATATTTCCTCGAAATCTTCTTTCTTGTTTTTTTTTCATTCGATTGTAAAAAACCAGTAACCTTATTTTGAAAATACAATCAAGATTTGAAAGCTTCAATGAGCCGGACCTAGTCGCGTTAGCATCTGACGAAATTATGGATAGCCGCAAGAAAACGTGATCGCGATTAAATTGAATCAGTTTTCTGGGGAAAACTTACAAATAGAAAAATTTTGCTTAGAGTAGACTATGTAGAAAGTAAAGTGTGGATTTTTTAAAAATATTTCATGAAACTGGCCCTCTGGAGGGGTATGTTTGAACCAACAAGGAGCGCTTAGCAACTGACCGGACGACCTCCATATCATAAGGAGTATAGTTTTTCAAAAACGCTTCAAAACTGCTGCAGTTGTCCATGCTGAGCTTTAGTCGACTAGTGATTTCACATCATCGATGCGAAATGTCCGTAATAGCCGTAGCCAGTTCTCACCGTAAAGATGTAAAAATGGAGGTAAGAATGGACGAAGGTGCACAAAAATTACTCAATTTCCGAGTCATATACTCAATTTACTCGAGCCATATTTCAAGTTTAATTCATGAGGACAAGTCGCGGTAAGCAACCAGGCCATCTTAAGGTTGGTGAAAGGTGTCTGCCAATTGTTTTTCAAAATATGGCTATTAGTTTTCTAAAAGAGAACTACAACATATTAATTCAAATGAAAATCATTTGAAAATTAATGTTATAATATTTCGAATAGAATAAATTCTCCTCAGGGGGGCATGGCCCCCATGCCCCCCCGTGGATCCGCCTATGCAATGGGCGATGTTCCAAATAAGGAAGTGAAACCAAATATAGCGTTTTTTCCTTATGGTGGCGTATGGCAATCAAAATTGTGGCGGAATATCGAGTAAAACGATGAAAGAGATGCTCAAATTCATTTGTTTTACGAGCGCTATTTGTTTTATTATCGATAAGAAAAATCTTAGTGTAGAGATTGTGCTGATACAACGATTTTTTGTAAATAATTAATTTAACACTTCACATTTTGTGCATTGTGAAAACAGCATCAAATGTACAGAAAAGATTTGATATATTTTGTTGATGGTTCTACCAAATGGCATTATATTTAATAACACTAACACTAGCTTGACTATATATTTTCAAAATAAAAGTATCACTTTCAAGGTGTTCACTGTCAATATTTGGTGGAAAGGCATTATAATAAAAATAATAAAACATTTTTAGTACTTATTCCACATAAAATTTATTGGATCAGGATCGGTTTCGCTCATGGCAAGCATTATCAACTGAGCGAGCATTATCAGTTGCAAATTTTATTGGATCAGGACCGCTTTCTCTCATGGCGAGTATTATCAACTGACTGCCTTGACCAAAGCCGGTCCTGATCCAATAAATTTTAAGTGGAATAAGTACTAAATATGTTTTATTATTTTTATTATAAAAGTATCAATTTGTTTTCATTTATCAGACGCAGCGTCGACAACCTTTCAACTATTTCACCAAGACTACCCTTTGGCAAGTTTGTCATATTGTTTTTTTATTATAGACAGTAAAACATTTAAGTTTATTCGCTATTTTCAATTCGACGACATATTCAAAAAGTGTGCGCTCTCTCGCGGAACTGTATTTCGCTGTTTATGCATATTCCACTTATCATTTGAGTGCACTGCCACCGTAAAACTACCAAACGCGATTTCCATCTTTCAACTAACAGATGCTGGCACTTGAAATGAAATAACTTAAGCTGACGCGACTGTTCGATCTGTTGAATATAAATGGAAGCTGCATTATCATTTTTACCTTAAATATTTGACGTTCGCAGAGTAATGACTTTACCAGGAATAGTAATAACGAAGCAGTATAATTAAATTGCTCGTTTAGAGTTATTGTTCAGTAGCTGAGTTGCCAACACTTTTGATACATCACTTTTTGTAAAGTGAACCCCCGAACGTTCTCGCATTAACCGTTTTCCCGCGTGGTTCGTTCATTTTCTATAGTCCCGGCGAAACACCCATAAGAACAATGTTAAATTTTTTCGCATTTTATCCTTCCCTGATTTATCGATTTCCTCGATTTATCGTCTAAACATTATGGTCCCGTCACACATATTATCCCGATTGACCGTTTTTTTGAATATTTCTCACAAGCACATTTGACCCCATTTAATGTAATCCATCCAAAGAATGATAATAATGTTTCCGGTGATTACTTAGCATATGTGTCTTCTGTAGGAGAAGATGGCGAAAAACACAATAATGAACCTGGAATGACATTTACAGGATATAGGTGAATTTGTCGCTGGGTAGATAGTAATTTAGCATCACAAACTTGTCTTTTAGAAATATTTGAAAAAACATCCATAAACCAACTGAAAAATCAATTTATGAAGCTGTTCGCAATTCCGTGAAATCAACGACCAAAGCCAAAAGCGTTGAGTACCGGATATGGACCTATCATTAGTTATAATAATTATTTGTTTTATCATAAAGCTATATTTTTGAGCAGTTTACTATGTAGCTTGTCTCTCCTTAATATTTCACGACAATGCTCGCCATCTAGAATTCTTATGATATTTGAAATCCACCGAGAATCTTAAAAAGAAAACTGACGTTTCATATACATTTTTGATCGCGGTTACTTAATGTGTAAGCCATACCTTTTAAAACTTCAACGCATCAACACAAAAAGGTCGTAAGCTTTCATGATTCTTTATAATTCTTTTATAAACTTTGTATGAGAGTTTAGAGAGAAAATTGAAAAGTATAAAACTGTCGTGTTATATTTACGTGGGTAGGGTACCTCGCCTTAATTTAAATATTAAATTTTGTCAAGAATAATAGCAGGACAAAGATTTTTTCAAAAAATTTTTTTAACTATTCCCTTTACAGACATTTAACATATTATGACAGTAAATATATGTTACAGTGAAACTGTATTCTCAGTGAAAATGTATAAAGTAATAGATTTGTATGACAACATGATTTCACTGGTCACGATCATTGAAATTACTGGCCCAAGTCGATGATTTGTCGACCTAAAATTTTGGTTTGCTTCAATGAAACATAATCAGCAAGTAGTCCCTTTCATAAAAAGAGAACCAAAAAAAAACACAGCCAAACATTGGGCTGAAGATAGGGCGGTCAAATTTAATTTCAATGACAGCTTGGAGAAGAATATATTTTCACTGAGAATACAGTTTCACTGTAACATATATATATATATAATAATCATGCCCGCTTCCTGTGTGGATCACATGGCTTACATATGAAAAATACAAGGGTGGAAAGATGTGACCAGAGAGAGTGAGTCATTAGCTAATTCATATCACTCGTAACGAACCTTTAAAGGAATGTAAATATTACAAAGATCCAAGAACGCGGACACAAAATCTACAGTGTCCGTTAACTCAGTCCGCAACCGAATAGGACGAACGCACAAGAGCGTTGACCGATCGGCTACAGGACCGATATGACGATCCGTGATTGAAAATAATTTGTTTATGTCAAATTATTCACAGTGATATGTATTAAAATCTCGGTCCGATTTTTCGATTTTCAAGATGCGGATTCAAGGATTATAAAATACTAGTATTGCTACCCGGCGTCGATCGGACTAAGCGACCAATAATAATTTAATGTTATATCATTCGACATAATTATATCACAAAATCTAATATCCAAAATAGAATAAAAATAAAATCATAAACTTTATTTAATTTGATGACATTCTCGCTCATTAAAATGTCCAAATTCAAGGAAAAAATCTAATTTGCTGTCAAAGATATGTCAAATAATACCTTCACGTAAATAATAAACATTATTATATTAATAAAAGCCGGGAAAAGTACAGTAGAAGACTAATTTATTACATTTTGACTAAATGTCTTCGCCGATTTCAAACATATTTTACATACGAAAATTCAAACATATTTTCTTTCATATTCGTTTTTATGGCAACTTTATGACCAACTATGCAAAAGGGAATTACAGACCCACAAACATACATACATACGCCGTTTCGGTTATATATATAAGATTTCCATACAAGTGTCAATTTTGATACAAAACCATACATACAAATAATATTTGGGGCGGCATAATATATATCCGAGAATTCAATATGGGAAAATAAACACTGGCTGTAATTTCGGTAATGTGATTCGTAGAAAATGTATCAATTTTAGATGCTTTTAATTAAAGAAATAGAGATTCTAAGCATCAAAGCGATAATATAATATAGTCATCTCTCATTCTAGTAATCTCTTATTGTTACCAGTTTTGCAATGCTGATACCAAAATTCTCATTTCATTATCATATTCATCTTAATCTTGTGTGCGAATTCACTCTAGCTTCTGAATAATTATTGGATTCATTGTCTATATTCTCAGTATCATTAATGTTCTCTCCTTGATATTTTTTGTGTATAACCATTATAGTTTTAACGACTTTAAGACACTCGAATAAATCATGAAATTAGCCAATTAATGAATGACTTTGAACAAGCATGTAATAATTACGAAACTTAAAACAATACACATAATTTAAGTCGGGTTTATAAAGCAATTTTTCTTTTCTTACAGCAGAGTCAAGAAGCAACGCTTAGGAGCATTTGTACACCTCGGTAGCATGATCTTATCTCAAATTCTCGTGTAGAAATGATATAATAATCGATTTATATATTTGTTTCTAGAAGCAAGGATGTCTATGATATTTACTTTCACACTCACCCAGATCATATTCGATAAAAAAAATCAATAGGGCTTAGGAAATTAGCTTGGTAAAAAAATCATTCTTAGCCAAATCTTTATTTTCTTCTGGCCTTATCGAAAATAGAATTTAAATGACTCTCTGTCGAGGAAAAGTAGTGGTTTATTTTTTTAAACCATGTCCGCTACCAACTTAGACTATCTGTTTTTCTACGTGCAATAGTTGTTACTCATTTGCTCCACCTCTCTTTTTCGAAGAGAGTAATTATAGAAAGTATAGGACTTATGGTAAGCCAACCCAAGCGCTCTCGCTAAGTCCCGTTTTAAGGATCTGATGAGTGTGGGAGAAAATCGAGCAACACGGAAAACCATGCCTTGGAACAGAACACGATTACTCGTACTGGGATTCCAACTAGAGACTCCAATTCGAATATCGAATACTCGATACTCGAGTATACTCGTCCATTTTTCAAGTACTCGATACTCGAGTATTTTGACAAATACTCGAGTAATACTCGTAATGAACTAAATTAAACTCATACTCAAATTTGAGACGTTTAATTCTCAATTATTGAAATACATATTTTAAAAATTGAAATAAATGTATTAATACAATTCAATAAGCTTATTTATTTATTTATCATATAAATATATACAGAAATTTGAATTTATAATATATATTTAAGTACATCTGAAACTACTCGAGTATACTGGAGTACTCGAGTAATTCGAAAAATTACTAATCGATACTCGAGTAGTTGGGATGTCGAGTAATTGGAGTCTCTAATTCCAACCCTTGAGTTCCACAACTGAATTCAACGGCGCTGATATTCAACCACGGTCCCGACCCCAAATTATTGGTAAATAATAAAATGTATTCCGCAACCACAAAATACTTTGGTTTTACACAATAAATAATTGAGTTTTATCGTAAAAATGACAAAAAAATATTTATGTAAGAAGATAAATACTGTAAATATATTGCGTGACTTATTTTGCGTTTTTATTTTTAAAATCCAATAAAAGCACATCAATCCATGTTACTGTTCCGGCAGATCTCGATCGAGGCAATTAATTGATCGGAGCCAGGGCGAAGGGAAATATGAAATGGCAAATCGAATTCAAAATTCTTTGTACATATAGATAAATCAGGTACCGATGACAAATGCCAACGGATTATATCGCCTCGTTTGGATCATAGGTCACGAACCGGTGACCCGCGGGTTAATTTGGATATGACCGCGCATTTTGACCTAACACTAACCGACAGGCGTTTCAATGGCTGTGTCATAACAACCGAAGAGAAGATCATAACCATTGGTATAGATGTACCATTATAACTTGACCGCTTGTGAGGGCGCCACCATCGCGAAAAAACTGAGCAATACTCAATCAAATTTGTTTATTTACTAACGAATTTTTATATGCAAGCTATAAATGAAACAAAATCGTCATGAAAATATAATTTTATTAAAACAATATAACTTCGAAGGCTTTTAATGTATCAACTATATGGAGGCAATTTTAGTTCCGAATTTGAACGGCTGTCAAGTTATGATGGTACATCTTGATACCGCATGATGTTGTAGGGTATCAGAACTCTCTCGGACGATATTATTTATCACCTCAATCAATAATAATAAGACCAAACGAGTAATATAACGCGAATAAATGCATTCAAATTGTTATAAATTCATGTAACCGACTCATTGCGACGGCTTCGCAGTGATTGGTTGAATTAAGCTCAGGCCAGAATGCGTTTCGTTGATTGGCCGAGCTGTTTTTCATACTAGAATCACGGAGTATAAATGTGGCTGTCAAATAAAATAACCGCCAAGTCAGTTAGTCGTTATCCTTCTTTCAAAAGTCATGAGTTTTTTTTGCGCTTGCTTCGGACAGCAGGCGTAGTAACATATTCATTTGGTCTTACGCGTTTAAAAATGTTCTTACTGCAATGTATTCGTGTGGAATAAAAAAATGTAATAATTTGAAGACAATAAATTAGCCGACTCTAGGATAGAGTTTTCGGCCAAGATAAATTACCGATTGAAATCTATACAGAGATACCTTTCCTCCCATCCTATCCCTAAGTTCCGTCTCCGAACGCCGTGGAAGGATGCTGTCTGACGCCAGTCAGATGGAGAAGGAACCCTGGTCGTCTCAATCTATAGTTAACTCTATAGTAAAAATGAAGTTTTATCGATTTGTACGTATTAAATAAAAACTAAACCTATTCCTCGATTATATACATAAGAATGTCAATTGTTTCGTAAGATTGCATTAAATCCGTGTAAATCGAATCTCTGTTAAAACACAAATCGTTTCCACTTCTACTGTGAACCATTATTAAAGATAATTAATAGAGCATCCTAACATAAGCTGCCTTGCATGTTTCTTGTTTCTAGGAAAGTGATAGAGGTTCCTTAATCATTTTCTGTACGCTTATTTGTTCGAATCGTATAGGAAGTGAATGGGAAGGAATACATACATATATTATATATGCATCAAATAATTTCATGCCTTTAAACACGAATCCATTTATCAATTTATAGAAAAGTCAATGCTTGGAAATGCTCGTTCAGGGACTCGAATCCGTGACAATGTTTTGATAACTTGGCTACGGAATCGCAAAGTATATTGATATATTAAAATAAAAAATATGCATAAAACATTTTTTAAAATTTAAAAAATGATGCTCATTTGAAATTAAAGTTTTACTCTTTGATTATTCCATCCATTCAATTCACTTATACCCATCGATTGTTACAATATCTATACTTATATAATTGTCTTAAGATTATTGTATTTCAGCCACAGATGATTGATTAATATTTTCATAAGCAAATTAACAACAATTACCACTGTAAAGTAAGTTTATGAGATGATACCTTCACATTAAAAGAAATAGTTGACAATACTGATTAAAAACAAAATTACTGAAAACTGATATGATATATGTATTAGGTTTATATGTGCACCACATTGGAAGTTTAAATGGTAACAATTAAATTCGCAAAAGTAAACCAGTCCCTTTATTCTTATTTTGGCATTGAAATATAATAACATAGAATATACGCAAAATCAACATAATCGAGAAGTGTTTGTTGCGGAAAATATTGTTTGCAATGAAAGCTTTAAAAATGTATGCCGTGTTACTAATTAAAAACCTCGTTGATTCGGGTATAATTGCATGACCTTTCTCACACTCGACGAAAGTTATTTATTGCAGCCGGAAATTTCGGGATTATACTTCCGCAACATGCTGAAATCCCCGCAAATTCGAGAATAATAAATTACTATATTATTGCAATTGCCGCTGCCCAGCTAAATGATTTAGAATTCGGTAACTTTATCCGGGTTCATAAAAAAACCGGTTAGCGACGACTGTACATTTGAGTTTTATTATTGTATGTCACACGCAAAACGATGTTCAATATCCGCTTTTACGTTTTACATGTTCCAACGGAAAACATTATTCGAAACTATTCATTTATTTTAAATATGTTTCCCGAGCAGATAAATATTGTAGTACCCGATTTACTTTTTCAGGCTATATCAAAAATATCAATAGGCAGTCATTTATTCTGCCAAGTTTCTTAAACCACAGTATTTTCTGAGTGTGTATTATAATCGAAGTAGTTTTACTGTCAAGAATGCATTATTCGATATTTTCCGGTAAAACCAGAAAACAATAATCAAAAACCGTACATTGAATACTATGAAGTTTTTAGGATGTAAAAAGTACCAACATTAAATACGCTATATTGTGATTATATGACATCTTTTAATTTTGTTTTACTGATGTTCATATTTTTGGTAATTAAAAAAAGAATGCCTCTTACAATTGAAGGCGTCTTATAATCGAGAAAAAATGTGTAACTATCTCTTATTGGCCAATTTATATGTATATACATGAGCTGGGATTATTATATGATATAGCTTTTTATCTTTTTTCTACTTATATTGAAATGTATTCACTGTTGAAACGAATAGTTTACCTAAGATCAAAGTTTTATTAAACTTTCATTTAACTAATGCATTCACGAGAATATTGATGTTCAAAATCGAACATTAACTGTTTGCATTTCATTCATTGGGGATTTATGTCCGCTATACAGTGAATCTATCGCCAACAACGTCTGAACTATCCGCCTAGATTCAAATGGTGTAAAATATTACAGGAATGCGCATGAACAATTTAAAATTTTCTTTAAAGTATATTGTATATCTGGATATAATTCATATATTTTAATGATTGAGACATGAATTTGCTACGGTAAAATGCAGATGTAAAAAGTAATGATATCTATCTAATATATAAAAATCATTATTTGTTTGTTTGTTCGCACCCTATGCGCTGCCATACCGTTCATACGATCGCAATGAAACTTTGACAAACTTTTTGCTTGCACTTGCGCGGAAGTTTTAAACATAGCTTACAGTAGGTCTATTATATAAAAATTAATGTTTTTTCATATTTTATGCGCTGCCATACCGTTAATTTTGACAACTTATTGTTGCATTTGCGCAAAGGGTATAGCTATAGTAAAATTTACTTTCAGTAAGTGGCGCCGTGTGTCGTACCATAGACAGCAAACTTCAAACGGGAAATGTCATCGATACCGATCAATGTTAGTGAAATTAAATCGAAATTATTTATCTGAAATATTGTGCATCCGAAAGCAATTCAATACACAACACTTTCTTTCTTTGAGTGACATTGCAACCAGTGACGGCTGGTGACGGGGTGCTGGGGGGGGTGCAAAAGGAAGATTCAACTATTTTTCCGTACTACGGAAGAGAAACAGTTGGTATTGCGAACATCTGAATTGAAAGTCCATGCCATAGAAGTGTTTTAAAATCCAATGAATAGGAAAGAACTCTTGCAAAAATGGTTGAATCTTCCTTTGCACCCCCCAACACCCCGTCACCAGCCGTCACTGAATGCAACGCTTGGTACCGGCTAGTTGTAAATAAAAAAGCGGCTAGTAATTCGATTTTAGCAAGCAACTATTATGTTCATATCATTCAGTCAAGTTTTATATGTTTCCTTTTTATTGCTCAGTGAAATATCTTGAGCTGTTATTTCAATGAGAAGAAATATTTTAATTAAAAAAAATCGTGTTGTCGGTAAAATCTTCCTTGATTATTTGAAAATGACAAGGAGTAAATGACGTACTTAAAAAATGATTTTGCATCTTTCAATAAATTGGCTCATCTCAATTAAACCATAATACATGGACAGTACAGATATCTAGAAAAAATTGAGAATTTTAAGTTAATCCAAGGTATTTTAATTAGAAATTTATCTGTTGATGATTATGAAAACATTGGTTATCTTGGTTATAAACCTCTGACTTTAGTGGTCCGAAACGATTTGACAGAGCAACATGTGTTGTGTGAACCTTTAGTACAAGCAAAAATAGTTATTTTAACTAAAAATAAAGCATATGTTTAAAGTTTGTCTGGAAAATTGTGTGGTGTACTATGAATAAAATATGACTTCAGCAGTGGCTTCTGGAATGCAAAAAGTATGTTGTATTTAGCCTACAATGCATAATGTGCGCCGAATGCCGGATCGGGCAGGGAGCGTGATGGTAAAATTATGAATTTCTCGTCAGGCGCTCGGAGCATGTTTGACATAAAGAGCACATTAAAACATGGCATAAGCTGTTACCAAAATACTAAGCCCGGGAAGATTCATTGCTGGAAGCGGGACGAGGCGTAAGTCTGATACTGCGAAGCTCGCCTCTATCATAAAACTTTACGGGGTTTGGTGAACGAACGCCACCGCGGGGAACAATTAACACATTCGCCGCCGCGCGAACCGCCGCATGTCTTGTCGGCCAAAACGCCCGGAACGTTTTTTTTTTTTTTTATTATGATGCTTTCACTGCGGAAACAACAGCGATATTTTAGGCGTCCGTGTCCTGAATTAGTTATCGATAGATTCTCGCGTAACTTATTAGGATTACGATCGTTTTCGAGATTTACGCACTTTGCAGGGGGCGTAAGGCGAGCGCCGGTTTATGATGGCGAGAGAAGAAATTGGCCGAGTCACATTGTAAAATGTTTTCGCATTTTTTTTTCTTTTTGCAAATTGGGATTGAAGTTTGAAAAATCGTAAAGTTTACAATGGGCGACTGACAAAATTTATCATCATTCATTCATCGGGTATAATTTAGTAGATAATTTAATATAAAGTTTTTCAATATCGGTATACTAAATAATGACAGCTAATCTTAAAAAACATAATGAAGTGCCCGGTCCGTGGAGCAGTGGCAAACGTCGTTGGCTTCCGTGACGGACAGCTCGGGTTCGAGTCCCTTTACAAGCAGATTTTTTCAGTCGATTCTGTTCGAAGGCTTTTGGTTAATCTTGTTAAAAACCCTTCCAAGCCACCCAATCCCAAAAAAGAGGCGCATAGTGAGAGCGATTATCTAACCACTAGCCTTGTCCTAGTCCTCGTATTATTTCAATCTCAACTCTCCCAAGTGAGCTATAAGCAGTTCTCGTAGAAAAAACATATGTCGAGGTAAACTCCTCGAGGAGACCATATACTCTACGTTGGGAGCGGTCAACGGTTGGACTTTTTGAATAAATTAAAACAAATTAATATATTCTTATAAATGTTGACGCATTATGTTATATCATCATTTTTGAAAATTGTAGTGAATTATGTTTTGTAAATCACATAAACATCACATTCCCGATGATAGATTTGATAGAAATCACGATTTAAATAAAAAGGAATATTGTTATGTTATTAAAGTTGCCGATCAATCGTCAGTTCACGTCTTCCGCATAAAAAATAAGTCATTGGGAGGAAAAATTATGTAAAAAAAAATGTTGCCAATGATGGCCGCAGCGGCCATGTTTTTTTTTAGCGAGGGATCACTCGAATATTTATTCAAATTAGACGCCCGAGAAACGAAATCGAATACTAACTAAAATAAAGTTTTTGAAATATCGTTTACGAATTTTAAAGCGAAACCCTCGCAGGAATGTCGTCGATGAAATATTTGCATAAATATTACAAAGCAATAAATTTCACGTCGAATATTTTCTCAGGAGCTGTATCGACGTTTCGCTGGAGAATAAATATGATTTCGGGAGTAGTAACTGTACCGGGAGATTTATCGCGCGGTTGCCGTCAAATGTTTTCTTAGCAAATAAAAAGATATTCAAATAAAATGAATGTCAACGTTTTCCGTTACAGATATTTTCACGCCGTTCCTCTTTTCGTGATTTCTCAATATCAATCCATCACCGAATGGAAACCAAGACAGAGCTTTCTCCATGCACCGCACCGCAAGACTGCGGTTCTATATCATATACAGGAAACAAATAAAATCCGTAACGTTTATAAATATCTTAAACGGCAGTATTTATTAGTTATACAGTTAAATTTCTATTCATCATTTATGCTTTTTGTAATATTGGATAACATTTTAAGAATAATTTTGTATCTTTTGCCAGTGGTGTCCATACCTTTTTTGCGATTTAAATATAAAAATATAATATACATTGAAGCCTTAATAGATTGATGCTAAAATAACCATTGACTATGAAAATATAATAATGATTTGATTATAAGAATTCCATTTAAAAAATGTCCAGTGTTAATTAATTGTTATAATATGATAAACAGGAAAAACCTGTCACTTATTTATATAGTTAAGGAGAATGACAATATCGATCTGAATCTAGTTACTGTTATCCACAACCATGATAATATATAAAAATTTACTAACTGAAATTCAAAATAAAATTAATGAAGTGATTTTTTTGTACTTGTTCCACAATAAATTTGCTCAGATTAATCATCGCAAGCATTTTCAATTGATTTTAACTTATCAGTTTAAAATGCTCGCGATTCTGATCATAAATATATGTATTTATTGTGGAATAACTTATTCCAGAAAAAGTCTCAATATTTTATAATGTAACGCCATTCTACCAAGTATTATTCATCAAATATACCTTAAAAGTGAGTGAAAATGATTCCCGTTTGTCGCAAATTGACTATACGAAGCAACAAAGAATTAAAAGCTTAAAACTTTTGCGCCTCATAATAATACAAAATATTTATGATTAAATATTGGTCTGACGACGTCTTAATGGAAAACCGTCTGATTTTTGCAAAATTTAAGTGATTTTCTTGTCGCATAATTTTAATCAATTTCATCTTAAGTGCTTGACTTTGAATTTTGGTAAGTAACTGTGTTGCTATATATCTTTTTTTAATAATAAAAAAATAACAATGCTACAAATATCTTTTTTTTATGAACAAACTTTACTACATAACAAAAGGAAGCGAGTTCTGTAGTAACAATATTATGGAAATCAGCTGTATTGGATATATTTCCATTTGAAAGCAATCCTAGCCTTTGCAATACTAAAAATTCTCATTTTGTTTTTTGGGTAGAAACGCCCCAGTCAAAGTAAACAGATTAAAATTTATACAAGAACGTGTGGTAAAGCGTTCATTTTATCCAACAGTTTACCATACACGGGCAGCTACGAGCTACGAGCTACGAGCTACGAACTACGAGACAAACGTAGAAACGTAGACATTGACTGAGTCGAGCGGGATTAACGGTGTCACGTCTACTTATGTTTAGGCAAGTGACAAGGCTGATTTGCTACTTGTACTAAAACTAACTGCAATCTACAGGTTGCGCATGAAATTTTGAAACCCTAAAAAAATTCGAGGGCCATATTCATTTATCCGAATACTTGAATGGTTTATACCTTCGAATGTTACCATCATACTCAGCTTTGTATCCGCCACCATCCAAGCCGCGTAAGTCATTTGTGTCACCAGTTTCAAGGGATTTTCGGCTAGTCAATGCACTGCATATAGAAGGGAAAATTTTCAGCAGTGAAGTTTGTATTTTGTTTTTGCTTATTTAATTTCTATATCGTGTCTTTTGTGCCATTGATTGTTTTGTTTTGCTACATTTATGTGCCGCTTTTATTATTTCTGTTAAATGCATGGCGCATTGGTGTCAGATATAATGCCATGTATTGTATTTTTTCCTAATAAACAATAATATTTTAGCATAAATGTATTTTTTTTATTAATATTCGTTTTTATTGTTTAGTAAGTGAGTACTGTCTCAAATATGTTTCTAATTTTTTCTTTGTCAAAAACATTTTCCATATGCATGTATAAATATGTTGTATTATGGCTGTCTACTAATGAAGAGAGATACTTAATTTGGGTATACTATATATAAAAATAAATACTACTGATTCACAAATTTAAACAGAAGTTTTTAAACCATTTTTACAGATACAATCAGAATGGAAGAATGCTTCTTCACTCACTGTGCAACTGAGTATAACGAACGGTTTTTTGGCTACGGCTATTTACAATGTTTACAGTATATTACACAAGAAAACAAATAAGCTTCTAGAAGTTACTATATTTAAAAAAAAACAATTTCCCGTTCTCATGGACTTCAAATAGCCTATTTCTATATATATAATGTATTTAAAAAAACACTTATTCCAAGAAAATTTGAAGGAAAACCATTCACCAATAATTTTAAAGATTAATCAATGATTGCACAGCGATATTGGTAGACAATGTTTACCCATAAAGCGGTAACACTGTACATAACTGCCATAAAGTTCATCTTCATCGGCCGTTTTTCGAAATAGCTAACATACATTTTTATTAATACTAACGCGTTTGTGCTCACCCTGTAGAACATATGGAATCGTTTACGACTCTAAATTACTACACTTAAACTTGGATAGCTGTGGTGAACGAATATGTACAATTTTGGCGAGAAAAACCAAATCGTTTCATTACTATTCATTGGCTGAAGGTCGTTCGTGATATATCTGTATTTTATGCGACACATCTCTTAAGCTCATTCGATTTTAAGGGTTTCACTAGGTAGTATAAAGCAATACATTTAAGCAGCTTTGATTTTATTGTAAAGAGAATCCCGAGTAATTGAAGAAATTAATGATATAGTTGGCATACGAGAAAGTTCAAGTACTAAATTTTGCAACCGATAAGATTCGAAGAAAAATAATTAACAATATACTTCACCCAACAAATACGATAAGGTTTTTTTTAAAAACTTCCATTTACATAGTATTATCATCGAAAAATGTCTGCTCCCAATATCCGCATATCGAATCCTAATTCAGTATCAAAATATAAATATTTCAAGACAACTGGCTGATATTTAGACGCTCGATCTCTCTTTTTAAAAGAGGCAATGTAGATTTCAAATACACTAATGTCCATTAAAACAGATCGATACATGAGTTGAAATTTCAGACCCGTGTAAGCATAGGCAGTTGATTAATAGGATTACTATATTAATTGATCAGACATTTATAAATTTTAGTATTAAAAAACAGTTCCACGCTTAGAATTATTGATAAGAATTGATTTTATATACGTATTCAGAATTATATATTTAAAAAATGAGCCCAATAAGACTTACAGTACACACGAGATACAAAAATAATGAATTATTGCTATGAGATTCCAACTATTAGGACAATAATATATAGTCTTAGTATAAAAGGTTACTCTATTTGAAATGGTAGTCTTGTTATATTGTAATACGGAAAGAAAAATAACAATGTATTTTAGTTCTACATAAATTATTTTATATATTTGTTGATAGCTATTTCGGCTTACGCCTTCGTCAGAACTATATGTTATTATTGTTATATTGTCATTGTAAATAATTATATATACAGTATAATATAACTAGGAGGAATTAACAAAGTGGATATTTATAGAACATATTGTTTTCATATTAAATTGAAAACTATAATCCATTAAATAAAAGTTACGAATTTTTTCATAACTAACTTATGATGCGAATGGCGCTAATTCCAATGCCATTAGATTGCATTAGTACAGGGTTTACCAACCTTTTTGTACCTTAGAGCACATTTTAAAATATCAGTAGGGCGGCGGGCACCACATATTTTTTCAAAGAATTTTTGCTTTGAAAAAATATGTGAAAAATTGGTAATAAATAATACTCAAAAAAAATATTTTTTAAATTATTGTTTATATTTTATTAGGTATATAAAATAAATATAAGTCAGTGTGATCTTTGGCATTGCATTTTATTGGCCAGTGCCTCATAATAAGGGGAGTATTATGACGTTCCTGTTAGCAAGCAATCATAAAGATGGTCATCGGTGAGTCGAGATCTATATTTTGATTTTATTAAATTCTTTGTTGAAAATAATGATTCACAAAGGTATGTGGAACCAAAAAATGATTTAATGTTATATGCCGCTTTTTTTAAAAGTGGAAACTTTTTTCCGTCCACTGTATTCCAGAAGTCCTCATCTGATATTAAGGATTTTAACATAATATCACTCTGAAGGTCCAAAATCTCTAACTCCAGTTCTTCTGCCTTTACTTGAACAAGCTCTGCAATACATGCAGCTATTTCCAGTATATTTATTTGGCAAGTAAAAGGATTGATAAAAAAGGAGACCATTGGCTCATAGAAATCGGCCCGCGGGCGCTATGGCGCCCGCGGACACGCGGTTGGTAACCCCCGCATTAGTTCAACGATGGAAGATACAATAATATGTTTTCAGTTAATTGATAATGAATACTGTTTATTGTGTCAAAAATCTAAGGTATTAAGTTTTATGTATGTTCTTTGAAATGTTTAAATGTTTCCTTGCTAAGTTATATTGATTTTTTCTCATTGATGGTGGACGGATAATCAAATAAAATTTTACGCGTATGCCTTACTTTGCTTCATTAAATCATTATAACTGTGATATTACTTATTTTTGATGGAAAGAGACAGCTATACAGAATTCAAGAATGTCCGTTGTCAGTGTCTAGTATATGGTTACTTCATAAATTACCTATGTATATTAAGAAAAGATATTTAACGTGAACTGGCTATAAGTAAATTGCTAAACCTTTAAGGATGACGTAGAGAAGAAATATTAGCCAGTTTATAGCTCTATATATGATTGGAAAGTGTAGGTTTCTTAAAATCAATGATCAATGCTTTTGAATGCTTTTGAATGCGAATGAATAAATCGTTTGAAAATTAACATATGAAATAGTCCCTTCGTGGATTCAAACTCTTGACTGCGCAACGATGTACACATTAATACTGTGATGCACAACCATTTTGAGAGAAGGGCCAGATAATCAGTTCTCAGTTAGTTTGAGAGCCGCATGGATAAAAGTGATTAAATTATCGATATTTTTAGTATCCATGAAATTGAAAATTTTATTATTTTATATTGTTTTTCCATCGTCCGTAAAAAGTTCTGAAGAAAAAAGGTGATTCATATTTGTCATATCGGGCCGCATGAAATGTCATTGCGCCGCGCAGGTTGTGCATTACTGGATTACTACTATGATTAGTTTTTTTATAGAAAATTAAAAAAAATAATTAAAGTGTAAGAATATATTTGATTTTTTATTTTTTTGTGCACAAGAAACTAAATGAAATAATTAAGTAACTTGCTATTTTTCCCTTTTCTTTTGTTTTCAAAATGGGAATGAATAAAGATTAAGGCAAATTTTAATGAATATTTTTCATAGTTTGGCTGCTTTCTGAAGATGAAGTATTTATGTGAAGTCAAGTATTTCATTAGTTTGAAACTATTATACATAAAATACACGAGCTACCATTCCAAGTCCACGCTTATAGGGTGAATAGTTGCAAAAGGCCACCGTTTAGGCCTCTAGCTTCCAGTAAGCGCTTCATTATATTATAATGGATCGGTACTGGGTACCACGTGTAAATCATTAGCCTCATTAGCATTTCAACTTTGCAAATGAATGTAATAATCTCTTTTGACTCGTTACTTTATTTTACGCAAGACGAAATAAAAATTACATTTTTCGAAATGGCGTTAAAAAGACAAATAATATTTCTCTGTAAAATTGCAAACGTTTGAAAACTTCCTTTCAGGTGACCTAGTTAGTGGGACGTGACCAGAATGACAGACTAATCTCGGCGCCCCGCTTCAGTAAATATACTCACAATGTCTAAAATGAAGGACCACACAATAATAAATATAATCTAACTTTATAGTTTTTTGAAGTGTGTATCACCTTTTCTACTTAAAAAAAGGGTATTTTCTTTTGGCAGTACTGAATATATTATATTTTCGTCCATAAGGATCATTAGATGAACCAAGAAAAAATTCGGTTCTTCCGTCGTAATATAATATAAATAACTAAAATGATATTGAAAATCTTCGCATAACAGTGCGTTTTAAGCTAATACAAAATGATTTGAAAAGAATGGAAAAAAACAAAGCACTCTTCCATTTTTAAAACACTTATTTTGATTATTGTATGAGTTTTCTACAAAAAACTAAAGATAAACGATATTGCCATGTTAAACAGTGTTCCCCAACCGGTGGTTCGCGGCCGCAGAGACTTTTCGCCGGGTCGCAAACAGTATGCCAAATTTCAAGAAATTCGCCATGCAAAAATATTAAATAAAGGATTTTTTTCGCGTGCATGCTTACTTGTATTTTTTGAAATTAATAAATAATAATAATTGTTTAGATGCTGCAACACGATGGTCACTGGTTTTCTCAGAATGGACAGTCATAAATATTGTCAGATACAATCGTTGCTATTCGGAATAATTGGCTAAAATTATATTGCAGCCAAGAATATCCAATATATTAGCAAAGATGTAACAGCAGATTTCACATTAGTTTGTTTAAAAAACCGATTGTTTTTGTTAAATTTTAATTGTATCAGACTTATTTCCCAATATAAGATTGAAAAAAAAATATATTTCTGTAATAGTGGTCCGCGACTTTTTTCCTTTTTTTACCGGTCCATAGGAAATAAATAAATAAATCTACACGTCTGTCAACCAACATGTAGATTTATTTATTTATATTAAATGCACTTAATTTTATGCTTTTACTTTGTTAATGTAAATTAATACTTAATTGATTTTTGATGTGTAAGTTTGCATTGCTAAGAGGTCTTCAACATTTTATTTTTTCTTGTAATTTGCTTAGTTGTTGTACCAATTGTTTGTCATACCTTGTTTTCATACTTGACTTTTGCATAAATACCACTGTTTTATTGTATTCCTTATCAGTTGATAATGCTCGCCATGGGCGAAACCAGTCCTGATGAAATAAATCTTTTGTGGAAAAAGTACTAAAAATGTGTTATTGTTTTTATTATAATGCCTTTCCACCAAGTATTGACAGTGAACACCTTAAAAGTGATCAAAAATAATTGTGATATTTCAAAAAATATCTGAAGAATGTTTGATAATCAAAAATTATGTAACGTCATTAACTTAACTATTTTATAGTAGGACGTGTGCCATGAGTGCGAAGTCAAATTAGTGACATATTTGAGTGGTATGGTATCACTATTTGTTTCTTTTTCCATTTTAATATTTCACAGTATATACATTGGAAGAATAATAAGATTTTTTTATATTGTGCGTATTTTTTTAACATATTCTTTTGTTGTGAAAAAATTATGTTTCAAATTTCGTGCAATAGTGATGCTTGTATACGCAATAGAGATATAGGCACGCTTACATTTTTGACAACGTTTACCGTTTCGTCGAATTGAATCGTGCGTTTTTGAATAAGTAAATAAATATATTCGCTTTACGGTAAAAAAGACCTATTATAGATTCGTATATTTCAGTCAATTTATTCCATTCGGAATAATAATGGCGGATATATTTACAGAAATGTTTAATGATTTCTTCGAGAGCGCACTTTGATCAGTGAAATAAATGTTCCTTTACAAAAAGGAGCCACTTGGGAATGCGATACGTTTTGTGATTGAGCCAGAATGATATGCACTTTTAATGTATTTTCCTTAACATAAGCATTCAAAGTGAAATAAATAAGGGGCATTTATTCCGATTCAATATTAACCACTAAAAGAAATTGTATTTTAATTATCTAATTTTTGAAAAATAAATTCTCTTCCATTGTTTTTTTGATATCTTTTGATGAAACACATTTTTTTTGTAAATAGTAATTACACAATTTTATGATAATATCAGAAACGGTATTTTTCGTAGAGAGCATTCCCAACTAGTTTGTTGAAGCTTTGTTGTGTTTTATTGTGTTTATACAAAAAGATAATTTAGTATTCACTAACATTGTTATGATAATGAAAAAACATCCAAATTGAATGTAACGTTCTCGCAGAAACTCGCCCGAATTTTAATGGTTTTGAAATACGGCATTTTTTATAAATTATTAATTTAGCTTTTACTATTTTAGTAGATTTTGGGTATTTTTTTGTTTTCAGGAGCTTGCGGTAAAAGAAGAAAAACGTGGAATGTATTTATTATCACTACTAGAAAATAAAACAGAAATTTTCGGTTTATTTCGTGAACATAATTAAATTATGCAATAGTATAAAAGGCAACAAAAGTGAAATTAATAATGGTTTCCCAACAGGGGCGGCCTTCGCAAATTTATTCTGTATCCAGGCATGCGGATACATCAGGTACTGATATGAAATTATGACATGCGTACCCACGCCGTATAACGCTGTAATATTAATGCCATTCTTTCCACAGTGATACGCAGTGATTAAATTTACGAAAGAATGAATGTTATGGGACGAGGCCGAAGGGGGCAGCTGGAAAGAGAAATAATTTATGTCATCTATACCGACGTTGTCGTGATGTCAAATCAGATAAATTACCACATAGCGTGACTCCGCGTTGTAAATCTCAAATTTTAAATAAGACCGAATATTGTTAGGGACTCGAGTAATATTTTTATAAACCCTTCGAAGGTCGGAAAAATCGTTTAATTCGTGGCCCTCGACCACAAAGGTCGGCGGATTAAATATAAAACGGAGGGCTACATCAAATGCCGTGATATCGGATCTTTGTAAGTGCTGCATTTGGTTTAAATATTAATGTTATTTCCAACAATAAATTTTGAAAACTCGTAACAGTATTAAAACAAAGTGAATTTTAAATTGATTTTGACTGGTATCGATCGGTGATTGGGATTGGTATTATACGGTTGACATGAAACGTTAGCTCGAATTTCGACAATGTCAACTTTAAATAAGTTGAATATACTTTTTTTATTCATATAATTTGTACCAAAAAAACTAAAACAATTTTATATGTACAACTGCAGAAATCTAAACTAGCGCCGGCCGATGATTTAAGATGGGTTTAGTAAGTAACGCTCGTCATAATATCAATTTAAAAAGTTTACTTCAATAAAGTCAACTTTGAAATCTTACCCTTTTCACGTGGACAAAACGGAAAATAACAAATTTAATGCTGAGCACAAAAAAGGTAACAAATAAAGTTTGGTGTTTCGTTTAAGTGAAAAATATATTTTGTTGTATAATGGACTTTCAGCCTCAACAGAAACTTTCTAGCTCGCATCAGCTCGTTATTTCAAGGTTTACTTGTAGTATTTTTAATACATTTTTTAAAATTAAGTTAATCGTCCTTTTCTGATCGTGCAAAGAATGATTGGGAAATATAAATTGTAATAGATTTCCATGCGTTTTGATACAAATCCATAAATCAAATGAGGAATTAAGGTATGCAAATATACGTTCAGATATTCGATGCTCCACGCAAAACCCCAAGAGCATTCACCTCTCAGCTTTGGCTGGAGTGGATGTTGATTAAAAAAGGAAAATAACGAGTTTTCAAAACTAAGCTTTATAACAAAGGGACTTAATTTTCATCCGTACGAAATTAGTACTTTCAAAGATGTTACAACATAATTATGATGAATCGATTTTATGATTCAAGAATTTGTTAAACAAACATAATTTGTAATAAGCGATTTAACGTTTTCAGAGTTGCTGGCTTCTGTTTGATTACAAATCCTTGGATGTTTTAATAAAATGTCAGTTTTCGTTAAGTAGAAGCGCTGAACACTTTCCACTGGTATAATTTAAATAAGAAATATACAAAGTTAAAAGTTAACCACTCAATCTGAGACAAGGTTGTGGCATTCAAATGATTAATTGAAAAATATTAAGGGTCACTTGTTAAAAAGTTTCAAAGTCCGCGCGGAGACTTTAAAATTTCAAGGAAAATTTAACGAAAAATTATACTATTCTGTAACAGGATTATTTGTTTAAGCGTTATCGTTTCTAATTTATCAGCATTATTACACAATAGAATTTATTTGGAGGTTTTAATGAAATTAAAAAAAGATTTTTCTTCTGTAATCAATAAATAAGAATACAAGTATGTATATGCCAATAAACGATTTTCGTTATTTGTATAGGAATATATTATAAACAGCTAAGGTTAACGTGCATTGTAACACTAGTCTATATATTTTTGCTTATGTAATGTAGTTATTTTAAGGTTATGGGTTCAACTTCCAAGCGCCGGCAAGATTAATATAAAATATTGAAGTCTATGATTTATTTTATTCTCAAACTCATTTAAATTATTATTTCTAGACTATTTTTTGAGTGTATTGAAGCCTGGGACTACTATTTTATACTGCCGTGTTATCCTCGATTGCCGAATCTTCATTTATGTAAGTGCGAAATAAGTGTATTCTTTTTTTTTTTGCTTTAGTGAGACGGCCTTTTTAAAATGCTGTATTTTAATCATTATATTTCTTGATTCTGGCTCGGGTTATCGGGTATATAATCAATTATACTTAAAATTAAATTATGCACCAAATAATTACTGCTAAAAATAGTTGTGCATTTCACAGGTACGAAAAGATTTTCTTGACATACATCCGAAACAGTAAAGTGATGTATTTGTATTGATAAGTAAACGAGAGTAAATGAGATCTACATATATATGAAAACATCTATTGCACCAAATGAAAAATGAATCCGTATAGAAAAAAGGTAAAGTCGTAACCGAGTAAGGTCTTGTAAAAACACTTGATTTGATTTTTTGAATACTCTGAATATTGAAACAAATTTAGAAGATCGTACTATCAAAGAGTTTGAAATTTTTTTTAATAAGTAATTTATGTCGAGCTCATCATACTTAGATTATCTGCCACTAATGAACAAAACATATATTTCTGATGGACTAATGTCATAAGATATTTTTCCTCTATAAAATTACTAGTAAGTCATTCATTCAGTAGGTCTATTTCAGACAATGGATACAAATAAAACAAGTAAGATGACCTTACTCAAAGATAAACAATAAAATAAATCAAATTATTTTTAATTAATTGATTGAGTAGGCATTTACTTGGTAGAACTCCATTATAATACGGTAAGAAAAATATCAATGTATTTTAGTTCTACATAAATTATTTTATATATTTGTTGATAGCTATTTCGGCTTACGCCTGTGTCAGAACTAGTTCTGATAGTTCTGACGAGTTTTATTTTTATTACCGTAATATTTAATTACGTTTAGTATTAAATTAAAAATTACTCGTATTATTCCACGTATTGTGTCAATATCAGTAACAAGTGTTTTGCCTCTTTCAGAAGCATCAGTAGACATACTATCTCACGGTTGCTTCAGTAAATCAACCACGTCATTACATGCTTCTAATTGGTAACGGACATGGCTTAAAATAGTAGTATTAAACATTGTGATTGGAGAATTTATTTAGCTTAGCACAAAGCGCATATAAAAGAGAAGTAAAGCAATGACATTTTTTTATATATCGAATGAATAAAATTTTTCATGAAATTTCATTATTTGATTGAGCTTGCAACTAGTAATACAATGAGCGACTATTAAATTTTTTAAATGAGTCGGATACCGACCATGTCATCTTATTTCATCGCCAGAAGATTTGACAAGACGCTGACGTGCATTTGGAAGAAGCCAAGAGAGGAAACCTTTTCTCCGATTGTCATTTGGATTACATCTTTATACGCTTATTACTGGCACAAAGGAACGACGAATAAACAGCGCTCAGAGCCAAAGAAAAGAACCGTCTTCAAATCCAATAGAAAGACTTTATGAGTTGGATGACAAGACAAGTCGTTCGTATTATTCTCGGTTGGAGAAACATATTATTCATTTTAAGTTCTTAAAAAACGAATATTAATTTAAGGGAGTGGATTGAAACCTTTTACGCTATCGGGATACTGTAAATGAATCAAGCCTTAATTCAATTCATTTTATTGTTATAATCGGAAGCACTAACATATTTTTTTGGAACGAATATTGAATTCGAAAATGTGTCATTATGAATTGCTTCATGGAAAAAGTCTTACAAGCGTGCAAACAATAAAAATATATTCCTCCAAAAATAGGCTTGTATTAAAAATTATACCGTATTATAACTCCATTATAATACGGTAAAGTAAATAACAATGTATTTTAATTCTACAGAAATTATTTTACATATTTGTTACGCGCTATTTCGGCTTACGCCCTCTCATATTAATATTTCATAGTTAATACACTAATTTACAAAACAATTGTTTTATATTATTTAGTAGGAATTGAATATTAAGCTTAATATTTGAGAAAATTTGTCATCGAATTAAAAGAATATTCATTTGATACGACCACAAACAATATCCGTTGGGAAAAAAGAATAAACATTTTATAGCTATGCAGTTAGCACGGATATGGAAAGTGGCCAGTTTAATTAAAATAATAAAGACAGTTTTTATAAGTATGTAGTAAAGGCATTTTTATAATTCGAACAATCTTGAAAACAAAGTGATGACAAGAAGATGTGTATATTTATATAAAAAGCATGTTTGCAACATAACAATAATGATTCGAGGGGCAATAAGCGGGTAATATAATTTCAAAAGTCTTATAAAATGCAACTTATGTTAATAAAAGCTTGGTTTAATTATAAAATAAATTTTCGTGCTCAAATAGGTTTCCAAAGGATTTAATTTAAATTCGGCTACACTTTTTATCGAAATTTGCATGGTAATTAAAAAAAGTATAAAGAAATACCGCACACTCGAGATGAATGATCAGAATTTAGCATTTTTACAGACACTATTGTGAAAATGCGGTAAAATTAAATTTTCCGTGACTTATGGAGACCGCACAAAAAGAAAACCGAAATCATTTAAGACGGCGGCGGGAATAAAACGGGCGAGCGGAGGGAGAGGTATTAATATCTAAAAAGATAATATAAAATTTCTGGAGCACCTTTAGAGCGGCCGACGGAGAAAAGTCTCCGCTAACCATGAAAATTTATGACGAGGTGCATTCCAGATGAAGAAGCAAGCAATGTAAAATTATCCCCCCCCCGGCAGTTATGAAGTGATTTTTTTTGCCGGATGAAATTTAATAACGTGTGCGGGGGCGTGTAATCTTGATTAGTGCGTTAAATTACTTTTGACTGGCGACATTACCGTTCGAATGCCGGCGGAAAAGACCACCGCTTAATGGCGTCTGATTCTTATTAAGTGTATTGGGGGGATTTTTTCATTTAAAAGTATTCCGATGATGACAACATTAAAAACTTCGCCGAGCACTTAATTAAGTCGACGGGCTTCCCCCTCTCGCTTTTTTTTTATTGCGCTGTGATTGAGGACTTTTATATTTTGGGCGGCGCCGCGTTGAAGCGTTCGTCTTAATAGATATTAATTTGCGTTTAAAGATTTAATATTCAAAATTTACCACATTATGATAAATTTAATGGTCCTAAGTGCCCGGTGATAAAAATTCAAAAAATTCCCGTTTAAATTCAACGTTCGGCCTTGGTGGATACTCAATTATTAGGTTTTTTTATACATTAAAAATTACATGCAAATATTTATTTTATCCAATTTTTCTCTCAATTGTCTCAAAACTGAGTTATTCTGGAGTATTTCAGGAGAATATTATTAGTTTCAAACTAGTTCCGCAATGTAACGATTAAAAGGCTGGTTATAAACAACGAGACCATTTTTTCCCATAAACCGGGACACCGTAAAAAAGGTAGGTACTTCATTGTATCCGCCTTACACTTTAATACAATACAATTGACAAAAATAGCAATGTGTTTTCATGCCATATAAGGTAACCAGTTTTATTTATTTATTTGAAAATTAAGTTTTCGCTATACTGGGATATTTATCTTTGCTATTAAAGGTTATTATGCATTGCTGCTGACATTTGCAGTCAAATCATTTGTCTCTTTTCGAAAACGGAATATTTTAGCGTCCAGAAGCTGTGTTCAAGGATACCAGGACACCCTTCCTGAAAACAGGACACCTGGTCACATTAGTTATACTATATTTATAAAAAAACTTATAACTTTAACAGATCTCTTGAAAATCAAGTTTTTTTTCATTTCTAATGCTATTGTATCAAAATAATCAATTAAAGCCAACAGCCAATCTCAGCCGTATTGGCTTGATATGATAAGAACACGTTAATACGCCGTGTGACAACAATTCGATGAAAAATTTACTCTATCTTAAAATTTTTCAGTGATATATTTAACTCATGGTTTGCGCACTTTCTTTCCTTAATAAGATAATCAATTTTAAATTTCTAGCGCTAAGTATGATTTCTTAAGACATGATTTGAAGCCGCACACATTACATTCATTCATATATAAGTAATTCGATAACATTGTCTTATTCTACGCAATCATATGTATATGAAGTAATTTTTCTGAAAAACGTAATTATTTTTTCGTTTTGATTATTGATTGGGTGCTAATTTTTATAACTGGAAGCTCACCGATACTGCTTCAATAAATTGTTTGATTAAAATACCAAACAAATGAGCCACCCCTGGCTTAGCTAATGGCTCTTTGGTTTTGGCTGTAATAAAATGTATTTGCAAGTGTCATATTGAAAGAATATTCGATTATATGAATTCAAATAATTTATTTATAATTTACAATAGTGCGGTAGATAAGAAAGATTGAATCCATATTTACGATGGTAAATTGTAATAAATTTTATTAAAGAAAACATCTCAATATGAATCTAATGTATTTCTAAAAATAGTTGATTTATTTGAACAAAGAATATCACAATTTATATACAATACCAAAATAATATATACGGTGGAAAAAAAATATAATTTTGGAATCGTCAAAGGAATCAGCCATTATACAGTCGAGTTGATTTCATTTTGACAACTGATCGTAATATTTCCTCGGGATCATGATATTATTTTGAATATGGAATAATGCGAAATTACAATTCCGAATTTGAATTACTTACTTCGATGTTCAGAATGGCGCGCAAATAAATTCTCGATACCCATCTAAATTGTAAATTCACTATTTTATCGATAATTCTACAAAAGAGTTTTTGTTTTTCTTACCTACAGCGGAAAAATATTATTCATCGGAAGGTTTTGCATAAAAAGCGAATGTCGAAACTCTGGAAGTCATTTGAGTTATTGACTACCAAAGCAATGATTTTAAACTCTTTATTAATGTTCTATAATATTCGTTTTTTTTATAAATAAGTAAAATATCAATAATTCAAGCTAAAAGCCTTTTTGGTTAGTTGTTTTAAATTAAAAAATATGGAAGCTTATAACAAAATTTTAGTTACCGAAATCTATTTCTATAAATAAATTCCATAATCTGATGATAATTTGTAAAAAAAAACTTATAGTTATCAAAAGATATAATATATTCATATATTATATTGCAAAAGGTAAATTGGAGCATATAATTTGAATAAAAATGTGATTGCTTATATCCTCAAGTTTTTTCAGTTGACTACTAATTTTCCATGAACTGGCGACATTTATTACAATGACTTTTATAAAGCTCTTGCAAAAGTTTGCGACATTCATGCAAAACCTTGAATTCAATCAATTCTTAAGCATTTTGCGCGGACATGAAAGATTTTTAATATAAGATTATAATAAATTTACAGCTCTGTTGCAATAATTTATCGTAGTCATATAATATGATTTTCATACCTCTTGTTGAATTTATACCAAAACATTTTACACGCTTCTTGGTAAAATGTATTTTTTTCACTGTGACATTATTACGTTGTAGAAATAAAAAAACGACCACATAATGAGTGAAAAATAACATTGTATTTCGTTCTAAGCATGATTGCCTTAATTTAATCAGTATTTTTTACTGGTCAGTTGGCACGTAAAATAAACATTCTTTGTGAAAAACACAGCCTTCAAAGACATAATCAGATACTTGCGGGTACTAGAACAATCCCTTTCAACGTCACAATTATGAGATCCAAAACCCACCCCCATCACTTAAGAACGAGAATATAAATTCAATAATTTACTATGTTCAAAGGATTCTTTGTAATCCGAATTATTTCTTCGTCTTGAAGATTCGCCCACGAAAATATCGATTAGTGGGACGTGCACGGACTGGAGATGTCGGTCTATGTTCACCGTACCGTTAAATCGATATTCTTTTGATGTTCCTTTATGTAACAGTTTTTTATGAACTTCAATATCAATAGCTTTATTCTTTCTTATTATACCACCGGAGGAGGGTTAGTTAAAATTTTGATAGTTTTTGAAAGCCATTTTTGAGATCAAAGAAATGAATAGTTTTTTATATGTTACGAAAAGCGGGCCATTTTTGTTCCGTGGTAAAATATTTCATGCGATATATACACGCGACTCAAAAGATTGAACATTTTAGATGAAGAACGGTATTATGAGAATAATTGATTGGATTGACATTTCCTTGGTGGATCTCTATTACAATAGCATTGTATTTTAGTTCTACAAAAACTAAAAAATAAATATTTGATAGTTGTTACGCCCTCGTTAGAACTATAAAATAAATAGTTCTGACCAGTGCAGGGTTTGAGTCGAAATAGCTACCAACTATAAATATAATTTAATTTTCGAAGACTAAAATACATTGCTATTTTTTCACCGTGTTATGTCAGTTACACTAATATAAGTATTTGACATAAGCTTCATGTATTTTATAGCATCCAAGACTAAATACATCCTAATTATGTAACTAGTTGATGCCTTCAATAATAAAATAACTGTATCTTATTTATATCTATCAATAGGATGTGTTATCAATATAAATGGTCATCTATTAGTGACAGAAAACACCCAGCATTCATTATTGTAACATTCAAACAAAACATAATGCTGATAACGTACGTAGCTGCATTTGAATGAGGATCAAATAATCAAAATCATTTTTCGCAATAAAAATATTTTAAAAACAATAGTAAGATCAATACATATGCGTAACACATACCATTTTAGATTGGAATTTGTTTTATGGTAGTGTATATGAAACAATGAAGCATCACTGACTATTTTTTTTTTGAGTATCTGTAGTTTTGATAGTATTATATAGAACATTGTAATTATCGCGCCACTAGATTGTCTGTATTTTTGCCACCCTATTTTATCTTATCCTTTAAATCAGAGCGTAGAAAATTTTGAAAATCTTGTAAACAAATTTTGGCTTTTAACCGTGTTAAAATATCCTTTTTAAACCTCGGCTATTTAGGATAGGCAATGCAAACGTATTGTGAAAAAGTAAAAATAAATATTGAATAGCAATTATAAAAGCCACGCATATGTTGATGACTAATATTTTGGTTCAGCCCTTAAACACCAAATAAGAAAAAGTAGCATGCTGGTAATATTTTGAAATAGTCAAAGTCGCCCAATTATTCTGCACAATAAATCTTTTCCTACAATACAGTAGCTTACGATGTATATAGGATGACATATATTATGGCGATATCTAAATATACATCGATTTAGTTTGTATTTTCACAGATATTCGATCTTTATTAATTCAAAATAAGTTTGTACAAAAAAACAAAGAAAGTACTAATTGACAGAAAGATCTTACGACAACTGGAAGTGAATAAACGCGATATTCGTTAACTCGCAAGTGGTTTATTATTTTTGCATAGAATGTATTTTTTTTAAATTTCATGATAACTTAATCATTATGTGTAAGTTGTTATTAACTCTATCATTAGCCGTTAATCTTCGTGATGAATAAAACTGGTCCTGATCATTACTTAAAACGTAGAATTAATAAAAAAAATGTGTTTAAAAAAAAATCAACCACTGAACTGTCGTTTTCAGCTTACACCTGTTTTAAAGAAGCATCTATATTCACAAACGTATTTCTTAAAGGATTGTTTAATGCGTATCAAAAACTTAAATATATCAAATAGATTGCTTGAAACCAGAGCTGAAGAGTCGAAGTTTTTTGGTCGGAGTCGTATTTTTGCATATAATATGTAAAATTTTGCTATTGGTCGGATTGGTTGGTTGATATATTAAATGCAATTCAAAATTCTAATTTGATATTGAAATTCCATCAAGTTGGTTGATTTATAATTGATAAATAGGAAAAGCAGGAAAAAAAATTATGAAATTAAACTTTTTTTAGTCGTAGACGGAGTCGTGTTTTTGGCCAATGTTGGAGTTGGAGTCATGTTTTTGGTAAATGCTGGAGTCGGAGTCATATTTTTTGAACGACTCCACAGGCCTGCTTGAATTAATTCTGTGGTTTAATATTTATAATATAAAAATATTGGTAGTATTTTTCTATATGAATAACCACATGACACTGCTTACACGTGTATCGTGCCATTTTTTTAAAATGTTGCTGGTAACAATATTAAAAGATGTTTTGCCGTGTGGGGACAAGGATTACCATATTTCAATACCACTTAACAAAGTAGACAGGGGTGTCAACCTTCCAAAGTGCACCTTGCGAATTTTTAATTTGAAGTGGACCATGCGATACTAAATAATAAGGTATTATCCCGAACATAATGCCGTGTTTTTTACTTATAATATTTCGTTGTAATAAGAATTCATATTATTTTCCGGGTCTAGGGAAAATAAATTTATATTATATTATATATTAACTAAGTTTTATTATCTCCTACATATCACATTTTAAAATTGATAAAAAAACATGTCTGTAAAGTTTAGGTAAAACCGAGGCCTTCAATTGCCTTATAGACTAAAGCATTTTGGTTTTTCAGCACTAGCAGGATGAATAATTAGAAAAAAAAATCGTCATTAATGTATCAGAATTATTCTTCTATTGAATCCTGTTTCTAATATATAGGTTGCGATATATTTGAATCAGCATTATAAACGGGCTAATAAAATGAGGATCAAAATGAATCAAATAATCGCATATGAACGGATATTTTACGGGGACTGTTAGTGAGTCAGCCATTAAACTCCTCAGATCTTGCATTTTCATCTGGCTCTAGAAAACCAGTGAATACGTTTTGGTTTCATAATATCATTACAAGAATCGCAGTCAGTTGAAAATATTCTTAATTAGCGTACATTGTTACTGATCTTGATCAGAAGATATGTGTAAGTAGTACTTTATAATGTATTGATCGAATTGGCATTCACTTGGTAGAACTCCCTTTTAATACGGTGAAAAAAATAACAATGTATTTTAATTCTACAGAAATTATTTTATATATTTAATAACTTCAAAAAAGAACAAAATCAACACCTTTCAAAATAATATAGAAAGCCATATATCAATTAAAACTTTTGAGTTAAGTTCGAGTAAAAATATTAAAATCCAGTTAAAACAGCCATTGAGCCCACAGTCAAATTGTTATGAGGTGTATATTAATTAAAGAAAGGCAAAGCCGTGTTATTAATGGATAAATACAGACCCCGCAAAGAAAACACAATTTCATAATGATTGTTTCGGTGGTTAAAAATGGGAAATGATTTATCATAAGTGTGTTTCCTGACTTGGCGGACAGACGCCAGTGACCGCCACGGAGGCACGCGACGCCGCCTGTTGGTAAAAAATTCAATTACATAAAATAAGAAAAATACCTCAAGTGAATAATAATCAATTATTTGGTCACGCAATGTCCGCATTAGGACTTTTTTTTTTGGAATATTCGTTGCATGAACGCGAGAGTGATCACTTTGGGAGTGTTATATTTTTCAGCGGTGCTAATGAAATAAGCTAGGAAGCACTGAGAGCGCTAAATGTTGCTAAGTCAATAATGTTGCTATTATCATGGGATAGCTAGCTCGTACAATTCAACATCTTTCGCTAATTTGGCTAATATGTGAGAGTATAGCGTAAAGTTTACCTTGCCGCAAACGAAATTAGGTACGTAAACAACTCAGATTAGTAGAAGTAGGCACGTAGGCGCTAAAGCATAATTCCACTACACATTTACAACCTATATGGTGTGTAACGTGCAAATGATAATAATGGATTAAACAAATTAACAACACAAGAAAATTCTGTATTATAATTATGTTTATTCATTCTTATTCATTAAGGTTTCGTCCTTAGATCAAACGATGTGCTATATCGGCGTAGGGTTAATAGATACTGATAAAAACCTTCCCAGGGATTAAACCTGGAACTGAAGATTTAAAGAAGTTATAACTGTAAGACTGCATAAGCACATAAGACATATTAATTACATCTTACACTATTTTCTAAGAATTACATTGTTTCTCTTTTGTTGTAAAAGCATAAATCATTCTAATGTAAATTATTTTATCATCTAAATTTTCATTACATAATGAAAAGCAATGTTCATAGGTTAAAGTTGAGCATCGTAAGACAGTGGTCATTAAAGTGGAGTACGCGTATGTTTATGTCGGTGCATATATGCATAATTACTCTGAAGGCAACAGTTAGTAGCCACTGGTTAATTGATCCATATGTAATTAAGTATTTCGACTGAGGGTGCTTGATGGAATTTCAATATCAAATTTGAATTTTTTGAATTTTGTACTTTTCCATGAGTTTTGTCGCTAACGACCCGGGTTTCGCCTTTCGGCATCTTCAGGCATTCCAAGTGCACGGATGTACTTGAACTGACGCGTAGTAAACAGTTTGTATCGTTTATATACAAAAATATAAGTAGATCACTAAGTTAAAAGGTCTTATGTTATTATCTGGTCTTTAATATTTTCAAAAATCCCCATAATTATAACAAACCCACTTAGTTCATTGAAACTTGTATTCATTCAAATTTCGCTAATTTACATTTAAATAACCTTTTAACTTAGTGATCTACTTATATTTTTGTATATAAACGATACAAACTGTTTACTACGCGTCAGTTCAAGTACATCCGTGCACTTGGAATGCCTGAAGATGCCGAAAGGCGAAACCCGGGTCGTTAGCGACAAAACTCATGGAAATGTACAATATTCAAAAAATTCAAATTTGTTCGATATGTATTTTTATTATGTGCATTCTGATAAATAAACTGTCACACTTGTATCACTTTTTTTCCGTAAGAGTTCGAAAGTAATTGGAGATAACTGGTGTAGTGGGTACAGCCAAGTTTGCGAAACAAAGGTAGGTGCAGCAGGGAGCTTTTGGATTAGTATAGTCTGCATTTGAGGTCTGCACGGGCTCGGGTTTGGCCCGCGGGTCTTACCGGCCCACTTACGGGTCGGGCCGGGTAACGAGGGTTTTGATTCGGGCCCGGGTCGGGCTCGGACGCAAGCATACAACAAAATATAACAAAAATCGGGCTATTTCCAAATTTCCATTATCGTAATTCTAAATTTAATACTATAATAAACTTCACGTACTCGTATTAGTCATCTTTTCGAAAAAAAATCGGATTTCTTTTCGGGCAAGGTTGAAAAATGTCGGGCTCGGGTCGGGTTCGGGTAAGATTTTCGAAAATGTGCCTCGGGCCCGGGCCGGGCCGGGTCGGAGGTCTTCGGGTTCGGGCCGGGTGAAATTTTAAATTTTCGGCCCGTGCAGACCTCTAGTCTGCATTGGATGGCTGCTTTCGCGATTCTGTGTCCGCGCAATACAGCCAGGCCGAGTATGGCCGCCTTGCACAACTTTCGACCCAATAAAACGAGCAGACAGTTTATTACTTGTACGTTTGATACGTGCAAGCGAAACGACTGCACGAACTCTGTCAGGACTTTAATGCGATTCGCTCTCTTTGTCGAATATTGCCAATGTTCGGTCAGGTAAGATTGCAATTCTCTTCGAGGTGCAACACTTGGACAAAATAGTTGAGACAATTTATTTCCCGAGATACTCATTATTTTAACAGTGGCTAGTGTCAGTATTTAAGCACCAACGGTGCCTTAATTTATGAAGGTAAGCCTTGAAATCATTACGTGACAATTTATAGAATTTTGACACCTTTTAAATCGTTACCCCACAGTGCCAAGCTCGTTTCCACAAAAGCATTGAAAATAAGGTTGTAAAGCCATTCCGAATCCAATTTTTCACACACATCCTGTTACAGTGTCGACACAGAAAAAATAACAATTAATTAATCACTTTTAATGCGTTAGTTCTCAATGGAAATGGATTACGTTAAATATACATATTTTTAAGTCTTCCATATATAGAATATAAATATCAGGAGCCGTTTCGCTCAGCGCCAAATTTGAAATTGATGTAATGTAAAAAAAACCCGGTTATTTAAATCTAATTGAGAAAGGCAATACAAGGTTAAATAAACAATTAGTGAAATAATTCTAACACCAATAACCTTTATTATGAAAAATTAATTAATTATTGAAAAATTAGGGAATCATGAAATTTTTGATATTTCTCGGTGAAAAGCATGATTAATTTATTGATTCTGCTGTGTATTTTGGGAGTTTTTAAGTCGAACGATTGACGATTGTAAGAGAATGTTTTGAAAAATATTTGGCTTATAATATGCCTTGTTTTAAAAAAATTTTGATTGAGTTTTATGTGATTGTTGATATCTTAATAATTTGATAAAAATACCAACCAACCCTACTGATGTGACCGTAAGACTAAGTAAACTACTAGTGTGGGAGAATAGAGGAACACGACTTCGATGGTGTCTTTAAAGTATTAACGCAACTCGGAGAAAGGTACTGATCGGCCAAACTTTCCCAAGAAAAGCTCGCAAAGTGACCTAGCTTTTTCAACTGTCCATTTGAACATTTTCCATCCTAAAACTCTTCCACGGTGAACATTCTCATATAAAATGTAACTTTTAAACATCTGCTGTCGCTTTAACGTTAGTTTCTGTGAATTTTACGATACACAGGGACAAAATTGTGCTTATGAAACATACAAAGTTTATGGTCAGAAAACTGTTAACGTAAACACAGGCAGTATTAATTATTCAAAGTAATTGATTAATTTAGGGTACTTTTTTTTATAAGCTTAATACACTTATTACAATAAATGATCGTTGACTTGTTTCCTTAAAAAAAACATAAATCATCAAATTAATACTCCTCAATTGGCTTCACTTGATAAACAATTCGAATATAAGAGTAATTCCAAAACATACTCCAAAGTTTTACTGTCAGGCATTATGGTTTTACTGACAAGTTTTTATTATAAAGATAGTAATCTTCTATAGTACTGAGAACTGATAAAATACTTTGGAAATGCTTATGGACTAAAGTTGCTTTAACTGAGGGTTGGACACAGAAATTACATTAAAATCAAAAATTTTCATGGTATCACTGAGAGCGATGAGATCATCACTTAAAATCCTTCGATGAAATGTTTGACTCCTTATTTATGGGCATAGCAACCAAGTCTATCTTCTGAATTATACCTGAAAATCATTTAAAAGTGCTTGGCGTTGCTTTGTCACAGGATACAAAAATTATATCCGAATGAGATTGAACAAAGATGTTAAGGTAATTTGCACTTAAAGAAATTCTACCCTTCATTGAAATATTATGACGTTATTGAGAAAACCCTAAATTTGTGTATGTTTATTATTTCAGGGTAACTACAATTAAACTTTATATTTCATCTGCTGTGTTTGTATCTAAGTGTGACACGTGTTTGAGCGCAATAAGGAGCATTTTCAACACAATTAAAATTTGCCACATTATATGAATACATCTAAAAAAATAATTAACAGATATAATATAAAACAATTGGCTATGGTGCTTATGGTACTGACAGACTGCATTAAATAATAACATTTAGTATTTGAAAACTGAAGAATTTTAGTTTGCTTTAAAAATAGATTTTTACTAAGGCATTGTACTAAAAATACACGATCAATAATCCAGTGACCTTATTAACAATCACATGTCCACCCTTTTGTATATTCAATTGATTCTTTCATCATATATGTAAGCAAATCGGACCGTCTACTGTGGGGTCAAAATGAATGAACACTTTCAAAATGCTTTCTTTAGATCTAAAGGTTTTCTATAAATAACAAATATTACCTTTCAATCAAAATCAATAGGCTCAATACAATACGTATGACATTAATAGTTTCACAAATGAGTTATTTCACTTGGATCTAATCGGAAAAAATTCGCAATAATTTGTTCGTTTCGTTTTGCGAAAATTCAGAAAATGTACTAGTCCTGGTGATCGTACGAAGCTAAAATATCCTCCATCTGTATCTTACCTATAAATTTATTGTGTAACTAAACGATTTTTATCATTTATAAAAGTTTTTATAATATTTCTACCATATTGACTGCTATTCAATCAACAATTCTTTAATCTGTGAAGTCCATCAGTCTCTGTGTTCTATTTATTGCCAATAGCTTTACCATAACGATCGGTTAAGTGGTCGGAGCCTGGCAACATTAATGAGATATCAAGCTTCTTTCAACTAAAATATTCGATTTTTGACATGGATCTTTTTCTCGATTTGAATCAAGTTGAGTTCAGTGACGATATTTTTTTTGACGCATTGGCAATTATTATTAGTTGCATGCTATTTTAGGTTCTAACAAAAATATTCAATATACTGTAAATTCACAGCGAATTTTCCTATTTTCTAATAAACATCTTTATTGTTTAATAATATAAATACTCTTTTCAAGGCTTTAAATTAAATATGTTACCACACGATGGTACGAGCTTTTAAGCTAACAATTCAAGGACTAGTTTTCAAGTAATGCTATTGAATAAATTTATTAATCTCAATTCAAGTAATTCATTACATTTCTTTTTTGTTAAAAACTGAGTTAAACATTTAATTAATGCTGAGAGTTTTATTTATTGTTTCCAATTGAAATTTCATAAAAACTGTCTTATTTTAGGTTATATTCAAAATATATTCACTGCTGATGTTTGTGAATGTTCAAAAGTAGCTTATACTATTAACCCGAAGAAAGCGGCTTGACGAGTTACCAATTTAAACTCACTTGAAATAGACCCGTGTTCTCGTTGGCTTGAAGTCGAGGCCGTTAATGACAAAATTTTCAACAAAATTTAAACCATTAATGATTTAACCAATTTCATGAGAGATTGCAGGAATTTTGTCAAACTTGTTGAAGCACTCTATGGCTCATGCCATTAGCGATCAACAGCAAGCTGACCTCCTGTCAAGCCGATGGGAAATGTCAAATAAGGTTCACGTACAGTTGACTTTGAGTAGACCTAGCAGTGACAGTCTTTTACACGAACATAATATACTTCATTAATTGATTGGTCGAAAGACAATACACTCGTATCAATTAATGCAAGTGTCTTAATAGTCTGAATATGATGCAATATTTGTTTTGTAAATTGCTTTTATTATATTTGGGATCGAATAAGCAATTAAGAATACGTAGCATCGAAATGTATGTACTTATGTACGGTGTTCGTCTCCATACATGTCGTATTATATTTAAAGCGTGACCTGTTTGGCGCGTTTGGTGAAAGTGGCGGTCTACAATTGTTTTATTGTCGTTAATATTAACCTGTTTTTATAAAAGCTCAAATAAAAAAATGCAAAAAAACTAGCACCAAAAAGCTTGAGATTAATTTTATAAAATTTAACCTTTTATTGAGTGATTGGTTTTATCTTTTATACAAATATCTAGAGTGCCTAAATACGGTGCTGAATTTGTAAAATACTGGAATAAACTAAATGAACTATTGAAGTAATTTAAGTCGAAATTGTGAGCATAACTTATTGTCTATGGCTCTACTTATGGCTGGATTTTAACTTTGTTATTTATAAATATTGCATAACATTGTTATATAATATATAATATACATAACAAATTCAGTTCACAGTTCAGGACTCATCACTTCCAGTATAACAATACAATGACATACTTCAAAATTGTTCATATCACTTAAAATAAAATAAAAAAACTTATACCTTCAACGAAATACCACATTTGATTTTAATTTCCATAAATGATGCAATTTTCATGGTGATAATTTCATCATTATCATTAAAGTATTTTCAACTGAATATTTTTTATTTTTCATGTTCAAAAAACCTTAGGAATAAACACTGGCATTGCTGTGAAACTAATAGTAAAATTAAAACATAGTTGATGTTTTGCGGTAACCGTTCTGAGATCCCAAAAGAGGGTTATTATTATTATACCCCATAGTAATGGACGTCACTAAAGTACGTAGGTACTGGGCAGTTGTGTCGCTTAGAAACTGACCGCTAATTGACTCTGCCGACTGGTGATCGTCGTTTGATCGCCATTGCGCGCTGTGAATTCTGGTTACTGGCAATTCCACCCTCAAAACATTCACATTTTGTTGTTTAAAACGACCCTCGAATTTGTTTTTCTTCATGAATAAAACGGGTTATTTCAAAAAAGGAAGCGTAGTTTCAGATGGATGAATAACATTGCAAGTTGCGAAAATGTTACATCAATTGAATTTTGTGGGCACATGTCCACGTCCAATAAAGAGGATTTAAAATCCCAATGGAGCTTACCTTAACAGTTATTGTTTGTTACTCAGTTGATTAATCCATTGGAAACAAAAACGACTAGTAGTTAGCTAACCACTCTCGGCTTTAGGATTGGGTCTGAGGGATTTGTTTTTAGACATCTATGCCTTTAAACAGAAATTCATTAATCTAGTGAATCAATTCATAAAGCTGCCTTTATTGGGGTTGAATTTTAAATTTTATGGATTCCTCGCGGATTTTATCTCAACATGTTTTCTTCTACGAAAACTGTTACTCAGTTGCTTAGCATCTTATTTTTCGAAAAGAGTAGGAATTGAAAGGAAACGAAGAATAAAACAGGACTAGTGGTTAGGTAATCGCTCTCACGCCGCTTTTTGGGAAAGAAAAGATGGGAAGGTATTTTTTAAACAACACAAACACCCATTGCCTTCGAACAGAATCGAATTATTGACTGAAAAAATCTGCTCGTATCGGTACTCAAGCTCGAGCGGCCTGTACGGGAGCCAACGAACACTACACCATATAGTTTTACAATAAAGGATTCAGAACATATACTCGATTAATTAACATACTATATTTGTACATGTATATCGAATTTAGATCATTGCACACGCTTCTCTCCTGCCCCACTCCATAATTCAAATGATTTATGATGAAATACCCGCTAAGTTTAATTGGACAATTTTGTATTCAGTATATTGCGAGTTATTAGAAATATTCGCTTCACTATCTCGATATCAACTTATTAAAGGTAATCACATACTTAACCTGTGCTGAATTCACGAACGTATACATGCAAATATTACTATAACGAACTGCAATCCAGTAATGGCAACAAAAAGTTAATAAATATGGCTAATTATAATTTTTGGGCCAATGGCAAATCATTTATGTGGTGTATAATAAATAAATAAATGACACATCGTTATGTTATAACGATGATTGCTAATTTTTATGGACCTGTATATTGCTCGTGGAAAAGCATTTTATTTGAGAAAATCAAATAAAATCTTTCGTATTTATTAAGACTATAAAATGATAAAAAGTGGTTTCCGTCATCGCACTCATTAGTGAAACCGGTCGTGATAATTATTGCTAAAACAGCAAGAAAGAGATGTATTATTTAAAAAATATTGATGACGAAATAAGCCACTGAAATAAATAGGAATGCTATTTTTTAGATGTTTTACATTTTGATTTAAAACAACGATTTTTGACATTTTAACATAAAAATAATAAATATGTCAGGTTTCAGGTAGATATAACCTGCTACATTTTTTCTTACAACTATTACATGTAAATTGATCGCGGACTTATTTCACAGTGAAATGCATGAAAAATCTTAATAACATTTTGATATGCACGAAAATCTACAAGACACATATACAATTCGAAAGTGTTCAAGTAAGTATTAGTTGAAAGTATTTTATGACAGATTCAATGACCATTTTTTAAGGTAGTTTAAATTCACTGTTTAAGCCGGCAAAACACGGCTCAGACTCCAACATTGACCAGAAACACGACTCCGATTAAAAATAGTTTAATTTTGTCACGTTTTTTCCTACCTTTACTATTCATGTGTATTAAATTAAATATTAATCGACCAATCCAGCCAATAGCCATATTTAACATGTTATATGCATAAATAAAAAGTTCAAACTTTTCAAAAAGTTTTTCACGACTCCGACTCCGTAAAAAATCCACGATTACACTACTACACGACTCCAACTCCACAGCCCTGGTTGACTCATTCTTTCATATTCATCACGTGGCACTTTTGAGATTTCCTATGAAACGCCAATCATTTCGATTCGTATGCTAGCATCTTCCGTCGAAAACATTCATTGCAAGTCCTAGAAGATCTTTCAGGATATCTGAATCCCACCAGAAGAAGTTCTACAGAGACATCCTTAGAGCGCGTCTGAAACAATCACAGCGTTGAATAATTAAATATAAATCAATATTAAATAGAAAAATGTTAATATTGCTTGAATTTATTTGATCTAAATTATGGGCAATAATTTGATATATAAATGGATATAATATAATGCAGCTAATATGAATAAAACAGGTCATATCCATAATAACTTTACGAGAAAAGCTAGAACTCAAACATACATGAAAGCTTTAACGATAAATAATTTTAATATGGCCACTCATTATGGCACAATAAGGGTCGGCAACGCATGGCTTGCAACCATTTAGTTTAAACAATATAAACAACACACATTGAAATACGGAAAGAAAAATAGCTATGGGACTATAATAAAATGGGACTTAAAAATAATGTTGTTAAATCATTAACAGGCGGCATAGCTCAACTGTTCAAGAAAAATAAGGTGAGTTTATCAATCCAAAGTCGGTCGGATTCCCAATCCATATATATAACATACATTGTATCAGGGATGGCTCTTTTAATGGTGCTATGGTGCACTGATCACCCATTCATATTCAAGCAATATCAAAAGAAATATAACAATTTAGTCTAATACGGAAAGAAAAATAACAATGTATTTTAATTCTACATAAATTATTTTATATATTTGTTGATAGCTATTTCGGCTTACGCCTTCGTCAGAACTAATTGCTATTTTTCTTTCCGTATTATAATGGAGTTCTACCAAGTAAATGCCTACTCAATCAATAAACACACATTGAAATATATTATTGTACATGTAATCAATATTTACATTATTTATGATAAAGGTTTTATTTCTCGTAAGAGATAATAATATTCTACCATTTTACAATTTACGTTATAAACGTAGAACTTTTAGAATTCAAATGGTGTATTAAAAAAATGTAAGTAAGTAAAATGGCACTTTTCTCAATAGTTAAAATAATATGTAAACAGTATTAAGGGAACCCTAATAATAATTGTAAGCTCATAACTTTTCTACATCAAGTTTATTAGGATAGGAAAAATACAAAATAAAACATTATCTCTGCAATTGGGTGAGAGGAGTAAATTAAACATTTATGTATAAAAATAAAAATTGTAAGAGTAATACAATAATTCTCATTCAAGGCTTTTTGGTTAAACGAAACCAAAATAGCCTTATTTTAATGAATATAGTGGTAGATGTACATAAATGGTTTAAAACACATATTTCAGTTTATTCAAAATGATTGAACGGGGAAGACATATCATATTATAAATGTTTTAATTTATGTACTTCAAAAATTAATTCGATACGAGAAAGTATTTCATTTTCTTATTTAAAATTTTTAACTACGGAAAGATGAGAAAAATTATTATAAACTAAATCACTTCCCCAATGGCTTCCTCCCTCTGCAATAAATGACATGAAACGAGCTTAATTTAGAGCTTTTCATAGTATTCGTTCGTAGAGCAGTTGTGTAGTTATAATTAGTAGCGGATGCTGCAAATGGTGACGTCCATAAAACTTTTCTCATATTCTACTTAATACTTTATTTCAGTTTTAAGTGACATAATTATAGTAATGGGAAAAATACAAACAGTAATAAAGTTACGCCTTTGAATCGCTTTCGACGATATTCTTTGCAACAATTAATGAACTAAAATCATATAATATTAATAATACTAAACTCGGTTTTGGTACAAAATAGTGGTTCTTTTCCCGGGTCAAAATTTTGATCCCGTCATTTCGGGATTGCAATAAGTTAATACCGGGTCCCGGGACTGGTCCTGGGTTTTCGAATGTTTTTTAATGGTTGATAATTTTCATATTCATTAAAAATTAGCCATGATAAATAGTAATCGATGTCACTATCTTTTTTATGAATATTATTTTTCCGTTGTTTATCCATTATTGAAAAGCGAAAATATTTTATTGGAATACAATGTACGAGAGTATCGGTGCCGTTCGAATGCGAACGATCTGATATTTTTATTGATGAGAAATCTATTCCCATCCAGGATGTTGGGATTAATTTTAAAATTGTATGTATTGGCAATAAATCAATTAAAAAACCTTCCATCTTTGCATTGCCTCTATTGTTTGCATTGCTTAAAAAAGTGTATGATATTGTGTTTGACTGGTTCTATCAATATTTTCAGTGATCAACTGATAATATTTTAACGACAAAATAAGAGCGAAAATTGTTAATACCTAATTTATAAGTAACGGTAAGTATTTAGTACTTAGAATATTTATGTGGTAATGAATCAACAATATTTAGTAATTTAATTTTATAACTGTTGATAAAAAGTGGGAAGAATTTTAATTCAATAAACAATTTCATAACAAAAATGTGTTGATAAGGTTATTATTATTTACGACATTGCATGTTGAATGAAATTAAAAAGGCAATAAAACGTTAGTACGAAAAAAGCAACGTGTACAATTTATGGGATGGGTTACACACCCATCCAATTCGAAAGATTTCGTGAAAAGTCGACGCTGTTTGTCAATAAGCTTGCTTTATTATGTACCCACCTTACGTCTAGGCTAGAATCCTTAGATTAATGCATGGAAAAGCACAGTCGCACACGGTGTTTGAAAGCTCTTTTCGTATTAGGATACTTCAGTATATAAAAAAGGTGGATTAACATTAGGAGCACCATATATAACATAATATCTGTCGTCTAGACATCGTGGCATAGTTCTTCAAATAGACGAGTTGTTTCTTAAATCCGAGAGATCGTGCAACGAATTAAATGGCAAATGATTTCATCAACCCCACACAAAAGATAATGAACAATAATTATACCCAAGTGTTTGACAATCGTGTTGAGAAAATTTCATAAGGCTTACATCGAAAACATTCTTTTTAAACGTATGAATGTTGGCTTAGGTTCGGATTACTTCTTTTTTATTGTTAGTATGATATAAATCATTATTTATTCACAAAAAAACTCTTTTGAAACAATCGGCTTCCATATGACAATTGTAAGAATTTGATCAAAATATCGCATTTCTTTGTTTCCGTTTTTAAATATCGAAATATCGAAATATCGTATCGAATCGTTTTTTTACCAAACAGCGATAAATAAAAGATATCCTTTTATAATGAGACGTGAAAAATGTTGTGAGCTTTTTTTTTTCAATTCTAAATTATTAGCAAATTTAATGCCATATGATTTTTTGAAAAAAATATTTGTGTATTTTGCCACAGAATATCTTTGCACTGAGCCATCGTAATAGAGTCTGAAAATAAATGGGTCAATTATTTTGTGCTTTAGTTCATGATTCATATACTAGGTTGAAAGTGTGATAACAAAGACCCAAATCAACATTAATGTTGTGTCGTTGTTGTGCTTGATAATTTATCAGCAAACAATAACAACCACGAGAGTTGGATATGTGTCGCAGTTTCACGTGGCCGTTGACACGTGTCTTTGCTCCTGGTTAATGCGGTCACCCATCGGGAATCCGCTGCACTTGACAAATATTTGTAAACCTAGCGGTCGAAGTTTGAAGTAGAGATAACGACTTTTGACAATGTTTTAAACCGCACACCAATAGAAAACTAATTCGAAATTTAAAAAAATCTCAACCCTGCTGTATTTTTTATTATTTTACTAGCTACTCAAGTTATTGTAAAAAAGCAAGACTTATTTGTATCCATTGAAGCTTCATTAGTTACGATATAATATTAAATTTTAAATAACTTAGATTATTTCACTTATTGCTGCGTTACAATAATTTAGAATTTCGACTGAGGGTGCTTGATGAAATTTTAATATCAAATTTGAATCGTATGAATTTTGTACTTTTCCATGAGTTTTGTCGCTAACGACCCGGGATTCGCCTTTTGGCATTTTAAGTGTGCGGATGTACTTGAACTGACGGTGCCCGTGAACTGACCGTGCACTTGAAATGCATGAAAATGCCGAAAGTCGAAACCCGGGTCGTTAGCGACAAAACTCATGGAAAAGTACAAATTTAGAACGATTCAAATTGTATTGTGTTACTATCAGTGACACGTGTTTCACCTCTTTCGGAGGCATCTTCAGACTTACTACCGCAAAGGTAGCTTAAGTAATATTGTTAGAGTCATTCAAACATGATAAATTCAAAAATGGACGTTGGGGTTTTGATTTTAAGAGAAGCAGGGAGAAGGGTTACGGAATTTTCATTAGGTAGTCGACGAAGTATTATAGATTTTAATGTACTAACAAAATTAATTGATGTAAAGAAAAATAGAAAACGGGCGTGATGACGAGCAGACTGCGCTGCATTTTTTTTTTAATAATTTCATTTCATTAAAAAAAAACTTAACGTGGCGTGGTGGAAAAAAGCAAGACACCAAGGATTTCAAAATCAAATGGGAGTAATACGCGAGCCTAAACGAAGAATAATGACACAAGCGACAGACTCCCGTCGTTGATTTATTTTTTCGTATTCGACACACAGTTCTATCGTAAATCGTGGGACAAAGACAATAAAACATGACTACAAAAATCATTCGTAAATGTCCGGGTATGTCAATTCGTGCATGTAATTTAAATAATAGTAGTAAAACAAACCACCTGAAATTAAAAAAACAAATAATTTTTCACAAATTGTCGCTTCATATATGTTTTAAGCGGCAAACTTAATAAATGGTATCTTTACAAAACAAAACTCTATAACGTAAGAATAAGCAAGGAATTCCAGCGAGAGAGTTTCACGATATCTATCCAAAGAGCAGTGTTTGTCAAAACTATTTCCTATTAGTAAATAAAACGAATGCAATTGAAGAGTTATGTATTAATACCACTTGGTCCTATTCATTATCACATAAAAAAAGATATGACGAATAAAAGTAGATTTAATTTCCATACTCGATAAAAATATTTTACAAATCCTGTCATATTGAGTGTAAATAAGAGATTCCGTGCATAGTTAAAAGTGGATAATTCTGAAAAAGTATAATATATATTGTCGGATCCCAATGTAGCGAGAATTTTACTTTTATTTATTATTTTTATTATTATATAGTATTTTCAAAAGTAGAGAATATTTCCCGAGAGTGATTAGGTAACTATTAGTCCAGTCCTTGCATATATTCTTATATCCTTGTTTACTCCAAAATGATAGCCTTACGGTTGATTGGTCGATGGTCATGGGTGCACCGTTGCTGGCTCGCGTTCAAGAAACGTCAGTTTCATGAATTGGTTTTTAGACCGATTTACCAATTTCTTTGAAATGTAAATTTCCTCCCACCTGTCAGATCTTTTAAGCTGGGCGCAAACGGGAGTAATCAGTAAATAATTAATCATATCTTAAGCATATTCATATTACGTAAAATAAAAAGAAAGGTCAAGGAACTGAATAACAAGCATTTCTCGTAGAACAACATTTATTGAGATAAGGATCTATTCACAAATTTAATTTAATGACAAGAATAAACCATCTGATTAAAATGGTAGAGACATTATATGTACACGTTTTAAGCATTCAAATAATTAAACTTTCAACGAACTATACGAGTATCAAGTGTAAATATGTATGTATTTTTTTACTTATGCACTAAACTAAAGTGTAAGTAATTTTTGTATAAATAACTCTGGTGTGGCAAACTGGTTTGGGGTTGTATCTTAATTGTTTTTATCATTTATTATTCAGAGAGATCAGTCATCATAAAACCGATTACTTCTACTCTAGACAAGGATTATCCATATTTAGAGAACGAGCACAAATTATAAAATGTAAATATACGTGAGCTTACAGGTGGCGAAAGCTTGTTAATAGAAACTAGCTTTTCAAAAGCCTTTGGAAACTAAGCTTTTAGAGGTGAATATTCATTTACTTTGGTGAGTTTGTTTTATGAAAACGTGAAATCATTTTAGCGAATGAAAATGTTATAATTTGAACCACAAACACTTTGCTTTTATTCAAATTTTACTCTGAGTCTATTAAATATTTAGTCGTTTTCAAAGGGAATATAAAAATACAAGAAATAAATAAACATATAATATAATCATATAAAGCTATATAATAAGCAGTATTTAATGTATTTCTTTTTAATAATAATATGGAAATAATAATAGCTATCATAACCTGTATAAATTTTATAGAAAAATCACATCAATAATATAATATGTCACAGAGAAGAATCTTGTAGTTATTTAAGTTCATATTAATTGAAAGGTTACAATACAATTCTTTATTTTAAGTGATGGAAATACCATTGTTTGAATTTGTTTGTTTGTTTTGGAATGATAAATTTAATAGTCTTTTTAAAGTATATTTATGGATAAAAGATTTTTCCGTGCGAAAGTAAGCCAAGGAATCCTCGCGCTTTTTACTTGTCTTTGAAATATTAATTTGTTTAAAAGTTTTGAGGCTCATTTTTTATTCGTCTACGCTTCACGACGACGCGTCTCTTTAACCGCATTACGGAGAACTTTGTATTCAGTCTTTGAATCAATATTTTTTTTGATGTCAAAACACTAAATAATCGACTTATGTAGATATGTATTCGTTTGATATTTTGAAATGAAATAAAAAACTTTAACGTATACGAAAAAATACATTTTTTTTATAAATATACTAGACTACAAAGAAAAAACTGAAAAAAATTATCAACGTTAGTATTTTACGTTAACCTTCGAAAGACTGTCCTTGAAAAATAACTCGTAAGCCGAAGGGGGGTCTAATAAAGACCCCAGAGGTATAGTCTTATTGACGTAGACTGCCATAAAAAATGATTAATTATGCTTTGAAGTATCTTTATACATCGTTTTATAAAAATTATTCTATATATATTCTTTATAATTATTATTCATATTTTAAGTCGCGCACGAACGAGACAACCTGATTCTAAACTGGCGATGCGAACCGTGAATGCAACTTCTTATCTACACCTTTTAATGTAAAAAGCATCCATTTGATTTGGAATGTTTACACACAGAAGCGCGTTTGAGATAAAATAACGTTATCTTATCGCGTATGAGCAGTGAAGTTTTAGTCCTGGAAATTGGTAGCGACAATATAAATAGTTTTCGGCCTGTAATAATCCGACTTATTTTCTTATTATTTAAGTGCGACGAAACTAGACCATAAAAATCATATTTTTTTACTGCAAAAGATGTAAAAAACAATGATCTAAAAATACTAAAAGTTTACACATTGTATCACTAATATTAAAATAAAGTAGCAGTGGTGAACGACTGTTTCTTTCTCAGCCAGGCAAAAGATGTCAGATGTATATTCTTAATACTGCTAGATAAACTACTTCAATAATTGTGACCCTTTTTGTGTTTTCACTATATTCTTAATAATATCAATTCACGGATAAACAGTCCACAACATATAGCAGGGATCGCCACACTTTTAATTTCATGGGACGACTTGCTACTGGAACTAATTGTGGCGGTATACTAGAAACCCGGAGGGGTTAAATGAATAGATTATTTCATATATCCATTGTATGTGTGAGGTGAAGATATTAATATACTGACTATTATTGGTTATATGCGCCGCAGGATAACATTTTTGGTAGGCGGTGCTACTAACTGAAATCATTGTATCGATATTTAGATATACACGAAGCAAGGAGAACATATTTTTTAATAATTAAGTTATTTCATCGACCATAAATTGATCCACGGCTGGTATGATATTCACATTGTCTTATTGACTTAAACCATGAATATCATTATACGTTTTAACACCAGATGTGATCTGTTTTTCGGAATATTATTTTAATTACATTGATAATTGATTGATAAATGATATCGAGGTGTTCGATATTTATTTGTTACAATACATCAATGTTGGTTTTGAAATCTATGTAATTTATAAAAAATAATATTTGCTTGTTTGTTTGTTCGTACTCTATGCGCTGCTATACCGTTCATCCGATCGTAATGAAACTTTGACACACTTTTTGCTTGCACTTTCGCGGATGTTTTTGGCATAGTAAAATTAACTTACAATATTAAAAACAATATTTTTACAATTTTATGCGCTGACATACCGTTTATTATTGTTGCACTTGCGCAAAGGTTACAGGAATAATACAATTAGCTTTCATTAGGTGGCGCGTGTAGACAATCGGCAAAGACAAACAGCAAATTTCAAACGGCAAATGTCATCGATACCGATCAATGTTAGTGAAATTAAATCGAAAATATTGTGCATCCGAAAGCACTCCAATAAACACAAACTCTTTCTCTCTTTGAGTGGCATTGCAACGCTTGCCGGGTACCGGCTAGTATAAAATAATTTTGAAAACTCGTTTTTATTTTTATAATGTATTTCTTCTTACAAATAAACAGCATACGATATGATAACGGAAACGATCTTTTGACAGACCCTAAATGCAGAAAAACACGCACTAATAATTGTGCTTATTCATAATAAAATGAGCCTATTATCCTGAAAAAGATCTGCAAAAAACCTTAAAAGGTTCCCAAGTATCCTCATGCAAGTGTTCCGCATTGCGTCTATGTTGGAGAGGTAGGGGTTGCCAACCCCGGTCACTCGAACCGACCGCACGGGACGCTCACGGTCCCCGTTGTTGGCTGCGTGCTGCGCGATGCGTGCTTGCCCGCCACTAATGTGGGTGTATTTAAGCAACCCTCGGTTCATCCGTTCCCCGAAGTGCTGCGATGGGGAATATAATATAAATGCGATGTAAGGTGACCAGACATCTTCGGCATATGGAGTGCCTCTTCCAAACTCATCGGTTTGAATTAACTGGATCGTATTAAATTGATAGAGTGACCATACCTAAAATTGAAAAACGCTAAATTATAAAGAAACTATCAAATTTTATTTATGATGTCGTTTATGAAGAATTGAAAAACCCACCAATTATATTCGTAGGCATATCCATGTTATTAGATTTTACGATTCTTAATTTAAAATAGTTAAAAATAATCTACCCAATAAAAAAAATACAATTAAAACTTCCGCTCTAGATTAAGTTAATAATAATTAAAAATTTTGAGATGTACTTTTATTTTTATACATAAACGATACAAACTTTTTCACTCAAATTTATTCGTGCGTTTAAAATGCCTGAAGATTCCGAAAGGCGAAACCCGGCACATAAGCGACAAAACTCAAGGAAAAGAACAAAATTAAAACGATTCAACTTAGGTTGGCATTGGTGAAAGACCCCTTCGCAGCTTCCATGGTCTTCCGTTCCCAATGCGCATCATATTAAATCATACTGGATTTTATCTCAATATGAATTTTCTACGATACTTTTTTGCTACTTAGTTTTTCAATCTCTTGTTTTCGGAGAGAGTAGGTATAGAAAGAACAACACTATCACATGGATAGTGGTTGGGTAATCGCTCTACTTCTCGTTGTTTGGATAGTAAGTATGATATTTGAACAGAAATCTATAATTAGATTAAAAAACGAAACTGCTCAGGCAGAGATTCGGACTTCGGATATCCGCAACCGCAGCCAACGTCGTTGACACGCGACCACGAACACTTTAAATAGTTTTATCTGATCACTTGAATTGGTCACCTGAATATGGTAGTATGCATGTACCGCTAGTACAGGGAGAGCTTAGGCAATTGTCCCTCGGGTGAGGTCGGCGCTACCCGTTGGATAAAAAGAAAAACGCTACACAAGAAAGATCACCCTTTTTGGTGTTTAGCAGGAGGGAGATACTTTTATCGGATCGGTAGTTACTCCAAATGTTTCCGTATCGCATTAAATGGATATTTAAATGCTCCCAAATATGAGTGTGTTATATTGAAATAAGTATTTTAGGGACAAATTCACTGGAATGGATTTTTCGTGTGACACGTACTAAATGAGAAAAGTTTTAGTATACAGTATATGTTTGCTAAGCTTGGATAAATGTACCACCATATAGGTGATAATGTTAAATCGGAAAGGAAATATTTAATTCTCTTTAAGTTTATTGAATGAGATAATATAATACAAAAAAGCCAACGCATTTTTGTATGGAATATACGTATTGAATTGTATGTAAAAATGTTTGAACCTAAGTAAAATTTGACATTAACGTCAGATTAAACAGAATAAACCCGGTTTTTTCTTTAAATATCATATTATATACACTTCTTAACATTTATATACACTTCTACACATTTATTATATACACTTCTATTATATACTATTATTATATTTATATTATTATATACATTTCTATTATATACACTTCTACACATTTAAGAGGGCCGAGGGCTAAAAGAGACAGCTGCCGTTTGCTTGTATAAGCTTTTATTCGTCGAATATTTTCTGATATTTATAATATCAATGAATCGTCCCCTTAATTGACTTTTTTGAATTTGATATTTTATTCTTAATAGTTAAGAGATTTTAATTGGGGAGGGGATGTCTCGAAGGATCATCCACCTGGATTTTCACATTTTCTCTGGGAGACTCTACATTCTATAATACATAGATACATAGGATGGTTGAATGCAATGATAAAGAGAAGGGAAAGGAAACTTCGGAAAGTCGGGAGGACAAATTCATTTATTTGGAATAAAATAACTGGTCGCATTTAAGAGTCTTTAATCAAACATTATTTTGTAAATGGATGACAACAATGAAATGGAACATCTGGATACACCCATAATGCCTCAAATGCGTCTGACAATACACCTTAATTCTAATTCTTTCCATGGATTCGGCTGTAACTTGTATCGGCGGTAACGGCGGTAACGGCGGTAACGGCGGTATGTTGAAGTTCATTTAAATATAAAATTCAAAATAAATTTCTCATTTATTTAAGGAAACTTTGCGATGGAAGTCCGAAAATGCCTCTGAAAGAGGCGAAACACGTGTCATAATTAGTTACCTAATTCTAAGTTTAAGATTTCAACCATCGACATACTTTCAAACCACTGTATACAAAAAGATTTTACTTAGCAATAATAATAACTTCTTAAAAAAAACTTTTAAACTTTAAAAATTTTATGTGAAATATTTTAAGTCACACACAAGTTTATGTAAGTCTACCAGCGGTAAATAAAATATGGAAGACATAATTTTTTACCTATTTATTTAAATAAATATTTTTGAAAACAAAACTAACCAAAAGAAAAAGAAAACTAGTCACTGTGATACACTTCAAATAAACCTTAAAAAACATGTCTAAAAGAATGCATTTAAATAAAAAAGCTGAGCCGAGAAGAAACTGAAAAGCGTTTTGAATAAATTTTCGTAATTCTTCGAAGATCTTGATTTATAAAGTTGGATTCTAATTGACATGCAAATGAACAAAGTTTTTTGCTAAACTGTTTTAGTCGTCTGCCATTAAAAATGGTAATTTCTGAAAAAACCAAAAAAAAAAACTTTGAAGTCTTGTTTTTATAACAACAGGTTAATTTTATTTTAGGATAAAGTTCTTTTTCTCGGCGGTTTGTTTTTTTTAGTGTTAATTATAATTTTAATATTTTTAAGGGGAAGCATAACTCTCAAATTATGTGTTCGTGTCATATCTTGACGAGAATAATTATTTAGTTTTTATTATACGAATAATATATGAAAATATTCATAGGACCTCTATCTCTACTCTTTATGATAATATTATTATTATCACCATAAAATACCATATTTGGATGAAGCGTAGTGACTACACATCACCAGATTGGATAAGTGTTTTTGGGACCGTAAAAGAAAAGTTAAGCGTCTCACAAATTACATATTGACAGTGGTTTTAATGAATTAAATATGACTGATATATTTAATTTCCTTATTGATCACTTTATATCCAGCTGAGAGTCTGTTACCGAAGACTAATTTAACGAAAAGATCTCAAATAAAAAAAATATTTATTGGAATGTTTAATATAAAGATATAAACACAATAAATAAAGCATATTTAAAGTATTATTTACACACATCGCTCGCGATGAGTGAAACCGGTCCTTAAAATGAGTAAGATGTATTATCATATTATTCAGGTCTTAAAGTATAGTATGAGTGAAGTGAGGTTATTAAAAGCACACTGAAATGGTGTTTATTTTACATCAAATAAAAGTATGCTCTGAGCTCTCCCAGCAGTTTCAACATTTTGATTCTTGGTTCAATTCACCTCTAAAAAGCTCACATGTAGAGATAAAACTATATAATGTGAGTAAAAAAAAGTATTTTAAGCATTAAAAACGTGAAATGGCATATTTATATACAAGCCAAAATTTATAAAAAAATAAGGGAACAAAATAAATGGTCATAATTCAAATGATGTTTCGGTCAGAATTCAAATGATCTCTTTGGTCAGAATACAATTCAATATTGGGTCGGAAAAGAAATAGTAACGGTCTGAATAAAATTAATGATTGTCAGAATAAAATTATTAAACGGTCGGAATGAAATTATTTAGTGGTCTGAATAAAATTATAAAATGATCAGAATTTATAACAATTTTGGTCTGAAATGGTAAATAAAAACAAAACGTCAGAATAAAATTCGGTAAAGGTTTGGGTTCATATATTTTTTTATATGTTCTTTAGGTCACTCATAGTATCGTAATGAAAGCTGCTTGGAGCTCCAGGGCCGTATTTACCCATAATATTTTCTCAAAGATTGACATGACAGGTCCAATTTTACTAGGGATTTCTGTATTGCGCAATACACATGGTACAATTTTACTAGGGATTGATACATCTGGAATCAAGTATTTTAAACTGATGTCTTTATTAATTTTTTCTATCTCATTAATAGAGATTGGAAGACAAACTCATAATTGCGTGTGTTCTCACCAGAGCACACAGCCATTCCCCTTGGATGGTACTGTCTATCCATATCCGTGGTTCCAAGAACAATGACGGGCATCCCTTCCCATTTTAATTTATAAGTTGTATCAATATGAACATTATTTTTATTATATATTATTAGAAGCCGATTTATTGAAATTAACTTTCATCATCGAAATTCTCCTCATTTCGATATTTAATTTCATATGAAACAACATATGAATCGTCTTCATCGTCTTCATATGCTTTCGAAGGCCCGTCGATAAGTGTGTTAACTATGGACAAGTGTCGAAGGTTGAGAACAAAGTAGGTATATAATAATATCCATGTTGAAAGCTGTCAAATTTACATAAATACTAGTGATTTGTTCAATGGCCGCGGCGCTAGTAGTATCTCTCGCCTATTGGACCATTTGTTGTATGACACCACTTTGCACCAATAGAAACGCTATGCGATCTCCAAAAGAAATTCTGACAGATGTCAAAATAAATATGTCCAAATAATTTTAAATATTACCAATTTCATTTAAATTCTGCCCAATGTTATTTAAATTCTGACCATTCATAATTTATTCTGCTCTCTGTATTTTAACCAACACATTATGACCATTCAATATAAATTCAGACCACTGTAATTATAATTCTGACCATATTAATATAAATTCAGACCAGACCTGTATTACTATTCTGACCGTTAAAATACGAGCCAAAAAATAATAGCATTGTGAAAGGAAAAACACATTTATTACAGTAATACTCTACGATACAAGAATCAAACATTAATCGACTAAAGTCTGATCGTATGGATTACATTTATAAAGCCGAAGCACGAGAAAAAAGGTTTATAAGGATGTCAGTATCAGGTGTGCAGTGGCAAATGTTACTCCTCAGACCACTCTAGCATAAGCGGAACACATTTATTATTCACTATAATTCCGCCGGCGCAAGGCTATTGTTATATTCAGTTGAGGTTATTTACGGACGCTCTCCGCCGATGCTCAGCTAGCTCGATCCGGCTCGGGGAAAAATCGCAGAATAAACGCATAAACGGTAAATAGTCGATTTGTGGCGGAAAATCGCTGAAAAATGGCCACCGGTATTCCTCGCCGTTTTCGTTTCAATTATAGTCTTTATGGCACGGTAATTGAGAGCGGTTCGCCGGGGTCTGAATCATTTCAATGTGTCCCCCGCTGCGAACGCGAAAGAAACGGAACAGATTTAATTATACAAAGCCCCACTTTATCAAATTTTATTTCGCTCCATGCGGGTTAAATTATTATAAAATGAGATTGAGATTTTTTTTAAACACACCGTTGCTCGGATTGCAAGCGAATGCATTTTTTTTATCGCCTCAGACGTATCCTGTTATAAACTCGCGAATATGAAATGTGAGATTGCATTTTTTTCTAATTTTAATTAAATATTTGTAAAGAAAAAGTGTCCGGTCCGTGGCGCAGTGGTCAACATCGTTGACTTCCTTGACGGATCGCTTTGGTTCGATTCCCAGCGCGAGCAGATTTTTTCAATCAATACATCGATTCTGTCCTACGGAATTGGTTGTTTTTGTTGTCAAAATTCCTTCCCACCTTTCCGATCCCTAAGAGCGACGCATAGCGAGAGCGATTAGCTTATCACTAGTTCTGTCTTCGTATCCTTTTAATCCCTACTCTCTTCGAAAAAAGAGAAGTTGAGCAACTGAGTTACAAGCATTTCTCGTAGAAAAATATATGTTGAGATAAACTCCGTACGGAGTCCATATGCTCCCAGTTGGGACCGGACATGGTTAAAAAAAGGAAAAATGTTAAATTACTTATATGATTATCAATAAGCATCATCATAAAACTTCGCAATGACATTTAAACAACTCACATATACGATTAAACAATGTCGTGTGATGATTGTATTTATGATAGAATTTTGGTGCATTATTAATTTATCCTACCTTTTTTTTATTGTACTCTCTACAGAAAAGGGAGAAATAGAGCGAATATATATCAATTAGTCCCCATTCCCCCATTCCTGAATAGTGAATGGGTGAAGTGGAGTAGTTTCAAATTTAGATCCCTTTTAAGGTGTTCACTCTAGGTACTGGGTGGAATGGCATTATAATAAAAATAACAACTCATTTTAAATACATATTCCACATTATATTTTTTAAGATATGGTCCAGTTTCGCTTATCGCGAACATTATCCACTGATAAACTTAAGTAGTTACCAATCAATTTGGGTGGAAAGGCACTATTTTAACTGATGAAAATGCTTACGATAAGCGAAACCAGCGCTCATATTTATAAAATATAATTATGTTGAAGTAGTACAAGAAATTGTGGTTTATTTATTTAGATCTAAATTAATGTTTCCCAAACTCATTGTGTACGACTTCTTATCACTTGCGAGCAGGGTCGATATTTCAATAGTATCTTTCATGGATAATTCTTCAAGATATGTATATAGGTATAAAGATATTTATTTATGTGTAATAAGTGTTTTACATTTAAATTGCAATTAAAAGTATGGCTTATTTTAAATTGACTTTAGGGGTTTGATGCTATTGTATTTAAAAGTTTGGGCAGCACTTATCTAATATAAAATTTAAAATAACTTTGATTATTCCACGTATTGTGTAACTAACTGTGACACGTCTTCAGACTTACTATCGCAAAGTTTGCTTAAGTAATGAAGCAAGATAAATTCTAACATTTAACATTTTAAATTATGAAATTAAAAAATGGATTACGGGTTTTTTTCCTTCTAAAGGAAACAAGAGAGGGGTGATAGAATCAAAACAATGCAATAACATAATGATACTAATAAGGTGCAATCAATCAATTAGATTGGGATTTTTCCTTTTTAAGGGACGCAAGAGAGGGTTATAGAATCGAAACAAAGCAAACAAATAAATATATTTATAATGACGTTAAACATTACAAGCTAATAAAGTTAGTTAGTTTGGGTGATTACTCTATTGATTGGGAATAATGTTAATAAAGGCGAGCATCCTGTCCTGTTAAGAATATTATTTAATAATATATCTTTTTTATTAATAGTTTTATTTATTTCTAAAAATTCTAGACTATTCATATTCATTTAGTAATGTAGAAATACTCCACCGAGTAAATAAAAAAGCTAAGAAAAAAACGCGGCCAAATAAAGCTTCTTTTAGTTAGTCGTCGTGCTTTTGGTCAATGTTGGAGTTGGAGTCGGATTCGGAGTTGTGTTTTTGGTAAATGCTGGAGACGAAGTCGGAGTCGAAATTTTGTTTAACGACCCCTTTAGCCCTGCAAATAAGCCATCGCAGAATACATTGCATTTGTAAGGAAACTTGAATTATCTAAGATACCTGCAAAGCATAGAGGGAAGATTGAAGTTCTTGGAAGACCCTAGCACCCGACAAGGGCTACTGAGCAAGTAAGATAATGTATTTAATAACAATATACGGGGCTCAAATGCCAAAAGGTCCAGTCGAGTACACGATCAAGGTTATTTGTGAATATCAATAAAAGCCCACGTAATCTCATTATATTCAGGATTACAAGATAATAAGCCCACAACGGAAGACAAATCGGAATTCAAAAGGGCTAGTGTTCATTTTATAGAAAAACAAAAAAACAAAAAACGCCATAAATAACGACTACCGTAATAAAAAGTCGCTCAAAGCAAAGTACACCCGATTACAAAAATGGTTGCGATTTTTTTCTCTTCCTAGAGCGTCCAATAATAATTCATAGCGTTGGGCTATACCTGAAACTTATTGGCATACCATTTGGAGCAGAGATTTAAAATTTTTACAATGAACGTTCGTTCGTTCAGAATTTTTTCGTTTGGCGAATTTTTTTTTAATGTAAGACATTTTTTTTTGTTGATTTCAAGAGCGAAAATATAGTTGTAGTTATTTTACTTCCCGATTAGAATTGAAGATTTGAAAGCCAGTAAAAAAGGGTATCAAAATCGAGAAATTCTTCGGTAGCTGTACGATGTCATCATGATATAATAAATATTGATCCTTCTGCCGACTTCTCTCATTTGTTGGTCTTCAACTTTATTCATCATAAAAATATACCTGCCCTCAAGACAGTGGGAGAGATTTTATGAAACTAGTATGCTATCAATTTATCAGTTTATCGTATTCAATTAAAAAAATATATATAATTTCAGTAACGCGTCGATATAACAGATTTATAGAGGCACTACTATAAAACAAAGTACAGGCGGACCTCTTTGCGAATATTGTATCTACTTTCGCACATTATTGGTTTCTGAAAATGTGTGCGTAAGTTGAATGCTTGAAAGAAGAGGGATGTAAAAGAAACACCAAAAATTGTCCCTGAAAACTATTTATTCTTTATAGACTTGTCAAGAGTTAGTTCTATTTTACTTTGTTTTTTTTTACTTCATAGAGAGTTAAGTATGTTATATGCAGTGCTTTTATGAATCGCCCTACGCACTTGAGATAAGCGTTCTCCAAAAAATCTAAATATAACGAATTTTGAAAAATGTGCGAAATAGCGAATTGTGCGAAGGTCGAATGTGCGAAAGTAGAGGTCTGCCTGTATACTTTATACCCTTTAACTGCCAGCATGTGCATGTATGGCGGTACCTCGCACGCCACGAATTTTATTGAAAAAATAAAATATTCTAAATATATCTTTTTTAAATGTATTAAAGTTTATTGGTAAAACCTTACCAAATAAATGAAAACTGCGCCGATTACAATGCGATTGTGCCGATATTTGTATGTTTCATACAATTAATTTTAGTTAGTAAAATCCCGCTTAAAGCGAGCGTCCAAAGACGTCATTTTTTGTATGATTAGCGTACCGTTCACGGAAATTTCGCGTCTTAGACGTTTGTGTCAGCCATCCGGTTAATAGTGTGAGACAATGAGCGTCTCTGTATTTTAGCTAACTATTTTTTTCATATAAAGTTAAATCACTTTTTTTTGCATTTGTTCATATTTAATAAGTGTAAAAAAATTAAATATGCAAGCATTTAAACTGCTGCAATTGAGTGATCACTTGAAAGTAGATTTTTCAAAAGGCCATATTTCCACTTTTGATCATTTAACAATTTTTTTACATTCAAAACAATGTAGGAGAAAAAGTTCAGTTCGCCTTAAAATAGATCAAAAACACATACATAACCACTGGAAACATAGATATTTTGCGAATATTGTATAATACATAATTTCAATACCCTTTTAAAATATAACTGTTTAAAAAAATCACGAATAAGCGGATACTCTTTGAATTTATTATTTCTAGAATGTTTTTATAAATGATCAAATGTTATCTAATAAGTCTTGGAATAAGTCCATTATTATAAGGCCCTTTATGTCGTGTTTTTACTGTTATACATTTAAACCAATCAATTCAAAATGATGTTTCTAAATTCTATACAGATTGTTGTCCTCTTAGGCTGATTTAAGCTCGTTCCTTTTTCTTTTCTCATTTCACCGTTGAACGGATAAGCTGACCCTGAAACGGATATAATACATCCCACGCTATCAACATCAGAAAAATTTGCGACCGAAAGTTTGCTGGACTCTGCATTTACTCATTGTGAAGGTCAATGATTGATTGCTCATATGAAAATATTATTTTATGATTGATAATGAAATTAAGCTTTGGTGCCTATTAAAAATCATTCAATATAAAAGTTGAGACCGCGATTGATAAGGGCGTTTGATTCAATGAAAATGATATAGCTAACTAGCCGGTACCCGACAAGCGTTGCAATGCCTCTCAAAAAAAGTGTTTGTGTTTTAATTATCTGTCTGGTATGTATGCGAATAAATCAGAAGGCTTTCCAACGCGTGAGCAGGCCACATACAGCTGTCTATGTGAAAAGCATGCGAGAAAAGTAGCGATTATCCCTGTGCTGATGGTCATTGAAAATGCGAGTCGCACTGGAAACTGCCAACGTTTTTATTCGAATGGCATATCTGTCTGAATCATTGGGATGCGTGGCAACAGTTTTCAGTCCTGCTTCCCGTTGCTAGTCTGTTTCAGACGATCGTTCAAGATTTTCTTTATTTTCATTTCACTCGATTTTAATCTTTAACGTTGAATTTTATATGCGCTGGTAGATCTTCCAAGTGACGAACATTTGGGAGGCATATTTTTTAACGACGCAATTAAAAAAATTGCGCTCCGATAAATATTTTCGATTTAATTTCACTCACATTGATCGCATTGATTTTCAATGATAATAATCTACCGTAAAATTGTGAACGATATGTGCTGTTTGTCTTTTCCCAATTGTCTATGGTACAACACACCTGCCACCTACTGTAAGCTATGTAATTGTACTATGCCTTTAACCTTCACGCAAATGCAGACAATAAGTTGATAAAATGAGCGGTAGGGCAGCGCATAAACAACCATTGATTTTTATACATAAGACCCACAGGAATAACACGTGCCGCTTGAAGTTTTCTGTTTGTCTTTTGCCGATTGTCTATGGTACGAAATACGCGTCACCTACTGTAAGTTAATTGTATGATGTCTATAACATTCACGAAATTGCAAGCAATAAGTTGATAAAGTTTCATCGCAATTAGATGAACGGTATGGCAACGCATACAATTCGAACAAACAAACAAATATTGATTTTTATATATTATATGTCAAATCAATAAATAATCAACTATTTTAGCTTATTAATGTGAACACAGAGCTCTATCAAATAGATAAAAAAATATGCATTGCTGTGAATTTAGATAAACTAAATAAAAGATAATTTACTGGATATTCGTTAAAAAATGAACTAGAGAAATTAAGCGACAGTAGAGAACTATTGTATATGCAACAGAGAAACAATCAGCTGTAGAAATTAGAAAAATCATCTTATATAAACATGTCATTCTTTGTAGAAAAAAATGATCGAGTGAAAAATTGATGAGTGCATTAAAAAAATGATTAGATCAACGTAATAAGCGGTTGAGGGTTCTTTTCTTGATTGAATTTCATGACATCTTCTAAATGAATCGAAGTTATAAATGAGGTTGAAAACTTTCCAGGTAATTTAGCAGAATCTGCTTCTTAGTAAAATATTTTTAGCATAAATTAAATTTTAATGAATCTTTAGCGTCATATATACAATTTTATTGTTGCACATTTTTTCGAGTCATCTCAATGTGATAAAGTTCTTTATTACTTAAAAAAACTTAGACCAGTATTTGTGCTGCCAAACACATTTATTGGATGCAATTACGGTTGGAAAAATTGACATATTATACTTGCTAAACATATGTATAAAATTTCAAATAAACATCGATAATGTGATTCAAATATGTTCTTTTCGATCGAAATAGTTTCCAGATTTTTATTATTATATCATTATTTCTAAAATGCTTTTATTCATGCTTTTAAAGTATTATGAAATGACATGACAATATAAGTTAGTAAGAATATCAATTCATGAAAAATATTGCAATCATTCTTAATTGAAAATTATGACCTTTAAGTTTTTGAAATAGTATGTATAGAAATTAAAGTTAAACCAACATCTTCATCGCGTTCTTAATTTTTTCAAAATAAAAAAGCTTTTTGAATTTTTGTGATTAAAGTTTCGCTCGTTTATTTGAAAGACTTCGAAATTAAAATTAAAACCATAGAGCAGCGTGCTTCACAAAAAGCAAATTTGAGCCGAAAATCATAAAGTTTTCGGCCCGTAAACGTTCACATGGGCACTGAGACTCCTCGACAAACATTGAATTAGTGCCAGCATGGGGAATATTCACGGCCCATATTATAACTTCGCGACTATAAAAAGTAAACTGAAAATAATTTATACATTATGTTCATATTTCACATAACCTAACACTTTATTCTAATCAGGATATCAATAGAGTGTCCAAGCCGTTAAGCCTTGTATATTATGAGTTTTCCAGTGATAATTTTTATGCCATTCATACCACATATTAAAAAGGGCAAATAGAAAAAATTCGTAATAAAATAAATATTTCAAAGCGATACCAGAATATGCCTGAATATGATACTGAACGTTTTTCATTATATATTATATAAATGACGTTATTTCAATATGTATTTTTTTTAATGAGATCAAAATTACCTTAATTCGATGTGTAATTATATTTATGAAATAAATTGATCAAGCAATTATGTAATGAACATAGCTGTACAATATTTTTACAACGTGTCCGCTCTCAACGAGGAGTCTCAAAGAATTGCTAATCATCCATTGTCACTATACTTTATTGAAATAAAGATAATTTCGTGGAAATTCATTCATAATATACAATTAAAATTGACAACTTTGTGGCTCCATTACTGTGATACTACATGTAATGTCCAAAATGAATTTGTCGAAAATGTTTTGTGAAGATACAAATTACGCATCATATCCGGTTTCCTAGTAACCCAGTCATAGTGGAATAACAATGTAGGTTATTACCTTTAACGACTTATTATAATAAGTGATACGATGTGTGGCTATTTATGATAATCTACAATATTATTTGATGTGACGTGTACCTATTGTGCTATCGAGGTCCTAAACGAAAAAGTACGGGTCTGTCAAAAACGGGACGGCCCGTAGAAAAAATCAACCCGATGTTTAATTCAACCGAAAAAAACAATCAGTGCCCACTCACGATAGCAATTTGTTCGCCCGTACTCCGAGGTATAATGCTTACAAAGGCATCTTTTCAGCCGCCAAGAAAATAAGATTATTTCGAGAAAGAAGCGGGAGGCTGGTGTGGGACACCCCCTTCTGACCCCCGAGGTCTCCGTCACCGATAACCTCCCCCCAGTGACGTACTTAGCAACAAATGCGATCGGGGGAAATGATAACAATATAAAATTTAAAATAACTTTGAGTATTCCACGCATTGTGCTACTAACTGTGGCACGTGTTTCGACTTTCTCGTATCTTCGGACTTACTATATCAAAGTTTGCTTAAGTAATGAAGTAAGATTGATTCTAATATTTTAAAATGATAAAATTACAAAATAGAGTTTGGGATTTTTCCTTTTTACGGTCAGCCCCCTTGGGGTTATAGAATACTTCTAATGACGTTAGCATTACAAAATATGAACTAATAGTATGCAATCAATCAAATACGTTTGGGTTAAACCTTGTAATTGGAAATAATGTAAACAAATGACATTCACGGAAATTATAACATTTAGTAAACTTAAAAAAGAGAAATAATATAGTGAATTAAATCATATACTGTTAATTCTGTTTTAACACGACTAGTACTTCTAACAGAGCAAAGAGCTTGCTAAACTTGACGTTTAACATAAATTAAATATAAAAAAATGGTCATTAAAATCAATCTAGTTAGTCAAAATATAAAGCACACAGTAGATTATTTTTTGATGGAAAAAAATATATTTTTGGCAACGTGTTTATTTAAAACCGTATGAAAACTAAAATTTATTGGTTGTTATTCAATGTTCACTTAAAAATTAATCAAAATCGAACTATTAAATTATGCATTGATACAAAAACTTAATATAATTCTTATCTTATTTATTCCACCCTTTCCATGTATTAATGTTAACGTATCCATAAGCATACATGAATATCAGTTGATAACCTTCATTTAAGTCAGAATGTTTATGGCTAAAGGTATTTTCGTAATAAATACAAAATATAAATCAACATTTCGTTATCCGATGAAAGGCCTCAATTTGTTTTTGTTGGAAAAAAAACACCGGTTGATTCAATTTTCAAAAAAAATATTATGCATCCGAATAGACAATTAATTGTTAAACATATGTTATATTATTACAGTAGCTAAATGCATTTTTTAACGATGCATTATCTGGTTGGGATATAGTAACTGAAAAAATCAGTATGATTTTTCATTGAAATATGTTCTCTGGCAGAAATAACAGTTGGTGAGTATTGATTCCGGTTATGTTAACTGTCACTTCTTGGTGGATAGACATCAATTAAATAAATAAAACAAATCATATATTATTTGAATATTAGTTGACTACGCGTTAGTTCAACCTCATCCGTGCTCTTGAAACTCCTGAAGATGGGCGAAACTCGGGTCGTAAGTAGTAAAACTCATAGGCAAGTACAAAATTTATACGACTCAAATTTGATATTGAATTTCCATCAAGCGCTTTTAGTCAAAATAATAGTTAGAACTATTTCCGGATATATTCTGATAAAGGTCAGAACTATCATGTCAGCTGAAAATGTCATCAGTTGAAAATGCTCGCGATTACCGAAACCGGTCCATATCTTTATCAGAATGCATGTGAAGATAGTACTATACAATGTGTTTTATTTATTTAAAAAAATATGTACATATATTGAAAATGTATATATGTATATAGTGTTCCATTTAATTGTACTGATTAGGTCACGCAATATCTTGATTTGCATTTTCACTTTACTAATTATTTGTCGAAAGTGTTCGGAATGTTTTATTAGAAAGTTCACGTAATATTTTCTGCCCCTACCGAAGACGATACTGTTTCCCTTCACTACTGACGGTGCATTTTCAGTCGGAGTGGTTTATGGGATCGCATTTTTGCCAATGCTTTCGCTAAGCTGGCGTGTGACAGCATTTTAAAGTTAAATATTGGGCAGGAAGGTTTTTCCCTTTTAAACTGATACATCGTTTATGCAATAACGGCATCAAATTGGATTTTATACTTATATGCCGCTTAAGCAGGGCAATATTTCAGGATATTCGACTTCAAATAAAAATTACATACTGATATATTATATTTTACAGTTGTCCAGAACTGAATCTAACGGAATCAAGAGGCCTAAAAGCTGCCCATTTTTGAGCACGGTAGCCCACTAGAGTCACCAATTACTTGACATCTCAACTACTCGAGTATCGAGTAGTACAATTTAAAAATACTCGAGTAGTTACAGATGTACCAACATATATAGTAATAATTCAAATTTGTATATATAAATAGATGACAATTAGATAAACGAGCTTATTTTATTTCATGAATACTTTTATTTTAATAAATAAAACATGTTTCAAAAATAAGAGAGAATTTAACATCTCAAATTTTTAATATTTGATTCGATGTTTTGTTTTTTTTTCTCGCAGTAGAAAATACTCTCTCTGTTGCTGTGGACGTCGGTTGAAAAGTGAAAAATGAAATAAATAGTGCAATCTAATTTTTCTATCCGCTGTTAAAAAAAAATGGAAATAAATCTTCATTTATAAATTACGAGTACTACTCGAGTATTTTTCAAATTACTCGAGTATCGAGTACTTGAAAATGGACGAGTAATTAGAGTCTCTATAGCCCACACACACATATTGTGTAAGAATATGTTTGTGCCTTCTTAGCTGTTATAACTTATGAAAGTCAAATTAAGAAGTGGACTTGGTGATTACTGTCAGATAAATGTAGTGTGATTTATGTATAAATAAACACATCTCACGACTGGCACCGTCTGTATAATTTGCAGTTGTGTTTTATTATATGTATACGTCTCTCTAGCCATCTTTATTTAAAGCATTACAGGCCCGCAAAATGTGGTGCAAAATACACATTTAAACATGGTCGAGTGGTTTACGATCTTTTAAGAGTAATAATAATTTAAAAGCTTCACCATTATGTACTCACAATATACTTCAACAGAGGACACAGTAAGAGTTCATAATGTTGTAAGTCTACTTGCACGGTTAAATTGGTTCGAAGATAAACTCGTGTAAGTCGGCGAATATATTATAGTCCCGATATATATTTGATTTGTTTCACATTTTCGTATCGTTGAAAAGAATATTTCAAACAATTATTTAGACATTCAATTTACACGATAAATATATAGATTTTATAATAAAAGCCACATACCGTACTGATGAAAAAGTGGATTTATTTAATTTATCAATATCAGGTCCAGTGAAATTTTCATTATACCAAATAACTCAAAAAAAGACAATTTAAAAAAAAATCACAACCATGTTACTATGACTCTGCGTATGTCAAATCAGAGTAAGTTACATTACTTACCGTATATTAGAAGTCTGCACCGGCTCGGACCTAAGTACACAAAAAATTCTAAATCAAATTATTCCGGATGTATACGTTATCATCTTATATCTAAATTACAAACATATTTTATTATGATGAGTTAATATTCAATTATTTCGAATGATAATTTATTATTAAATATTGTTGAAAAGGTGAAAAAGTTGTCAGGTTTGATCGGAAATTTTCAGGGTCAGGCTGGTAGAATTTAAAAATTTCAGCCCGTTCAGACCTATGCCGAACATGCTTCACATGGACATGTTTAAGGAAACAAAACTTTTATAAAAATTTGTCAAAAAAATAAGAGCCAAATAAATGGTTAGTTATTTGAGAAAGTCGTTGAAAATGCGGCAAGGCCAAACTTCTGGAAGGTGTCACTGTACTGTTGAGAGATACTTGACTATAACAGACGAAGGCAAGTCTCAGTAAAAAGTAAAAACAAAAAAACTTTAACCGACCAAGTTGGATCAGACAGTAGGATGAATTTCAAGTCGGCAGATTTTAGTTTGTACGTCCTGAAATAATCCCGACATTATTAAGGACTGCTTGAGAGATGTAAGTAAAATGTTATCGCTCTGAAGGCAGATTGAAACACAACTCACCCGTCCATTACGACGCGACTGAAAAAAACGTGTTCAGCAAAGATAGATTATCTTACATCTGTCGTTTAGTATTCGCTGAATAAATTATAAGATTTGTGTGAATAAAGTCTTTATTAATAAAATAAAAAGATTTATAAATGAGAATTTATAAAAAAAACAGTAAAATATCTTTGATATAATTCATACCCCTTTGCACAACATTTTATTTTTGTCCCTCGAAGAACTCTTCAATAGATTTGAAAAATTGATTTTTATCACAAGGTTTGCGTATTCGCTTTTTATGCGCATGGTTTCAAAGAAAAAATAGATGTGACGGAATTTAATTATAAGAGACGTCCATACCTTTGAACACATATACGGATCAGAGTTTTAGCAACGTTTTTTTGCGAGTCGGCCCATATTCATTTGCAAAACGTAAATTCATGAATGTTTAGTATTTTAATAAATGGTATTATTTGATTTTTATCAATATCATAATGAAAAAATCAATGTAAATTTATAAGGAACGTTTTCTTATTTAATATTGTAATGGGCTATTCAATTTTCACAAAAGTATCGAAGATTTTAAAGTCCGTACCTAAAAGTTTTCGATTCTCTCCGCTGAAGTGATTCTCAATGCTAGGATTCTGAGCACGACTTCTATATCGCACTACAGAGGCAACTTTGGCTCACGTGCGGGCCTGCTCTGAAAAACTTTGCAAAATTACAATATGTAAGTATAGAATAATTTCCCTTAAACTAAGACAGGTGGGCTTCTGATTTTCACAAGACAAATGAAATATGATCATAACAGCTTAAAATTTTGCCGGCAGCATTGTTTGCAGTGTTTGTTTAAACGTTTACTTAAAGTTTTTTTGTAAAATTAAGCCATGTAAGAAATAATTAAAAAGTACGTCAGCGATCGCGTTACAAAAACGTTTGAATTAATTGTATATTGTAAATGGTAACATTGTTCTTTTATTGGCTATTTTTTTTTTTTAAATAATTGAAACTTTCATCTAAAAGTGTTTGGTGTCAGTTGAGTAGAACATTTAAATATTAAGAACATTGTAAGCTTCCATTTGCTTAGTCAATTTAGTCTAATTTTTACCATTCAACATCACCAATTCATCAAGTTAACGAATGAACATTTGCTCTTTTTTCGGTTTCACATACGCACTGACTGGTTTGAGAATATTAAATTTTTATTAATGATGAATAAAGGTAAGGTTTCGAACGATTTAAATGTGATGTATTTGTTATCAATATGGCTCCTGTGCTGTTTTAGTTCTCGACCAATCATCCAGGCTAGCTGCAGCTGCCCTTGTCGATTAATCATCGCTGACGCATTGTATCCATGTGAGGATTATATATCCTGCAGCAGATTGTTTGAGATTCTGTAGTACTCAATTCATTGGGGCAGCTATGATACGACCGGCAGGTCAACGGTAGGCCGAGATTGTTGCAGGCATTGTCATGTTACTGCCGCCTGGATCCTTATAAAGTGAGAGAATAAAGAAATTGAAAAAAAAACAATAAAAAATAAACACAACTATTAAACATTACAAAATGAATAGAAACCAACTATCAAAGAAAAAAATAATTACAGCGATAAGAGATAAAGCTAGGCAATGACTAAGTGATGTGAGTTGTTGGAAAAAAACTCAACTTGGATTGTTGCGTTCGTGATGAAGAGTTATACAACATAAACATTATGAGATTTTTTTTGCATCAGTCGAAAACAACTAAACGAAAATGACATACTCCCATTTCCATGAACTCTTTTTCAATTGAAAAGATCTGACATTGACGGTACTTGAACCCAAACCCACATGATCGCTAGACCATAGAGACCGACAAAATAATAATCATCTTAGATTGCATTCAATAAATTTATACTTGTAGAGTTAATGACAACATGGGAATCAATGGCATTTTTTTTATGTCGTCTCAAGTTAATTAGAAAGATCACCAAACATAATAATACTTAGTTCTTATGTAATCCGAAGATAAAAATTCCTTATGAGTCTTACAGAAATCCATTCAACGAAGAAAAGATCTGTATTTTGCAAAATAGATAAACGTTTTACGTGCAACTTGTAATGTTAACGAAGGGAAAGATTCGCATTAGTATTCAAGAAAAATCTTAGCGAGGATAAACATCCCTTCAAGGAGTGTTTGAAGGTAATTACAGAACTAAGGCAGACTCCCAAGTGGCCCCATTCCAATAAAAATATATATTCAAGGGCGAACAAGAAAAAAAACAACACGAGAGAAAAACTTTTTGGAAAAACTTGTCTTGTAGAACTTTCGTAATTGTTTAATTTCTCAATGTTCCAGCTCGTAAATGCAATTGAGTGTATGTTACCTTTTAGTTTAGTATATAATGTCGTCGTTAAAGGTTATACTACCGTCTTTCATGATAGTTTTTATATTAGAATAAAAGTAATTTAATGTAGAAGCATTTTTTACTTATGAAATAGACGACATCCAAAATTCAATTCATGTGTTAACACCACAATGAAAACCACACATATTAAAGAAAGTCTTTGTACAAAAAATATGTGCTGGAAATTTTATGACTGATAATAGTATATATTTTGGAAAACATGAAAATTATATATATTCATTATTCTGCTTGTAACTTTAAGAGACTTTTCCCTTTTTGAGAAGCATTTTAATTATTATATGAGCTGTATCGTATGTATTGATTCTTATGAACTTGATTTTAAAAACCTGCAAGAAATAGAAATTAATTAAAAGACGCTTAATCGTTTGTCAAATAATTCAAATAAACTCATCAGTAATAGTTTTTTATAGTTTTCCACAAACACACATTGTGTGAATTTTATATTGCAAAAAATCCATGCGTTTATAGATACATCAAGATTAATACAAAATAAATAATGACTTGGGGGGTATTCCACGTATTGTTTTAATATTTGTGACACGTATTTTGCCTCTTTCAGAAACATCTTAGGACCTAATATCGCAACTTTTTCTGAAGTAATAAAACGAGATTGATTCATATATTCTAAAATGATAAATTACAAAGATGGGGTTAATGATTTTTCATTTTTACGGGGAGCAAAGGATTACCTTATTTTTCCAAAATTAGTAACAAACTAGGTGGTTTCCAAAAGCTACAATATTACAATACATCAGTCGTTATAAAACCAGTTAAAAAACAAATTGTTATTAATTTTTAATTAGTTGAAACGTCTATATTTGTTTTATATGTTTTTTTTTTCATATTTTGGGAAGGAGTTTTTAATTCGATAAATTGACTCCAAACTATATTTGTTTTTATCACTTACGCTAAACTTTTAACCTCTAAACCGATTTAAGATTTGCGTGAAATTAAAAAAAATCCTTATATTATATTAACGTAACTACATATGATTTTATTCAAAAATGCCTTCTTGTTTTGAAAATAAAACTGACGATATACAGTATAATATCTCTTCTCTCTTTAATATCGATTAATCAATTGAGATAAACCATTTGAAGATTTAGAATTCTAATCACGCTCTGTAATAATTCTAGTTAATATCCATAAGGTCTGACGTCTATCACCAGAATCACCATCTCAGCTATACTGCCTCCATCAGGGACTGTCCTATTAAAGAGAAATGCTTCATAATCACCATTAACCCCCATCTTGTCACTCCACTTCTATCCTCGTTACGCCACGCTGAAGTTTAAATTTGACAGAGATTTCATTATTCTTTTTTAATATTCAGAGAAAGAATGATTTCTTTACTAGCGTTTTAAAATTTTATAGATACGTCATTACTGATTATATGTTATGAATATTTTTATATAAGAACATCTCATTCGACTAAAATATCCACATATGTACATTTAATTAATGTTTAAATTTTGATTAAAATAGATAATACTTTCGATGGATTCGTCGGTAACTTTGTCGAAGTTCATTTTAGTCAAAAATTTAAAATAACTTCGATTATTCCACGTATTGTGTTACTAGTTGTGACACGTGCTTCGCCTCTTGAAAGTGATTTTAAATTTTATATTAAATAGATAATCTTTGCCTTACGAAATTAAACAAGAGAAACAAGAGGAAATATAGAGGCTTCATTATATATTGTTTAGTCAACTATTTAATTATTAACATTTCTGTTTTGTTAAATTTATATTATAACACATTACGAATCTTGGGAAATTTTGGTGTAATATATAAACATATTTATCATAATAGTTTATTTGTTCTTAATTAGAAAAAATGAAATGTATTCGAGTTCTCGCTCGTTGTTCCCTTTTTAATGTTTCATTTATGATCCTGCGAAACATTAGGATAACGCGTATCTTTAAAATTTTGGCTTGCGCTATGAATATTTGACAACTTTCATTTTATAATAATATTGATTGAAAGTAATAGTGAATTTTTATTCTTTATTCACTTATTTCGTTGAATGCCCACTTGTCGTTGAATTGATTTTGTTAAATGCCCACTTGTCGAGTAATATTTTACTGAATATATATACTACAATTTTCTATTGCATAATACCTAGGAACGGACGCTGATCATCTTAAATAACGATAACCACTAGTTGTAAGCGAATAAAAAGCTGGATGATAAATATGTACCTAAGCAAATTGAAGCATCTACTACACGGGTTCCCAACCCATGGGTCGCCAACTTATACAGTCAACTAAAAAAATATTATAAAGACCCCATTCAATTAAAATGCATTTTCAAATTGAATGGGAGAATGATAGGAACAAATTGTCGGTCCCTGTGGTCTAGTGGCAAGAGCTTTGTCCTAGCAATCAGTGGGCCCGGGTTCAATCCCCGGCAAGGTTAGATTTTTTCAATTGAAAAAAAAAGATCTTGGGCTGGGTGTTATGTTATTTATCGTTGATTTTGTGCACAACTGATACATTATTTACCATCGAGTTAAAATCGTGTGACTTTCACAACTCAGAATATTTGGCGCATTGGCGCAAGCTGTAATGCCAAATATTTTTTTAAAAATAATAAAAAAAAAAAAGATTGGGAACCTATGATCTACTACGACATTATATATTCACGTGCTTTTTGAAATTCATTATTTGACGTTTTAATTTTAAAGTATTTTTATTATAATAAATCATTTTGAGTTCTGAGTTCTGATCACTACATTTTGAGAGAGGTCATAGTCATTAAAAAAAAATGTGTTATTTTTTAGTTCGAAGAAAAATCCCAGAGCCCGCTGTAGGGTGTCATTGTATAACAAAATAAATTGAACAATGCTTATTCTGTGTGCATATGAATGTACAAAATCTGACAAGACTCATATAAATTTGTTCAGAGCGGAAACATGTTCATTATTCTCAGAATGTATAAAGTCAATATGAGGCCGGGTAAGATGAATTGAAAAATCATTTACTTAGTGTATTATAATAATACAAAGCCAAGTCGAGATAAATATTTCCGATGAATATTATCTTTGTGTAGCAAGCGGCGCAAAGTTATTCAACATTACGTTTATTTCATATATTGCGAAAGTTTCCAAGACTCGGAACGATGCAAAAGCAGGGTTGATACGATTTATGTAATATATCACTTGTGCGACCGCACATGGGCGAAAGCTCCGTTAAGTCGGCAATTGTATGATTAACTCGTTAATTTTTGTTAGATTTACTTGAAGTGCTATTATACTGAGAGTATTTAATATGAGTTACTGGCAGAGTATTGTAAATTGCTTATTAAACAAGATATTACTTTACAAAACACAGATAAATTAAAAAATCAAGTGATTGTAATTTCAAAAATTAAATGTGAACTATTTTTAAGATATTTATGTCATCTATAATAATATAGAATCGAAATAAAACTACTATCAAAACTTATTCAATGGATTCAGCGGTAGCTTTGTGGAAATTCATCTTTACAATAAAATTAAGATTGGTGTCTTCGATTATTCATTGGTTGTGTTATTTGTTGTTTTGCTTCTATAAAAAGCATCTTAATACTGACTCCATCGGAAAGTTTTTATCGTCGTTTTTTTGATTCTCATTCTTAACACACAAGTGACAAAACTTTAGAGTGGGACTTTTTCTTTATACTCGATACAGAATTGAGGCTAGACACAAAAGTAGCAGAACCAATTTCGGTAATTATTACTCGTTCCATGAAAGAAAATTTTACGTGGAAATAGATTCAATCGTGGTAAGTCATCTGTATCAGTTATAAATTGATGTTCTGAATTATATCAGGTACAACTTGATGTAATTGATTGCTGTTAAAGCTTTTAAAATGTATAGCGTTTTTGACTATGTATTTTAGAGAGGAAGACTCATTGGGCGTTAATTATATACGATTGTGGTAGCAGGGTTCAAATGTAAACAATAATAACATTCTTGAAGAAAATATCATTTGTAAATAAAAATCAATCAATAACATTTCCTACATTTGAAAGGGTGGCTAAGGCAACAGAATAAGATGAACACGGCTGCAGGCCCAACAGTGAATCCGATAGTGGTTTTAAGAATGGAAATACTATATCAAATAAAATTAGTAAACATCAAAGAAAGATTAAGCACAGATTCAAAATATTTAATAGTGTTACACGTTGAAGAAATTATATCAATCTAATTCTTGTCATTCATGTAACTATACTTACGTGAAACAACCTTCTATCAAGATTTTTTTTGTGGTTCTAAATTTAACCTTTTACAAGCGGCCCTGCCTTATACCACATCAAAAACAACGAACAAGTCACACGATTCCTTTATGCGGAAAGTAAGAGTGAGAATCTAGCAAAGTTGGAAACAGTTAGACGGAGGATTGAATGCATACTTCATGAGGCTCTCAACTGAGACTGTGTTGAACATTATAAAAATACTTTGATATGGAAAACTCGTCGATAAATTGTCAACACATAAAAGTCAATGTCGTGCAAAAATAATGTGCTCAATCTTGAATTTACTATGTAAAATTGGAACGCCAACGAATGCTGTTATAATAATACATCTTTAGAATGTATTAGCTTCAACATGAGAGCAATAATTTTTATTTTGGATATAATATAAATGTGTGTACGGTCATACTGATGAGCTAAACCAAGTATTAAAGAATTAAAATCGGAGTCGAAGAATTCTTCAATCAAATTATTCACAGGATACTCTCGATGTGACCGGTAATTTTACAAATAGTTGAAAAAAAGCGCACAAACAAAAATTTTGATTTTGTCGATTAAATTGAATTTTATTAAGCATCTTATGAGAAGTTTTTTTAAAGAATTTGTTTTGATTAAGCCAACCTGATTTTCAGCTCTTAAATGAATTCAAATTTATTCATCAGTTATTGAAAGTTTCCATTCAGGTATTTGAGCCCGTGACCACGAAAACGATAGAATGAGGCTCACAAACGGCGACCACTTGTACTAAACATATCATTATAGCCACTTATCATAAATAATATTAAAAGTTAGGAAAATAATTCTCTAGCAAACGAGTTGTTTTGTAAGTATTTGTTTAAATCGTAAAAAAACAAGTAATGTCCACAAAAATGAACCAAAAAGGCAGAAAGTAGAACGTCCAATGAAGATTTCGAATTATTTTGTATCTTTCAGACTTAGTAAACATATCTTTTGAAATTATGTATCAAGATGAGTGTTATAATTGGTTTACATGCTATTGCGTTATTGCGTGTGGCCGTGTAATTATATGATGTACATTGTACACGATAGATGATAAAGGGTTAATCAGATTACTTGAATAAATAGATTCATGCTAAAAGATAATTTAAAAAAAATGTGTTACTATATTTTTTTCTAGGGACTGTGCTGTGAGATAAATATTAAAACCGTAAAAGTAAAATTGCTTATATATTAGTTTTATTGATGATTCTAAATAAATAATATGTGTACATATTGTATAAAATTAGTAATGCACAACCCATGTCCCGCGAGTGACATGCGGCCTAGAATGACAGTGATTGTAGCCCAAAGACTATTTTTTTAAATTGGCCAGTGAGAAATTTATTATTATATAAATATATATAAATGAGGGTGGTGGTACTTAAGAATAAACAATATTTGTGACATTGCCTAAAATGCAGGCATAAGTCTATTTAAACATATCGATGGCTTAATGAGTAAATTTGCTATCTCCATTTTTGTCAATTGTGCAGAGGCTAAAAACTGATTATTTTGGTATTTTCAAAACGATGGAGAAAATTTCAAATAAGAATTTCAAAAGATTTATTAGTATCAGCGTTGGAAAATAACAAATGAATGACAGCTGGCAATAGAAAATGGTGGTGTTGGATAATTAGCAGAGTAGGTTTCAGAAAGACAATGGAGTTATTAAATTTTCCTAAAACGTTTTTCCGATGCACTCAAGTAAGCTTTGATTTAAAAAAATATACGGGACAATAAGATAGCATTATTAAGTCATTTTCAGCCAAAAGTGGAGTTAGTAAAATTACTCTTTAAGCCATTGATATGTGCTTTTATATCATGGATTAGTTGTTCACAAAAAGTTCTTCAAATGGTTGTATTTTGTTAAATTAAATTACTTTTGCTTAAATAGATGAAATATCAGGCATGCAGTTGTTAATTTAATAAAATACCAAGTATGTCTAATTTCAGAAAAGATTATATCAAAATATACTATACTTTTACCACTTCAGTCCGTGCGCAATTGGAAAATAGATAAATAGACCTTCATAACTCGCAAACGATTGTGAATCACTGCTTTACACATTTAAATGATAAAGATTGAAAAACGTGGAAATTATTTGTCTGGATGTTGCCTCAATGGTGGCGCTACGGTGTACAAAATATTAACGCAATATCTTAAAAGCGACATCGTAAGAAATACTAAATGCGACCGCAAAGCCTTAGCTGAAAGCGATACTCATTTCGGATTCATCTCATGTTTTGATAATAATAAGTTCGGAATAGCATTTGGAGGCCCTTGTCAGTCGAGACAGGACTGGGCGAAGCTGTCCAGGAGTGTGCATCTCGCCGCGCCTTGGTTCAAGTCTAACTCCCATTCGTTTGCGGCCTCCTCGATTTCTCGTTGCTCTTGCCATATTTTATTCATGGGAGCTGTGATTGATAGTCTCTTCCCTAGCTGTGTAGCGAAGGAAGCCAGTCTAGAGAAAGCGTTCTTTGCTTCAACTTACTTTTTCAGCTTACTTTTTACTTACTTGATATCGAGGGGTATTTTATGTATATAAGTTATTACAGCGCTGAAATTTTTGCGATTCTTCCACTTCTGTAAAATAAACTATAGTAAAAATGATCCGTTTAAATCTGCATTTAAAAAATGGGTACTTATAATTCCATCACTCTATATCATTTTTAAATGTAAACATGTGCCAATGAATAATAAAAAAAATATTTGAATTACACAGTATACAAAATATAAAATATTTAATAGCTTTTTAAGTGTGTTATATTTTTATTATTTATGTGAGAGCACATACATATATATCAGGAGGTAATTTTCCAAAGTGGTCAATACCAAAATATTTTTTTTCAACTGGCAGTTTTAGATTAAACTTTAAAAAAAAATTTTATTCACATGGAAAAGTTTGAATTTTTACACATCATCCGTAATTCTTTAATTTAAAACATATTTTTAAAATATTGATAGTAAACATTAATTTATGAGGAAAAAGTAATGAAAATAACTCTCATTCTCAGTTTTTCAACAAATGGATTTGACCAGTTTTGAAAACTACCTCTTATTATATTATAATATATTAATCTAAATGAATTCATTCAGTGTAAGTATTGGGTGCATGACTTTTGTTCGATTCTTTTCTTAATAAATATATAACGAATTGTGTAAAAACGTTACCATTTTTGTTTTATTTATAACGATTAGATATAGTATTAAATCTTTAAGCGCGTAAGAATCTTAATTTTTCCAGTTTCATATATCTCTGAGTTAAGTTTTATACTTAATTTACATTCCCTTCTCATCGTTGCTAACAGTACGTCGTGATCGCTGTAGTGGTGAGCAATCCGTAGTGACGCCAGTTCAAATGTTTAGCTTATGCATTTAAATTTATATTATGCATATTAATTTCCCGTATAACATAATGAATATATGTATATACATTTGTGAATGTATATACACATGCCCACAGACACACATACATACATGCATGCGTCTAAATAGCACAAGAAGAAGGAACCGAAAAAATCATTTTCATGATGCAAGAGGTCTTATTATTTGTTGGTTGAATTAGTAATTTTTCAACTTATGGAAGGTCATCGAGATGAATCTTTATTGATACCAATTGCTTGAAAATTGCCGTCGAAAAGTTTAGCTTAGGTTTTCTGTAAAGGTATTTTGTAGAGCAAACCACGAAAATAATTTGAAGTTAAAACAAGTCACAGAAAAACATTTTTCAACCCTAAATATTTTGTTTAATAATAGTGAATTATTACCTCTTTCCACCGTTCCTAAAACTCATTATTCGATTGGTTTACATAACTTAATCAAGAGTCCATCAAGTAAATATTAGGAACCAAATTTCAATTTTTAATGACTGGATTTATTATAGATCAACAAATATTATTATTTAAAATAAAATATCTGAACGTTCTATTGTTTGATTGTGAGTGATTGGTTAACATGTTCGATTTTCAAATAAATTTTGTTCCACGAAAGAGGATTATATTAATACTAATTTTCAAAATTTTGCTGGTTGGGTAATTCGGTAAACATACAAATAAAAGTTTGCGTTTTAGTTTCAATATGAAAACGTTATTATTTCGTGGTAATTTAAATCATAAAATCAAGGGTCTTTCATCGTACATTTTATATAAGGTACACACATCTGAAAATGTTAATTTATGTGTTTAACAAACAGCTTCTGACAAGTAAACGTCGTTCTCTGCGGTTGCGGTGTAAATTGCGGGTTCAAATCTCAGTTTGCACACTTTAATAAATTGATTTTTCAACCGCATACAAGATTTGTAATCAAAAACATCGATGTCTGTGAAGTCCATATTACCTCCCATCCATCCGGTTCTGAAAATTGCGCACAGCGAAAACGATGAACTGTTTTTCTCTGTCTTAAGTCACATCCTTCCATCTCTACTCTACTAAAAAAAGAGAGAATGAACAATTGAATAAAAACCAGTTGAGATGCTCCATAAAGAATTTATGCACAGTGTTTATTTACGTGGTCGTAACCAAACCTGTATTTTAATTTGGAGTTATTTGTTGCGTAGGTAATTTTTGTCACTAGTCACAAAGGCTGTTCGGCTGATCAATGCACTGCCTGTTGGGGTGGACATAATCAGCAGTAGACTTTTTATTTTTAACTCTTTTCCAAGTAATTTTTATTTTAACATTGTGTCTTTTATGAAATTCTCTGTTGAATGATTGTTGTGTTTTGTAAAATTTTATGTCCTCTCTTTATTATATTTGGCAAGTACATGGCGCATTTGCTTTAACTGAGCTGTAATGTATTGTATTTTCTTCTAATAAACAATAAACAAATAGGGAGCAGTCATGGACAAAACAAACGTAGTCCAAAATCCAGTGTAATGATCAATATTTTCTTTTGGAACTGTTAAAATAACAATTAAATTGATCAGAAATGTCGTTTGTTACAGATTGTTTTTTTAATACTCGGAACAATAATGATGATTCATTTTACCATATTTCTTGAAATTCCCAGGTACTCAAACAAATGGTTTTTTTAATTGAATACGTGAATAAAATATCATTACACCCATGTCATATTTCACTTCCATTAAAATCATTTTTGCCTACAAGGTGTGTTCTATATTTTTTTATTTAACATTGCTTAAAAGCAGGCTTCCATTGACCGTTACACGTGACACATTTAAAAATCATACTAAATTTGCCAAATGGTATCATGACATTAGAAGGTCAAAATCCTATTAAATAATTTGATTCACATGTTAAGCGAAGCAAATAAAACGAAAGCACTTTATTAATTTTTTTGTTGTTTACAGCAATTGTTTTGATTTAAAATAAAGAATACTTCGTATTTGAAGAATAAACTTTTCAGCGCAAAATTAACTGTATTGCTACTATGCTTTGTGGCAGCCATTGTTCTCATAATTGGTTCCCCGTGTAGGAAAAATAATGTAATTATTAGTGAAGCCAATGAAACAAGTTACTTTACCAGTCGGCTTTACTGTTAGAGAGAGCTTTTAAATTGTATTACTGAACTTGTGTATGAAATAAATTATGATCCATTATAAAAGTGATCAAAAATAGCTCTGATTTTATTATATATCAATATACCGATATGAGTCACACTGTTAAGCTATATTTTATCCGATGTTTTATCGGCTAAATATCAACATAGCTAAAAATATACCATTCAAATAATTTAGAAATAGTAAAATGTTGACGGGTTTTTTTCGATAAATTTATTTAAAAAAAACATACTTTGTGAAGTAATAAACGATATTCATTGAAAGTATGAATGACTATTGACACCAAAATCAAAGTTTCGCTGAAATAGTTAAAACATAGGCACTATAAACGTTGGATACACTATACTTTTTGGGATTCAATATGAAGCTATATTAATAAAAATAAACAAAATAACATTCGCTTAGTTGCTTAGTATATACATACATAGAATATACAATTATGCGAATAAGCTTCAAATTCTGCTCTTAAATCATTGAAATAGTAAAGCCACGTATTTTAAACTTCGATTGGCAAATGTATAGGAAAGTTTTATAGTTTATTGCTAGAATATATGTTTACAAAAAACCTTTCAAAATTTAAGATAAAATAATATTTGATCACGGAGTTATTGGCTGTACTGCCGTTCCAAGAAAAAAGGTAGTAGACAATAGATAACATGGTGGTGCATAAAACAGCAACTCTAGTTTTCTTAGAAAAGAGTCAGTCAATACAATTATAATACTAACTGTTTGTTTAAAAGTAAATAGTTCATTTTCACATCAACCACTTTTTATAAATTAAAAATACTAAAATGTCAAGAAACACATGATGTCATTTTTTCAACACAAATCAGTCTTTTTATGATTTCTTGTATTTTACCCATTCGGGACTTTAGTTCAGAGTTTCAGTAAGTTAGTTCAATACTTAGTATTCGGATTTAATTCTGTTTGTTTCTAAGCTCTATTATGCTTATAGTAAGTATCCTTATTAAATTTTCGCTCAAATTTGATGATTGTAATAATGATTTAATTTTGATTATAATACCCGAGCTTAAAATTATTTCTAAGGAAATGTATGTTTTGATTAAGCACTTGCGCGGTGGGGGATAATTGCAATTTGTTAAAACCTTACTAACCAAATACCAGAAAAGCGCTGGGTGAAGTTCACGAGTTAGATGTATGTACGTGTTTTGAAAAGCTGCTAAATATTTGAATTATTACATGCTAACGAGCTTCGACGTTTTTGGTAACTCTGTACGTACGAAAGATTGCTATTCCAGATAAAATAAATACATGGATAATGTGATACACTCTTTTAAAATCTAACATTAATCATTGTATTGTATACAAGAAAATTGCTTTATAGTGCATAAAATTTAATTATGTTATTTTTAATATAAAATTTAAAATAACTTTGATTATTCCACGTATTGTGCTATTAACTGTGAGACGTGTTTCGCCTCTTTCAGAGGCATCTTCGGACTTAAAAGACCCACCTTAAAGAATCAAAACAAATGTTATTTTTTATTAAGACCAAGCTTTCTTTGAAATTTAATTAAAGTTTAAAAAAAATATTTCCACAATTTTATTCAAGAAAAAACGTGATAAGATTCTTCGTAAGTAATTTATTTTCTCACTATGTCTACGTTAACACAGTAGTGTTTCAGTGGGAAAAGTAATGACACCCGGCCTATTTCATATTATAATCTATTCGAGTAATTGCTTGTCTTATTTTCCGAGCCATTAAAAAACAGTGGCACACTGGGGAAGTTAGAGATACGCGATGATCGCTGTGAAATATTAACATAAATTCACACTATTGATTCTTGAAACTGTTGGTTGCTTGGATTCATTTTGTTATTAACAAAACAACGCATATCTGCTGTCTACAGTTCTAGTGCAAAGCCTGGAACTGATTATGATTATAATCTATAATTCTTATAGATTTGAAGTTATATATCCCGCCATTCTGAGTTTGAGATTGTTTGTAAAATATCGCTAATACAATTTGACCGGAATGAAGCTTTTGCAGAAGATTTGACCACACACTGGCATTTCCTCAAGTTTCAGCCGCAACCCAAACTAACTGCAACCTGAATTCCGCATAGAGATTAACCATAGAGTTCTCGAGTTGTCGGAGATGGCAGTAATTTTACGTTTTGTTAATTGCGACCACTTCCGTGCTTTCATATTTTTAGCTTTCGCATTTGAAAACATCTCTTGTAGTGCTTCTACGTCCGATCGCAGTGAAATTATTTAATACTAATGCTTGTTAGATTTCACGTAACATATTTAAATAAACTAGCGAAAAATAATGACGACTGAAAAGAAAATACTGAATGAATCTTTGATGTAAGGCTTCCTTTTTTAAAAAAATCGCGTATTAATACAGTCCGGTTCGTGGTGTAGTGGTCAACATCGATGGCTTCAGTCGATAAATCGATTCTGTTCAGTGTTTTTGATGTTAAAAATACCTTCGCTACTTTCCGATCCCAAAAAGCAATGCATAGCGAGAGAGATTAGCTTACTACTAATACTGTCCTAGTCCTCGTATCCTTTCAATCCTTACTCTCTTAGTAAAAGAGAGGTTGAGCAACTGAGTAGCAAGCTGTTCTCGTAGAAAAAACAAATGTTGAGATAAACGAAAAGTTGAGAGCGGACAAAAATCAATACAGACACATCAGTTATCATTTTTAAGGTGTTCACTGTCAATACTTGGTGAAATGGCATTAAAATAAAAATAATAACACATTTTTAGTAGGTACTTATTCCACATAAAATTTATTGGACCAGTACCGGTTTCATTCGTGGCGAGCATTATCAACTGAGTTATTATTTTATTACTATAATTATTCAATCGATAATGCTCGCACTCAATTGTTTGATCAATGACCAATATTGTGTCTTTTTTCTACACCAACAACATTGCAGTACATACAATGTGAAATTGTTGCAGGAGTGCCATGTCCTATGTAAGCGACTTAAAAATAGTTGTCCAAATTGAAAGAAAACTCTACGCAAGACACTGTGAGAACCTGATTCATTATTACGTGTTTACACGACAGGGAAAGGCCCGGTGGCAATAGAAATTCCGTCATCACTTTGTGCAAATTGATTAAACACACGGAATTGTTTGAACAAGAAACCAATTATTTCCTGTTGTTATTCTCCAAAAGGTTGGCGCAGTGTTGACACACCTTCCTTTTGACTATATTCCCATCCTTGGGTGGTACAATTGAAATAAAACTAAGGCATTGCTCCCCTGTGTAACAAGCGGCACCGAAGAATCAGCGATATTACGGTGATTTGGCGGGGACAGCCCACCTAAATTGAACTATTTTCAACTTACGTCTTTCTATTCTGGCACGAAGATTAATTGATTAATTACGGGTTGGTGCTATCTATTTTAGGGTACATTACGTATGTCAAAAATAACAAAAACTTACAAATAAGAAATAAATGGTATTTTTGTATCTTCTAATTGTAAAACAGTGGTGTTTATATTTAGGAAAAATATGTTTTACATTATCAGATAAAAAAAAGAATCTTCTAGATGTTCTAGAGATAAAATTAAAATAAACGCAACTTAATCAGTGAAAATTTCAGTTTGATTTGATGTGGAAATAGCATAAACGATTTTTTTATAAATATTTTTTTAAAAATAAATAAGCACATTTTTTAGTATTTCCACGTATAGTTTGATAACGATCAAAACCGGCATTGCTAATCGCGAGTATTACCATCAGTTGGTAATGCTCGCGATGAACGAAATCGTTCCTGGTTTTTTACCAAATTATATATGGAAGTAATACTACAATAAATGGTTTTATCTGTTTAAAATGTATTTATTAGGTGAGCTCCTTTAAATGGTTATGTTTAATATAAGTGTTAATTTGGCTGTAATAAAGGTCTTTTGAAAATGGTAGTCTTTTTTATCATTGTTTATGATCCTTTATGTGCTTAAAGATCAAGTTGTTATAGTCCACCCTGTATATACTGAATAGCATAAACCGCAGATAATCAGATTTATTAATGTTCTCTTATGTATATTGATATGAGAACCATATTAATCATGAATTGTTCGGTGTGCACTTTCATTTCATTCAAACCGCAGTCGGCCCATTTTTATGAATTTCGAAGTATTAAATTCTTTTCTCTCCCCAGATTTGATGAAATTTTTGAATTGATAAATAAAACAGTCAGACCTGCTAACATATTGTTATATTATTCCACCAAATAAAATGAATAGAAAAAATTCCAAGTCATTTCAGCTGATTTAAGTACTATAAAAAATAAAAAAATAAACGCTATATAAACTTAGGCACCCATACAAAATTTGGGGCTTGGTTTTTTCCAGGGCTGTGGAGTCGGTAAAAAAAAATCCGATTCCGACTCCAGCATTTACCAAAACCACGACTCCTACTAAAAAAAAGTAAAATATCATCATTTTCCCCCCTAATTTTCCTATTTATGTGTATTCAATTAAATATCAACTCTATCATGGCTATAGCGGCTTAAAGTCAAATTTGACAAATTAAATGCAAAAATAAAAAATTTTAACTTTTCAAAATTTCCGACTCCGTCCAAAACGCCGCGACGACTCTGATTCCGACTTCGGTCAAAAAGCCCCGATTCCACGACTTCGACTCCGACTCCACAGCCCTGGTTTTTTCAATTGTATTTTGTGATTTGAAGTAACTCAAACATTTTTCCAATTTTTATATTTTTTATACAATTATAAGTAGCGACTTAGTTTGTAAGCAAGCGACACGTGCCTTGTACGAAAAACCGCCGCATACGATATAGCAAAAAGCTCTATAGAAGTGTCGGCTATAGTAGGGTTGACTGTATTTTTTAAGTCTAAATGTATCTACACAAATATTCGAATGATGGTTAAATGAATGCCAGGAATGAATAATCCCTTTGATGTCAATTTTTGAGATCCATTTTTGATGTCATGCAGACAATTTGTGCTAGTGTACCATTTCGTATAATATATTGCGATGAGGAAATGTATTCAGCTCTTCATTATTGAAACACGAGTTTGACATCTCGTTTTAGTGAAGCATCGTTTGATGTGTTACTTGTGACAGTTTCCGCCAGAGTGCTCATTTAATTTTTATAGATGTCAGCAAAAATAATGTCCATTACCTCGGACAGCCAATTTTAAAACGTAGTTTCAGAAAATTGCATTGTTTTTTATTGTGTTTTCATGTGAATAAAGATCGACGCATTTGTATGGAATATCATCGTTAAACTAAAACAAAACGATACTTTTAATGAAATAATTATATACATAAGTGCTTCGTAGAATATTGTTTTATATTCAGTGATTTTTTTTTTGTGTTGGATTAAATAAAATAACATGTAATACACTTTTATAAATATATCTGTCTGTATTATAGACTCTAATTACTCGAAATTTCAATTACTCGAGTATCGAGTAGTAAAATTTTAAAATACTCGAGTAGTTTCAGATGTATCAAAATATATATTATGAATTCGAATTTGTGTAAATGATCAATAAATAAAGAAACTTATTTAATATATTTATTACATTTATTTCAATTTATACAACATATATTTCAACTATAATATAGAATTCAACGTCTCAAATTTTAATTTGATTTGAAGTTTTGTTTTGATAATTTCAACAGTAGAAAAACTTTCATCGATTATTACTAAAACGCGTATTACTCGAGTGCTTTTCAAAATACTTGAATATCGAGTACTTGAAAAATGGACAAGTATTCTCGAGTACTCGATCCTAGAATTGGAGACTCTAGTCTGTATGTCTGTATTACATAACACAACACTTTGTACACAACGATCATATGCTTCAAATTGGCATATGAATGAAGGTTTCATCAGTTAAGATGAAGTCAACGCTGTCCTTTATATCGATTTTGAATCGTCGATCACTTTGTCGTCATCGTTGAAAAACGATAATGCCATTAAAATAAAAACGCGTTTATATTATATAATATATTCTGAATGTTTGCATTAATGGTTGTGTTAATACAGTGGTTTGTTTGCTATTCAAATATTATTTTCTTTAGATATACATACATATATCAAGATGGAGGGTTTTATTGGTTTATCAGTATGCATATATAATTAAATATCTATTTTAAAACGTCTTTTATCTGAAGGGTATGAGAAATCATTACATGGGCAACTAATTATTTGATTAGTATCTTATTCAATAAACGGTCAGTAAATATGAAAGAAATTATCAGTAATAAATACATAAAACGGTCAGTAATTAATTCATTTTGGTCACTATATTATTGAAAAATGGTCCGTCATTTTTTTAAAAGGTTTAGTAGATATCTATTATCGGTCTGTAAATAGTAGTGGTAAAACGATTTGGTAAGGTTAGGTTAGGTTTGGATTAAATAATAATCAAACATTTCAAAACGAGTCGTAAGCCTTAGACTTGGTCATACATTTGCTTCTTACGATCATATTTGATCAATTTCACAAGCTAACAATCTAAAACTACCCATTTATATAAAATGACTGACCATTTGATTCAAGTACCAACCGATTTACATAAATTACTGAGAGTTTTTATTTAATAACTGACTACATTCATACTTATACAGTGGATACTGACCGTTTATAATATTTACTGATATATTAAAGACCATTTTGAACTGATCCATTAAATACACACCTATTATATATCTGGCATGCAATTAATGAAAAATGACAATTACGAATATTTGAATTATTTTCAATCATGATTGAGTTTTATATAAATAAAATATTTGATGCTTTATATTATTCACTTACATTATTATCTAATTTCTTGCTGAATTTCCTAGGACTTTTGATTCTATCATTTATTAGCAAATTCCAGAATATTCATAGTATGATATTCCAATAATTTCACTGTTGTCAGTTCAATATTGATTAATTTGATGATTTTCTAAAGATAATATATTCTATATGGAGTAATTGTTCCGTAAAGTACGATTCCTATTAAATTCATTTGATTTCATGAATTTTCGATTGATTGATTGATTGAATAGAATCCCATCAGAGAAAATATGAATTTATATGTTTTCATTTGAATTCCACCCTCAATTACTCTTTTAAATAAACATGCCTGGGAACGCAAGGGTGCGATGTGTTTTACAGAAAATATTATTACAAAGTATATAAAATTATGCGATTCCTTTCCTTCCTACGTCAAATTTCGTCAAATAACACATTTAATTTTGTATGAATATTTGAGTGACTTGGCGAAGGAATTTAAGCGGGGTAATGTGGAAATAAATTTTGTGCGGTTATGTTCAATTGATATTCATTTCGAAATATCCCATAGAAAGCAATCGACCGAACGAGTAATATGGAAATAAGTTTATCTACTTCGCATCGTAGGAGGAAATTTAAATGACTTCTAATTCGTGAATGCTGAACCTTTCCACATTGAATTTCGTTATATTTCTGGGAGTAGGCATTTATGAATGTCGGCTATTTTTTGTAAGAATATTTAATAAAAAATATATATTCTGCGAATGAGCTTTGAAATTAGCTTTTTTCCTGAAAACAATTAAAATTTGCGATGTATTATTTAAATATTGTTAAAAATTTTTTCTTATAATCATATCTGTTTTCAATGTGGAGCATGTGGAATCCTAAATTAGTTTTTGTCAAAAAAAGTTATTTTTAAAGAGCTTTCTCTTTTTCTCAGTCACTTAAATTCTTTTTTTGCAGAGTTTGATGATTGTAAGATGTAAATAAGAGAGAAATTATGATTGGCTATAATGCATTTGTAGGATCCGATGGGTGGACATTTTGACATTATAGCATATGTTTTGAAACTATCTGCACTGGTTTTCGAGCCCATGCTGATGACCTTTTGAAATCTTACCGTCTCAAAAGGTCAACACCATAGGTTTTACCGAATCTAAATAATGTAAGTATGGCTTGTTTAATTGATTTGGGTATAACTAAAACTAAACATATTTTATTTACAATACCAACAGATGACAAATGTAATTGATGCCGAAATAACTGTAATTTTGTCAATGCCGTTAAAATAGTCAATATTTTCTATCTTTTGAATAAGTACTATATAATGACCTGGATACTACTAAATGATATATAATATCATTCAGATGTATAGATATTTAGACTGATTGAAAAGATAATGTTTAGATAATAATTAAGTCATGAATAATCTAAATAGAATCATAGGATATTATTCTAAAGTTAAGAGCTTCACACTGTAAACAATCCATTATGATTTTATATACATACATATGCAATATTGAATACTTTGTTTTTGTTGTCCCGTGCTTCAACTATCATCGGATTGTAGTATATGTGGTTAAAATTTAACTAAAAGATGATGACTTTTAAGGTGGTCACTGTCAATACTTGGTGGAAAGGCATTATAATAAATATAATAATACATTTTTAGTATTATTTTTCTTGTATTTTGCTTCAAATTATTTGCTTAGTTGTTTTACCAATTGTTTGTCATACCTTGTTTTTCTTACTTTTGTATAATGTCACTGTTTTATTGTATTCCTTATCCGTTGAAAATGCTCGCCATGAGCGTAACCGGTCCTGATCAAATAAACTTTATGTGGAAAAAGTACTAAAAATGTATTATTATTTTTATTACAAGATGATGATTCCCAAGCTAAAAATCAAACCTATATGAAAAACAAATAAACTGAGTTTGTTTGAAAATAAAACTGGTTTAAATGATATAAAATTTCAAATAACTTTGTTAATTCCACGTATTATGCTACTAACTGTGACACGTGTTTCGCAACTTTCAGACGCATCTTCGGACATACTATCGCAAAGTTTGCTTAAGTAATGAAGCAAGATTGATTCTAATATTTTAAAATGACAAAATTACAAATTGGAATTCGGGATTTTTCCTTTTTTCGTGAAACAAGGATTATAGAATCAAAACAAAGCAAACAAATAATTATACTACTAATGACGTTAGCATTACAAAATAATAACTTATTAGCTGCAATCAATCAGATTGGTTTGGGCTTAACTTTTTAATTGGAAATAATGTAATCCTTGGCTTAAATGAATTTGGGATAAAAGCTTCAAACGTATGTGGCAGGATATCGTGAAAAATCTTGACTTAATCACATCTACAATGGAAACATGATCGCTAAGAAAGACATTTTTATGATTAATTACCAAAATTTTATTGCAATGGCGGTCCGTTGATCGACGGTTGACACAGTTAAGCAAAGTACGTACCTCTGGCTAACTAGCGGGCACAGTGGGTTTTGTTCCGCGAACGGTATAATGATAGGGTTGAAATGTAATTTCCCAGCGGAAATGGTTCGGCTGGGACCCATCAAACGTCTCCCCTCTCGCTGAGCGAATCACAAAGACAACTCGCATGTATTATGATGTGTACCGATACGAATCCACGTGCGGTGGCATCGGACGTGGGAATCTCGGATGCAGTGTGGTGCGCCGTCAACACAGTAATATGTATAATTAAATAAAATTGCTTGAGCCATAAAAACATTTTCAGAGCAGCTTCTATACCCAAAATATTCAGAATGTGAAAATTAAGTGAGATATACAACATTAAATAAATTTTACATTTTCATTTCAAAATTAAATCTGGTGCTGTTTTGACAGAAACATTTTATTCAGTTGCCTTATGCCATATCGTCAATCCGATAAAAAAGACGATTATTATGAATCTTATAAATAAAAATCGATGTTTGTTTGTTTGTTCGGACTATTTGCGTTGCCATACCGTTCGACCAATTGCGATAAAAAAATTGTCAACTTATTGCTTGCACTTGCGTGAAGGTTGTGAGCAGTATAATTATCTTACAGTAGATAGCGCGTTTGTCGTACCATAAAAATTGGAAAAAGACAAACGGAAAACGTCAAACGGCACATGTCATTCGAAATTTATCGTAAGTGAAATAAGATCGAAATTATTTTTGGCAAGTGCTAATTTTTTAAAATTGCTTCGTTAAAAAAATGCCTACAAAGTGATCATCACTTAGTAGATCTACCAGCGCAAATAAGAATCAATTAAAAAAAAATGAGGAAATCTTGAACATTCTGTCTAAAACATTTGAGCAACGGGAAGCAAGACTGGAAACCGGTCGCACTGCTCAATTCAGACGAAAATTCAAAAAATATATTTAATGGAGAATATGTACTGTTGCCACGCATCCCAATGATTCAGATAGATATGCCATTCGCATAAAAACGTTGGCTGTTTCCGGTGCGACTCGTATTTGCAATGACCATCAATAAAGCACAGGGATAATCGCTACTTTTCTCGTTTGCTTTTCACATAGAAAAATGTATGTGGCCTGCTCACGCGTTGGAAAAACCTTCTGATTTATTCGCATACATTCCAGCCAGAAAAAAATATTGTTCATCCAAAAGCACTTGCCTGGCACTGGCTGGTTTTTTATAACTATCATCTACAATTCTACAATACATTATTCATGACAGTTGTTTTGCCTCTTACAGATACATTTTTTAGGCTTACTTTCGCAAAGACGATAATAAAATAGATGTTATTTAATATTTTGTATTAACATGAACTTCGACAACGTTATCGCCTAAACAATCGAAAGTATGAGTTTAACCGATTCGAAGAGGGTATTTCTGGACATATAAACTTTTATAAATAGCTTATAATTGAATTATTGCACAGGTTGGAGTGATTTTCACTGTTTTAGTTTTAAGTACGGTCCTCAAACAATTAAAAACCGAATAACAAATTGTTTAATACGGCACTGCTCAAAATTTTTGACCAATTGATTGAAATTCGAAATATCTCTTTGATAATGTGAATGTGATTCATCAAACGTAACATTTGCTATTTTCAATCGAACCGTATCGGTATTAATCTTGTATCAATTCATTGTAAATTTAAATTAATGTTTTGTTACGTTTAAGCGTTATATTTACACATATTTCGTAGTACATATAATGAAATGAAAAAAAAAGAACTTCGAAAATCCATTTATAATTGAAAAGGTTAGGCAAATAATAAGCGATCGGCTCAAATATATCGTAAAATACATTATTTCAACTAAAGATTAAAATAAATAACGTGGCACGTTTTAGAGTAGTAGAGTTATTTCAAAAGTCCTATATATACGATTATGTCCTATACAGCTTTTTAAATTCGGCCGTTACGAAGTTGACGATAATTTGACTGTCGCTTTGTAAATTTTGTAAATGGCGATTTGAATTGATATATTGTGGCACCTATGACTTTTATTAAGAGTGTCTCCAACGTAAATATATATAAAAATGAACGAATAAATAAATTAAGATTTTTTTTTGAAATATTAAAAATACAAAGAATAAATTCATTGCGTATTCAGCTGTTTTGAAAAAATGGAAAACAGTGGACATCATGGAATAAAGTAGCTTAATATTTTTAAATACTATTCAAAAATAAATTTGTTGATTCGAAATATTTTTTGAATGTAAATGTGTTGTTGTTATTTAAGAAGTATCTTCAGGTGTACTATAGCAAAACTATTTTTAAAATGAGCTAAATTGACAGTTAACACATTAAAAGTGCTGAAATTGAAAATCCGAATCCATCGAATTTAATATTTTATATTATCCCACTCAACTTTTGGCGGCCTCGTTTTTCTATCCACACCCTCTGCATAAGTTTGACCAGCTGAATAACACATAGTTATCGTACTAAAACAAGAGATGTTCTATTAGGATGAGGGTATTTATAGTTCTTGTTAAAGGCGGACATAACTGAAAAAACACTGATGACTTTATCACTTTTGAGGTGTGTCACTGTCAAAACTTGGCGAAAAGCATGATATTAAAGAAATATAAAACATTTTTTGTAAAAATGAAAAAAATAATACTACAGTTGAATATTAGTTTATTGAGCGAAACTGCTCATGTTATTAATAAATTAATTGTGGAATAAGTATAAAAAACCAGAGCTGTGGAGTCGGAGTCAGAGTCGTCGCGGCGTTTTGGCCGGAGTCGTACTCGGAGTCGGTTTTATTTTTGTATGTAACATGTCAAATTTGGCTATTGGCCAGATTGGTAGGGTTTAAATTTAATTAAATACACATAAATAGGAAAATTAGGAAAAAAAGAGACGATATTAAAAGTTTTTTAGTCGGACTCGTAATTTTGGTCAATGTTGGAGTCGGAGTCGGAGTCGTGGTTTTGGTAAATGCTGGAGTCGGAGTCGATTCGAACTGTTTTTTACCGACTCCACGGCCCTGCAAAAAACATTGTACCATTCTATAATACTGATGATTTTTGCTAGATTGCAATTCTTGACCAAAACGAAGTGGAAATAAGTCTACCTCTGAAATTTAATCGAAGGCGTTCCGTTATCCAGAGTTATCGTATGACTTTGTGTCTAAAGATTTAAGTGCACGTGCACCAACCACTTTGTCGCATTGTGGCTATCTCCAGCCACTTGACAAATCTCCCCCTTATCCATTTTCATCGGGGAATATTTATGACCTATTCGCCATTTTACACGATGGAATATGCATGATCGCTCATAATGGTATATCTTGCGTGCTATCGGTATTAACTAGAATGATGTCTACACGAAATACTGCACGAATAGCCCCTTATAGACGTCTTGAAGGGACACCGTATACAAATACATAATGGAATATAAAATAATAATAGTAACTTACTACTAATAAAAAATGGTGACTCATCATATCACAGAAACCTCTACACTTTGAGGGTGAATTTCGTTCCGCATTTATACTGGCATACTATAAAAAAAAATCGTTTTATAATTAAACACACGATCAGCAGGGTATATTGGTTCATAAAAACGCCGTGTAATTCAAATCCTTTCGTTTCCTAAAAATATTACAGTGGCAATGACATTATAATATATTGAATAAAGAAAAACACGTAAGAGTATATCTTCCGTTTAATTTTCTTCTGCCGCCTTCTGTGGTTCAGTGAATAGAGCTCTACTCTAGCGATCAGATTGGTCTGTGCTCAATATAAAATTTAGTTTATTTGCAATCTATTTTAAGATCTTGGTTTGAATTTTTGATGTGATGTGTCGTTTCGATGTCCAGGCTCGTGATGTAATTTTTTCAAATAAATATCTTAAGCCCTGGCATTAATTTACTGTAGTGTTTTTAAAATTTCTTAAACGAACACAGGACGGAAATTACTTGTAAATAATTGCAAAATCAACATATATTATCGATGTATTTCTTGTATTGGCAAAAAAGGGTGTGTCTTATATTGTATTGCAATTATATTTAAAGAACTCTTTAATGTCAATTATGTTTTTAAAGTATTACAAGATAATAGTGACTGATCCAATAGTTGAATGAGTTCGGTCTTTTTTTTGAAATAAATTATACAACATCTCGTTAATATTTTCAATTTTTTTATTTTTCATATTTTCATCCCCTTTCCTTTAGTAATTGACATGAGTTTCCAAAAGCAAACACGAATGATACATATACATACGTTAACTATTTCTAGCCGTAAAATATATGTTTAACATATTGCGATGTTTATTTTCCAAAATTAAGTTATGTCACTAAAAACCACGGTATCAGGTTTGGGTATATTTTTAAAATATAAATATAAAAACATTTTTTAAATTCGTGGTATTATAACCATTTTGTTCATACACTATATTGATGGTGTTATAAGTCTACGCTGAGTAAATTAGAAATTTTCATTGGAGATTTGCAAAGATTGAATTTCCAATCAATAAATAAATATGTTCACTGTGATGGGATACAAGCAAGGTACTTAAAGAGTGTTAGCATACGGACATCACCATTAAAGTAGTAGTTTGAGTAGATATTATCTTTTGGATTTAATATTGTTTACGTATGGTAAGTTAAAAGGTCATTTATATGGCATGTAAAATTTTACAGAATGGTAAACGAGTGCGCAAAATTAATGACCGGCTTGTAGATGTCTGATAGCATACAATTTTTTTCCTTGTATAAGTGTAATGTTCATATTTAGAAAAGTATTTTACTCATACTTCGCTTAAAATAAAGTACATTGTACCACAATTCAAAATGGTACTAATGACTTATCATCAATCATTCGTAAATTCCTTGTTACACTAATGGCCAAAACACATTGAAGTTTATACAAAGCCGTAATGGAGGTTAAAAAAACGTTTGGTAAATAGTTTTATTCAAACGCCAACTATTGTGGTATATTAACCATTTAAGGGAAATAAAAACTCATTGAATTATTTATTTAAGGAAACTAAGTGAAAAATTATTTGTCATGAACAATAAACTTGACATAACATTTCACGTTAAGAATTAGATAGAGGTTTTCTGTCAGCACCATTATAATTATTAAATATAATGATTTGGTGGAAGTAAATAGCGAAATTCGGTGAGATAAGAAAATATTTGAATTATTTTCTTTATCCTTAAAATGTCACTTAAAGCCTGAATCGATAGGCTGTTTAGTTAGATACAGAAAATATAACTATAAAATAAGACTATATACGTACCTGGTAAATTTTAAACAATCCAAAAAGTGAAGTCCAATAGTTTTTAGGCTTAACATATAAACAGTCGGATCTATGAATAAAAATGCAGCAATGGAGTACGAATGAGTAAAATAATTATTAAAAATACAAAGACTTTGAATAGAAAGATATAACTATTTAAAAAAGTATTCATAATCAAAATACTCGGTTGAGTAAGTTGTTATTTATTATTAATGTTATTTTCATTTTATTTTTTGAAATTAATTAAGTAATGCTTTATATGAAGTATTACTAAACTTCATTAAATGGCATTACTAGATTACCTATAAAATTCACAATTATATATCAATATGTAAACGGGTTGATCAAATGTATTGGTGTTATAATTAAGGATTTTGACTGAGAGTGCTTGATGAAATTTCAATATCAAATTTGAATTGTTTGAATTTTCTACTTTTCGATGAGTTTTGTCGATAACGACCCTGGTTTCACCTTTCGGCATCTTCAAGAATTTCAATTTCTGTATAGCTTTTAGTTTTTGAAGGGAGATTGTTATAAAGTTTGTAGAAAAAATGAACTGGGTAAACTTCAAGCACATCGATATTTTTACTTTGAATAATGGCTTAGAATTGTAAAATGTGAAATTTATTCATTCAATTCTCTGGAGATAAGGTGTGAAAGAGAGGGAGAGAAAAAAGTGTTTTTTCTCTCATCCAAGCATTACCAACACCCCAGATGAAGATAATTCGGACATTATTCACGGAGAAAGTTCATGTCTCTTATGTGGTGGCACCGTGTAAGGGCGCTTGCACGTTTAACTAGACGCGCGAGCTTTACCGTAGATATCTACGACCGTGCTACGAACATGCTACGACTAGCTACGTTTACTCGTAGCTGCAGTGTTATTTATCACCGACCCGGTGTTGCCAGACCTTGATTCTGACTCAGATAGCGAGCGGCCTACACTCCAACGAGTACAAACTCATTGGCGGACAAGATAGTACTATTTTTTTTATTTATGACAAAAAATATATAACAATTATTAATTATGTTGGTAAATTATAATAGCAGACCTTTATCAATGAAAACATGACGCGTACAAATGAGTTAAAACATTTTAATGGAAATCAATAAAAAAAATGAATCACACGATTTGCGTATTTATTAGCATGATAAAACACAATAACGAAAAATATACCACATTATGACAATTTGTAAGCTAAGCCACGCAATCTCAAAAAATCGGTTTTTGAAATAAGGATGATTAAAAATTAAATATAAATAATTTTTCAACCAAATTTATTGGCAAAAAATATATTAAAATACATGGCATTACAGCAAGTTCCAATGCGCCATGCATTTGATAAACTTGATAAAAATTACAAAACATATTACACACAATTATTAAAAATCAGAACAGAAACATATTATTTACATAAGAAGAAAAAAAATATAAACAAAGCAGAAGATGTCCACATCAACAGGCAGTGCATTCATCAGCCGAACAACCCTTGCGACTGGAGATTCAAAAGACCTATGTGACAAACAAGTTTTACAATGCCATGCAGGACTTGGCATAGGAGTTTCGCGTCACCTATAGTCCAATATGATGTCGAGCCTGACTTAACATATGTAGGAGTTCTAGGAGTAAATGCTTTTTTATTCATCTGGTTTATATAAGATTATAGCACAACGAAAATATTATTGGAAAAAATATATCGACGGCTTAAAGAGTAATTTTGCTAACTCCACTTTTAGCTGAAAATGAATTAACAATTTCCATCTTTTTGTATCATGCAATGTGCATTACCGTAAATTATTTAGAACTAAAACTTATTTGAGTGCATCGTAAAATCATTTTAGGAAAATTTGATAACTCAATTATCGTTCTAAAATCTACTGTTAATTATCCAACTGCACCATTTTCTATTGTCACCTGTCATTCATTCGTTGTTTTTTAGCGGTGGTACATATACATCGTTTGAAAGCCCTATTTGGAATTTTCCCGATCCGTTTGAAAGAACCAAAATAAACCAAGTTTTTACCCTCTCTTGCACAATCGACAAAAACGGAGATAGCAAATTTACTCTTTAAGCCATCGATATATGCATTATGTTATACAGGAAATTAATAAAAATAATATAAATTAAAATGCATAAGCCAACCTCTTGAACTGGCGTCACTATGGATTGCTCACCACTACAGCGATCACACCGTACTGTCAGCAACGTTTTTACCTTCTACTGCACAATCGACAAAAACGGAGATACATAGCAAATTTACTCTTTAAGTCGATATGCAATAAAGAATACAAGCTTCAAGTATTTTAATGCAATATTTGAAAAAAAACTCACACATCCGTGGCATGCTTGTATAAATATTATGTAGGCATATAAAATATATTAAAAACGCGTTGCAAATAAGCTCTTTTCTACTACTGGATTACTGAAGAGATTATCAGTTCTCTTTCATGCGATGTGCAAAGTTCACTAAAAGATGATGCATAATAACTTATGTTTTTACTGAATATGTACGCCTCTTTATTAAGTCGACGGGGGGTCACCCGGCGAGGCTTAACTTTCAAAATTGTACGACGTCGGCGTCGCCGTCGCAATGGCTCGCTTCGCTTGTCTGGAACAAGATATTGCCGATTTTTCGATTGCCGGACCTTATTTGGCGTCCACCAAAAACAACGGCTGTGAGTGATTCAGTGCTGTATTTACTTTTCTCGATGCTCGCTGTATCGAATCGCTCTTCCAATAGACGATATAAAAGTTAGTATTTTTTGAGTTGAACGTATAAAATGCCAATACAAATAAATATACAGAAGTATTTTTACAAAAAACTTTACTGATTATTTTTAGGATTCAACGAATACTATTTAATTGAACAAAAAAATCATATGCTTCTTTGTGTCAATGAAAAAAAATGTAAATGATGATTAAAAATAAATTATAAAGTAGATTGTGTAAAGATAAAATTATTTATTGCAATTTTATATGTATAATCATTTTTAAGGCACTTGCTGGAAATGATATTGCTTTGTCAACTGATTTTGAATTATTTACTTGGAAAGTGTTACCATTCTATTTTTTTGACAAATCCACCACCACGTTCACTTCCATTGCGGAATATACAACTTTAAAATAAAAGTCTCAACACATTTTTTCAACCTCTCTTTAGTTTGATGACAGTAGAGGTGAATGATAGCGCAAGGACAGAAATAGTGGTCAGTCAACGCCCAAGATCAGCTGAATTCTGGTCGTAGCGAGATCTTGAATCGGATCCTTTAGGATCGGATGTGTAGGGAGTAACTTTTAAACAACAGAAACACTTATGCTTTCGAACAGAATCGATAAATCGACTGAAAAATGCTGTTCGTACTGGGACTCGTACTCGTGAAGTATGTCATGGAAACCAATGACGTTGACCTATGCACCGCGAACCTGACATTACTCTTGTAATAAGATAATTTGAATAGTAAAATAATCCCGTACAAAAGAAAAATCCCAAAATTCATTTTATAATTTTATCATATTAGAATCAACTTGCTTTATTACTTAAGCAAACTTTGCGATAGTAAGTTCGAAGATGCATCTGAAAGGTGCGAAACACGTGTCACAGTTAGTAACACAAAACGTGGAATAATCAAAGTTATATTTTTAAAATGAAGCACTGATCGTATAAGTTGACTTGAAAATAATTTACCTTAATAATTATACAAAAACATGCTTACTATGTATTTAAATAATTTAAAACTAAATATTTAAATTATATTGTAAGAAATGTCATAATGTAAGTTTTATAACAATAAATAAAAAATGTATACTAATATTAACCACTGAAGAAACATGTTGAATAAGTTTAAACTTATTATAATGCCGACTTTCTGTAATCTTCCTCGTACCATATACATCTACTTCAGATAAAGCAGGAGTTGTTCTGTACTAGGAGAGTTCCGTATGGATGGGAAAGATTAAACAAGGCGCTTTTAACAGAACGTTAGAATTATTATGAAAGCTTGTGTCTCTGCTAAGCTTCCAAATGAGCTTCTATAAACTTTTTATTATGAACCGAGAAAACCTTGACACGTTTTTAGTTAAGAAGAAAATATTTTCGTTTACTTAAAGTCTTTCAGTTTGAAAGGATTTCGTATTTATTCATGAATATAAGAGCCGCAATTGTAATATGCAAAAAATAATCTTTGTTTGATATTGTTGCCGAGGTTCGTCGTCGTCAAGAATAATTCTTCCGAGATGAAATCAAAAGAGAGCCAATCGTGCTTGCAAAAAGTATAAAAATTAAACATTTCTTGTGGTCAAATCGTTTGCATTCACCGACTGAAAACAATCACCATCCAAATAAAACCGGTTACTTTTTGAATAAAAATTTGTAAGTATATTATGATGACAAGTTCTAACGATGTACGAAGGGGAGAGTGAGATAAAACTAGAGTATGTGTGTGTAAAAGAGAGACAAAAATATTGATAGAAAACGGAAGAGTGTTGAGCGATTGTTTACATGTGGCACTGTCAGCTGCTCGATAATCCTTTCCTTTCAACATTTCATCTAAAACTAACAATACTCTTAATCAGTGATCTCCCAGTAGCTCGCGGTGGAATTTTAGGTAGTTCGTGAAGGATAAATTTGGAAAATCCATGCTTCTTACATGGACAGCTGCATGTGGCCTACTCATGCGTTGGAAAACCTTTTGATATATTTTTGTACGCACCAGACAGAACATAAAATATTTTGTATCCAAAAGCACTTTAAAAAGCAGAATTAAAACATAAACACTTTCTCTCTTTGAATGGCATTGCATCCCGTATTATTACTAGGTTTTGGTTAAAAATACGCAATTAAAGAACGTATTTTTAATTTATTGGAAGTCCGATTTTATTTAAGTAATATAATAATTATTTGTATGGTACAATAAAAAACGACGATAAAAGTAGCTCACCAGACAATTTTAATTTTTAAAAGTAGCTCGCCCCCTGATTAAGCTTGGAGACCACTGCTCTAAATGAATTTTGTATATATTGAATGGAAAAATAAGTGTAGGTACACTTGATTGAATTGACTTGGTATAATAATACACTTGACAAGTTTTATATTAATTAAATCATACAGAATAAGACTGTCTTTTTTTAGTTCTAAAAATATACGCTCTAAAATATAATTTTTATGCGATATATGTAGTATTATTGTATCGTCTCATTTTATCACAGATTATAGTGCATTACAGACATCGGTATATTAAAAAAATCACTCTGTTTTTATGACGAAAAACGAATATAAAGGCTGGAAATTTTCCCTGGAGTTATAAAACAAAGAGTCATAATGACATTCCAAGGGAATGGGCGTTTACTATCTTATCGTTGATAACAACACAAACACACATTCATTTGTATACTACTTCAAAGAAGAGGCGCAACTATAAATCGCTGCCGATAATATAAAAACACTTGATTTAAACGTGAGTGAAAAAATAAATGATTATATTCAGATCATTTATTTCAAATGAAAATTCGACAGTGTTTTATGCTTCCATTAATATGTATTTACTAACGTAAACGTTTCATAAGCATTTTATATACGTTTAAAATGTGTTTATTTTGTCAAGTGAATTTGAATGTATTTGCCATAAAAGCTAAATTGCCAATGCGTCAAACAATATATAAGTTTTTAATTGTTAAAGATAAACATTAAGTAAGTCTTAATCATATCAATTGAAATTAGCAAGAAAAGACATTGCAATCATCGATGCCCATCATTAATTTTGAATTAAGAAAATTATCGATTGATATAAATATTACCCGGACAAAATTTAAGCATATAACATTCTAATGGCAACACAGGAGAATAATTTCCTTTTAAATTTAACTATCCTCATTGTTTTGAAAATAATATGTTTTGATTATGTTTTTTTAAGATAATTGTTTGTATTTTCCCTTTGGTGTACATGTTATTTTATTATATCCTTTTCTGTAGTATGCTTTGGTGTTTTTTATATTATTACTTTGGTAGTGAATTTTTTAACTAAACAATATCATTAGAATCGTAACAATATATTAATCTTCCAAGCTATCCCTACACATATAGTTATGCCCACATTTAGAGAGCCTACAATTCAGAATCGAGTATTGAGTATAGAATACGATGATATGTGCAGAGGGGTAATCGATTTTTCGGCTCGATTTCCGATTGGGTCAGATTAAGTTGAACGTTTTTATGTTTTGTAAAAGATTGAATCGAAGGGCCCAGATTTTATCACTTCGTAAACCTTTGGTTGTATCCAATGCAAGGATGGCAATACTCGATTCTGTTTATACAGGATGCGCTTACAGACGTCTTCAAAAGCATCTTATAAATTATTACCAACTGGATGAGCTAGTATTTGTTGGCCGAAAAATGCAGGCACACTGTCGATAAATTAATATTTAATAGTAAATCGTTGTATCAACTAATTGGTGTTGAATTCTACTGACACAAGACCAATTGCGTTCGTTGTATTCAGTTATGCTATTGTTGGAAGGATTATACGAATTTAATGTTTTATGCATCAAAGACTTTCCATAGAAATGGTTTGATTTTTATAATATGTACATTTATTTCCAACATTTTCCGATCCACGATAAGTGGGACGTAGAGAAAGCGATTAACCAAATTATATAATTAGATTCAAACTTAAAATCACAACTTTACTATTCCACTGGTTGTGTTACAGACTGTGTTTAGCTTCTATGAGTAGTATCTTCAAACTAACTTAATCGAAAGTTTTTTTATAACGTAGGTTTTGATTCTAATTTTTGACATATTCCAATTTATTAGTAAATTTAGCCATGTTTTAAAATGGAGATCGTTTAAGAAGACGTTTTTCTACAAACACCGCTGGTTACTCAGTTGCTCAACCTCTCTTTTTATCAAAGAGTAGTATTAGTGTAGTATGGATATGTCTTGGAAAGAAATATTAGATTGCTAATCTCTCTTGCTACGTCTTGTTATTAGGATCAGATGGGTCTATGGGCTTCAGAAATTGAAGACATCCATATCTTCCGAACAGAAATCAATAATTTGTTTATAGTATAAAAAAATATCACCCTTACGATTAAACTTACAAATATTGAAGTATAGTGTGGATATATGACTAAACCATATCTATACAAATAACAACAAAATTAACGTCTATGTGAGAGTTTAAAGAATCAATTTTGATTTAACACGACACGCGATAATATTGATATAAACATACTAGTTGAAAAACAATCATGCAATAAGTTTACAGACAAAGTATAAATCAGGCCATCTGTCATGATTTTTTATTTGAATGGTACGACCATTCCATTTTGTTTTATTATCTGACGTTTATTTGAAAATAATTTTCATTATTTTTTTGTTCTGTCTGGGATATTAAACACTTTAATCGATTTTTACTAATTTAAACTGTCCAACCATAATTTTATTCTGATTTATTTACCTGCTTGTAACACAAATATATTTATAGTATAAAGCTGTTAAATATGAACATATTTTTCATTGCGATATTGCACTGTTTTTTAGTAAATAAAGTTGGTTGACAATGCTCGCGATGAAATAAAATGGCACCAATCTTTGTCAAAAGGTATGTAAAAGTAGAATTATATATTCCATCAAGAAGTAACAGTTAACTTACTAACCACTTAAGTACCGTAAGGCCACTGGTGGCCACCGCGTACAGACGTCGTGAATAAAATTACAAATATTGCCACATATATGTATGTATATAAATTCTTCTTGTAAGAATTCTTATCATATTTTCTTTTCATAGCTAGTGAAATTTATACACTCTCTTTAAAAAAATGGTTCTTCTATCATCAGTCAATTTTGTTGAAAAAAGGATTTTTTAGAAGCCGTCAGTAGATGTGTTCAATGCAACCATTTTTCTCGGTACTGAAGCGGTTTAAAACACTTAATTAACTCAAAACTACTAGGACTCGAATACATCAAGTCCGTCACGGAAGCCAACGATGTTATCCGCTGCACCACGGACTAGGCCAGAGCCATTCACGCATTTTGTAGTTATTATGCTATCAGGTACTCATCCTGTATGTAAAATAAACTAAAAGCTTATGCGTTAGGCCAAAGATGGATACCGGATGGGTTTCCCCGGAGAAGCAAACCGTTGCTACGCGTCATTGAATGTTATATCCACTCCTACGAATCATGGCCAGATTAATGTCTTCCGATTTATTTAAATAAAGAGCTCATTCATTTGTTCAAACCATTAAGTACGACAGTATATTTTTTTAATAGCTCCGTCACTAGCTTCGCGTAATTTTCAAATAAAAAAGGTTAAAGGTCCTCGTTGCATACTAAATATGTAATTCTAACAATGATTCTTTAAATAATATAACAGTCATAAGTAAAATACTTCCAGATATTACAGCAATCCATAGCTAGGATATTATGTTAGATGTAAAAGTTTTAATATTTATTCCAGTGGGTTATATTGCCAAGAAAACAGTTTTTATGCGTAAAATGTGATTATTTTAGGATTTTATCTCGGTATATCAAAAAAAATGTTGACTTTAAATCTCACAAATATGGTATTGAATAATAGTAGTCACTTTTAAAGGCGCTGAATACCTATTTTATTTATTTAAAATAATACCCTTCCATCAAGAAGTGACAGTTAACGTACTAAAAGTGATTAATGAAGCTAGTACGGAGAAAAATATTTAAGATGTACATTGCAATAGTGTCATTTAAGTTATTTAATTCAATCAAAAATGTCTTCATATTGGTTTGTGCTATAATATCATGTCTAAGGCCAATTATTTATTAAACATTGTCTTGTATTTATAATTTTGATATAAGAAACCTTGTTTCAACGTATATGACATCAGTTGAAAATACTCGCGGTACTTAAACCAGTCCCGATCTTTCTAATATTATGTGTGGAAGTGATTTGTATTTTTACGGTTCGATTCCAGTGAGATAATTTTATATATTTGTATAATTTATCATTTTTTTTATGCCCACCATTTGCAATAGCTTCAAACTTTTATATGAATGATTTTGCAGTGCACCAACCTTTAGGCTTTTATAGCTAAATACAACATAAATTTTAACGGCATTCTTTGATTGGTTCAGAGGACTGTATGAATTCTTTACTAGTAACATGGCAGTACTTCTCCACTAATACTGGTAACCGCTACTCTCGTTCGTTTTTGTAACGCAAATAATTTAAAAGGATAGTAATTATGCTCCATTGACATCGACTGCACGCGATCGATCAGTCTAATTGAAAGATGGATCGACTTGAGCTGTTCCCACCGTTCTGAAGACATTCGAAGCCATTCCATGATATATTTTTTAGAGTCGAATAATACGAAGATGGTTGTGGTATATTTGTAAATATACAGAACGAACATATTCTCGAAATGAGATATTTGACGGAGTTGATCAAAACTAATTTATTTTGATTTTCCATAGAAGTATGAAATCAGTCATATTCTTGATATATTTAACAGTGAGAAGCAAAAAAAAACCCCAAAGGTTTTCAAAGCAGTATAGTAATAGTAAGCAGGTGGGCTGTTTTTAGACTGATAAATTTGACATAAGAAAATTCTACTGCGGGTTTTGGTGAATACGTAATTTATTTTGGGTAAATTTTTTCGTCTCCCAGTATATAAATTATTGTTCTTAAAGAAATTGAAAAAATTATAATGATGGACATGTGAAGTAATAATGCGCCACGATGGTAGGTGATTAAATAAATTAAGTTGAGTTTTAATTACCTGTGGCAAGTACTTGGAGAAAAAATATTTTATAAAATATTAATTAATAAATTTAAAACAATATTAAAATGTCAGCGTTAACATTCTTTTTTGTTTATAAAAATTAAACTCATTTTTTGTACTAGTTTCAAAATTTTGAATAATGATCAGAACTGGATTCGCTATTTGCGAGCGAATGAGCGAATATGTTTATAAAATTGCGAATTCAGTATAAAAAATGTATTTTTGTTTGCACAAAAATTTACAGTAAAAACCAAGGCTGTGGAGTCGGAGTCGCGGAGTCGGGGTTTTTGGCCGGAGACGGAGTCTAAGTCGTCGTGGCGTTTTGGCCGAAGTCGTACTCGGAGTCGGAAATTTTGAAAAGTTTCAACTATTTATATTTGCATATAATATGTCAATTTTGGCTATTGGCCGGATCGGTTGGTTGATATATAATTGAATACACATAAATAGAAAAAGTAGAAGAAAACGTGACGCAATTAAACTTTTTTAGTCGGAGTAGGAGTTGGAGTCGTGTTTTTGGACAATGTCGGAGCCGGAGTCGTATGTTTGGTAAATGCTAGAGTTGGAGTTGGAGTCGGAGTCGAAGTCGTAATTTTTTTGGTCGACTCCACAGGCCCTGGTAAAAACATTGAAAACCAATCTTTTTTTTATTATCACATCAGTTCGGTCGTAAATGTGCCAAAATATACTGCTGATAGATTTTTTCTTATTTACATATAATTGATGTTGCTCTTGTATAGATCCGTGAAATCTTTTAAGCTGTAGACTAATCGCTAATTAGTGTATACAATTATTACAATATATCTTTATCGATAAAATTATTTGTTAAAAATTCAAAATTTCATTAAACTCTCAAAAGTTTTGCGATCACTGAACAATTGTGATTTGATTGATATTTGAATATATATTTAACGATAACACACTATTAACATTAAAGCAAAATAGCACATTATTTAAGAGCTTCAGCTAAAAGTTTTGAAGAACGCAACATGCACTAGGCAATTTTTGATAAAGTTTACTTGACAAATTCCTCAAATTTTATCTTGTTATACAACAAATTCAAACGTTACATGAGAATATTTTGCGCAAAGTTCTTTGCATTTTTGTTTTGTTATAAATTCCAAAAGATTTTCTTTCAATTTGAAAATTTTTTACGGTTATATTTTTAATTCAAGTTTTACGCACTGATATATTGAACGAAATGTATTCGTAATAAATTTCAATAACATTACGTTTGTATGTTGAAATATTGTGATGGCACACGATACAACTATTTCACATCAATGATTTGAAATGCAACCAAAAGACAGATTGACTTGTGCAGCTTGCCAAGAATTCTCTAAAAAATATAACAGGAAATTTTTCTTGCCTGCATATTTTTCAACACTCTTAACCATCGAAAGAGTGTTCTTGAGAAATAACTCGTAGGCCGAAGGGGGGTCTAAAAAAGACCCCAGTGGCATAAGCTGCAATAAAAAATGATTGATTATGCTTTGACGTATCATTATACATCGTTCTATAAAGCATACATTTGATTTTGAATGTTATTTGAAAGAAGCGCGTTTTAGATAAGATAACTTTATCTTATCGCGTATGTGCAGTGAAGTTTTAACCCTGGCAATTGGTAGCGACTAGCGACCATATAAATTGTTTTCGGCCATTAATAATCCGACGTATTTTCTTTTTTATTTAATTGCGACGAAACTAGTCGATCTAAATCATATTTTTTTACTGCAAAAAATGTAAAAAACAATTTAAAAACCACCAAAACCAAACGTTTACACATTGTACAACTTTTTATTAAAATAGATATTTAAGATAAAGTAGCTGTGCTGGTCGACTGTTACACCCTCAGTCAGGCAAAATTTAAACAAAATTACTTCATTAAAAAAATGATATGCATGTTTATATTCATGACATACTTATGATTCACGACTGAGATAGCTGTTCTTGTTTTTAATATTTACCTTATCATATTCTCTATCTTATTTAAGCATATTATAGACACTTAATGGAGCTTGTCTCAACCAAAGTTACTCTACGAGAACTATTTGTTACTTGGTTGATCTACCTCAATCTTTTAAGACAAATGAATATATAGATAGAACCAGGGCAGGACTTATGGTTTACTAAGCAGTCCCCCATTTTAAAGCAATGATAGATAAGACAGAATTTACACAAATCCATAAATCGATGGAAAACATTATTTATGAAACTGTCCTTACCGGGATTTGAGCTCGAGAAGTCTGTCTACTCTGTCGATTGTGACTACTGGCCCGTTTATAATTATAGTTGTATTTTGCGTGGTTGTTTTTTTTTTAAATTTTAAATTTTATAAAAAATATTTGGCATTACAGCTTACGCCAATGCGCCAAATATTCTTAATTGTGAAAGTCATACGAGATGAACGAGATAAGTAATGAATCAGTTGTGCACCAAATCAACGATACATAACATACACCCAGCCCAAGATTTCTTTTTTCAAATGAAAAATTCTGACCTTGCCGGGAATTGAACCTGGGTCTCCAGATCGCTAGGACAAAGCTCTTGCCACTAGACCACAGGGACTGACTTACCGTATTATATAAGTGAAAACATGCATGTTTATTGTATTTTGTAAGGAATTTCAATTTATTTATGCTTTTAATATTATGACAGCATTTGATATTCTTATTTGTATATAAAAATGCAGTATTTGTTAAGCTTTAAAATATTTTTCTATTTTTTACTATCATTGATATAAAAGTACCACTGCAATAAAATGTTTACTAACTGCAAGTCTTTTCTAAGGGAAGATTATTTAGGTATACAAAAAAGAGAGGCTGAGTGACTGAGCAGCAATCAATTGTTGTAAAGCAACATATTGTTAAGATGCTCCATAAGATGTCCAGATTCACCTCATTACAAGACGACATCTATTATCTTATATGAAGAGTTTTTCTACACTTCTTGCTTTAAATCAACACTAAGTAACGGCTCATAAATGCATGCGCCGGATATTGCATTTTAATTGAAATTAAAAAAAACAAATATATTTTTCTTCCAAATTCGAGATCGAAATAGAAATCGCACAGAATAAAACATGTTTCGTTGGGTGAATTGACAAAAAATATTATGCTTCTTATAATACAGTGTTGCACAACCTTTTTGGGAGAAGGCGCAGAAAATCATTTCTCAGATAGTTCGGGGGCCGCATGGGTAAAAGTTATTAAATTATCGATATGCTTAGTGTACATAAAATTGAAAATTTCATAATGTTATATGGTTCTTCCATCGTCCGTAAAAATTCTGAAGAAAAAAAGTTGATTGATATTTGTCATATTCTGCCGCATGAAATGTCTAAGAGGGCCGCAGGTTGTGCATCAATGTTATATTGAAATAAATTTTTCGATCAATAATTGATGTAGCAAAATATTATTGATTTTATATCTTGGTAGTTTCTGTGGATTAATCAGCGCTCATCAGTCTGAAATAGTAAGTAGTAACAAATATTACAGTAGAAGCACTTACAATAACATTAAATTACGATTGTAGTCTGTTTCGCCCATTTAACATTTGAATGTGTAATTAACTAGAATAACAATGAAGATATCTTTTTCACACTACGACAATTTTATGCGCTCTACCCATTGTGAATCAGTATATTAAAAGCTCTGTGATTCACAATACATTTTTGATACATATAGTGTAACTAAAGTAATTGTATATATTTTTTCAAAAACGACAAAGTTTTTGATTTTCGAAATTTTTAAACATCAAAAAACAGATGAAATGAATCTAATAATATTTAAAGCAATAAACCTAAAAGGCTATGAATACAATTTTGCATGGCTCGCGAATGATAATAATTTAAGCCATGCGCCACCCTAGTGGCTTAGTTAGGTATTATTTATATGTCAGTTGGTTGTAAATTAATAAGGTGACAAGTTCTACCCAGTCAATGCCAATTGTATAAATAATAGATTCATAGCTAACCAATCAAATTCCGTTTTTAACGAAAAAAGGTGAAGATAGATAGTTGGTTGCTTGTGAATTTCTTCAATGTAAAGCAGTGAACAAATATAAATTATGATTTTTTTAAATATATGTTACAACATATATAGCCATATATCGTGTGAGCATGTAACTCAATTGACATAAAGGGATGTAAATACATAATTGATTCTATTTGACCAATATGGTAATAGTTATTAATGATAACAATACAAATTGTTTTCATATACATATATATATATATACATATATTCGTGGTGAAAAAAACCTTAAAAACTATTCATTTTTAATTTAATGCAACCAAAATGCAAAATTAATATTAAGATTAACATCGCATGATTCCGGAGACATCTATTTAGAAAATATTACTTAAAAGTGTACAATTAAAAACACTACCACTGAAATATTTCAAGAGTCAAAGTCCTTCGTGTCGTTCATGTTTGCTGATGAAACTAGCGGTATGAAAATAAAAAACGAAGTGTTTTAAATAACCGTAGATTAATGATAAAATAAGAATATACAATCGAATAAATTTAATAGTATAATAAGGTGAAGAGAGTACTTATTTTCACAGGAATTATACAGTATAGTTGACAACTATATGTATCTAAAGCAGTAATTTATTTCTATTGTTTTTTGTGAATATTATTCATCGATAGCCTATAGGTATATTGAAAAATCGTGATTGAATAAAACGGATGAGAATGGTAATGTAATTAGATTCGGCGTAGCTGCTTTTTATTTTTACAAGCTTTTATATCAGCAACCTTTTTAAACGATTCGCGTTCAATTGTGTCGTTAAATTTTATTTTAAACTGTAGCATTATTTTACAATCGCCTAAAATTTTAGCATTTTTGTGTATCCGCGCAAGTATTGCGTGGGCTTCACCTGTAATCAAAATAAAAGCTATTTGATTTCAAGCTCAGCACGCGATCAACTTATTACAAAATTAGTCACGTTCGACGAATTTTTCTTTTACCGGAACGTTCCTCCAAGGGAGAATAATATTTTAAGCCTTGTCGATACTGACTGAACACGAACATCGAAAAGTCTTATTAGCATACTGTTCCTACATCCAAAAATGCAGTGACGCGCCTAAGCGAGGGCCGAACAAATGCACCAAGAAATACTACCAATTTAACAATTGTAAGAAAGTCTAATTTATAAATTTTCCTTAATTGCAAATTTTTCTCGAGAATTTTTAGCGACTTCAAGATGATAATATCTGGGTCTTAATTCTAGAAATCCTTCAGATTTTTTTCCATTTGGACTAAAGAATCAGAAAATACTTTATTTATAAAACACATTATTTTTATGCTAGACATCCCCGATGGTCACCACCAACATCGCCAATTTTATATAAATATAAGAAAAGTGCTTGAACCATTAAAAAATTTGATATAGGCACTTCTAGCAGCTTCTACATATATTTGAAAAGTTGTCAAAAAATAAAATCGGTATATATAATGTCTGACTAAAGAAAACGACACAATTTGTTTTATAACTATTAAAAAAACACATAATGAAGTCTTAGTTTATTTGAGTTATGACGAGCAAGATAGTAGATTTACGATAGAAAGATATTATTTAAATTTGCCACGAACAAATGTTTCAGATCTGTTTTTATTCTACGCCAATGCAAGAAGGTGAGTTGAATTTAAGCGCAAACTTATATTATCGATTGCATTCCGTCGATTCTTCTTTAGCACATTACTTATTCTTCGTTGGTAGAATGGAATGATTGTTCTTACCCAGAAGTCTTCAGATTTAATTTTAACCCAGGAAAACCCTCACCCATTTTAATTTCTCATTTAAAGCCCTATTTTATATTAGTAAAAACCATCAGTTATTCCACTTTTTTACGAGCAAAAATCTAAAATTATTATTATTACATTTTAAAAGAGATTCTTTATTTATGTCAGTTGTTTATGGCTTTATTTCAACTTGTGGGTGTCATATAAACTTTACTTTTCTGCAAAATTTTGCGCAATATGTTAAAACAACATAATGGTCATAAATTTTAAATTATGTTTTAAATTCTCGAACGGTTCTGTAAAAGCAACTATTTTCTTTTTTCTAATTTTATTTTACAGTGTGCTCCTTGCATAGCCAGGCGCGGGAATGGTCTTTGGTAAGAACTTTTCTTTTAGGGCACGGTAAATCTTATTCGTAAAAACGTTTTTCTCTAAGGCTTTTTCTTTTATGATACAGTGGCCTAAATAAATTCATATTCAAAAATTTTTGAAAGTTTTTGCAAGCGATGTAAAATATGGGTGATATTTTTTAAATTTGTAATTAATCTGTTATATAATAATATAACGCCAGTCCTCATATCCTCTACAATTCATTTGTAAAAATAAGTTGTTTTCTATTGGCTTGTGGTCAACGCTGTAAGTTTCTGTTTTGATTTGATTTGACTTCTAATTTCAGTATTGACTCTATTGTAAACTGATTTACAACAGATTTATAGATTTCCGTTCAAAGGTATGGATTAAGGACTCCAATTACTCGACATCTCAACTATTCAAGTATCGAGTAGTAACATTTTAAAATACTCGAGTACTCGAGTATACTCGAGTAGTTTCAAATATATCAAAAAATATATATTATTAATTCAAGTTTGTGTCTATAAATAGATGATAAATAAATAAAGAAGCTTATTTTATATCATTAATACATTTATTTCAATATATGAAACATGTATTTCAAAAATAATAGAGAAGTAAACGTTTTAAATTATAATTTGGTTTTCAGTTTTGGCTTTTTATTCTCGCAGTAGAAATACTCACTCTGTTGCTGTGGATGTCGGCTTAAAAGTTAACAATCGATTAAATAGTGCTTACTATTTTTTCTGTCAGATGTTTAAAACATCTGAAAAATTTATAAATTACGAGTATTAATCGATTATTTTTCAAATTACTCGAGTATCGAGTACTTGAAAAATGGACGAGTAAACTCGAAGTTGGAGAAATTGGAGTCTCTAGTATAGATGTCTATAATGTAACAATTCCTTCCCACTCATCTGATTGTAAAAGCAAGCTGAACGAGAGCAAATAGCTAACCGCTAATTCTGTTCTATATTTTCCTCTCTCTGGAAAAGGGCACACCGCCATAAGCCCTTTTATTTTGTTTTCAAGTTCTGTTATGCTTGTTCAGTATACAATTTGCAGCCTGTTGTGTTTTTATTTATAATTTAATTGAAATTTTTAAAATAAATGTTTTTTTTTGTTAAAATGTTAATAATATTAAAATAGCGCGCTAACGTCGGCGCGCTTATGTCCCGAGAGCTAACGTCGCTATACCCTGAAAACGTGTAGTTGTGCAAGTTGTTGAGATAAGCCATATAAGAAGCAGATATGGTTAGAAAAAGAAATGAAATTATTTTGTAACCAACAGTCTGGACATGATGAGTTTTTGTGCGACACATTTTTCCTGCGTTAACTTTTCCAGGATTTTGTCTATGTTCTTTAAATTCAATCCGTTTTGAAAATCCAAACACGAATTGATGACGTAAGCGTGAACAGAAAACAGTGAATACCACCATTAAACTTGATATTCATAATGCGATAACTGAAAATGAGAACAAAGCGTATTTCTAAAGATTTTACAATAACTATACCATTCTTAAGACACTTTATAATGTAAATAAAATATCATTTAATTCGGTTGTGGAATCCTAAAATCAAGTCTTTGTTAAAAAGTTTTTAATATTAAATTGATGACTTACCATACAAGCCGTACAACAAAAGAAAAGCGGACTGCTAACACATCGTTATTTCCTTCTTACCTATTGAAAGATTGACAAACAAAAACATGGGGTGATACTTGAAAAATGGCATGCATGTATGTTAGTGATGTTTTTATCCGTTCACAGTCTTCACACCCATTCCATTCGTTGCTGAAAACGAGATGTACTCTCATTATCATTCTTTTATTGAAACAATAGCAGTCCAAATATATTCAAACGTATACAGATAAAGGTTTCATGATCATGTAGATATATATATACATGTGATCAAAGAGAGAATTAAATACTTTTATAGGAACAGGGATATTGTATAATTTAAATTAATCGCTTGTTTCATTCACTAAGAATCTAGAAAATTTAATATGATTTTAGATCTTAAATAGATTTGAAGTTTGACGTGAAATTTTCTTAGGTGTTATGATTTTTTTAAACGGGTATCAATGAAAAACTTCCATTTTTCTTTTAAGGATATAAAAGGTCAGAGCACTTCAAAATAGTAGTAACAAAAGTATTCTCAAAGCACGAACTAAGCTTCGTTAGTGAAATCTATAAGTTCGATCTGCAGAGTAAAATTAATTATACGGACAAGTTAAGTCAAGAATTGACCGTATTGTAAGCATATTTTCTTCCGCCAAGAAATTGTTGAAATTTAAAAAAAAATAATTACGACGATATCAAGAATACTCGGTTTAAAAAAACTCTATCTGTTTGTTATGTGTTGTCTTCATACACACGTAAAGAAAAAAAAACGTACGCAGTAAAAAGTGAAATATTATGAAAACCTAGTCTCGCGTAAGATAGTAGTAGTACCTGGAATACTCAGCCGACTGCAGTAACCTAGGTGACAAATTTCCTATCAGTGATCGAAAACACCGGTCTCAAATGTTTGCAACTTCAGTTGCAGATGCTGATTTTAAAAATTAAGCGTTTGAGATATTGTTCTCTAATAAATCTGGACTGAAATTGGTAAAAAAATCTTTACTTTCCTATTATCTGACACTTTGAAATACGTTACAGTGTTTATTAGTTTTTTACAGGGCTGTGGAGTCGGTAAAAAAAAGATCGACTTCGACTCATGCATTTACCAGAACCACGACTTCGACTCCGACTTCGACTCCGACTTCGATTAAAAAAAGTTTAATATCGTCACTTTTCATAATTTTCCTAATTATGTGTATTCAATTAAATATCAACCCTACCAATCCGGCCAATAGCCAATTTTGATATATTATATGCAAAAATAAAAAGTTTCCGACTCCGAGTACGACTCCGGCCAAAGCCCCGCGACGACTCCGACTCCGGCCAAAAACCTCTGACTCCACGACTCCAACTCCGACTCTGACTCCACAGCTCTGTAAAATTTTTGATAGTAGTACTAGTTATATAAGAAAATATCGACATGTTAATCTACTAGTATAGCACAGCAGCTTTTGTTCCCACGATTTATAGTTTGAACTCCATTTATAAGACAATTATCATATAAAATTAAAATTGCTAAAATTGTTATTCAACCAGCTAAAATATCAATACCTTATAAATAATAAAATGAAGAGTGAGTTTTTAATTCATTCTGAGGCGTGGAGGTAAAAGTATGATTAATGTTGATTTATTCAATTTAAAATACAAATTTTGTATCTGTCGCGTGGGTGTTTGTGATGTTTTATTTTTGTGACCATGGGTTCTAATAAACATTCAAATAACAAATACAAAATTACATAATTACTCTGAAATAAACTGAAACATATTAATTGGATATAATGATTTGAACGGGTTGCCAGTTTTATAAATTAATACCTACCTCTTTTTTCAGTTCTACTTTCCCGGAAAAAATCCTTGAATCGAATCGAACTCTTAAGATATTTGACAATTTGGAAATTGCTTTCATGCCGCTGACAGGTAAATCTAAACATTACTGGTATATTTATATAATATCATGATTACGAATATTATCATCTTCAGGGACATTAAAAGCTAAAATAAACCTTCGTAAGCATTATTGGGAATTCATTAGAGAGATTATTAAGTTTAAATATAAAACGTGGCATGTATTTAATGGGTCAGTAACTAATTCAAGTTTTGGTCAGTTAAATAAATGAATGGTCAGTTAAAAATCAAAATGGTCAGTTAATATTATAAACGGTCATTTGTCATTGTATCTGTGTGAATGTGGTCAGTTATTAAATAAAACGGTCAGTAATATATTTTAATGGTTAGTTATTTATTAAAAACGGTTAGTGTTTAATTTAAATGGTCAGTTATTTAAGAGAAATGATAAGTTTTAGTTTGACAGTTTGTGAATTTTATCAAATATTACGACCATAGAGGCAAATTTATGACATGTTCTATGAAAAATTAGTTCATGAAATGAACTAATTTTGAATGTTCAGGTATTTGGAAGCATATAATATTATTTTAAAAAGTGTAAAGTTTACGATAGTATTTAAAATGTTTTGTTTTTAATTGTTAGAATAATTATAATAGAAGATCCCAAAGAATACTTTGTGACATTAGTATGAAATCGAGTTTAAAAAAATGCGACCGCAAAATACCAACTAAAAATATTTCCAGCAGTCACATAATTTAATTATTTGCTTAAAATAAAAAGAATAATTTTATTATAGGTTAATATTTAGAATCAAATTCTACAGCCATAAACAATATTCTTCAGCGTAAAAAATCATTTCAGTTCGTTTCAGAGGATCACATATCTGATGAATGCATTTAAGATTTAGGTTAGAATTTGAAGTGTCACAGCTTTTTGATAATTAATTAATTATTATACCACCTTACTATGTGTTTAAAAGATCCGAAATGAATTCAGTACTCATAAAATAATCAGTTATATTCTTTTCAGATTTAATCATATTGATTTCACATTTTATAATAATCCACAAGAGCTCAAAGACTTATATGACATATTATGACCTATGTCTGATGATAAAATGATATTATGACTTTATTTTTGACGTTTCAATTTTAAGATTGCGAGCGAGGATATGAACACCATATATTTTTAATGTTATGTTATAATATAACTTATATCCCTCGTTTAAAGATATCTACTGACCCATTTACAAACAATTATTGACCATTTTACAATAAAAACTAACCCAAAATTAATTATTAACTGACCATTTATAATTTTTAACTGACCATTTATTATTTTTTAACTGACCATTTATTATTTTTAACTGACCGTTTTAAGTATTTATTACTGACCGTTTTAAGTATTTATAACTGACCATTTATCGAATTAAAAACTGACCAAATAATTACTAGTCATAAAACGTGGCAGTGACGTCATTCTTAGAAATTTAAAAAAAAATATGGAATTAAAAAACTTTACCCTGCTGTTCATTGAACATGATAAATATCGAATGTTTTATTTGAGTTTTATATTTGGCGAAACAGTCCTGAGCGTAAAGTTCGGATAAATGTCTGTTTTTTTTTTATTAAATTGTTGTTCCAGAATTTTCTAAGCCAATACATGTGAGTAAAACACGGAGAAGGCAGTTCACGGGATTTAGGCGTGAGAGTAGTTAAATCGTCCGAATAAATGTCGTTTCAAGCCGTGGAGCCTTAAGGCTTAGAGTGCAGTATTTTGACTGCACTTAAATTTTTAGTTTGATTGCTACTATTTATTTTTAAAATAGTTTACAAAAAAACTATACTTAATTAAAGATCCACAAATTCAGCTTTCTTTCATTCTAACGTACCTCAAGTTTATCATAAAAATACAGATAAAAAATACTTGGTTTCTTGAGCAAGCCAGAATATGTAGGTACTTTTTTAAATATCTGATTTGTAATCGTTTCAAAGATCATTGTTGATGCGTGTCGATCATTTATTTTTCAATAATCTGGACCATTTTAAGGTTCTTTTGGGGAGACGACTTGAGTCGGTGTAAAAGCTTAATTTTATCGTTTTAAAAGAACATATCGTATTTTTCTTTTCACAGAACATTTATTACGTTTGCATAGGTACTAAATTTATATCAAAATATGAAATGATTAAATTCATTTTTATTTTTAAAGCTTATTTGAAATTCTTATCTGAATAAATTTATGCAGCTTTTGTCGTTCAATTTATGGTAAACCGTCGCTTAGTGTTTTTAAGTATAAGTATCTCATAAATTTATTTGAAATTTAAAGATAGAGGAAAAAATACTGTGCAATATAGTGAGAAATAAATACAAGATAAAAAAGTGCTTCGATCCCGTTCGCTATATTCAAAACGTAAGTAGAATTACCATATTGTATAGGACAAAGAAATATCGTTAATATGGAGTAAATGCCCCAGAGCTAGGGGATTTGTTCAACTAGTGTAATGGGAACACCAATAAGAAAGTCAGTTCAGGGAACGGTTTACCCTGTCTTCCTTTTTGTGACTTTAAGAAGGTTTTATCGTATTACGTAAAATATATATTTTTTTAATTCAATTATGACAGAAACGTGTAGAGTCCAATGGAGTTTATTTTAAGTATGTCGAACAAAAATGATATACCGATTGTAATGAACAGAATTTAACATATTTTCGATGGTTTCGGCGGTAACTTTGTGGAAGTTCATTTTAATATAAAATTTTTATATAAAATTTTTTTTTTTTTTTTTTTTATATCGTAAATTTTATATTAGAATTTAACATGTTAATATCGTGTAAATAATGTTTCAGTTCTGTCCAAAAAGTCGCGTGGCTTAATACAATTACAACATATGGTTTTTTTTCATGCCGATGCTGTTTATGCATCATTTAAAAGAATCAAAAATGTTAAAAATTTCAAGATTCTCCAATTTAAGTATCGAATACTCGATACTCGAGAATATTCGTTAATTTTTCGATATTCGAGTATTTTTAAAAATACTCGAGTAATACTAAAATTTGAGACGTTTAAAAACTTAATATTTTTAAAATATATACATTATAAGCTTAATATTTGTTTATTATCTAATTATATTCACAAATTTGACTACTCGAGTAGTAGAGATGTTGAGTAATCGGAGTCTCTACTACTTATAGTCGTACAATAAATTCAAACACAATAATAAAATTTGAATCTTTTGAATTTTGTACTTTTCCATGAGTTTTGTCACTTACGAACTGAGTTTCATCGTTTGGCATTTCAAGTGCATGAATGAACCTGAACTTGCAGTTCAAAACCATCTTCAATACAAATTTTTAGTAACTTCAATTATCTTTTGAATATAAACAAACTAAAATAATTTTGACTGAAAATACTGGTATTATTAATCTTAAATTAAAAGTGTCGTTCATGTCAACAGTATACATATAATTCATGATAATACATTCATAAATAATCATTCTGTTTTATCTAAAATTATTTTTGATTGATTATATGTATGAGTTGACAAAATTTTATGTACAAAAAAGATATAAATGGTTTAATTTTTCAAAATAGTTAATTTAAAAGAACATATACCTTTATTTTAACCAGAAATGGATCCTTTTTATTGTAATTTACTTACTGCAACCTCTGTAACAACCACGATTCGGAAAGTTTGGCAGAAGCTCGGTTTCTTGAATGAAATTACAGCCAGTTTGTATAGTCTAATCCGATTTCAGTTCGATATTCAGGGGACGATGGGGTGGGACTGCATTTAGCGTCCTGCGAGTTTCGGAAACGATTGGGCGGGCTTAAATCGGCAAAGAGACACAATAATTCTAGTAGAATCGTTCAACAACACAAGGTTTTCATGGTTGCATTACATATTATTTGTGAAATGTATGCTACTGGATCTTGCAATTTTTATAATCATAAAGTTGAATACGTTACCACTAGGTTATAATTGTTTATTGAATGGTAATAAAAATGATGCTTTGTTACTGACTCATTGAATTATATGCGACAGCTTATCTTATATATAAAACCGAAACGGCGTATGTATGTCTGTGGGTCTATAATTCCCTTTTGCATTGTTGGTCATTAAGTTGCCATAAAAACGAATATGAAAGAAAATATGTTTGAATTTTTATCGGCGAAGACATTTAGTCAAAATGTAATAAATAAGTCTTCTACTGAACTTTTCCCGGCTTTTATTAATATAATAATGTTTATTATTTACGTGAAGGTATTATTTGACATTTATTTGACAGCAAATTAGATTTTTTCATTGAATTTGGACATTTTAATGGGCGAGAATGGGTCAAATGTCATCATCAAAAAATGTCATCAAATTAAATAAAGTTTGTGATTTTATTTTAACTCTATTTTGGATGTTTGATTTTGTGATATAATTATGTCGAATGATATAACATTAAATAATTATTGGTCGCTTAGTCCGAGCGAAGCCGGGTAGCAATACTAGTTTCCTATAAAAATTGAGCATTTTTTAAAAGTAACTAATTTGTCTTGCATACTTGTTAAACGCACGCATTTTAACTGTGCTTCTTTAGAGTTGCGTTTCATGCCACATAAAAAAAACTCCAGGGTGACCGTATGTTGTACTTCGAAAACAAATACATGCGGTGAATATTAGGACTGTTGTTTGTCTTTGTCAGGAACACTGAGGTAACAGAGCGGAAAAGGCAGCCCCTTATAACGTACAAAATAAAAAGATGTCTATGGACATAGCTTGGAAAAGTGCTTCGGATGCCCCAGAGGAGCCTGATTTCTGCCTCTTTTTATACGATGGATTATTGGTCACCCCGGAAAGCTGACTATGACAATTCATTGGAATCAGCGGAACTACAGGGCACCAGGATGACCTGAAAGGAAGCAAATAAGATGGCGTGTGATGAAAGAATCTTGAAGGCACTGTGTCACGGCCAAATGATTGGAATAGAGAGCGGATATGACAAAAGTTTAATGGTTCCCTCTAGTTTTTACGGAAAAACGGTCCATCCTCACACGGGCCCAATAAGCCATGCTGATTTGATTGCAACTAAGGCTAACTTCATTGCATTTGAATTCATTCGGGGATCGACATAACCTCGATTCTTCACTAGAGTCAATATACTCGTCTAACACGACGGGCTCTTAGTATACGGATTATACACACGATACTCTGTATCAAAATGATTTCAGTGGCTGAGCAAGTCACTCCAATTTATTTTATTTCCTATTTTAAAGCACTTTAGTGCATGTTAAAAATCAGTGGAGATCTGCTCAGGCCATGGATGTGAGGGGTAAATTCCTTTTTATAGTAAAGTCGATAGCGTTGTGAAAGGCGGCCATGAAAAATTGGCTGCATATACACAACGGGTGGTGGTGGGAAAAAAATGTACGGCTAATTAAAATTGAAAAAAATGTTAATTTTCTTTATTGTGAGTAACTTGAAAATAGAGAGTAAGAAATTAAAAAAAGTATTTTATTTCTTTTTGATCGTGTAAGTAAATTGACCTTTTTTTTTTTTTTAAAGATTACCTACTTTTTAAATAACTCAATAATCAACAACGAATATTATTATTGCTTGAAAGTATAAAGTTCTACACAAATAAAAAAATAAACACTTATTTTAATCTGCATAGAAACATGTGTTTATTTAGAATTAAAGAGTTGTTAACTTTGAAGACCTGTGGTTTATTTGAAATATTATTAATTATTACAAGGTGGGCAGACCTTAATACCTTAATGCTTCATCAAATTCCTCGGCAAAGACAAAAAAGGCATCACTAAGTTTAAGACGTCAAATGTATATATTAAACATAAAATATGGCGAAATTATCATACATAGTGGGGTGTGCCTCGAGAACTGTGGCGGTCTTACTGGGGACATAAATCAACCAGTAATGATACATTCGCACCCGTTTTACCCCACGGCCAAACTTTGGCCGGCGACACGAATGAAATATAAAATAAATATATAACATTTAAAATCAACGACAGCACGAATTTTAAAGTAGCAAGAATATGTATCGAGAAGAAACTTCATATCGATACACAACAAAAATAAACATACAATATAAAATTTAGAATAACTTTTTCAGAGGCATCTTCGGACTTACTATCGCAAAGTTTGCTCAATACGTGAAATAATCAAAGTTATTTTAAATTTTATACTAAAATTAACTTCCACAAAGTTACGCCGAATACATCGAAAGTATATAGTATATAAATGATATGCAAATTAAACTTGTAATGTTTTAATATTCAAGCCCTAAAATTAAGCTTAACCAAACATCGTAACACATTTATTGTATGTATTCCACATTTGATTTATTAAGATCACGACCGGTTTTACTCATCGCGAGCATAAGCAACTGATTTATATTTCACTTTTAAGGTGTTCACTGTCAATACTTTGTGGAATAGCGTTATAATAAATGTCTGAGATATTAATTGTGTTTAGTCGAACGTTTTTCATCTAATTAAAAGTATTACATAAGATTATTTTTTCTTTAATCCCGTGATATATACAATTTGCTTGCATTTCATGCAAGAGAGTTAATAGATGTCACTACTTATGTCAAACAATTTTATGGTGTTTACTGTCAATACTTGGTGGAATGCTATTATATTAAAAAATAATATAACATTTTTTTGTACTTGTTCTACATTAGATTTATTAAGATCAGGACCGGTTTTGCTCACCGCGAGAATTTTCAACCTGAGTATTATCGCGAGTATTACATTATCAGTTGATAATGCCCGCGATGAGCGAAACCGGTCCAGTCTTTCATAACTTTGTCTTTAAGAATATGTATATATCTGACGTCTTTGCCATCAATTTTGTATCGAGATTTTTCTGAACATCTTTTTAAGAAATTGGTCAAGTGATACACAAGCACTACTGTAAGGAATTATTGTGCCTACTTATTGAACCAGATATTTTCCAATGTAAAAAAAAGTGATATATATAAATTATGAGTATGTTAAAAGAATCTTTAATCGTTTTAAAAGTAAGTGACAAACCCCTGAAATAAAGGGTTACTAACACCACTGAGATTCTAGACAGCGTCATTATCCTAAATAACAACAGAATGAATGTGGAAAATTCACATCTAGAACGACAGTAATGTATGCTACGTTTTTAATCACAAATGTCACGAATTGTGTGCAATTTAAGCAAACGATTTTGTAAACACCGAGCTATTTTCATTAAAATACCGCTATGTAAAAATAAATATAAATATTTATGCTTATTTTATTAAAAAACGTACTTTCTTTTTATTGCACGACAACCTAAATGATGTTTTTCATATTTAGTTTTTGCAAATTCACTTCTTGCAATGACATATATGCTGCATTTCCAAATCGTATAGAAAGGCAAAATTTATTTTTGAAAAAGCTCTGATAAATCAGTGTAGGAAGGTTTTGTGTAGGATTGCTTCAAACAACACTTATATATGTGTATGAAACCACAGCCAACTTTATTCATTATCATAAAAGCTTTGTGATATATCGATGTTGTTTAGCGATTCTACTCTGGTATGACTGACGGATATTTTCATTGAAATAATGCTTTATCTAAAGTTATTTGAACGCAAGCTCTACGGTATTCCCGCCATATTGTTCTCATTTTATAACACGCGCTTTTATTCGACGAATAATGCTAAAATTACGAACGTTTAAATTAAATGTAATCCTCGAAACTTTTTGATAAAACTGTAGGAAGTTACATGTTAAAATATAGTTGTAAAGTTTTCATATTTGATAATATGTACTTGATAAAAAGATCTTCTAGATAAAAAAAAAAACACTTGGTGGATGCTTCAAGAAAGCTCAGATGTGAACTCATGCTTTTTCTATGTAAGGATTTACCGTTTAATTGAAAGTTCACTAAAGGTCATTAATATGATGAATTTGATAGAGTTGCTCATGAGATTTTTTTGGAGTGAGAAACAGTGCTACTTAATTTAACGAATGGTGACTGGTGTTCTTTTCTTTGAAAGGAATAGTCGTCACTAATGAAATTATGGTACGCGAGGATTCAAGAAAACTGGCGTGTATTTATGATATTTTTTTTAATTTCGCTGTCAGTGTATTCTTGAACGATTTTATTTTGAATTGTTTGTATCTACTCGCCTATAAGAGTGCTCATTGAAAAAAAATCTGTTTAAATTTTTCAATTAATTTATTTTAAATATGGACTGATCAATAAATCATAAGGCGACATACCAATGCATCGAATTACGAGACTGATACCAGAACTTCGTTACAGAAGAAAAAGTGAAGTATGAATGAAGCGGAGCGTTTGGATATTTTTTATCACATTAATATATTTATTTGTATCGAAAGTAATGCTCGGTCCATTTTTGTTAAAAACACACTTCGGACGACGGAATAATTCGTATGGGAGGACAAAAGCTTAGGCGGGAATCAACTGCAGACACTTACCTAAATCTCAAATATGAAGTTCATACTACATTAATTACCGTCTTATTTTCTCGTATCATCGAATCTTTTAAAGATATTGATTTGATTCACAACCCTATCACTTTTTTCGAATCTATAAAAAACAATTGGATTGTATTGGATCAATCAACACTATTGAATATAAATTGCATGCAACTTAAGATAAGATTAAGAAAACTACTTCCAATATTGTTGAAACGTAATAAAATAAATTCACATAGAATTACCTATGTATATTTATTATAAAGAATTTCAGCTTCCATTTTTTAAATTTAAATTTCCGCAGTGATTCCGGGGTACGTCGTTCTCTTGTAAAATCAAAGATTACTGTTTTTGCAAGATGAGGGAAGGTCATTAAATTTTTGAAGATGAAATGAATAAAACATTTGTTATATAAAACACGGAGTGGGGTACCATTAAAACGCAATGATCCCAAATAGTATAATTTGTAAGCACGTTAAGCAATCGGGAGCCGACACTGTAAACCTGTCCGTTCAACGATTTAGGTCTACAAATATCACCTGGCCGAGAAGGCTTAGGTCTCGTGACGTCAGTAATGGCCCTCCCCGGGAAAAAGGATCTACCTTTTACCGCCCCCTTTCACGCCTAGAAAGAGGCTGTATTATCGAAAGCAGTTAATATCCACTTTCAACCCCTCAAAATGTTAAGTGCGACCCGAAAGAGGGCAGAAAAATTATCTACTTGACTATTAGGGCAGTGTTTTCGAAGCTAAGTGCCGATCACAGATTATGAAGAGCCTGTTTGAATAAATAATTACAACACTTTTCGCAATATGACAGATACTTTTTTAAATGAGCTGGTTTTTTTAGTAATGAATATGTATACTATCAAATCCAAAAGAAGGCGAGGTTTTTTTACTAATTGTTTTTTATTTAAGAAAGTCGCGCTATATTCAAGATCGAGTGACAAAAATTACTTGTATCAACTCTATCTTTCCCCATACATGTCATATTTAAAGAAAACAAACTGTACCCAACTCTTGAATTGGTTTGAATTTTAAATTGTTAGCAATAATTACAGCGAAATAAATTCAAGTAGGGTAACAAGATCATCCTTATAATATAAAATTTAAAAATAACTTTGATTATTCCACGTATTGTGTAACTAACTCAGACACGTGTTTCGCCTCTTTCAGAGGCATCTTCAGACTTACTATCGCAAAGTTTGCTTACGTAATGAAGCAAGATAAATTCTAACATTTTAAAATTTTAAATTATGAAATAACAAAATGGATTACGGGTTTTTTTTATTTCTAATAAAAAAGATACATTATTAAATAATATTCTTAACAGGACAGGATGCTCGCTTTATTAACATTATTCCCAATCAATAGAGTAATCACCCAACCTAACTGATTGATTGCAGCTCATTAGTTTATAGTTTATTAGTTTGTAATGTTTAACGTCATTAGAAATATATTTGTTTGCTTTGTTTCGATTCTATAACCCTCTCTTGCGTCCCTTCAAAAGGAAAAATCCCAATCTAATTGATTGATTGATTGATTGCACCTTATTAGTATCATTATGTTATTGCATTGTTTTGATTCTATCACCCCCTTCCTTGTTTCCTTTAGAAGGAAAAAAACCCGTAATTCATTTTGTAATTTCATAATTTAAAATGTTAAAATGTTAGAATTTATCTTGCTTCATTACTTAAGCAAACTTTGCGATAGTAAATTCTGAAGATGCATCTGAAAGAGGCGAAACACGTGTCACAGTTAGTTACACAATACGTGGAATAATCAAAGTTATTTTAAATTTTATATTAAAATGAACTTCCACAAAGTTACCGCCGAAACCATCGAAAATATTAAGATCATCCTTCATTCAAATCAACAACAAAATTCGAAAAAAGTTAGGAAAATTTGATTTGATTTTTTTAAGATTTGTTTACTGGCTATTATGGAACACTTAAAAAAATAGATATAACAAGTTTTGAATGATATTTTTTTTCCTTTCTTTAAATGATTTTACATATATTTTAAATGATAGGGACCGGTTTTTCTTCATACAAGAAATTTGGAATTATATTTTGTATAGAAAGAAATGACATTAAACCAGAGCTGTGGAGTCGGAGTCGGAGTCGGAATTTTTGAAAAGTTTGAAATTTTTATTTTTGCATATATTATGTCAAATTTGGCTATTGGCTGGATTGGTAGGGTTGATATTTAATTGAATACACATACATAAATAAGAAAAAAGGCAAAAAAGTGACTTTTTTGGTCGCGTAGGAGTCGCGTTTTTGGTAAATATTGGAGTCGGAGTCGGAGTCGTGCCTTTGGTTAATGCTGGAGTCGGAGTCGAACTCTTTTTCCCGACTCCACAGCCCTATGATTAAACACATAAAAAATGATCATAGGTTAAAATTTAGTGAAAATATTTATATAAATTGATAACAATGCTAAATACGGAAAGAAAAATAACAATGTATTTTAATTCTACATAAATTATTTTATATATTTGTTGATAGCTATTTCGGCTTACGCCTTCGTCAATGCTAAAGTTTCGATGTAGGAAAATATTCACGCTTTTTTGCGTGCATTGAGCGTCACTGATCTCCGTAAGAAATGAAAATAAAGTGTATGAATTATGTGAATAGATTTTTCTTGTATGCTTTGAGTGTCTTTTCACTACCTGAAACGAAATAATTCCAAAGCTTTGTGCGGCACTCGGATATTTTTTTTCTTAATGGATGAGATTATTTCTTCAATACCTACTATAGCCCATATGAGTCATAATGTAAGACGACTATTTTTCTCTTTTGAACACACGTGAGTTTGGATATCATCATCATTGCGACAAAACGCCAGCTAGAATTGTCTATATTTAGCGTCGCCATTTTATTATTTTTCCTTTTTTGATTTTCCTACACGTTCAATCATTACGTATTAATAATGAAGAACAATTTTGGTTTAGTGTGAACACAGTGTATAGTAAAAAAAAAATCCAATTAAATATTAAATAACGCTCATGTTATCCATAAAAAATGCTTGAAATTATAAAAAGAAAACCTGAGAAGATTTTTAAATATTTTAAGTTTCATAATCAAAATTGTTCATGCAATCAATCCTCAAACGTAATTATTAGCTTGGTAATTTAAGTATTTAATTTTGAATTGAAAAGCTTAAGTTATCGTACTTTTAGCAAACTACATCCAAAATGGTGAAACGTGATTTGAAATTCAATGAGTTTCAAATTGTTTTAAGAACAGTATACCCAGTTTTCAGAGTAAAGTTAAATTGTCAAAAAGACGTTTAAACATTGTCTGTATTAAAGAATTTAAGAGGATACGAATTGATTGGATGGAATCATTTAAAATCTATGAAAGAGTTATTATTGAGGTCAGTATTGAAACTATTATATAGTGACAATTCTTGGTTGAAAGTTACATCATCATTCCTTGTGATAATTCAACATATTTCTTCATTATTTGTTGATAACGCGCTATATATTTTTTTTTATATATTGACAACATATAAGTGAGTACTATGATTTTTTGTTCGATTGAGGATAAGGGTAAGGCTCGTTCGTTAATGTAGGATTGAGTGGTTTGAATGGTATTTGCGATCACATAATTATATGCCATCGAGCACATATCTATTCATAAATTGAAAAATCGATATATGAAACTATCTATAATTTGATTCGAGCATATTAACACTGATTACTCTTACTATTTACTCTGGGTGAAAGTTATCAATATTTTGGGCTTAATTTTTATTTTGCATCAGAATGAAGCTAGGTAATTGGAAAATTGTTTTTTTTATTATCCTTATTTCAAAAGCAGTATTAATTGGATTGTATGCCCAAGTTAATGGTTGTAACATGTCATATTGTGGTATATATTTTGTTTACCCATGCGAATAAGCACGCTAACCCTGTGCTATTCATCAGTTTCTCAAATCTATTGAGGAGTTCCTGGACGGAAAAATTATATATTGAGGAGTGCAAAAGGTTAAGAACTGCAGAGTTATAAATAAAGCCAAAAAGCGTCTTTCAGATGAAATAAGTAAGTGTTATAATTGGCGAGAGAAATATAAATACTCTTATAATTAATTGCGTGATTACCTCTTGTAGGTTGTTTGTAATCAGACGGCGCTTTGGGGGAGAGAGTTGTTTGTCTTCATACAAAATAAACAAATATTCCGTAGCAGGTGTTTTGCTATCTTCAAATATACAGAAAGGTAAAATTACTGTGCATCATGATTGAGTGATTAATTTTCTTGAGCTTTCATAATGAGGAAATTCATAATTCGGAAAACAATGCAAATTAGTTTCGCAAGCTACTCATTGACTGCTTGGATGCAACAACGCTATTGTTATCAAACTAGATCGCTTCATTTCATTTCACGTAATTTAATTAATTATTTGCCTGTTGAGTACAAGACAGTGGCATTATGCTATTTGGTTGTATACAACTTAAATGCAACGTTTGTTGTTTTTTTGTCTAGTGCATCTTAAATATGGTTGTGTAATAATATATATTTCAATAACTTATTTATATTTATTGGTCGAATTGGTAGAACTTAATTATACCATGATTAAAAAATAGCAATAAATTTAAGTTCTATAAATATTATATGATATATACTTGATAGCTATTTCAGCGTACGCCATCGTCAGAACTTCATATACTCATACTTTTACGTCAAAAGATAAAAATATATATATTTTTTTGAATATTCTTTTATCATAATGATGTCATTAAACGAGAAATACATACTTGTAAGATTAATGCTTGATAAATAATTCGTCGTATTTGCTTTTTTATATAAGATAAATGAAATTTATTTAACTTTTCTGCTCCGGCTTAAAGCGAGCTATAATTTTTATTAAATTCAATGAAGTTGTAAAAAAACTCGCGAGAAATATCTGAATCGTTATGTTTCTTATATTTGACACTTCTTAAAATCATGTCTTTATTTTATTTTGTCAATAATCAATATGTTAATAATGTCAAGCAAATAGTTTTATTTTTCGACACCAGTCGAATGACAAAGTAATCGTATTGAATTACACTATACATTTTCCATCATTAGTTGCAAACTGTAATCAACTTACTTGGTTTTGCTGACCCGTATCAATTTGTTGAAAACGTTCATTTGAATTTTCCTTTATTATATTTCCATTAAATTTATTTAATTTTCGCTAATATAAACTCTAATTAATGAACTTGGGAACCTTAGTAAGGACTTCTGGCTTAGAGAATTTAGACATCACATAAATTTATAAAGTCGAAATCGATTGATAATTAAAGTTTGAAAAATGTTTGCACTATGATTCGAATCCGTGACCACAATAATCAAACGAGTTTTTTTTTAAAAGAAGAAAATATTTGGCATTACAGCTTACGCCAATGCGCCAAATATTCTTAATTGTGAAAGTCATACGAGATTAACGAGATAAGTAATAAATCAGTTGTGCACAAAATCAACGATAAATAACATACACCTAGCCCAAGATCTCTTTTTTTTCAATTGAAAAAATCTGACCTTGCCGGGAATTGAACCCGGGTCTCCAGATCGCTAGGACAAAGCTCTTACCACTAGACCACAGGGACGACGAGTTGTATCACTCGACTACAAGCCTGAAGATATGTTACCTTTTAACAGATTTTAGTTCATTTTTTGACACGCTTATGACTTTATAAATTAAGTCAGTTCGTTTATAATCATAGTTATTAATGAATGGTATTATTAAAATAGTACGGTAGGTGGCAGTCAATTATTAAAAATAAAAAAGCAATAGTTATTGCAGTAAATTTTAGTATGTAATTAAACTTCATATATTGTAAAAGTCCTCATAAACAGATGCGTAAATGAGTGCATGTGACATAAAAATTAAAGAGTGATTTATTATCATAGCTTTTTAAAATGTATTTTTTAACTGAGGGAAAGTTTAAAAAAGCACTGCCATATTTTAGTGCCATAAACACACGCAACAATACGCTGAGCAAAAGTTTGCGCTGCCAGCTGAAAAGTTTCAGCACATAAATAGTGCTTTTGCAGGTGGCGATATTGTAGACTTTGCTCAGTTTTTTTTTCTCCGTTTTTTTATAACTGAACATGGCTTTTTAGATAAAAAAAAAATGATGTAATAAATTTAAAACCTACTATTTCATTTCAACAACAAACATGTTTCTTTGAGAAATAAGATACGCGCTCAATTAAAATAAGCTGTTTTTGATACCGGCTTTACATATGTTGGTATCCTGTTGAAAAAAATTATATTTTAAATGAATAAGTTTTATGAATCGTATATTTTATTACATGAGATTTGATTTTTAATAATGAACGAAGCCTTTGTATTTAAAAAATAAATCGAACTGAAAATTTCCTAAACTATATTTATGTGCTTTTTAACTTTTCGCATCAATAAAACATGACACATTACTGATTGATGCATTTTAAAAATTCATGAAGACATTATCTAAATGGTCTTTTTTGAAAAAATATCGCAAGAGAAATTTAATTATATCTTTGGAGATGGATGAAAAAAACATCTGCAGACTTAATAAACAAAAATTTAATATCTTTTAAATATATTCATATAATATTGACAACTTCGAGACTTCAGTACGATTAATAATGCACTAGAGTGTGGGTTCAAAGTATCAAATTGTTAAGAGTGAAATGTTATTCATTTATTTGAGTTATTAATATTATAGTATTGTATAATTATTGATAATCGTTCTAAACCTCATTAAAGTGTTTTAAGAATAATTTCAAAAAATGAATGCATCAGTGTCTTAAATATACACATGCAGTTTATCAGTCCAAATATTAGTAGCTTAACGAATAAAAGCAACACATTTTTTCTTTTAATTGTACATTTTTTTAAATCAGAAGTTTGAAATAATTTTCAGTGTCTTAATTTCCATGTAGTTTATCAGTCCAAATATTGTATATATATTTGAATAAAAAGTCTCCTCCGTGAAAGTTTTAGCACTTTCCACTCTATTTATATTTGAATATAAATTTTCAACACATCAAAATCAAGCGCCTCACCATATGATACGCTCGCAGTCAATGGGTTTATAATAAACAGCATATATGTTATCAAAATATGAAACGTTTGTGTAATTAACAATACATAATTGAAAAATACAATACATGAAAGAAAGCAAATTTTTTTCTTAGAGAAAATTTATTTCATCATAAGGGTATACATAACATTACATTTTCTTAATTATATTTTCCTTAATATTAAACGATATTTCTTAAATGAAAAAGCATATTAAACTCATAAATACAGCTCTTAATAACATTGATATGTACATTTTATTTATCAAAGTATCATGATCTTACTGATAGTATACTTAAAATAAATTTTAAACACTCATGGAGTAAAAAATACTTAGTAAGGAGAACAAAAAACATTTGTTGTTTTGAAATAAATGTCTAACAGTAGTGCTAAAAAGTAAACGTAAAATATTAATAATTATCAACACAGCCGATTTTTTAAAATTTGCTTAACTTTAGTTACGTGTCAAAAAATGGTACAAAAAAACGTAAACTGGTTCCAAGAATAACAATTTGGAGCGAAGCCATCAAAATCAACGATGAGATGAGAGCTCTGCTACAACCACTTTTCACTGAAAACAAAGAAACAAAGCTTATATTATAATAACTGTAGCACATGTTTCAGAAAATCTACCCGCACTAACACCGCAAAGTATTTGTTTCCGAATGTATCTTCTTAATAATTTATATGTTAAATAAACAGTTTGTTTCTCGATTAAAGTAGACTAAATTATACACATAAATATATTTACATCTGTTTCAAAGTTCTATGCGTAGATTTATATTTAAACTTCATAGGAAATGAGAGTTAGTTCGAAAATAAATAACTACATATATTTTATACATATTAGGACGAGAAATGAGACACTTAAACCATTCACGTTACATTTTTATCACTTACGTTTTTAAAACAGAATAAATCTTAAAAGAAGAATCGTTTATTGATTGATTGGGTACATTTTAACATTTTTATCTTATTTACTCAGTACATTTATATTAATTCAAAAAGCCTAAGTAACGATGATGTCAAAATAACTGACAATACGTGTTGACGATCATTTTTCTTTTATATATATGACACATTTTCTACCTTCATTGGACACTATTTTTTCAAAAGATTGTTGGTGATTATCAATATTTTTTATTTAGAAAATTTTCGTAGTGAATACTTAATCAAAATACTGGTTGAATTTTGAATTCTTTTATGAAGGTATAACCATCAGATTATTTTAACTAACAGCCATTTCACCATCACGTCATCGTCACTAGTGAGGAACTAAAACTTAAATAAGTAATACGAGTTTCGCCTTTCGGTATCTTCAGGCATGAACTCGACCTGGAAAAACTAGTACACATTTCATTAGGTGCACGAAGTAATTTTTGAAGTTGAATTGAACTATGAAGTAATTATTGCATCGTCAAAAAATCCGTATTGTGCATTTTTGAAACCGATCTTTAGATATGGATATCGTTGAAATACCGGGATGCGTTTACTACCGGTATTGCGAACCCTATCGGTGTCGTTCTACACTAGCTTACTCATAATCACGAGTGTTGATGAGTGAGAATTTTTCCCGGCTTCGTTACCAGCCTTGTTCTAGGTTGTTTACTGGTATAGAAAATTGTTTCTGCTTATCAAATTACCGAACCATAAACGCCTCAACGTGTGAAAAAATAAACGAAAGGTAGCGGCCGACTATAAGAATATTATGCAACGCACGCAGGGATTCAAACATCTACTTTCATTTCCCGAGCGACCACTTTTCACCATCCTGCCTGCCTCGCTTATGTTATTGGGTTCTCATTCTGGACCACAAATAGTTTCTGTTTTTATATTGCAATTCTACCACGTCTATGATTTTATTCAGACACATTTCCAAAGAAAGTTTTGTAAAAATATTTTTGTTTCGTTTCAAAATACGGTTATCAAACGTTGAATGATTTCATCAAGCAAATTAAATTTTCTAGAATAGATGAATTATTCTGACAGAGCAGAGGCGGGCACTTTTTTTTTTGTATTCCATGAGAGGAAAATATTGTCCCAATTTTTATAATTCATGTCCATGAGTTTTGTAAACGTATGTGCATACGTCAATGCTTGGTGGAATGGCATTATAATAAAAGTAATAACAACACATTTTTAATACTTATTCCACATGCGATTTATTTAGATCAGGACCGGTTTCTATAATGAATATATTACAAGAAAATCTCACTCAATTTAACATTCCGGTAAATAAAAACGAAATTTCCAATTATGTTCAGCACTATTTTTCCCTGAAGATTATTCTCGAGAATCGAATACTCAATACTCGAGAATACTCGTCTATTTTCCAAGTAATACTCGTAATTTGTAAATGAAGACTTTTTTCGAAATTTTGTTTACTTATTAAAAATAAAATGTCTAGTATGAGTCTAACACGTGGATTTAACTGTCAAGTAAAATATATTTTTTAATGGTTTTACCGTTGATTATGCTATGCGAGATTTCTTTTTATTACTTTTGCTTTAGGTCCTGCTGACTTATCTTATCAATGACAAGACTACGATATGACAAGAGACAAAATAAAATATTAAAAAATAGTCTTTTGAATTATCTGTGGCATCTATTTATATTCACAAATTTGAATTAATAATATATATTTTGGGACATTTAAACTACTCGGAGTATTTTATATACATAGCAGATGAGATGTCGAATTATTGGAGTCTCAGTCAACACTATATATTGCCGCCTTACTAACACATTTATCGGATACAACCTGTGTTTCAATTTTTATATTTATAATGTAAATGATTATTTATGTTCGCAAACACATACGAATTGACATTTTTTTAATTGAAAGTTCGTACTCGATGAAACTCCACCCATTTCAAAGTATACTCATGTATGGTTGAATTATTGACCGAGTATTTTTCGGTGGTTACTGTTTTATGATGTCGTATTTTTACGATGTTCTACATATACGCAGGTAAAATGTTGGTGACCTGGGCAATGTAATAACTGATTTCACGCTGAAGTCAGGTCAGCCATTGTAATAATAATGCCTCCGTGAAATTAGCTTTTGTGCAACAAAGACTGCGTGATGGGAATATGTGGCATAGTAAAAAAAATAAAATTATTTTCCCATGAAAATACTGGTACATAATATTTTATGATCCGCTGTTTCTCGTGTACCAACACTAATAAAAAATGGCTAGGTATATTACATATATATGTATATATGAAGCAATAAAAATGTACGTATTTACCACATAAACAATATATGTAATAAATTATTACCGGATATTGTAAAAAATAAAGATATAAAAAAAACTCCATATCAATAGAGAGCATTCATTTAGTGGAAATATTTTATCTTTATTAAATAATGATGCCCTGAGTAGTTTTTTAATATTGCAGATATTAACAAACGATTGATATAAAGCATATGTTTTTAACTAACCCTTGAGAAATCCTAAAAGTGAAAATAATTTTTGAGTTTTTTGATTGAATTGGTATTTGGACTTGGTAGAACTCCTTTTAACACGGCGGAAAATATCAATGTACACCTAAACCTCTTTTATGCGGTAGATGCGTTCCGTGGAAAATCGCACAAAATAAAATCGCGCAAAAAAGTTATTTATTACTTAATGTGGGAACATAGCATTATAATATATTTTTTAAAATTGCATTGAATAAAACATCGCATTACTTTGAAATCGCACAATAAGACATTTGAGTGTATATAAGGTTTATAAGATATTTAGATGATTTCAATTTCTCACATTTAATACTATATTATTACAATATAAAATTAGGTTTAATAGAAAAGACGAGAAGATTTGTTGTGTAATTCACCGTCTTATATACTTAGACAAGTATGTGTATGTTTAAACATATTTCTGACGAGATAAGCCGAAATAGCAACCAAATATACTATAATTTTGTAGAACCGAAATACATTGCTATTTTTTCCACCGTGTTATAATTCATTGAAAAGTTTGAAATAAAAATAACAAAATGCAAGTCACGCAGGAAAGTATTATAAAAAAAATCTAAATGTCACAAACAAATAAAAAAAACAATGATGATTTTTTCGCTGAACCTTATAAAAAAGTAATTGCATTTTTAAGCTCTTCTATAAAGCAGTAGCTTATGGATATAAGAACTTTGCACTCCCGTTTGAAGACATTAAATAAACAAAGCCTTAGAAGCGTTCGGCATTAACATAAATTTTACAATACACATTTCTTCGCCAAGCAACCCATCTCGAAAACTATATCTGATTATTATCATTGTATTTACAAAATATAATAAAAGACATAACTTGTTATCGGATTCAATTTTAAAGTAATAACATTATTCTGGAAAAGTTTTCAAATAAAATATCTGTAATTTAGTCAACGGAGTGAAATGATACTGGAAAATTTCATTTCTTTTGCTATCTTGACAAATAACTTTTCGAACAAATTCTTAGTGGAACACTTTTCGAATTTATTATGTCATTTGGTCCCTCTCTCTTGGGATAATGTATCCAATAAATTTCTTTAAGTCTCGAATAAATAGTCAGGAAATACTATCAATACCGAAAAAAAACTAAGGCGTAGCATAGCTATCAAGACTCCATAAAATAAAATGCAGTTATACAACTAAATATATTTAATTAAATTTAGACCTAAAAGGAAGTAAAAGCGAATTCATTGAAACATCGTTTTATTTTTATGATAAAATAGCCAATTTTTCTAAATATAAAATATGTGAAACCTCAATATAACGGAGAAAAGCGGGCGTGTGACTTATGTCTGTTGTATAATAAAAAGTTTTTTCATCTGATTTTTTTTATTTATTAAGAAATCTACCAATAAAATAAAGTACCAAAAAAAATTCAATTGAGTTCCCATGAATGGATTGAAAGAAAATTTGACTGCACGCGTCAAGTGCGTCACAGCTGTGTGATCACGTGTTTATTATAAAACGACGATTGATTAAATACCTACTAAATTTTAACATGAATACTAATAATTGTCACTTGGACGTCAATTCCGAAATGCGTTGAATTGAAGTCTATTCTAAATGAAGGCTTCGATAAACAGGGAAGGATTTTTTCAATCATTATTGGATATATCACAAATATCTGGATATATAAATTAAAATTTTTCATTTTTTAAGTAATAGATTGATGACAATATTGACTGTTAAATGTATTTTTTTCTCAAAATTACATGCAATACATTATGATAATGGTTAATTTGTTCTTGTGATTTTATCTTTAAAAATAAATTTACACATTTAAAGCATACATGGGCAAACACCGGCGTGCCGAGTTATTTTGTCCGGCATTGATTCATCTCGGCAAAGTAATAGATAAAGAAATTAATAGTTCCAGGGAGAGATTAATTTTTTTAAACCATTTTCCTAGTCTATCAGCTCATACAAACATCACACAAATTCTTATGGAGATGATCCGAAGGCACGCATAGAGCAATTTGATACGAGGTTTGCTGACTTCCAAAACAAAAACTCCACATTCGCTATATTTGCTCATCCGATGGATGTAAATATTGTGCCAGCAAATTTACAAATGGAACATATTGAACTTCAGGGGTATTTAATGCTAAAATCACAATTTAACAACATTACTTTGACGGATTGACGGAAAAAAAATATACAAATTTAGGCACATTTGCAAGAAAAATCGTTTATCTTTTTGGCAGCACATATACGTGTGAACAGTTTTTTTAGAAAATGAAACACACTAAATCAAACAAAATTACGAGGATAACAGATGAAAATCTCAAAAATTCTATGTGACTATCCGCAATAGCAACAATCGTCAATATTGATGGTATCATAATTCAAGTACAAGGCCAATCTTCACAAAAATAATTGTAATCAGTATATAATATTAATATAATGTCGTTTATTTTATAAATAAAAAAAATTTAGGAAGTAGCAATGTGTTTTATTGAATTAAATATTTCTTTATTATGTTAAAAATTTGGTCCGGCCCTTGACTCGGTGGCAGAATGATAATTTGGCCCCAGACCTAGGAAACATTACCCATGCCTGATTTAAAGTATAACCCATTTCAATTCATAAATAAAATTACTATAGATATCAGCAGTTGGAAACTCTTACTTTGAATAATGGTGAATCCAAATACCGAATAAAAATATTATTTTTCAGGTGTTAACTGTCACTTCTTGTTGAGAAAGCTCAATTTTAAATTAATAAACACATTTTATAGTACTACTTCCACATATATTCCGATAAAAATCAGAACCGGCTCACTCATCGCAAGCATTATAAACTGATTTGTTGATAATAATTGCGATGTGCGAAACCGGTCCTGATCTTTATCACAATACTATGTAGAAGTAGTATTGGTAAAAGTTTTTAATTTATTTAGAACAAATTGATAATGCAATCAATGTAAATGGTATTAATAAATTTTCCTCACCGAGAAGTAGGGCTTCTCTGTTGTCTATGAGGGGTGCAGCTCTCCCGGGAGGATCGGCTCTTGCGGCCGTCCAGGGAGCACTCGCCACGCACCGAGCCCTGAGGCCTCCATCCCGTAAGTGTCTCCCGCTGACCGAAAGACTTAACCCGAGGGTCGCCGTTTCGAGGCCGAGCTGATGCCGCGATACTCCGTAATTGACGAGTGACGCTGTGCTAGATATCTGAATGGCAAAAAGATGGCAATTTAGCAAACAAATAAATGTGTATTTTCTAGCGTGAAAGGCACATATTTCTTATAACCACAAACTTATAATATAAAAAAATTTGTTCAATAAAAGTTTTGGATTTTCAAAACAGGTATTTTTAGAGGTCTTTACACTTAGAGTTGATTTTGAGTGAAAACAAATTATCTGTAGTTGATTTCTAGTTGAACAATTAAAAAATATGTGGCATCTTGTCTGATAGCTAACTGTAATGTCACTTTTTTCCCTCATTATGAGAGTAAATTTAATCAATTTGAAAATATTCATTTATCAGGAAGTTTTGATTGTGTATGCAAATTTTTTTATTTTATAAGTCGAAACGGTCGTTTATTGAACTGTTATTTCAATAAAAATAAGACGAAATAAATAATAATAAAGAAAATACGGTTATCCTTGTTCTATTCCACTTCCATGCTGTTATGATAGTACAAAAGTCTTCCACATATTTTTTCCTCTTTATTTAAAAAAAAATATATATATTTTTATGATATCATGTTTGTAGTAATTCATAATTTCATTTAATTTCTAAATGGTAAATTAGAAAATAAAATATATTTTTATTTATGTTATTATCACATTTAAAAAGAGACACAAAAACAATTTAATCATTGCGAAAGTATATCAGAGCTTTATTATTAAGTGTTGCAAGTTGAAAAGCAAAAAACTTTTTTCGTTTTGTACATTTTATTAGTTTTAATATAAAATTTGGCTTCATTATCTATAATTAAATAGATTGCAGACTGAATTGGACTGTGGAGTTTATTGGAGTTCGTTGAAATGCAATTTTACAAACAAAATTTACCTTTCATAATTATATTCTGCATACTTGGAATATTTAAAATGAACAAAATTATTTATATCTGCTTAAAATTCTATTTTGTTATTCAGGGGTGATAAATTATGCCTTAGATAAATCAGTGAGATTTCTTGTGTTAATAACAACCAAAAATGTGATAATTATTCTGCCAAATTTCCTGCGAAGCCTCTAGGTCTTGCAATTTACCGTCAAATTCCAATAACCGGTAAACGGTAAATAATTTCACCCATTACCGGTAAATGAAACAAAATAGATAAAAATAACTATATTTGGCTACTTTTACTAAAAACGATATCCTACAACGTAAAGAATTTAAAATACGTTTCATGAAAATAACAATGTCATGAAATGCACTTATATGTTTGTCCTTTTTGTTTAACTGAGATATGGGACTGGGAGATCAGATAATCTTTTATTTGCCACATAATGCTTGGTTAAGTTAAATTACGACTGTGTAATCTTTGGTTTACCTGTCTGTGAGAAGTTTATAAGCTTAACTATTAGTTTATCCATTAACTTATTGATGTATGTACATATATAATTCATACATTAGATGTATGCATGCATACTTTGTAAACAAACACCTACTAATATAAATTCTTAAATACAATAAAATAATATAACAATTTATTGGTTTATAGAATTATTAAAAAATTTTTTTTGGTATAATGATTTTTCAGAATTAAAATATGCTTTCATGAAACAAATCATACCAATACTTTCGTCTTTTAGACTTGACCTAAATTTTGTACATATGTATTTGTCCTGTAGATGAAAACGCTCGTTCTGATTCAATGCTAGTTGGTCGGCAAGTCATCAATTGTTCCAAATATGACATTTATTGTTGAATAATACTGTTAATATCTTTTTTCGGTTTATTCACGTTATTTTTATACTTTTGTTATTTATTGCTAATTTAAACTTTTCCTCCAGCGTTAATATTTTGAAAATTTCTGTCTCATCTTCTTCTCTGTCGTTTTGTTCAGAAATTTTATAATTTTCATCCCTTGAAAATTCATGCTTAGTTATATCTATGATTTTCGCCATTATTGTAGTTTTATTTGTTATATTACATATTCCATCTGTATCAAAATCATTAATTGTATCAGGATCACTAAGATAATTAATCACATCGGAAAATATCGTTCTTCTTTCCTGTATTCGAATTATTAGCTGTTCGTTAAGTTCCATGGCTAAAAAAGAATTGAATTTAGACAGTTCATCAAGCATAAATTTCTATGTTATGTCGGCTGTATATAGATTTATATCTTCACGACACAGAGCTTCTACAGCTACTTTTACTGGTTGTAATGCCGATATTATGTCCGAGATCTTATCAAATTCGATTCCGCATGAATATCACAATAAACCTTCGTTATAATATGCCTGTATCTGTCCTTAATTCGCGATAAAATTATTTCCGGTAAAAAGTAAGTACCGATGGTGTAAGATTCCGGTAAGTACCGATGGTGTATTTTGGCCTATTTACCGGTCAACCCGTAATGCAAGCCCTAGGAGCTTCCATTACAAACCTCAGCAAGTTGACTGAGTGTTTGACATGATTGAATCATGCTTTTACCTGATGAAATTTAACGCTGTGCGTCAAAACTTTTCGGTGTCTGTGATACAAAAGCCTCAATGAAAAATAACAGGCACTTTGAAAAATAAATATACCTAATGCATTAACATCGTCTGCGACAGTGTTAATGAGTAGTTTTTTGAAATGAACCTATATTGTATTGAAAATAGATTTGTGCAAATTCGTGCATAGATTTTTTACACGGTTTAAATTTGAAGAATTTATTCATAATTGAAAAATGTTTTTTTTGCAACAAAACATTATGATTAAAATCAATCTATTTCAAAGCGACACTAATTTTTTTTATGAATATTATAGGTCAAATGAAAATGAAAATGAAGCTTTTTGAGATATTTTTTTATGCTTTTACGGATTTTGAAATGAGACGGCATTGTGTGTAACAGATTCTAAGCGTTGAATGATTACCACGAATCAATATCATAATACGAATTTGAATTCATTGAAATGTTCCTTCAGTTAAATTAAAATTGAGTCCGTTTTAATTTCTAAATATAAATTTGAAACTTTGAATTTTAAAACTTCTTCATTTGTAAAGTCAAGTCGACTTAACTGACAGGTAAATTTAATTCGTGCCTGACATTGCCTGAATATGGTGAAAGGCGAAACCCGGGTCGTAAGTCACAAAACTCATGGACAAGTACAAAATTCAAACGATTCAAATTTAATAGTATAATTCCTTCGAGTAACTACATTAGAAATCATAAATTATAAATATAACGTGCCTAAGCTGTTTCAAGTAATATTACTATCTTTTATTTTGCAACGTTTTGTTTTGCACGAAAATTATTTTCATGAACTTTACTTAGTGAAAAAATAAGAGCTGTTATATCATTGAATATAACAATTCATAAAATAGTGAGGTTGAAAAAATCATTCCAATTTAATGTAAGACACACATATAAAATAAAATATTTTACAATCGTTACGAACTTACCTTCTCATCGTTGACGTACCAGTGAAGAATAGAAACCGGAAACGATTTTCCGGATGTACAATTCAGGTTGAGAGTGTCTCCTATCTGATACTCTCTGTCTTGTCCGCTTATGTAAGGGCCATCCTTCGGTAGGTCTACAATAAAGGCGATTAAAGTAATTTCCCATTAGTTCTTTCTTCTATATACCAATTTAGTTTCACGATAATCGTAAGTTCAAAAAGGGTCCGAACGGATGTAAAAAAAATAAATTAATCGAATCGAAGATTATATAAGAGTTTATGCGATTGATAATAATTGCAAGACACTTAATTTGTTTCACGTGTAGAATTTTATTTATTAAATATTTGTTTAATATTATAATACAAAATTTGAAATATATGAAAAAAATCCCTAATAGGGTGATTTAAATTGGGAACGTAGAAAGTGAATAATTAAATAAAATTTAATACAAAGATCGCATTGCTGAACTAAAAATGCTGCACTGTATAAAGTCTATATATTTTTATCCTGACGGCTTATAAAAAAAATGTTTATGGGTAAAAATGATAAGTTAAACTAACAAAAAGAAAAAATGTCTCTACAATAACAAGATCAAGCTTTGAGTATTTTTAGTATTGGATGTTCCTAGAAAATAGGTTAAGCTGAGAGTAAAAATATACAAATTGAAAAATATTCATTTATCAGAAAACTTTGAATATGTATGCAAATTTTGTTATTTTTGAAGTCGAAACGGTTGTTTATTCAACTGTCATTCCAATAAAAATAAGACGAAAAAAATAATAATAAAGAAAATACGGCTATCGTTGTTGTATTCCACTTGCATGCTGTTATGATAATATAAAAGTCTTCCAGAGGAAAAATATATACGAGAACATAAATAATAACACAAAATCAGCAGCGATTCAGCCCATAGTAAAAGTGACAAATGAAAATATATTAAAATTATTCTTACAGACTACTTCCATCCGGCCTTCGCCACTGGCCGAGCTGAATCCAGGGGCCTCAGCGGAGACTTCGCATTTGTACATCCCTGAAGACTTAAGCGTCACTCCTTTGATCATTACTTTCTTGTCATCAGATAGATGGTGCTGTGTAAAATAAAAAAAAATGCACTTGGAGTGTATTCTATGTTTAGTTTGATTTTGTTAACATTCCGTCACAGTGCTTAGATTACAAATATAACGTTTGTTAGTCAACTAACAAATTCTGAAATATTCAACGACGGCCCGACTGTAGTTAAATGAATAAAATGGTGCTGTTGTTAAATGGTATGCCACGCTATGATAAGAAACATAGCAGCACGAACCAAAAATTGAATTAAAGATTGAAATGAATTAAACAGTGGTAACCTATTTTACCTGAACTACTATGTCATACACCAATCTCTATTTTTATAGTTGTGTTGGTAGCGTTGTGTTCTAAAGCAATGGTTATACGTGTTTATTGCATTCAAATGAAAAACAAGAATATGACTATCATAAATAAGCACAAACAAAATATTTTTGAAAAACTGTAGGGTATGTGGACATAATTTTGCTCCGAAGATTGAACAGGTTGAAACGCTAAAGTTGCAATATTACCACTGTAAAAAAATCGTATTTAATTATCGTAATACCTCTAGTAACACTCGAAGCAAGTATTTTTTTTAATGATAGATTTTTACCGAATGAAAACAACTATTTTTCTTCATTTATTATCTTTTTGCTTTAATCAAAAGTAATAAATCATCAATTCATAAAATAATTAAGCCTCAAAATTTATTTTGTAAGGAAATTGGTTTAAACGGTCCCTGTGATCTAGTGGCAAGAGATTTGTCCTAGCAATCAGGGGGCCAGGGTTCAATTCCCGGTAAGGTCAGATTTTTTCAATTGAAATGAAAAGATCTTGGGCTGGATGTATGTTATTTATCGTTGATTTTGTGCACAACTAATTCATTATTTATCATCGAGTTAATCTCGTATGACTTTCACAATTAAGAATATTTGGCGGATTGGCGTAAGCTGTCAAATATTTTATTATTTAAAAAAAAATAATCTTATGACAGTATCACTACTTGAAAGGTCATTATCTCCCGAGTTTTAATGATTAGTATCTGTTGAAAACTTAAATCAAGCTAGTTGTCTGATTGAAAAAATGTCAAACATTTCTTCTTGTTTTAGGTAAGATTTTTTCCGCTATGATCATAGACTTTTGAATGCCTAGTCATAATCAGGGAACATATTCACTTATTACATATATTTATTTCTGTGTAAACAGTTTGATACAAATTTTAAGACCACAAACTTTTTATGGAAGATTCATTTATTATAATCGTATATAGGTATTTGCTGCCACATTTACTTACAGTTGTCAAAATCGATAAAATATGATAACTTACATCAACTTTGATGCCCTCTATTCTATAGCTATGCTGTGGAGGTGTAACTTTGGGCATGTAGCGGTAGAACTCTTCGTTGTCTTTGTACCATTTGACTGAGTACAAACTGTCCCGTTCCAATTCATATTGACACTCCAAGAGTGCTGACTCTCCGCGTACTCTGTACCCTGGAACCACCACCTCTGATACCCGGATACAGATGGATTCTAAAACAAGAAAAAACACGATATTAATACATATTTTTCTGTAAATAACCAATTTTAGGGACCATGCCGTCAATGGCAGCGGTGTCAAAAATATTAGATAGTGGTTAAAATATCTATTTATACAAGAAATCCATCTTCCGTTTGTTTAAGAGATGAGCTGGGAAAATTCTTTTGTTTATAGGTTAGTAACAAAACTCTACTCAGACACAAAAGATACACAATATCTTGCTATCAATGAGTGCTGCATAAATGGCGGATGTTATATAATATATGGAATATTGAATTTCACCAAACAAAACCAGTCGCAAGCTGTTTTATTTATTATGCTCTAATTAAAGGGTGATTTGAAGTAATAAATGGCAAAGAGAGAGAAAATTGGCGAGTCTATTTTTATCAAAAAGTAATGTTGGATGAAATTTGTTTTATCGAAGGTATCGACCTAATGCACATAAAATACCTGCGGAATGCCTACCTATCAGAGCTGAGTACTTATCTTAAATTTTACGACGTAGACGATCCGCCGTAAACCAAATTTCATTAAATCATCAAAGAAACTTCGCCTCTGAGATAGCGGTATTTACAGAGAATCTAGAAGCTTTTTAGAATTCAAAAAGGCTTTTCACAAAAAGGAGGTTTCATAAATGAGTACAGAATTGAAATTTTCTGAATAGCAAAATTACATGAATAAAAATTGCCACTATCAACAATCGTTCCATTTTGCTTAAATTTAATTATACCAGCTGCGGTTTAATGCGTCTAGGTAAAATTTCCATTTATTTTGAATTAGGACGATGGTTAGAATGTTCGTAGGTGATTTGAGAGAAAATGAATATTAAGATAGATTTATCAGGTGAATAATCATTAAAACAATACTTGAATTTTGGTTATTAGTTCATCATGATTTTATGTTATCGTGCAAAGGGAAATTTCAGATGTTACTGACTAACTTTTGTTAAGGATGTTATTCGAAATAATATGATACCTTATTTTGTAAGCAATTTTGTACCAAAAATTGATTAAAATAATATTCTTGTTTTTGTATATTTACAGATTTTTAAATGTGTTTTAAATTATGATTTAAATATCACAATCAAATTAAGAAAAAATGTTGATAACATGGTAAAATATAACTTTTTTATGAATAACTTTATCGTTAAAAGTACATTTATGTACAACGTTTTATTTCGTAGTTTATTTATTTTGCTCTCGTCTATCCAACTTAAACATTTCTTACATTAACAATAAATAGATAAATAAGATTTTTTGAATAGCATATAGTGTGAATATACTTTGGATAAAGTTTAAAATAAATTAAAATCTGGATGGTAAGGTCTTAAGCCACGTAATTATTCAGTTCAAAATATTTTTTTCAGAGATCAAAAGATAATGAAAATAATTATTTCACTGCTGATTTAGTTCAGCAGCATTTTTTTATGGAAAAATAAAAGGACTGAGCTTATTCTTAACAGCTTGTGCCAACCAAATAGACACTATTAAAAAGAAGAACGGAGAAAAGATATCGTAAAATGTTTTATTTTCAACCGAGAGATTTGTTGCTGGGGTGACCATTGTTCTTTTTGTATAGGCTGCGGTAACGTCAACGGAGCATTTGAAAATATTGATAAAAGCCTATGACGGCCGGAGATAAAGATGGCCATTTAATTTTTTTAAGCATCATCACTTAAACCAAGTTGTATATAACTGTGTATTTGGGTAGTCTATTGGAAAAGATAATCGTAAGAAAGCCAAAAAATATATTAATTAATCTAAAGTTATGAAATGTTATTATTATTTTTTAATATTCGTGTAAAGAAATGTTATGATAAAGATATTTTTTTGTGACCGTTTCTAATTTTTATGGATATTGGGACATGTTTACTTAAACTACAGAATTTATTTTTTATAATTAATTATTCTTTATTTAAGCAAGCTAAAACATCGTTTCCAATAGTGAGTATGTTGTATAATTAATTGTCAACAGTCATTGTGAATTTTCTGGTTTTAACTGGAGTTTATAAATATCTAGTTTTGTCAAATGAGTATAGTGTTTCAGTATTAACATACGTTTGCTTCAACGAGAAACGTTAGTTGTGTTTTTTCATGAATTTTTGTTTTACTGAAATAAAACGTAGAGATATAAAAATTCCTTATATTTTTTGTATGTATTAAAATTTGTCTTACTGAAATACGTTTTGGCAAAGTAATCCACGTGTATTGTATATGTTTAACAATGATTAAAGTACGATCTTAATAAAGAAACGCAACTAGGACGTTGTATAACTGAATTCGCTAAAGATAGAAAAGTAAACGTCACGCTACTTTTACTCGTGCAAAATTTTACTGTAGTAAAGTAGTAAATAATAAATAAGTATATAGGTTTTTAACACGAACACTAACGAGTAATCATACTGCAATACGGATACTAGACGTACATTTGTCATCCTTAGACACAGACGCCTACGATTCTGTTAGAGCTTGGAGTCTGTCAGAGGTTTCGAGCCGACGAGATCTCTCTATTACGATAATTTGTTTTTTTTATTTTGGCGTGAGTTTTGTGCGCGGGGGAGTCCCGATGCGTGAAATCACACGTTTAATCTGAGTTTTCAACGAAAATTTATTAGTTTTTTTCGTTGTGTCCCATGCATGTAGTTGAGTTTTATCGTGCGATAAATGTGACGTTTTCATCGTTTGTAATTCAGCCGAAGCTTTACGAGGACAATTTTTCATCTGGCTGTGATTTTTTATGTAGGTCAGTTTGAATTTGAAATATTTTCATATACACTCGATCCTCTTTTGGCACAGAGTAAACGTTTTAAAGACTACAATGCAATAAAAAAAACCTTGTAAAGATGGTAGATAGGTTCCATTTCTTAAGATCAAGTCAAAATCTAATTTGTTTTATTATTTAAATTTAATATAATTTAAAGCATTGGATAATTGTTTGATACGGTTGCTCAATCATTCCAATACCTTTTTACGCACATTTACTTAAACTGATTTTTCAAGCCAAAGACATTGTTCTATGTAATTGCCACGCATCCAACCGGTCCAAAAAGAGGAAAAAAATCTTTCGATGGATTCGGCGGTAACTTTGTGGAAGTTCATTTTAAAATCACTTTGATTATTCAAAGTATTGTGTTACTAATTGTGACACGTGTGTGAATCAATCTTGTTTCATTACTTAAGCAAACTAAGCGATAGTAAGTCCAAAGATGTCACATTTAGTAACAAAATACGTGGAATAATCAAAGTTATTTTAAAATTGTATATAGGAAAAAAATCATCACAATGATAAAATAAAAAAAAGATTTGAATCAGTTTTGCTTAGCTGGATATTTATAAAAATAAAATCAACTTACCCACGAAGCAATAACCGTATTAAGTCATAATATCACTAAGCAGGACAGTGTGTGTTTAACGAGATTTAATTTGGAACTTTGATAAAACATTATATTAAGTTATTCTAAGCGAGTGAAATCTATACGATACTTTCCGGCGAAATGTAACAAGCGAAAAAAAATATTCAAATCTTATCCACCTTAAGCAAACGGATACAGCACATTTCATACAAAAAATCAGAATTTTCAGGCGAGCGGTGTTCCTGCCTTTTTATTGTTTGAGGTAATAAATGTCATCTGTCAAGTGTGAGATTCTTCTTTTCTTTTTTGTTTTATTACATTTCGTGAAATCCGCTGTGTGCGTCAAATTTCACCCATCACATTGGTGTTTCAAACATTTCTTTATATTATTAAAATTGTATAGGCGCAGTTTTTGTGTGTAATATTGCCGAAAAGTAAAGCCTGCCTCATTATTCACGCACATACGTCTTAAAATGAATTTCATTTGGCACTGAAATGAAAATCTTTTAAAGAATATTATAAAACACAGAATTCGTTTATATCAACAAAACACAAATATTATTAAGAAGTAAATGATTTTTTTTTTACTTTGCTAATTATTATTCATGCTTAATTGATTTTTGATGTAATAGCTTGCATTGCTAAGAGGTCTCCAACATTTTAATTATAGTCTATTTTTCTGTATTTTGCTTCAATTTATTTGCTTAGTTGTAATACCTTGTGATTCTTACTTAATCTTTGTATTTATATCACTGTATTTCTTATCAGTTGTCAATGCTTGCCGTGAGCGAAACCGGTCCTGATTAAATAAATTTTATGTGGAATAAGTACTAAAAATGTCTTATTATTTTTATTATAGTAACATTCCACCAAGTATTGAGAGTGAACACTTTAAAATGGTTGAAAGATTAAAAACAAATATAATGTTTCATTTCTATTCGAAGCTGTTAAACTATTCTCTAAGAGGATTATAATTATTACGTAAAAAAATCCAAGACTTAAATCTTTGATAATTAATTTAGGTTTTAGACGAGTGATGAATATGTTAACCCACGGCTCTAGGAGGTATCTTATACAATATATTGGTGACTGATTGCTCAAATCATAAGTCGTCCATAATTAATCTAGTATAATATTTAATTGATATGAAACAATTCAATCTCCACGTAAACTATTATTATGGTGTTGTATGAATAGGATGTCAATCGATCGGTAATCTTTATATTTAATGTTATCTGAGATTTTTTTAGGTTATTACTTACAACCGGATGAAAAGAATATTTATGATATGGCGTTAGACCATTGTTAACCCGGTGAAAGTAATGCGGTAGATTTTTTTTTAAATAATAATGGTTGACAAAAATTGAGAAAGCTTTAAGTGACATAAACAATGAGTTAAAATGTACGTACACTAACTGTCTTTTTTCTTTTTTTTAAATGGGGTTCAATTTTTCTATAAAAAGAGTCATGAAAAAGATACAAAAGCCTGATTTCGCCTACGGACCGTAGTTTTCCGACTTCTGTTTTAGTTTATCAAGCTATTAATACTTGAGGAAGTATTTTTTTCATATACGAATAGTTCATAATGACCGTAGTTTAACTTTCTCTGAATTTTTCAAAAAATGTTTTTTCTTAGAAACATAAAAAAATGATTTGTAATACTTTCAATGTGCTTGGCGGTAATTTTGCGCAAGTTAATTTTAATATAAAATAAGATTGATAATTTTTTTCTTCAAAGGATTGTGTTATAAATTGTTACTGGTTTTGCATTTTTGAAAAGCATCTTAAGACTTCTCAATTAATTTTGTTTTATATTTAAATTATTGTATTATATTTTAGCTACAGAAACACAGCAAGTTCGATGCAATCTTCTTTGGAAATGGCAATTAAGTGTTGGTGGATAGTGATGGAAGGACGATTAGAAAACTTTTCCAGCATTTATGTTACTTTGAAGGTGTTGTTATGGGTTTAACTAGTCCTTCCGTTGTTTAGCCTAATTAATTAAGATGGCAGATGCTAAGAGCATTTTCTGATAGGTAAATTAGTCCTTAAAGCCAGTGCCTTAAAACATTAAGCTAAGATAGAATGAAGTTTTAAATAGTGTTGCAAAGTCGATCAAACACCAACTTATAAGAAAGATTCACTAAAGATATAATGACTGACCTAGATAAAAAAATAAACGAACTTCTGTATATATATTTTGAGAGTTCTGTTCGCAGTGACCATTACAAAATCATATTTTTAATCAAAAGCAGCTCAAACAAATAAATTCTTCAATGTGATAAAAATACTTTTTTTTCAAAATAGTAAATAATACAGTTCTTATTCATCACACCTACTTGGTGGAATGGCATTATATTAAAAATTATAAACTGATAAGTTTCATTAGCTGATAATGTTCGTGATAAGCGAAACCGGTCCTCTTCTTAATAAATCTTATGTGAAATAAGGAAAATCTTTATTTCATATTGATCTTTACGGAACATGAACCCAGAAGTATATATTCACTAGTAGGGTGACTACGAATTAATAAATATTTTTTTCCATCATGCGATTGTCAAAATTATGTTGTTCTGCCAAAATACTTAGTATATAGAGTTCTTCTTAGTGAATTATCCTTTATAAAATACCATCAAAAAACTTTTATTACAAAATTAAATCAAGTCTTGATATATAACTACTAATAGCGTGACTAATTATTATTAACGTCCATGAAAGTGTCAAGTTGAGATATCGTTTAAGCCTTATCCACTCTTTAAACAATAATATTGTAAACTCAAATATGCTTGGCAATACTTGTCACGATTTATTAATGGGACTACCATTAATCATTTTCACACAAATTTTAAGTATTTGTTTATCAGTAAATTGTAGATATAATGTTTTAATACTGATTATTTCAACATTTAAACGTTCGCTTATTACGCACGCCACTGTGCGTAGGGTCGAATACTAACTTCTTACTATCTACCTTCCTGAAAAGTAATAATACTTAGAAATAATTTATCGCTGCTGTTGAATAAATCATATTTAAGAAAGTTTTCAACAGTTGTTTGCTAAGTAAAATGAAATATGAAGGTTTTATAAGACGAGTATAAATTAGAGAAAAAAATAATTTCGATTCGAGAAATCTATTTGGAAAATTTTCAACTGTGACTTAAAAAGCTAATTTAAATTTGAAATAAAAATATTTTTTTCCCAGAATTTCAATAAAGGTGAATGGAATCTATTAAAAATTCACGGTAAAATAAATCTGAAGTTCTTAAAATGAGTCGACTGTACACAACAATATGACAACATTAATTAAGCGAGACATTGAAAAACTATATATTGAAAATCAATTTACCACTTTTGTTATTCTTCATAATATAATTAGGAAGAAGACTTACACGAATCAAAGTCAAAACAGTGATACTCGACATTGACAATTGAATTTTTCAATCATTTTCATATATGGATTTGTGTTCGAACTATGTCTATGATGTCATAGAGAACTATACGCCCAAACCTAAAAAAATGCACAGTGAAAGATTCTTCTACTTGTACGCTCTCCTTGAAAGTTTTTATAGAGGGACTCCTGTTGTACTGTTGATAAAGGCGTCATTAGGAGTCCATCTGTTCCATAATAGGAGTGAACACGATAAATAATATTGCGCTTAAAATTGTACACAAAAAACAAGCACTTTTACAAATGAAATCAGAAACAATGACAAGTCAACTGAAAGGTTAGTCTTAAGTTTTATTAATATTGGACAACTTCTTTGATTCAATAATTTAGAGCGGGTAATTATAAAAAATATTACCATACCTATGTGATGAATTACTAATAATCAATTTATGTCATGATTAATTATACAGATTTTTCATATTTAACCACTAGTATCAAATTAAATATAGTACCTTCATATTTCAAATTTGACCTGGTAGCTGCTCTACTTAGGTTATGAAAATAATTCACCTGCTATCTTGCTGGGCAAATTTGTGAAAAGATAGGTTGCAAGATTTGGTTTACAGTCGCCAACGAGAATTGAATGTAAAATGCTTTGTTTGTATGAGACGTTTGGGGAAAATTTACTCCATACCGAATGGCGAGATGATAATTTTAAAATAAATGACTTCAAGAATAATTCCGAGCATTTAAATGTCTTTGAATTCGCTGAAATAAAAGGTGCAAATAAATGGCGACAAATCTGATAAGAATTCGTTTGAAAAGAAAAATTTTGAATTCAATTTACTTACATTTCGTATAATGTGATATTTTTGGACACAAAAGTACGAGAAAACTTTTCATTAGAAATCCTTGGTATTATAAAAAGTAATTTTTTTTTTTATGAAATGATATAATACATATGAATCTTGATATTCTCAATGTCTTAAAATTCTACCAAATAAAACGATAAATTAAATTAAAATGAAGTAGCGGGTGAAGATTTTTTTTTATATTATACAATTGAAAGACTGTTTTTTTAAATAAAATTTGGTCAAAAAGTCATGTCACATTATTATTCTTTTATAACAATTTAAAAAGGATTTAAAATACATTAAATAAATTAAAAATATAATAAGAGTGTAAGATTAAATAAAAGTCTCAACATTAAGCTAGGTACATACTCTTAAAATAATTTAAATATGCCAGCCCTGTTTTTATAATATTATAAATTTGTAAGTAGTTCAAAAACTGAGAGTTATTTATTTAATTTATTTAGAATCCGCAGTTAAATTCATCATTCAAATCTCAAGTTGTCCTTAATTTGTTTCAGGGTGGTATCTTAATTTATGTACCAGAGGTCAAAGTGTATATCATACTCGTATATACCTAAAGCAGAAATCCTTGTTAAATTAACATTCAGTACAATTACTTACATTTCAAAATTTTGGGCAAGGTTATAAACTAATATTCTGAATAGATTGTCACAGGGATGGCCAACATATTTATGGTTGAAATTGTAGCTTTTATTTGATATTATTTTTTAAAATTTAAAGGCCGTAGGTTATTGGTCTTGCAATGTTAGTAAAATTTTCATTATTCATTTATAAATAGATACAAAACAAATTTATGAGTGATTTTTCGTAGGGGGAATTATTTCAATTATTAGTTGCAAACGAGCGGTCATTATTATCATATTGATAAAAAAAAAGTGTATGCTATATATATGTAAGTTAAAAAAACTTCCATGTAGTGTGCAACTAATCATGACACGTGTTTCGCCTCTTTCAACGGCATCAATATTTCAGAGCGATAGTAAGTCCGAAGATGCATTTGAAAGAGGCGAAAATGTGTCACAATTAGTAACACAATACGTGGAATAATCGGAAATTATTATAGAGATAAATTTAAGACTCGTTTAATATTTATGGTCAGATTATAAAAGATACTTTACAAAACAATAAAATAAATCCTAATTTATTTCCTTATTACATAATCAATTGCATTTTTCAAGAAAAAATATTTGTTTAATAAACCAATGTGAAGCAAATCCTTTTCCTCCTGTTAAATCCTGTCAGCAAAAAACGGAATAGCTACGTTAGAATTTTGAAATGTCACATTGTTAATTCCAATTTAAGATTTTCAAGAAACGATTTAAAAAAAAAAATGTTTAAGGAAAAAACTTGAGAAAAAAATAAACCTCTACGTTATGTTTGTATTATATTCTTTGTAATAAAAAGAATTAATAAAAATAAATAGTTGGTTGTGTTAGTAGAGTAAAGATTGCCAAAAATGCATTACTGAGTTTTAATGATTTCCCTATTATACCAATTCCCGTGATTTTGAAACGTCTGCTTCAATTATGCTGAAAGCTCTTTTGGACTATTATTGTAAATGAATCCGGTTTCTATTGCCATTATGCCTCTTTATGTGGGTAGAATGACTACGGAATGAATCGAAAAATGAACCAAATTTCCACATTATATGAATCTCATTTGTAACAACGTGCTTTAACCCAATTTACGATGCCTCTAGGTATCACCTTACAACGACAGCAACTTTTGAAAGAAGAACAGCAAAATCTTACCGCAGTAGAGTTTAACTTTAAATATTTCAAAGTGTATTTTGCTGTAGTATGAAATTATGTAACTTCAGTACAATTAAGTTTTGTGCTGTAATCTTGTACACATCTACGATATAATTTATGTTCTTAGAACTAATATATCTCTCTTATAATGAGAATATAATGTTATCAAATTTATTTCAACTTCGTAATAGGTATGTCGTCATTCTAAACAAACACCGGTTTTAGTAATATATAATGCTACTCAATACTTGAAACATTGTACAAAATCATGACACTTGATATTAATTCAATTTTATATTTAAATCATTTAAAGATTAATAAAAAAACATTCATGAAAACTGAAACGAAGCATGCTTTATTTTTTTTGTAAGTTGTTTAATAAAGTTTCAGATAAATATTTTTTTATGTATAAACTTATAATTGTGTGATACTATTATGAAGCTCGTGTATTCTATGTAGAAAAAATTATTCATTATACATTCTAAGATTCATTTGTCATAGAGTCAATTTATACAACGGGATACTTACAAAAGATAAATTAAGATAAAGATAGAATGATGGCTATGAAAATTTTCGCTAAAGTTTCATGAAACATCTTATGTTTTCTTATAATTCTATATGATTATAGATAGCTAAATACTAATCTATATTATTCGAAGTTCATTCAGATCACGTGAGCTGTTTATAAATTATATAATATGACCGTATTTATTCTTTTAGATTTTACTTGAATACACCAAAACAACAAATATACTATTGCACGATCTTCCGATTCAACTGTGTTTAGAGAAAAAATACACATGTAAATATAATTTAAATACTGTTCACAAAATGTTTCTTTTAACACGCTATAAACGTTCAGACTGACCGTAGGTAGAAGTAGTTTTGAGCATAGCGAAAATATTTTAAAAAGGTACTGGTTAAAATCTCTATCGTAGTAAATATCTGCTGAAGAAACCATTGGTTCATAAACTGTGCAACAAGCAGTTTATTTATCCAAGTTTGTCCGTGGCTTAACAGAGGTAATATAAACAAACAACAAGCTTAACCGGATAATATGGGTTACTTCTGAATCCCTTATTGCTGGAATAAATTCTGGAAGAGAATACGTACTTACACATTCCAGTTACTTGAAACACGCGAGTCTGAAATGAAATAATATATCTGAAATGAAACGAGATGGAATATTATTTTTTACATTTGGTGTTTGTATGTATCATGTTATATGTACCATGTCAGTAATAAATGGTGTATATAATCCTAGTGGATGGACCATCTCAACACAAGTTCATTGACTTTTAATCGTAAAAGATCTTTTTTTTTGAGTGGCGTAAAAGATAAGTATAGGGATGAGAAAGGGGTAGTAGTTGAATACGGGGACTCGCTTAGTCCTGTTTTAAGGGTCAGATATGTGTGAAAAGAGACACAATTGACGTATTTTTACTTATAAAATAATTATTGTTCAGTTGGGGATTTAAACTCGAAGATTTTGCACCCGAATAAGATTAACGTGTAAAAACTTTGAGCCCTCAGCCATAGAAACATGTTGAAAAAAATCTGAAATATGTATATTATTTTGCTATACATTTTATAAATAGTTATACGGTTCAGGTCATTTGATGGTTACAGCTGTTATTGCCAAGTTTCTAGGGGAAATCACGGTATTATTTACTTAGGCGGAATCAACCGATCTCCGCAGTAAAAACAATGTTTACGAAACACAAGGAAGATTTGTATTAATAAGTATGTAATATTTTCCTCGGAGCTCTCCTGTCGTTGAAGCTTTCCTTGTTTATTGAAATCTAAGTGTATCTTCTTTCTTCGAAATGTGATATTTTTCAAATCCAATGTACGCCATCGCAAGCACTGCCACAAGGACGACAGGTTTGATACAATTTCGCACACGCCGTGCGGGATGATACATCGCGGAATGTTGTTCTACAAAGCCGTGTAATACCACTGAATGTATTTCTACTGACAGATATCGTAAAACATGTTTGGATATGGTAAACAAAGAGAAAGCTTGCACACACAAACAAATAGACAGTATCAATTGAACTAAAACGTATACTCAAAGATGTAAAGTCCAAAACGAATAATAAAAAATATTTTCATGACAATGCAATAAGTTTTTTTAGAGGAGGAAAATATATTGCTTTTGAAAGGTTTAAACATTAAGCTTTTCTATTATTTTATTTTTAATGACTTAGGATTTGTATTTTAGCATCTTCAGGCATTTAAAGTGCACGGATGAGTTAACTCTTCGAAAAGTACAAAATTCAAACGATTCAAAATGTATATTAAAATTCTATCTATAAGTATCTTCAGTACAAATACAAAATTATATCATATTTAAATAAAATATAAACTTAACTTTTTGATCAAGAAACGATTCTACTATAAAATAATCCAATAAAATTAAAGGTAGGTAGACCATTCTCGCTCCTAGGATGATTTATTTCACCCTAAATAAAGTATCTCAAGAGAGTTGTTTTCATTAAAGCTTATTGTTTTTCAATTGCTTAGCTTGTTATTTTTTGAGAGGCAGTGCATAATAGAATGTCACTAAGATAGAACGAGAAGTAAGCTAATTGTGGCGCTAATTGTAAGCTATCCTTGTGTTCCGTATTATAGATCGACTGGAGATTTGAGCCCTTGCCACCAGGACGTTGACTTTTCGGCTACATGCCTAACATCATGTGTAAGTCTAAATTCTGAACTGAATCTAACAGAAACGATTCAATTTTAATTGCTTATATTGATATAAATGAGATTATTTTTTCTTAGCTTAGATATTTGCCCACTTAAACTATATGGAGCCTGGAAAGCGGGTTCTATGTTTTTTTTGTAATGTTAGCTTAGTCTAGAGTGGATGCTGACATAAGTTTCCTGAATGTATTATAACAACTGTATTAACAGAGATTCATTTCATCTATGGTTTTGATTGAGAGGAAAATAAAACAACCCATACAGCTACAAGTCAATGATAACAGTTTCATGTGACCATAATCAAGTAATGTATTTATATCTATCCTGTATTTATGAGTATTCTGATGATTTTGCCTTACGATAGTAAAATATGACACCAAGCGAAGTGGTGGAAAACATTTATCTTGAAAAAAACAAATCGATTTCGGCAAAAAAAAACACATCGTTTTATAAAAATCAGTAAGAAATGTTTGTGTGCTATATTTGAAAACATTTGCATTCGTTTTCCCACCAAAATTTTCAAAATTATGCAAATAAATTACCATGGATACGAGAGTAAAGTATTGACGACAATGTATTTTTAAAAATTTCTATCGAAGTATGTTTCTTAATAAAATAAAAGATTTATTCAATTACAAGATAATGAGCCAAAAAAAACACCTACATTATATGTTTGTATTTAAAAAAAACTTTCAACAATTTTAGTTCAGAGCAAGAATATTTTAATTTGAATTATTTTGGAAAAAAAATCATTGCATTTTATGGTGTTAAAAAAATTGTCGGAGATCTCTTAATTATTTCAATCGTTCGAACTCGGACAACTCGAAAACTCTTCAAAAAAAACCTGATAAAACTACCAACATTAATTAACGTAAAAGTTTGATATTTTCCTTGCCAATAATAGCCGGAAACGAATAATCTCTAACGAACGAAATCCAAAATCTTACCTAAAAGTTGGAGACACCGACGGCATTAAAATATTAAATGACAACAAGCAGTATAATAATTAATGTAATACACATTATAATAATCAATGAGTTTAGAGTAAAGAAAAGCTAAAATAATAAAATATTATAAATGTCACGGTATTAACAAAAAAACCAAAAGAAAAATCGTTATTTAATAATATTAACAAAAAAATCTTAGATAAACATGTCAAAATATTAAGACTTACAATTTTTATTTATACAAAAAAATAAGCCTTATATTTTGAATAATAAAAAAAATTACAAAATCCTTTCAATAAACATTTTTTAAGTAAATCACAATTTGTATTATTTATTTTATATTGTCTTTCATAAATGAGTCAGGTTTCACTCAGTTATCGTAAAATTGTTGAATAATTAATGCAAATCATGTTTCGTTTTTATTATTGTAATGTTTTTTCACTCTAAATTTATAGCTTAAATGATTGTAAAAAGATTAATACTTTTATTAAAAATTTGAATATTTATCTTACCTTGTGCAATTACTGCTAGAAGTATAGAAACCCATTTGATAGCACTCATGATGGATTTGATATATCTCACTAATTTAACATTATGAATATTAATAAATTTATCTTAGTCGATTCACTCGAATTTTGTTGGGTCAAGGGTTTTAAAATAATAGTCAATAATCTTATTTTATTTTTAACAGAACAGATTGTGTGTATTAAAATATATTTTTAAACACAAATATTAATGAATACTTTACAAAAAATGTTCATTGAAAAAGTTTTCATTCACACTATTTTAAATTTTATTTTAAGATTTTAATTAATGTCACAAAACTGGTTCGTAATTATATTTTCTCCACTTTATTTATATAATTAACATTTGGTGCCAAAGAGATCGTAGACGTAAGACTCTGACTACATCGTAGCAGCCGTAGAGACGTGGCTACGCGTGGACCTGCCACTAAGGCTGACGCGTAACTGACCAGATTCCAACATAAGCCTTCGTAAAGATATATATAACGTTATTCGGAGGAGTTGCGCACTGAAGTAGCACTTCGCGGCGCTGGAGTGTTTTATTGCGGAAACTATGGCAACAGGCGGAAGGTTTAACGGCACTTTTTCCAGTTAGTCTGTTCGTTTTTCACGGCAACTTTCTTACAAATCTCGAGGCTTGATTACGAGTGAAACCGCTCGGTTTATGGCGGGAAAAGATTAAATTTTTACTCGCAGTCTGGCAGTTAGACGCAGTCGAGCAGTAAGATGATGCATCCAGCCCAAAGTCCATTGTTAAACCAAATTAACAGGTACTTGTGAAATGCTAAAATCACAATCGTATGCGACAAAGAATGAGCGTATACTTTAAAAGAAACGTAAAGCCCTACTCGAAATACTAAAGAATAGCTCAAAAGATAAATGTTTTTTTTATTTAACGTTATATAGCTACATATATATTGTTCAAGCTGAATTATAAAAACCCAAATCCACCAGCGTGACAATTATTTATTTCTAATAGTAAAAATGATCTTTTAAAAACGTTTTCTCGCAAAGTTTTTAACGAGAACAAGTTTAATGAGAGTAATTGAACCTCTCTTCAAAGATGCGATTGAGAAAGGACAAATATCTCGTTCGAAGCCCGGCTAAATATAAGATATAGCATGGGTAAAAATAAATTAAAAGTATATAATTTTAGAAACTTTCCAATAAATCGTTGGAAAAATTCATTTAGTGATTAAAATTTATGACAACGCAATAGTATAGTACGAAGTACAGCAGAGAACAATGGAGATTGTCAATAAAGTACAAGTTGGTTTTTCTCGCCACCACCCGTTTTGTACTGTACCGAACTGCTTGTTACTCAGTTGTTAAACCTCTCTTTTTCTAAGATAGTAGGAATTGAAAGAATACGAAGACTAGGACACGACTAGTGGTTAGCTAACCGCTCTTGCTTTGCGTCACTTTTTTGGGATCGGAAAGGTGGGATGGGATTTTCAACAACACAAACACTCATTGCCTTCGAACAGAATCGATTTATTGACTAAAAATATCTGCTCGTACTAAGAATGAAACACGGGCAGTTCTTCACGGAATCAAACGACGTTGACCACTGCAACACTGACCGGGAAATAGCAAATATTGTGAAAAAATATTGAATAATATATTAATAGTGCAGTTTATCCTTTATTAGTAAGTTCAAAAATATGCTTCGACTTCATCATATTCCAATGCACGTTAATCAATCGACAAATTATAAATTCAACTGACAAATATTGATTATCCTCAACTCGGGGCTTAACCAGAGCTTATGGCGCACTCTGTTGTATCATGCACAATAAAATGAAAATTTATGACTTCATCATTTATTAAATTTTATTATTTCAGCATGAATGTATTTTTTAAACTGTCGAATATTTTTATTTAACAATAAATATGCGGTGATAAACTTTTCGTATGAATTTAAGTTAATCATAACAGCATTAAAATATACTATTTTAATGACTTATTACTTAAGAAATTGTGTTAAAATATTTTATATAAAGCCCAATTCATGAATTAATATATATTTATTAATACGAGTAGAGATTAATATTTATATGTCAAAAGTGACCAGTAAAATTAACCACACCTTTATTTTCTTATATAATCAATAATTAATAGGTTTGAAGCAATAAATACCATATAAAACATTTGCTCTGCGCGTAGTTGGAAAATGTTTCTCAAAAAGCAACACTAAACATTTCATTAAACAAGTGTAATAAGAAATTTGAATGTATAAATTAATCATTTTATCATTGCTAATGTTAATTCGAATTAATTAAATAGTGTCCGGAAAGAGATTAACATATTTAAAATACGTGCTTGTATATAAATACATGATAAGAGAGAGCATTAATAAAATGGTGATTGAAGGTTGTCTTTAAATGTCAGTTATCAAAAAGATACTAATTATTAAACAAAGGTTATGTTTAATTAAAAATATCGAATAGTCAACCCCGTATAGCACCGAAGCCTTAGAAAATCTACCCTATTAGAAAACTAGGCATCCATACGGATTAGGATTAGGTGTTATTTAGTCAATATTGTAAATGCCACGAAATTAATATATTTTATGAACAAAATTTCCATTTTTGTATTTTCATAAACATCCTTGGTGACTTAATTTGTGTGACAAACAGCCACTTACAAATAATTTTTCAATGGAAAAGGTTATATGTGTGGTATCACATATTTGCGAAATATTAAATTTGATCTTGACAATGTAACGTATTGTATAAAAGGGCGCTATAGAAGGGACTGCTGTACACGCTAAAGAATACCACCATGTGGCAAAAAGCGTTATAAGAGAGTTGAATTTTCGTTTACACAATGGAAATATGTATTTAAAATAGCTTGTCAATTATCCGTATCACATCATCGTGATAAATTATTAAAGTCGTTGAATAGTTTGTAATGCTAAGAATGACTAAAAAATAATTAATGAAAAAATAATGAGATTTGAGTGCTTTCTATGATTTAAATTATCATTGTCGATCTGCAGCGTGGATAATTCAAAAAAATTAGTCGCTCGTTAATAGTAATGGATTTAAAAACGCATCGATGATTTATAGGCTGAGTTTTTTCCGGATTAATGATTGGAAAATACGTTAGACTTTTTTGCTCGCGCTTGTTATTTTGCTTTTAACCTGATTCCAGTGTTTATATTTATTTCACTAATGCGACATACTATTTGTATGCTTATTATTATATAATTACATATGTACGTGATTAAAACATATAAATTTCATGTCGTCATTTCATCGCCACGAAAAATGAAAAAAATAGCTATTTTTAGTTTTAGCCACGCGCGCTCTTATTGCAGAGTATGCAAACCTCTTTACAGATTATTTCAACAGTAAATTTTAATTTTAACTGGTTGTAGCCGAGCTTGTAGCAAAGTTATTGCAAGTTTTCAGGATCGGGTATGTTGGGAGTGGGAATGTAATTACTGTCTTTCACTTGGTGAAATGGCTTTATAAATAAACATTTTTAGCACTCTTTTCATATAACATTTATTTGATCAGGACCGGTTTCGATCATCTCTAGCATTATCAAATGGGGAAGAAAATCATAAACCGCTCAAAAAATCAATGAATAAAAATATCCATCTTGGGGGTTAAATTTTAAACGGTTTTGATGAGGTAACGACAGCCTATTGAAAGTTCTTTGTACGTATATTGGAATTTATATTTTTCAGATATTTTTGGCAGTTTATTTGTGAATTTGAAGCAGCCACTAAATAATGTAATCCATTTATACAACATTATCAATACATAAACATATAAAATAACCATGCAACAAGATTAAAAATATAAAATTCTTTATCTTGAAAGAGTTCTTAGAAAATTCAATATTTACAGCTTACATTTTTGTTTTTTATATAAAACGATAAAAGCTTCCTAGAAAGTAAAATCCGTTGAAAATAAGTGTTCCCCAAACGGAGAAAAATAATCTGCAATAGGATTCATGTTTTTAAAATCAATGTTTCACGAAATAGCAAAGTAGTCTTTTACACTATAAATACTATTAAAGGCTTAGAATTTTGAGTAGGTGCTGATTCTAAATACTAAGAAAAGTTGAGATCATTTTAGATAATTAATAATTGATTTAGTCTTGTGTTTATGTTTGTGTATTGGGACAAAGTTTGTTTAACATCGCAGTTATTATGCAGTTTGCAATTTACGAGATGTTTTGACGTCGTTTTATACAATATGCTGTGTTTCATGAATTTATTTCAACAAAAACGACTAGAAAGTTATTGTATTAGAGCAAAATTAACTGCTACTTGAATTTCCTAGTGCAGTGATAGCAAATCATTAGATGTTGGAGTGTAAGAATTCGAAAAATATCTAGCCATAAATTAGACATGCTTGCAGGCCCAGTTAATTATATTGTTGACTTATAAATATTATTATTATATTAAATCTTTGACAACTGTGAATTTGATTTCATTAATCTTCAACTGAAGGTTGGTATTTCGCCAGCTAATTATAATTTCTGGATTATTTAATTAATCTTTGTATTTTACGCGATTAAGTCTGAAAAACGTAGAGAAGTATTGTGAATAAAAGATCATTTTTAGATTGCTGAAAGTGTCTTGTAATCGGTTCTATCACTTTTTTTCTCGTAACGATTTCTTAGAAGACCATTCTTAAAAAATGCGTGGCTCTTAAAATGTCGTGGCGTGTCAACATGCGTGTCATATGTTCGCCATCTCTATTCTATAGTTCTGACGAAGGCGTAAGCCGAAATAGCTATCAACAAATATATAAAATAATTTATGTAGAATTAAAATACATTGCTATTTTTCTTTCCGTATTATAATGGAGTTCTACCAAGTAAATGCCTACTCAATCAATATATAGGCCTAAAGTTTGTTTTTTGGTATACATTTATTTTGAATTACTATTATATGATTATTTAAATTGTGGCTTAGTTTAACTTTTAGCTTACTTGTGCGGCTGTAAATATTGAATTTGTTAGGTTAAATTATGTTTAACTTACGTCTGAAATAAATAATAATTCCATCTCATCACATAAAAGTGGAGTGAATAGAAATTTTAAATATGACGAATTTCCATTACTTTTACGTGACTAAAAACCAAGTCTTAGATTAATATCTTTTTCATTCCTGGCAATAAATCTAATGCTTTATTTATGTGTAATGAGATATGTCCAATACATCTTGTAAATTCGTAACTGTAGGTAGCACATAACACATTGCATAATCTGCTAAAATTAAAGAGTATATTTCCAGGTATATTTTCTGGTCAGCAACATTATAAATTCTAGATATCCTTAAGATGACTAGATGAATTATCATTGATATTTAACAAGAAGCTGAAATAGAAAAAAATATACTTACATTACTTGAAAATTGATTTGTATACTAATTGGAAGCGGAATAATTTTTCACTCAAAAACTATGTGTTAAGTGAATAAAAGTCTACTAAATCTCCATGTCAATTTCACAAAATTCACTTTGCTTTCTATATAATTATTCACTGAATTGAAAAAGACTCGAATGAAAAAATCTTCATGTGATCGGGTTATTAATAAAAAAAAATTTGTAAATACGATACGTAAAATTATACTGGTGAAGTCATAATAACTGATGTGAAATGTAAAAAAAAATAGAGCTAAAAATTTTCCAGCCTAATTGGCTCAATGCGCCAGTACAATAATGTCGCACATTTTTCAGGCTAACAAAGAAAAGCTCTGAATTGCAAAAGCTCCTGCTGCATCCGCACGATGCACGCGCGTCCGCATGCATTTCCGCGAGCCACTGTTTCGTGCTCAGCACTGCTTGCGCGCTGCACAACAAGTGCCACCTCATTCGAAGCCGGGTTGTCACCGTAAATCAGCAGCCAGCGGGAAACTTTGCGTTGCATTTACCAACATTTAATATACATTGCCCAGCAGTTCGTAACTGGATTATAAAAATATATTGCACTTTTTAATCTGTATTAATCTGATATATAAAAATCATTGTTTGTTTGTTTGTTCGTATTTTATGCGTCGCCATACCGTTCATCCAATTACGATAAAACTTTGTCAACTTATTGCTTGTACTTTCGCAAATGTTATAGATATAGTTAAATTAACTTACAATACCTCTTATATATCTAAATAAATGTTTTTCATATTTTATACGCTGCCATATCTTCATTTTGACAACTTATTTTTGCACTTGCGCTAAGGTATAGTAGAACTAGCTTACAGCGGGTGGCGCGTGTGTCGTACCATAGACAATCGGTAAAAGACAAACAGCGAACGGCACGTGAAATTTGCAATTTTATCGTAAATTATTATCATCGATAAGTGAAATTAAATCGAAATTATTTGCTCATATTGACAATTGCTATTAGTGTGTAGACTGAATTTGGAAAAATCTATGCTTTTCACATATACAGCTGTATGTGGCCTACTCACGTCTTGGAAAACCTTCTGATTTAGTTGCATACACACCAGGCAGAAATAAATTATTGTGCATTCGAAAGCACTTCAATATACACTTTCTTTCTTTGAACGGCATTGCAACGCTTGCCGGGTACTGGTTAGTGTATAATAAAATTTCACTTTTAACAATAATGTTTGTGTCTAACTGATTAAATTATCCGCTGTTGTATTCGTATTTTTAACAACAATTTACAAGCTTGAATTGGACTTAGGAATGTAATTATGTTTTTTTTAACAAATGTGTAGGGTAAAAACAGGGTGTGGGTATTACAGAAACAGATGCTCTTAAATTTCTTTTGCAAAAAAACTTCGCCGACATACCAAACCTTTATAGTTGTGATACAATTTAAGTGGTTAACGCAATAAAAACGAAGAAAAAAAACTGGCAAAAAATACACATTGTATAATATATTATGAAGGACTGTTGAGCAAATCAAAAATATATGAAGAGGTAAATTTTTTTGTTGCAAAATTAGCATTTACTTTATATCACAGAATTATCAGAACTGGCACGAGACATTTTTTCACATATCGATATGTATTATCTCATACAGTATAGTCTTACGAAAATAATGACGATTCATTCGCTTTAAGGGTACTATTTTATATATTTTTAAATAAACAAATTTAAAAGCCATCCATCTTGATTGTAAATATATCTTAATACATGCCAATTCAAGAGTATGTTAATTCATTACAACCACTGAAAATAATAGCCCATTTTAGCTATTTATTCCACATAGAAATTGTTGAGATTATGAGTGGTTTAAATAGCACGAGCATTATCAATTGATAATGGTACTGTCCAACCAATCATCAGTGGATAATGTTAGTGATGTGAAAGCGGTCCTGATGTCAATAAATTAAATGTTTCCATTAAAATTCCAAGTATTGACAGTACACCTTTAAAATAATAAAAATTATATTTCGTTAAAAAACGCGGTGCTACAAATTTTTGCATGTTTGAAAAAAAAGTAAAGTATTTGTTTGTAAAAGGAATTCAACAACAAAAATAACGAATGATTATCATGAGTTTTTGTTCTGAGCACAGTGAATTTTTGTTGAAGATTAATAGTGCAGATAAATTATTTAAAATATATTTATATATATATCGGGAAAACTGTGTGTATTTATATAGCAGGGCCGTCTGAAGGGATCGGTGATTTCCCCCGTGCGGTGGCAGTATTTATCGCAGCAGTCGAGTCGACCAGGTAACGCAGAGATTTTATCCAGCACTTGCATTTTAAATTGACTTGTGTCACGCCTGAAAGTACATTTACGGATATTTCCTTTTGATTGAACCAAGATACCATTTTATTGGAGGGCTTTTACACTTCTGACAAGGGAAAAATGCAATAAATTAATCAACATGACGCCAGATAATAACAAGAAAGAAACGCCATTGTCGCAATATACTATGCGATATCGTTACAATAAAAATTGCCAGAAAATACAAAAGTAATTAAGAATGTTTTTTAAAAATTATATAAAACTTTTCTGCACTGAAAAACATACATGGCACTACTTTATCACAGATTTTTTTAAATAAAAACGAAAACACATTAATTATAAGAAAAACACTGTTAAAATCAATAGAATTAATGAGTATCTTGGCATATAAAAACCTCTTTAAAAATGAAATGAAAAAAGTCAAATTTAAATACGTACCATCAAATAGGGTGTCTTTGCTCACAATGTAATTGTCTGAAAGTATATATCAATATATCATAATAATGTGGTTTTTGCAAATGTTTCTATGCTGGGAGCACTTAATATTATAAATTCCTTCGTATATCACTTTATTGACCTAGCCTAGAAGTACATTTTCATTTTTTATTTCGAGTACTTTTTATTTATTAGTTTTTTAAAAAAAATTAATAGCTTCATTGTGTTTGTCAAGTATATAGCGCTATGGCGTCAACTATAAAGTCGTGTATTCTACTTTAAATTTTTAAAATAAAAAAATTGTATTTATCACAAGTATACTAAATAAATCAACATAATTTATATGAATTCTTGTTTGAATATTACAAATAACAAATGTGTATTTTCCTAAAAGTAAACACTAGTAATTAAAACGAATTAAATTAAGCCCATCTTACTATTCAGAAACACGACTTCGCACATTGTAATATTCTATATACTTAGTTTTATTAAGTATTCTACGAGTATATCGCCCACACATGGCCGTCTTTGAAAACCGCCCCTGTGCGGCCTCCCAACAAATTTCCCGTCCTTTCTACGACCATGAGCGCTAGCCACGCGAGTGTGTAACCGGAGAAACACTTGATGCAATTTATTTCGTGCTGTGGGACTCTACGAGAGTCTACGAGAGCTTTCAAATATGGGAAGCTTCGGTCGAAAGGATGCGGAAATGGCCGGTGAGGTAACTTAATATTGCAAAGCCTCGGTAAAAGATAAGCTAAATATTGAAAAGGTCAAATATCATTCTTTTGAATATGAATTATTTTTAGATTTTCCGGTTGAATATGCCAAAAATTGTGGAGGCAAACACAGAAAGAGGTTCCGGAATGAGTGATCCAGAAATAATACTATTCATATCATGAAAATAATTATGAAGTCATACAACGGTAGTTTTTATATAACTTTTGAACGGGTTTTGTCATGGATAAGTGTGATTTTTATTATAAAATATTGTTCATGTTTTTTCGCTGTACATTATCAAATTTGTGTAAAAGGCTTATGTTCCGCCAAAATTGATAAAAATAATATTAAATTCAAAATAACTTTGACTGTTCCACGTATTGTGCAACTTAAGCAAACTTTGCGATAGTAACTCCGACGATGCCTCTGAAAGAGGCGAAACACGTGTCACAATTAGTAGCGCAATACAAAGAATAATCAAAGTTATTTTAAATGTTATATTAACATGAATTTCCACAAAGTTATCACCGAAACCATCGAAAGTATAGATAAACATTTTTAGCCGCAAATATGCTTTTTACCGAAACAGCCATCAGAAATAAATTGTATAGTATTTAAAAAATTACTACATTTCTAGTCTACTCAATAATTTTGATGAATGTATTAGTGGACTAAATTTTTTTGTTGTTCTTGAATTTATAAGTTTCGGCAAGGATGCATATAATTTCGGGTTGAGTTATTTACATAGTTGAACGAAAATTTCTCTATTATGAATTTTCGAAAAATATATAATAATTTATTGACATAAGTTCTTATTACCCGTACCCCAGATTTTTTAATGGTTAAAATTTACGGAAAAAAATATATTAACGCAATTTTTACCGTCTCGCTTATCAGCTAACAAGGTCTTTTGTTGATGTTATTAATTAAATACTGTTTTCATTAGTATTTGGTTACCCCATGCTGTGTTTTCGTATATCTACATTATACAAATTTCACGTTAAATATGTGTGACTGGAATATTTTAATATTGTTACTGCCTTCTTAAGCAGTGTCTGAAGATTGTTTTGTGTTTGTTGATTCTGTTTCAAGTGGTATTTAGTTGACTGTTTGTTTTGAAACACAATAGAATAATCCGAAACAATCAAGAAAATAGTCTGCAAACGCTTGGATTTGTACAGGTGTGGTCGGTGCCACATTTGAATATATTATATGCTCTTACATACATTTAAGTAATGTTTTAATTACCGAGAGAGTTCATACGGATTCTCACTAATCCGCTTAGATAATCAAGTGGTTTCTGCGGCTAAATTGTTTAATTCGAGGTAGAGGTTAGTCGGAGGACTATTAATTGTCGCGTTGTGAACAAACACCGCGGAGGATGTTAAGACTGCCTTTGGTTTGTGTCTTACAGCATCTGAAGTAACTTAAACAACCATTGAGAAGACTTGAAAGCGTTTTTGATATAATTGATTATAATTTATTGATGGAACTGAAGAATTTGATTTAACGTATATTGTTATAGTAATGTTAAGTTATAACGTCCATGAATGTTGTAAGATTACACGATCTTTTATTAATTTTATAATTAATAATTATCTCCTTATGAATAATTTTAGCATAAAGATTTCAACAAGACCGAGTTAAATATTTTAAAACCATATTCCTTTTAGAAAGAGAATAAAAAAGAAAATGTGACTTGCTCAGCCACTTTGTTAGAGTGATATTAAGTATCTTATGTATCTGTATACTGAATCTCTTCAATGCCGCGGCCGTGTTTATACGCCAAAAAAATCCGGACTTGTAGGGCCGGCTAAACAAAGTGCGCGTGTTTACACGCAGTATTTGAGACGTGGTTTAAAGGCCACGAGCAATTTTTATAACAATTTTAAAATATCGTGCTTATAGTGACATCTCTTGGAATCGTGATGTAATACCTGAACTTTGAAGATATTGTATAGTAATCTATTAAATATCGATTTTAAAAAGGGCGTTGTGTTGAAATGTATCGCTTGCAGGGTATGCGTAGAACCTTGTTTTGAGGCATACCACTCAGTGTAAGACTATTAATTTGCTTTAAGAATTTTGAACGTATTTTGTATATACATTCAAGATTACATATATTATGAATCAGTTCCGATTTAGGGTCAGGCACCTAACAGGTTAATAGTATACAGACTTATAATAAAGCTCATCTCAACACAACTTGCACACGAGCATTTAGTATGTTCTTATCAATAATTGATAGACATGTAATATAGGGAACTGGCGATAAAAAATGTAAGGAAAGCCATTTTTAAAGAAAAATGTGCATACTATACAAGAAGAAACGAATGAGCATTATGTGTAATAATTTTATCTCATGTGTACTGCAGTTCCAAGAAAGAAAGCATATCTCGAAACATTTATGAAGTTGAGTTGTAAATGCCTCACCTTTCTAACATAGCAGTACGATCCCTTTTGAAATAATAGTCATCTGATAAAAATATAAGAATTTCTAATTAGCAAAAAAGCAGCAGTTTTATTTTTTTTAGCAAATATGCAGTCGATGCAACTACTTACTGCTGCTTGTTTTCAAAGAAATTAGTCAATTTTCGCATCAACCGATTTTAATAAATTATGAAAACTAATACATCATGTCTATTTTCTCAAAAGTTTGTCAGTGTCATTTACTGCTTTCTTGCTTTGAAATGTAATGTACTTTTTGTGTTCACCAGCTTCATTTAATTGTGACGCGGTGGTAAAATTTGTCACCATATCAAATTACGCTCCCTGCTTGCAAGTTTCGTATTTAAAAATGAAGAGGTAGTCGAAATAAAAGATTTCTTTTAACTTTTCAACAATGCACACTTTTGACGTGGAGATTGAAGATTAGTAATAAAGTATCAGGTAAGTTGTTTTAACAAGAACTGATCGCAAGTCTATCGAATAAGCTCTTTCTTGGTAGAGGGCAACGAAAGAAGGGTAAGGTTACGGAAGATTTAGTATCTGAATGTTCTATTTTCATCCCGTTTCAAGATCGGAAGGGCCGAGTGGAACGGGTTGAAGAAATCTTAGACGACCATTCCATTTGAATAACAGTAAAATAACACGGATAACTTGTATATCCAAATCCCATTAGAAATACCTTTTCTATAATTATTTGTAACGAAATTTTCCTTCTATTAGGTATTCTATTTTTATCAATTCTTAATCGTCATAATGTAACACGGTGAAAAAAAAACCATGTATTTTAGTTCTACAGAAATTATATCATACATGGTTGATAGCTATTTCGGCTTATGCCATCGTTAGAACCAAGTTCTAAGTTCATTCTCAGAACTAGTTCTGATGATGGAGTAAGCCGAAATAGCTATCAACCATACATCGTAAAATTTCTGTAAAATTAAAATATATTTATATTTTTTCACCTTGTAAAAATGTTGTTCTACCAAGTAAATGCCAATTCAATCAATATACTAAATAATGTATATTATCTATTATAATGTCTACGAGTTGTACGAATATCTTTTAGCATTATTAAGCTTTAATACTATTTTTTTTTAGGTGTTGGCAACTTTCAAACAATTATCAGAAAATATTGTGAAGATTTCAGAAAATGGGTAGGTATAAATATATTTTTTTTGTTCGACTGAAAAGATTGTACAGTGTTAAATTCCCGTAAAATTATATTTATAACGTAAGCGTTAGTCAGCAAAACTCGAGCTTTCTTTTCACAATTAGAAGTGAAAAAATAAAGTATCATGTTTACGTCTACATGTTATGGTAATACAGTACGTCCAATATGAATATTTTTAATTTAGTCGCTGGGGTAAAAAAATAAATAAATGACATGCAATATTGTAAAAAAAAATCGAATGCTGTTTTGATATTATAACAAAGGCACACTTCCACATTAACATACAACAGGGGTTCTTAACCTTATTGAGGTGACGGGCGCATGTGAGATTTTGGACATGAGTCACGGGCGCAGCCCGGATTTAAACAAAATAAGATTTAAGTAGTAGATATTTATGTACGTATTAAAATTTATTATGGTTCGCTTGACAGCTTAACATGTTTTAAATTCATTATATTGTGTGACTAAATTATTTATTTTAAATCGGAAGATTATGCATTCATTTACAATTACAAAAAATTCTAGAAATAAAAAAAGCACATTTCGTGTAATCTTTAACATTGCATTTCTCGAAAAGCATTTAACATTGACAAAAACATGTTAGGTATATCAGTTTTTTTACAAGAACTTCTGTGAGATAAAGGATTTGTGCAAATATTATTGATTATTTGATTATTAACGACATTCATGGCATGTTCAAAAGAACATATTTTGGAACATAATGTTTCTTGATGTATAATACAATGATAATTCATAAATTACGTGAAGGATTAATTTCTCTTGCAATGGGAATTTAATCCATTATAGCAGCCGACCATTGCTGGAGCATTATCAGTTATTCTTTCTGATACCTTTTATGAAGGCATGTTAATTTATTTAAGACATTAAAATAAACATCACCTCTCAAAATAACATAGATAAGCTTATATTTTTGTTATTTCAAAAAATGTTTTTATTTTTTTTTGCCGTGCGCATTAAAATGACTCCGCGGGTAAATTTGCGCCCGCGGGCACGTGGTTAAGAATTCCCGACATACAACATTCTAGGTAAAATATTCCGAAAGCTTTGCATGTGTTGTATGTTGCAAGTAAATTCGTACAAAATGTAACGCCACTAATACATGCAGATGTATCGACCGATAATATAATGAAAGGGGCTGACCAAAAGTGGTTTAAGTGTTTTGGAAAGTTGTTTTATGTCTGGAATATAAAAAAAATAATGTTGCTACAATATTCAGGATTTTAAAGCAATGACCTCATTCCTCATGATCGCTATCGATTCACTATAAGAATATTTTTTTTTCATCGTAATGATTTAAATTATTGATTGAGTAGGCATTTACTTAGTAGAACTTCATTATAATACGCTAAGAAAAATAACAATGTATTTTAGTTCTAAATAAATTCTTTTATATATTTGTTGATAGCTATTTCGGCTTACGCCTTCGTCAAAACTAAGACTAAGACAAAACTAGTTTTGACGAAGGCATAAGCCGAAATAGCTATCAACAAATATATAAAAGAATTTATGTAGAACTAAAATACATTGTTATTCTTCTTACCGTATTTAAATTATTGTCTAATAAATACCAAAAAATATTGCCCGGTCCGTTGTGCAGTGATACCGTGTCGGACCACCCGGGCTCGATTCCCGGTACGAGCAGATTTTTTTCAGTCAATAAATCGATTCTGCTCACATGGGCAATGAATGGGTGTTTGTGTTATTAAAAGTCCATTCCCACCTATCCGATCCGAAAAACCACACAAAGTGGCAGCGATTAGCTGGCCACTAATCCTGTCCTAGTTCTCGTATCCTTTCCATCCGTACTCTCCTCGAAAAAGATAGGTTGAGCAACTGAGTAACAAGCAGTTCTCGTAGAAAAACATATGATGAGATAAACTCCGTGAGGAGTCCATATGCTTCAAGTTGGGAGCGGACATGGTAAAAAATACATATTGTGTCTATATATACAGTCAAATTATTCTTGACTAGCTGTATCACGATATTACTACAATGTCACGTAATTTATTGGATTATCAAACATATTATTTTTACGTTATGCTACCCACAAATAAGGATATTGTTGGCATATATTATATTAAATGTGTATTATAAAAAGGTTTTTGTTTCGGTGTAACCATTCTTGTCTCATCTTGTTATGTGAAGCGGTACGATACGCGCGTTGGGTGGATCGTGCCAGTGATGATGATGATCATAAGAGGACTGCTTGTTATTTGTTCTCTACAATTTCTATACTCCTATTGTATATAATATATACTTTTGATATAATATCCTCTTTTGAAAATTACCTCCATACATTCGTTTGAACGATGTCCGCTTTACATGTTGAACGAGTGCTTTCATTAAAACTGGTTGCTTTTAACTATGTATTAAAAAAAGAAAGATGAAGACAACATAGATTTAAAAGTAAAAACGTGAAATGAATTTCACAGCCATCCAAAAATCGATAAGAAATTCACTGTGAGTGCTTCCGAGTCAGTTATTTAAAGTAAAGGTAACACACTAGTCAACAATGCAGAAGCTTAGAAATTTCGAATAAAATATCGGTTATTCATCTTAGTTATTTACATTTCTCGGTTTTTAATTCATTAATTTTGTATAAATGTGCTTATAAGATTTGATATCTAATGCTCATGCGTATAAATAAGCAATAGACAATGAGATATATAAATGTACTAATTACTCAAAAGTAATATTGCATTGCCGATGGAAAGTAACTTATTGATAGTACTAAAAAATGTAATCTGCACGAAAAAGACACTTTACTAAAATGATATAAAAATTGCACCAAGAGCCTACTTCAAAAATATTAGAAAATACAAAATTTTGTTGATGCCACTGTGAAAAGCGTACTAAAAAGACTTTCGACCTGACTTTATTTACCTTAAACATAATGTAATGTATAAAAACACTTTTACAAGCCCCTCTGTTATAATAACACATTGCTTTCTTTACTCCCCGTTCGCCACTTGATATCGCGTTTTCCATAATATAAAAAGCTCTTGAAAAGAAAGCTCGAGGCTTCGATCCTTTGTGGCGCTCATGCATGCGCGTTTTGGTGATTAGCACCCGTCGCCGGACTGCGTTTTATTATGCCCAAACCACACTCAACCTCACTTTGACCCGTGTGAAATCGTCAAGTAATGGCCGGAGGTGGTTTATGGCGCGGCTTTGTATCATTTTACAGATAGCGATGGCGAAATAATACGCTTAAAAGATTCATAAGTACTTGGCCATTGTTTATTTTGCGCGGAAGTGGCTGCTTTGCGTTTAATGCAGGGGATTAGATGCGTCGTTTCGAGATACCGCCATAATCTTTTAAAACTTTGTGTCTTTTAAATTTATTTTAACGAATATTTATTATATGTCTATTTTAAGCACCGACCTTGTTATCGTATGCTTTATCTTCTAACCCTCTTCCACTAATTATAATATTTACAAGATCAAACGTTATCTGTTTTACTCAGGCTTGGTCACATATTATGAGGACTTTTATTCTCTGATTTGGTGTTGGATAATTCAAATGACATGAAAACAACTTTCTTTACTTTTAATATGTGTTCATTGTCAATAATTGGTGGAAAGGCATTATATTGAAAAATAATACAATATAGTTGGTAATTATTCATTAATTAATTATTTTTTTTTCTACGTTTACACGAAGAAAAAAGCAGACAGAGGCAAAACTCTCCTTTGTCGAATAATTTAACAGACAAATATTATTATTCATATGTATATATTAAGCAAGCTTGCAGTAACACTGAGCACAAAAAAAAATTGAATTATTATGAACTATTGATATTTTTTTTCGATTGGAAAAAAGATCGAAAAATTTGTTTTATAACGCTGTTGTCTTATTGGGCATTCACCGAAGTTAAATAAAAACGATTTTACAATCGAGTTTTACGTGAAATTTATTGCAATTAAAACAATATGGTCGATAATAACACCCTTGACAAAAATATCTTGGGAATATAAACGCACCGCGTAATATGCCTATAATTTTGTGGCGCGTTTATGACACATGCTCATAGGGCAACGTAATTAATTTCCCCTCAAATGAGTTGTTACCCCATTTTAATGTCATAATCGCACCAATTAACAGCGACAGGTTGATTACTTGGAGTGACCAGAGTGGCAGGTGCCATATTACTCTGCTGGTTTGTAATTAAGCCATGAGAATCCTTCGCGTCAGGTAGACAGATGAAGCTTAATTAACCAATTAATTTAATTACCGCACTGATGATATCCAATTCCTTGAAAGCTCGCTCGAGAACCAATATTTATACAGCTTTACAAGAAGTTCAATTAAATACCTTGTCTCGGTCTATGTACATAATTAAATCTTGTAAATTACAAAGGCAGATTTATTTTAAACTAGCTGTACCCTGCGCGCGTTGCTACGCTAGCAATTGTAGATGGGAATGGGGGGGGGGGGGATTGTACGCCAGAAAGTTTCATGGAAGTGTACTAGAGAAATTTGTAAAAATTCGATATCAATTTTTGGGGGGGAGGGGGGTTGTTTGGCGGGGTGGGGTTTGGGAGGCGTATGGGGGGGTATGCCAGAAACCTTCGCGAGGGTGCACTCAATAAATTTGTAAAGTTTCACATCGATCGGTCGAGCGGTTTAGTAGTCCATAGCGGACATACATACAGACATTCATTTATATATATATAGATAGATAGATAAACAAAATTTACATTAACTTTACCAATATACAAAAACTACTTTAATAAATATGTTTTCCTACGCAATTGTAAAATGTTTCAAGGAACGTAATAATTCCACCTATTCGCATTTTCCTAGTATGAGAAAAGACAAACGTTTTCTTTCTATAAAGAGCATCTTGAATCAATCAGGAACTATTTTCATACATTATTCATTATATTTGAAATGCATGCAATTTGAATGGTTGGGTGTCGTTTAATCAAATATTTAATATGAGGATAGGAAATTATCTCATTTATATACCATTCGAGGTGAAATATACAAAATTCTAATCTAGTTGTATGTATATTTTTACATTTGTCTATATGATTGCAGCGGTTTTGCTTAGCTAGTGAGCGTTCAAAAACAGTATCCGTTAGACTGGTCGCAATCTCAGCAATACAGGTTCACTTTTCAATAAGAAAATATGATTTTTCTATACACGGTTATTTCATTATGCTATAAAGTAGCTGCTAAATAAAATATTAAAAAGAAACTAGCAGTGCTAATTAGCTCAATATCTCCACCGCTATGCAATGGTAAGCCAGATACTCCTTACAACTGTCATCTCATATGAATGTTGCGTTGACAAAGTTTTCATTAAAATAAAAAATATAGCAAGCAAAAAAGTTTACGTTCAGAACCTCATTGATTATAAGCATGCCCATAAATATGAATGGGATGAAATATGTATTAAATTATTAAGTCTTAGAAATCTACAAATTCGAAAATATGTATATCTTAATTGATACACTGATTTGTATCTAGCACCAAAACAAGTAAGATGTTAGCACGAATTTATTTAAAGCTTTCTTCCTTTAACCCAACCTTACCAAAACGGTTAGGTGACCGGCTTTAAGTGAATATTAGTTTAATAGCTTTCATATATGTAAATATAATATGTATTCAAGATACTTACATATAAGTCCAAATTGGGACCTTAATCAATTTTAAAACAATTGTAAATGAAGAAAAATGTACAAACACTATAATTCATAGCATCGAAATACTTTCCATATATGATTGTCAAAATATTTTCATGGATACATGAATTCATTTTTTTTAGCGTTATTAACATAAAACTAATGACGTATCAAATTGAAGTGTAAAGTTAATATTATTTTTGGCGTTATTAATATAGAATTCGAAAGTGGGTTGCTGTTTTAGTTACGTCTATAAAAGGTCAAAAGTAAACAAAGAGACCATTGAATAATTTAAAATTGGATAATGGCCAGCTGTCAATTTAATATTAAAAAAAAACCTTTCTAGTATCGTGTAAATCGATTTTATTTTAACGTATTAAAGTCAATGTTATGCAAGAGTTTCGGGTTCACTTTTTTAACGAAATTTGAACAGTTAACAATTAAGTATATGTATGATATTTTGCATGGCAATTATAAAAACTGTCGATTTACGCGGTACCCCTTTACGCAGTCTTACTTTTGCACGATCAGTGTGTCCTGAGTTGCGCTTAATAGTGCATACGCGAATCCGCAGATATGGCTAGTTTATTAAATAAATTGGTTCATAAAATTTTATTGCTCACACTTTTTGTATTTAAGTAAATCCTTATAAATTATTTAATATAAAGATTGACAATATCTGAAAATTTAAGCTCTAATATTCTGTCAAAAGTGAAAGTGTAATTAATAGTTTATTTTCATGAGAAAAAAATAGATTGTTTCAATTTTTGTATGTGTAAATTGCCTAGATTTACGTTGAATAAAACAAGAAAAACATATTAATTTAATCCTACCAAAAAATAGCTACATTCAAAATCTCATTTAAACTCGTAAACTTCTTGATCTCTATTGTATCAAAAATTAAATCAGTGGACAGTGAACAAATACAGAGACAACTTGTAATTTACTTCTTTAGAATACTCATGTAAACGGATTGTTAACTTAGAAAGCTGCTGCTCTTGGGGTGAAAATAAAGCACACAATAATATATTTGAAAGCTCTGACTGGCGACGCTATTTCGAATGAAATATGATTCAAGAACTGTACAAAACAACATTGCGATAAAAAAATAACTTTTAAATGAATGAATCAATAAGCCAACTTAAGCTGATGTAAGGAAATGTTATTATTATTCTAAACTATTTTTTTAAATTAGTTAAAGTTTTTGGGTAAACAGTAAATTAGTAATCGCTTTAATGTGATTGAAAAGTACATACTGAAAATCAAGTTTAATTTGTACAAAAACGACAAAGAATAATACAGACAATAGATATTTTGCTTAAAAATTTAAAATTACCATAGTACGAGACATTGTAAAATTATATATTCATTTGGAATTAAATTGACGAGATTTTTTAAAATGTCATTTGCCATCAATGAGGAGGGAAAAAATATTACAGCATTCACGTCTAATATCCCAAATGTTACATTGAAAAAATCTAAATTTGATACTGACCTTGTCGAGACTTGTACCCAGAGGGCACATCTGATCACTAGGCCTAAAAGTAAAAAATATTCACATTCAAATTCTATTATTGGTTTTTATTTACTGTAATAAATTTTGTTCACTGGGGGGTATCAAACACAGCATGGATATTATATCAATATTTATATGAGCATGAAAAAAAGTATCTTTCGATGTAACAAAATATCGCAGTAAATAAAAGATTGTACATATATTGTAAGCGTATCTGACCTCTTATGTATAAGTTATGGCTTAGCGAACAGAAAATAATGATAATCCAAAAAATATATCCTGAATATACATACCTACAGCGATTCTTTATAAGTTTATTCGATTCTCGTGAGATCGCACCTCACGAAGTATGATGGTACCTTACGAGACAACGCTCAGTCTTATCCATTCACATACATTTATTTCATTTTGTACTCTACTCTCTCGATAAAATATAAGTTTATTTACAAGACACCAGAAAGCTTTTTGACACTGCGTGCAAGGAGAAATCATGGGTTAGCGCTGAAGTTCGAATTTTCGAAACCCCCGGGACCTTTTCCTCCACGCATATTTTTTCGGAAGGTGTCTTTGTTTATTTATGCCCGATTCAAAGTAGATCGTATATTCTCCTTCGAAGCGCGTATATTTTTCTTTGAATGGGTACCTACAACTTATTGGGTTAAGCATATAAATGGAACAAAGAATGTGTAAAGGTACTGTGCGGGCATGTTGAAAATATCTTTACTGCAGTACGGCTACAGATTATTTACATGGCATATTTGAATTTTATTTTTATTCGTAATTTCAAATGTCAAAGTCATATTTATAAATGGTTTTCAGATTATAAGTGAAAATTATTCCTCGAAGTGAAAATATTTTAATTATAATTATTGCTAGTATAAGAATCATTTCTATTACTAAAATTTTAATCAGATTTAGAAAGATCCACTAAGCTGTACATTTTTCTTTTATATTATTCAATGTGTGATCTTGGCAAAAAAAATTGAAACTATTTCTGACGATAGTGGAAACAGAACTAGTAAACTCTTCTTCAGATTGTCAGTGTTTCTGGTCAAATCCAAACTTCAACCATCCATCTGACTGACCATACAAACTAATTTTGTCCTAAAACCTATGAATATGGTTATAATAGGACAGTATTTAAACTATTTATTAATTTGCAGAAAGAAGTTTCGAATGTTTTTTAATTCATTTCATCATAAAATCACGTATTTTAAATATATACAAATGTTATTTGAAGATACATTTCAAAGAGTCGAAACACATGTCACACTTATGTAGAAAAAAATATGCGGAAAATGACAAATAAGCTTCATACGAATTAAGAAAAGATCTTTAGTATCACACACAGAGAATCATGACCTTCGTGACGCCCTTGTTTTTTTCACGTTCTTAACGCTATGATATTGATTTTAGTGCACTTGCTTGTTGTTTTGCATTATTATCTATTTATTCTATGAGCTAAGCTGTTTCTTGTCGTCTTTTGAAAGCACATGTTCTAGTGCCAAGAACACGTGTCGATTTGTGATTCAGTTGCCGGTACAACCAAAGCTGCCGCTTCATGTAACAAAAATAGCTTATGCAAAATAATATGACGCCGCGAAGCAGACTGTGAACTGAGGAAAGAAGCGCCACAGCGCTCGAAAGCCACTTAACCCCGCGATAAAATGCCTCGAAGGCTATATATCTTTTTCACGTTCGAGCCTCTCTTCATTTGCGCAATATCTCACGTAGAGGACGGCGACTGCGACGCCTGTCTTGGACGTCGGTCGCTGGATTGTTTACACACTGAGATGCCACTTCACACCTGGAATCGACGTTAAGTTTGCCCCTTGGCTGTACTTTGTATTAATTTTGCAGTACTCCAACAATTTCCGTGTAAAATATATTACCCGTACTTCATCCATGACATTATTGATTCAAAACGAGTTTTACGATTGGTAAAAAATCTTGTGTACACACCTACATATATTATGTAACTGTTTATTGACTAGGTATACGCTTTTTTATGTAATGTATCCAGCTCTGTGGCTAGTAGTTAATGCTTTTAGTATGCTTTTTTCACGCGTTCGAATGCCGGTACAAATACTGTAATAGAATTATATATATTTTGATGTCCTGTAGTCCAAATATAAGAACAGTGTGAAATCTTAGTGATTAGTGGTGGGTATAACGTTGAAAACCCCCAGGGAATATTATACATGAGTCCTGATTGGGAGCGAAAACGACCGAAAAATATCTGAGGTATCTGCACGCAAAAATGGTCATTGTTTTTTCCAATATAATATCGTCTCTTCACGTTTTCTTTTTTTATAGAATTTTATTACTGGAAGTGCACTATTTTTTAAAGCAATACTTTTCAGCATAACGTTTGGGCTGAATGCAGTCTCTCTGAAGATATTTATCGATTCATTTTATCCTTATTAGGATATAAAATATGAAGCACACATAATTTATATTAAATACCTGAAATGGTATAGAATGAGAAGATTGGTAGTAAAATAAATTTTGTTTAAAAGTCACATCTCATATATTATACTGCATATTTTTCATACTTATGCTTGCTTGGCTTGCTTAGAATAAAACAAATCTCTAATGCTGTAAGTCTACAGTAAAAATGAAATGATCGTTTTAAATATATTAATAAGTTTGAGACAAGACAAAAAATTATAAAAAGTATATCTAATTCCAAATTAATTTTATATTAAAGTTTATTTTCTTTTATAATGGGTGAGTATAATGATTATAACACATTCATTGTATTGTATTCAACAACATACTTGCCATACAAAAACGGTATTTCAACAAAGGCGTGAAAAGGGAATGTTTTATCACATAGTACAATATATACAGGGAAAAAAAACATCAGCAATAAAATTAACAAAAGGAGATATGATTCTTTGGCATTGTGAAGAATAACACTTTCGGTGTGCGGCAGAGGAGATTCATTCATTGAATACGTATAAATTCATTTCATTTGCAGTCACGCATAGCGCCTGCGAATATTGTTTCCCCAACAAACACTGGCTATATAAATCAGTCCCTTTGAACTACATCGTGAGAGATTTCTCTTCGTATTGTAGGTGAGCCGGATTCGTATAAAAATAACACAATGCCGACGTGAAATATTTAATACACCTTCATATCCTACCATACTTCCTCTGCCCATTGTTCAATTGAAAGCTTCTTGAACCGGTGTATTTGTACACATTGCCTTATTTCACAATGGGAGCTTGACAATTCGAATTCTTAGCAAAAAGATCTCGGTATATTTTGCATGCAATTGCCTCTCAGAATGTGTATATTTTCAGGGAGCATATTATGGAAATGAGGGCACTTTCATCTTTATAGTGGAATATCATGTGCTGCTTTATAATCCATTCGCGTGAAATGATTGTGGAAATTTAAACGAGTGGAAAAATAAGTGATTTTTTCACGTCTACATTACCCATTCAAAGGCGTACCGTATTCTGCAGGGAATGTAAGGAAATAAAAAATATATATTTTTTTAAATCATAAAAACTTTCCACATACATACATTATATGGGCTTCATTTTAGCATGAAGAATCAACCAAGGTTTTTCTGCAAATCGATAGCGCAACCTGATTTCATGTGATTATAAACAAATAATTATAATAGAACATTTTTAGTACTTATTCCACACAAATTTGCTTAGTTGTAATACCAATTGTTTGTCATTACTTGTATTTCTTACTTAACTTTTCATTAATATCACTGTTTTATTGTATTTTTTATCAGTTGACAATGCTCGCCATGAGCGAAACCGGTCCTGATCCAACAAATTTTATGTGGAATAAGTACTATTAAAAATATATTGTTTATAATGCCACTCCACCAAGTATTGACAGTGAACGAACACCTTAAAAATTTAAAATATTATAGCTTAATATTTTTTTATAATCTATGATAGGGATTTTATTTTGTCTTAGAGTCCGTACCAAATTGATAAATAAAAAAGAATAGATTTTAATTTCTAGCTACTGGTTTTTTAAAATATATTTTTAATATAACGAAATAGCATTTATATTTCGTAGAAAATAATTAAAATAAAGACAATAGGAACATATTTGTGTAGATTCAATGTTATAATGCCCGCTATTATTTTTTGAGTTTTCGATTGATTGTGCTTTATTCTCAAAACAAATGTACTAGCGATAAAAAGAGCACTATAGGTACATATATACACGTCGCTGGTCAAAGCGAGAACGAACTGTGCTCAGATGGTTCATGGCCTGAATTAAATGAAGAAACGCTGCATAGAGCTAGTGGTAGGAAAATTCCTTATATGTGATTTATGTTAAAATAAGGATTGACTTAGTGTACGGCCTGAGTGGCAGCGTTTTTTTTTTACAGCGTAGCGTACAGCACGTCAAACAAAAACGCTTTAAAAAACGGCGGAGTCAGGTTCGTCAATTACCTGAGCCAATGATGTCACCTGCATTTACGTAGCACGTGTTTGTCTGCTGCGCTGTAAAAAAACGCTGCCTCTCAAGCCTCACAGTATTCTGAAGTCTGAATTTCTTTGAAATGTTAACATTTTTTGAATGACAGAACTAATAAGTAAATATTTCATGTTGCGATGGAAACAATAGACATAGCAAAATCCATAAAAAACGATGGCGGTATCAAAATATTGACTAGCCTTGATATAACGTTACTCCAAAAATAATATGCAATTATAATTATTAACTGATATTAATGAAATCTTTTGTGCCTATTAATAAGTTTATACGTGAAGAACTTTCTAAGACACGATATTGCAAAAAAGAAAAGTTAGTCTGTATTATTATAATACCTTTGATATGGGATAATATCGGTGTTACCACACTAGTTTATTCCCTGTAGTGCAACTTGGAGATTTCCTCAATCTAATCAGATAGTGAACGTGCTGTGTGGCTATTACATGATATGCGATGCTAAATTGCAGCCATCAAAGTTTCTTGGGAACTGTTCCACATATCTTGTTAAGTAGATGTCGTTTGAAGTAGAATTCGCATCGGAAGTTTTTGAAACATCGCAAATATTGATCAAAGCATATCGGTATCGATTGGTATTCCTTTATGTTACAATGCAAATTGATGCATGGCAATTTTGATCGTACGACAAATAAAAGTGAAATTTAAATAAACAAAAAAAATAATTATAGTACTACTTCCACATATATTGTATATCGGTCAAAAATAATTATAGTACTACTTCCAAATATATTGTATATCGGTCAAGACCAGTTTTACTCACAACACAATAAAAACGAGTACACCGTCCATAATTGATGGAAAGGATATAAAAAAATAATAAAACATTTTTTTGTACCAATTCCACAATTAATTTATTAAGGTCATACAAAAGTAGTAAAGAAATATAATAAAACAATTTTTTGTATGTACCTACTTATTTCGTATATATTTTTTTTTGCGTATAGATTGATTGACTTATCACAAGCATTTTCAAATGATTATAATTAGTTGAACATGCACATGATGACTGGTCTTCAACCGGTTCTGATCTCAATACATTAACTGTGGAATAATTACAAAATATGTTTTAATATTTTTTAATATGTTGCTTTTCATATTTTCGATGGATTCGGCGGTAACTTTGTGGAAGTTCATTTTAATATAAAATTTAAAATAACGTTAATTATTCCACGTATTGTGCGACTGACTGTGACATGTGTTTCGCCTCTTTCAGTTCATTACTTAAGCAAACTTTGCGATAGTAAGTCTGAAGATGCCTCTGAAATAGGCGAAACACGTGTCACAGTTAGTAGCACAATACGTGGAATAATCAAGGTTATTTAAAATTTTATATTATGTTGATTTTCCACCAAGTTTTGACAGTGAACCCCTTAAAAGTGACGAAAGTAGTACTCTACAATTCTGCTTTTTTATTCAAATATAATTTATTTCTACAAAGAATTGACAGTTAAAACCTTAAAAGTGAAAGGTGATAGCAATAAATATAACAACAAAATTATTGGTTGAATTTATATCTTTTATGTTCAGCAGCAATTTTATATTCGTATTTACATGTTTTAAATCGAATGCTATTTTTATGCGTTTGGATTTCCTAAGGCTTTACGCCTACGACCAACCCAGTAGGACTCATTCCATACTCTCTTCGTATTGTCAATACATTTGTGCGATGCTATCCTATAATTATACTGATAGCTGATGTACACCATTTATGATGGAACAGTTTTTTTTTTAATAATTTGTCCATTTATACAATTTATTGACATAAACGGAATAACTAAGTCTACAATATTGGAAGTATATAAGAAACGACAGTGTGGCTTAAAGTTTCAATATTTTTTTATTTTAAGTCAAAACTTGATTGACGACAAAGTCTTTCGTTAGTTACCACAAAGGTCGTTCCGTCATATTTCATATACCAGTGCTTCCCAACCTGGGGTCCGCGGATATTTGGTGGTTCGCAGGTTTTTCACGGTTGTCCGCCAAAATTTTCTCGAGAAGAGTTGATCGATATGAGATGAGATAATTTGCTTGAAGTAGAATATAATGAAAAATGTATTTCAGAATTTTGAATAAGGCGACAGCAAGAATACCCGTCTATTGCAAAAAAAGCCTAACCCTTATTCCTTTTGCGACTACATTCACATGTAAAACAGCGTTTTCATCATAACTTTTGATAAAAAAATAAGCATAGATCATGCCTTTCCACGAAGACTTTGGAAGATTTCTTGCGAGTAATTCTGCAATTGAACCAGATATTGATTTGTTGTGTAAAAACATGCAACCACAACCATCTCATGAAAATGTTTTGTGAGCTTCATGCTACGTAGAGTTTTTCTTTTTATTTTTTAATTTTTTTTAAGTAAGTAACTATTCTTTGTGATAAAATATTATAAACATGCGAAATAAAATTTTTACATTACAAATTATTTTTTTCAGATTTAGAGGTCCGTGGCATGAAAAAGCTTGAGAAGCACTTTCATAGACCATGACCACATCGTATGTGAAGCATTTGACCATAATGCGGCGCCTCCAGAATTCTCTGCCATTGCTTCTTCCTATGGCACATGCCATTAGCTTTCCGTTCCGCCAAACAACAACCTGTGAATAGGACTTGATGACCGTCCAAGACGTCGGAATCCCAATGGTTTAAATAAAGGGCAAACAGGGTAGACATTACATAAATATGAACGACGATTATGTATACTTGTACGTCGTTAAAGATATATTATACAGAAGTGAGCAATCAAATAAATTTATTCGCATCCTCAGTGTCGTTGATTCAGAGAATACAGATATCTTTTTTCCGTCGTTACCTCGTATGGCTATAAATAATCCGAGTTGTATAAGATAAAATATGAAAAATTTATAAATAGAGATGAGAAAGTTTATCACAACGTTCATTGAATATTATAGTGCCATCATATCTGAAAATTCATACTATTATCACTTTAAAGGTGTTAACTTTCAATACTTGGTGGAATGGCATTATAATAAAAATAATATAACTTTTTTAGTAGCTACTTATTCCACATTAAATTTATTAGATCAGGACTGGTTTCGCTCGTAGAAAGCGATTCGAGCGAAACCGGTCGTAGCGAACGGGGTAGTAATTATTAAGCTACAAATCACTAACTAATCAATTTTTCTAGAATACATGTTGTGATATCGTTTTAATTAACAAAATATGCCGTTATATGTAGTTCAGTAAAAGTAATAAATTATGGATTTTGACTGAGAGTGCTTGATGAAATTTCAATATCAAATCTGAATTGTTTGAATTTTGTACTTTTTCATGAGTTTTGTCGCTATCGACCCGGCTTCGCCTTTCAGCATTTTCAGGCATTTCGAGTGCACTGATGTACTTGAACTGGGTCGTTAGCGATAAAACTCACGAAAAGTACAAAATTCAAACAACTCAAAAGAAGTAATAAAGTGAAAGAAAATAAAAGGTCACCGTTTGAGCACTCCTTTGACACTCCATCTGTTGTATTATACAGATGGTTAGGAGAATGATATCATGTAAAGTACTTAAATAAGCTGAGACGTCAAAATCCAAGCGAGCAAGATGTCAATGTCACAGAAATTTCTGCTTTTCCTGTACATTTAAGTTACATTACCAAGAAAAGAACAATAGATCGCCTTGTCGATTGACATTTTATTTTAATATAAAATAACTTTGATTATTCCACGTATTGTGCTGTGTGCGTAACTTAGACACGTGTTTAGGCATCTTCAGACTTACTTTCGCAAAGTTTTCTTAAGTAATGAAGCAAAATTGATTCGAATATTTTAAAATGATAAAATTACAAAATGGAGTTTGGGATTTTTCCTTTTTACTGAAACCAAGGAGAGGGCTATAGAATCAAAACAAAGCAAACAAATTATTATACTTCTAATGACGTTAGCATTACAACATATTTACTAATGAGATGCAATTCATCAGATAGGTTTGGCTTAAACCGTTTAATTAGAAATAATCTAAGCAGACATTTTATTTATTTAAGAAACAAAAAATGATTGAATGAGTGTTTGAAAGAACCGTCGATCGTGCAACTGAATGGATCAAACCCAAGAGGTTTGATGATTGATTCGAGTACCAAATTGGCGTTAGAATATTTCATTTAAAAATGATCCTTGTTGAAAACACAATGAATGTACTCGAACACGTGAAAACAAAACAGGTAAGGTCGTAATGCAAACTAATGATTAAACAATTCGAAATGACCCTTTATAACTTATATAACCTAACCTATCCCCTCAGTAGTTAAAATCAATAATTTTAGCTTTCCCAATTACATTTTAATGATTTTTGTAATCCAACGTAATTGAACGAAAATATTCAACTCTTGATTGTTTATGTAAATATTTTCCCCAATTATAATTTGTCGTCATTAATATCAAAATTTTATTCAACACACAATTATACGATGCGTCTTTAACGTAGTGGTAATATTAAAATTATCTCGTTTTATTATTATATTTGTTTAAAAAAAACGATTTAAACTGTTAAATTTCTGTCGATTTGAGTAATTCTATTTACATAAATAACTGAAGATTGACAAATCCCGTGTCGTCAGTAACAAATTTCACAAATTTAGAACACAAATTTAAAAAAAAAATAATGATATGGAGAGGCATTATCAAAAAATATATTCACTGTTAACATTCGAATCATCACACAACGGCTTAATTATTACTGTCGTATTAAATTATTCTAAAACAGATATTATATTTTAGATGACATCTTAGTCAAAATGTATAAAAATAATATTTGCATTTTATTTAAAAGTATTATAAAAGATAATGTAAGATCAAATGTAAGATATTCCACCCGCTTTCTCGTTTGTGGGGAGCGAATGTCGAGAGCGCGGAAATTTTTTAAGAAACACAATTAAAAATGGCCGGTTATGTAAACTGGCGGGATATGCAAGTGGCCAGAACAAAAGTCATTAAAAGAGAGATCACGATGGAAAGATAATATTTATATTGCATTATCTTTCTCCTCTTTTAACCATTTAAAATGTTACAAAAAATTTGCACATTTTCAGTTTCCTTAGAAATACATCTATTGTACGGCTACCTTATCCATAAAAGACATCATTCTGCCAAAGGACGATTTTCTTGGTTTATGCTGGAGCTACTGAAGTATGGACAGGCTAGTGCTATAATTCCTGTTGACAATTGGGGGAAGGAAATGAGATGGAAAATCATTACTTGAACTTTTTAGCATCAAATATAATTCCTTTAAAAAGTAAACAAACAATTTCGTTCGCTATTTTGCGAGGAAATACTTAAAAAAAAAATAATATTTCAGTTTTCACCACATCAACTTTATTGACATTGTCGATATTCAAATATTACTGTGTTTGAGGCATATACCTATTTACATCACAAAACCATATTTAAAAAAAGGAAATGTGAGGTTTTTCGCAATAAAAACAGTTGCAGTTCTGCCAAAAACAGGATCAAGCGAATTTGTTAAATTTATTTTCATTAATATTTTTTTGGCTTAAATATTATAAAATTGCTTTGAAATAGTGTCGATTTGCAAAAACAATTTAGAGCTGGCGTAAGAAATATCGACCTTTTATAAATAGCAAACATAAAGTTAGTTGTTTAAGGAGAATTAAAAAATAGGTAGGTATACTTTTGATATTTTATGAGCCAATCTTTTGGGTTGCTTAAACCTAAAAATATATAAACAGAAAATTATTGAGATAATTAAAAAAAATTATTAGTTTAATCAGTTAAAATACAGTGCTTTATTATCATAGTTTTTTCATGTGTTTGAAATATCAATATGAGTATTGTAAAGTTCACATATCTTTACCTTACTTTGAAAAGGTTCTAATTGAAATTTTTGCTTAAAATTACATTTTGGTCGGAAAAATTGTATTTACCGCATTATATTAGAATTATCTAAAGTTAAATAAAGGTGTTAGCAGAATTCCAGAGTTGCACTGCATCTGAACACTTACAAAATTTATTTGACAAAGTTTCAAGATTGTCATCATTATTTCCATCATTAGATCTTCAAGATCATTATTTCTTTGAGTTGTTAAAAAATATGCTTAAAATAAGTAATTTGAAACATTTTTATTTGCTTGAATTTTTTCAATCGAAACTTCAAACGCTCATTTCTCAAAACAGTGTCAAGAGCAGTTAGAACCTTTTCAAAGCAAGGTGTCGATTTGGATCATTCAAAAAACTAAATGCCCATATATTATGGTATATATGTACATGCATAAATTATTCAATATACAGTTTATGAGCAGTAAAATAATCGTTAATGACGATTACCTTTATGTCAAAACTGCTAGCTAATCAGTTTTACCTACTGTATATAAGATTACACATGTAGTGTATTTAAATACAATTAAACTACACAGATAGAGTTGTAGACGTTTTATTATTACGGCTAAGATTTGTATGAAGAGACAGGATAAAATCCCACGGCATTACTTTGATTTGGATTCCACGTACTTAAGTCGCAGAGTACTACATTGCGACGCCTTGTGAGATGTAGAAATATGCCGGGAACGTATGAAAGCTATTTATACGATCTTACGTAGGAGCGCGTTACAAAAGCAATCGCAAACGTGAGAAATACGTCCTGTGGCTTCCTTCACGTTTTGTTAGCTGTCGGCAGCTGGATGCCTCTACTAGGCAAGCAATGCGAGTAACGAGTATACAGATGATCACAAAATCTGACGTGATATCTAGATTGCCAGGAATTTGGGCTTACGTTAAACCCATGGACTGTATATTATCAATTTAAACACTCTTTATTTATTGTTTTTTTCAACCATTGTGAATATTTTATACCGATCAGTGAATTTAGTTCTGATTAGGCATTCCAACTATTTGTCATCATCAACTATTCGAATATCGAAGAGTAAAACTTAAATATTTTAGCCCATTCGTGAAACTCAAGATTATGATAAGATGTTGTTAGCACCCGAGCTGGGTAAAGGCAAAAAGACCCACTACCTGGGATACTAATAATATTTTACTATCAGTAAGTAAGTATAAGTAGTAAAGTACTAAACATGTTTTATTATACTACCTAGAGTATTCATAATTATTTTTTAAATATGGAGAAATTGTGATTTGATCTTTCGTTGTCGTAATGTATTTAATTAAAAATTATTACGAATTCTATTTGGATATTTTCCTAAATATCCGGATATCGAATATTTAAAAAAAGGGCCAAATATATCCGGATATCGAATATTCGAATATCCTAGTTGGAATCCCTAGTTCTGATCATTTAGATTGTGAAATATGTATATAAAAAAAAAATGTTTTTGTAATTGATTTTATCAAACTTCAGTATAAAACGAAATGCGTCGCTTTTGGATCGAATAATTGATGTCCAGTGAACGAAAAACACTAACGCAAAATAATACATTTTCATTTTTATGCATATCTATAAAGTCACTTTAAGATGATCATAAATAAGAATTTAGATTAATAAAGAAATTCTTCAACATTATAAACGTTTTTGTTATTTTCTTCTACGCGCCAAAATTTATCTCAATTAAATTTGAATCCCATCTTGGTATTTCATGTTTTATAAGATTAAAGTGCTAAGATTGTTTTACGTTTGTTAACGATATACAAATACCGTCATCTCAGTACTTCGGTTCTGTCAATTTACTGTTACGCGAAGGGTTACGCACTGACATTGATTATTTTGTGTTTCCAGGAATGCTATGAACGAGTTTGCAGCCGAAATTTATTTCCAGCAAGCAACTCAAATTGATATGAAAAAACCGAATGCGAATGCCAGATAATATTGACTCGCCTAGATATAAAATAAATGCATTGTGAACTGAAGTTTTATAAAAATATATTAATAGCTTGTTGATAAAAATTCCATTTACACAACGCTCAGGAATATGTGATAAACAGGAAAACCCGCCACTTATTGAATAGTTAAGGAGAAAGACGATATCTATCCTAATCAAGCTATTTTACTATCTATTATCGAGTACTATTTCTTTTAATTTTCGGTGAAGAGTCATTATTTTAAAATTTACAAACCGAACTTGAAAATAAAGATATTAAAGTTAAAGTACTAAAAAATAATAAGACATTTTTTTTACAGATTATTCATTAAATTTATTTGGATCAGGACCGGTTTCACTCATCGCAAACATTTTCAACAGTTTTCAATTTTCACCTTAAGTTTGATGAAGTTAAAATTATCGACTGAAAAATTTAAGTTATTTAAACAATAATGTACAAACCAGTATAAAAACTAACAAATATAACAAGTTTTTGCGATCCTCGATCATTTGTCTACGACAAATGTTCCATGAGCAGTAATTAGTTTTTATTATTTTCCATTAAACCAGTTACTGTGAAGAGACACAAACAGGAAGCACAAGAAAATTCTAAAATTCTCTAATAAATGTGCGCAAGAATTTTTCTAGAGCACCGAAAGAGGAAATAACGAATCGAGTTTATAAGGAAAATTATTATGTTAATGTTGTGGAATGAGAGTGTTTTCTTTCATTACGGCCAACTTCATCATAATACGTTCTGAAAAGATTTTTGAATGTGTTTAAAAGTATCACCCAAACAACCGCATCCTCTCTTTGCCACATTATCTTCTGACAACATCATTTGGCTTTTGAAATCTTAAAGTTTATTAGGGAATAAACACAATAAGGGTCTCGTTTTAAGAGCGGGTAATTGAAAGTGAACATTACGCTGAAGAGATATTTTATAGTATGTTTATAAGGAAATATATATAAACACATACAGTGCATATTATATACTTTGAAGTATGTTTTTATCAACGTTTATAGAAATTAATTATCCACAATGCTTTAAAACAAAACTTGATACACATATATATTCTTACAGACACCGACTTATTCTTATATTATTGAGAATCAAATACGATCTCGTTACCAATCTTTGTTTTTAAGATTTTAATATTTTCACAACCGAGACATGCTAATCACGTTGTTTATAAAAAGTTATGGAAATTATTCAATTTGAATCTATTAATGGACGGATATTTTCGCTTATACAAAACATCATAATTTAAAAAAGAAAATCGTTGTAACTAAAAATAATCATTTGCACAATTTTATCAATATTAGTTCAGTCAGAGGAGAAAAGAAGGTCATTCATAATATTAATTTCCAGACATTTTAACGAGCCAACCTATAAATAATTATTTATTAGAATTTCGTGCACTATACATAGCCGAAGTAATTGATCGTAGCACGATACATTTTTTAAATATATATAAGCATAAACTAATAAATTTAAACCTTAAATTAATTAAGTTTCCTAAATTTGAAATTAACTATATTCTAAATGGAAAATCAAAAAAATAACTCTTAGTGATATTATTTATGTAAAATAATTTAGGGCTTGAACGATAATGAATAATTTATTTATTTGTAATTCAATATTTTTGAGCAAAACTGTGTGCAATTAATTATAAGCTTTAACATACCAGAAAAGGTATACTAGTTGAATATCTTATAATCTTGTTGATTTAACTTGAGTTTGTATTGATTGAGAAATACAATTAAAACACAAATATTGGGTATATATTTTTATTTATTTGAAAAGCATACACGAAGAAGCCAATGATCCATATAATATGTATCTTCTCAATTCAAAGATAGGTTCATACAAAATACAAAAAAACACTACATTGCTGATCTGACACATTAGTAAATTAAATTGGATTTTGTAGCAATGTCCATTCATTCAATAAAGCCTGAAATATTTTCAGATTAATCGAATTGAAGCTAGACCAGTTTAAACGAAAACACCTGTGACATCACCAACTTCTTACTAATATATCACATTGGTATATGTTTTCGAGCAGCATGCGCTATTCAAACAAGAATATTCATATTAACCGAAATCTGCTATGTGTATTGGAAAACGCAAGCGTGGAAACGGTTAGCTCGGATGAGATTTCCTTAAATTCTGATTTTTCCTTACAATTTTTGTAGAGTTACTTCAACCGAAATCGCATTGTAGATGTTTATATGATTCTAAAATAACTTCGTTATATGAATAATATGTAGGTGACAATAATTGATTGCTAGAGTTAAATAAGTAAAATCATTGTACATTTTGTAATAATTTTACTGTGCCTAAAGGATACTTTAACATGACAATAATTGTAAATTTACCCTTATTATATTGGAAATTCGAATTGAATCATTCCATGCTTGCACATATATTGTCACTAGTCACTACTAAAGACTCCAATTTGAGTATCGAATACTCGATACTCGAGTATTTCGAAGAATACTCGAGTAATACTCTTAATGAACTAAATTAAACTCATACTCAAATTTGAGACGTTTAATTCTCTATTATTTTTGAAATACATGTTTTATAAATTGAAATAAATGTATTAATATATATTTTAGTATATCTGAAACTTCTTGAGTATACTCGAGTAGTTGAGATGTGAAGTAATTGGAGTCTATAGTCACTACCTATTTCAATTGAATCCTTACAAATCGCCAGTTTCAGTCTATTCCTTTGCTAAAGGAGATAAGCATTGTTTTATGAAGATTGTTTTTTTTTAATATTCATTTGATTTTTTCAAGTCAAATTACCAAAATAATCAGAATTAATGTTTCGTTTTGAAAATACAATTAACATTACCTTGAGATGATGAAACGTAATTAGTTTAACATTTTTCCTTTTATATATCTAGTTTAAATCAATTATGGCATAATATGATCGTCATAAATAGTTATATGTATACAGATTGTCCTCGACTTACGACCGACATACGTTCCTGGACTTTGGTCGTAAGTCGAATTTCATACAAAATATCTATGTATGTACTAGTTATTTAATAAAAAATACAAACCCTGTCTACCAATATTGTATCGTAGTTCATAGATACCTAGAGAGATAGCTACAGACTGAAGATTTCTGTTCAACGTTATTCAATTGCTCCAATTCTCTTCTTGGCTAAGAAATACTTTTTATGAATGCCAGGGTATCTAAAAAGATGTAAAAATAATAAACTAGATAATACTGAAGAAAAAAGAACGAACTAAAATACTGGTTTCGGTTTGTGGGAACTAATTATTAATCCCGTAGAGGTTCTACGGGATTGGTAATTATTTTTAACAAGATAATGAACAAGGCAATGAAATAAAATAAAAATCGAGTCATTATCTACAGTTTAAGAAAAACACATCTAATGAAAATAGCCACGGGAAATTTACAACACGGTTAACAGCTGATCGCGTAGAAAATTGGCAATAGTGAAAATGGCAAAACTTTATAGTTAAATCACCCGTAGAAAAAGAGGATCGGGTGTAATTTTAAATATGTATACGTTTGGAATTAATAAATTCTTAGTGGTCAGATAAGATTTGTTGTAAAATTTACCGAAAATGTGGTCCAAGTTAACCGGTTTTCAGGTTAAGCCAACCATACGGTATATTAGCTCTTTTTGAAATATTTTGTTAATTTAAAATGCCGAGAATAAAATGTTCTCTTTTATTGATCGCAACGCATTATTTGGCACTTGAATATTTACCTAAAACAGCGAAAATTTGTCGATGTTAAAATTAAGCATTATATAAATACTTACATATTAAAATAAAACATGTATACATATATTTTTTTACTGTTAAATTTATATTTATTTATTAATACAAAATAAAATATTTACTTTATTAATATTTAAAATCTTTCGTCATCTCTACTTATATAAGTAAAATCCATTGGCTCATCATCAGTAGTAGTTTTTTTTTTTAAACATTTACAATTTTAGTTGGGTTGTTTGTTGTTTTCTTTCCTTGTACATTTCTATGTAGCAAGCAAGATCTTCCTGAATACGGCGGTTTATAATCATAAATCTTTCGTTATCCGAATCCATTTTTGCTATTTTTTGCATTACTTGGTCAATTTGAAGGAACGCTGCTTCCATTTCTTTTAATAAAATTTTTTTTGGAGATTCCAAGACCATTTCTTTTTTTTAGTCTCTTCAACCTTTTGATTTTCAATGCATTTTTCTATAAGTTGGTCTATTTCTTCACGATCAATATTAATCATTATTGCGTCATCTTTGTTTACGCATGAATCAGGGTTGACAAAAGCGCACTGTGCAATTCGCAATGCATTTAAAAAAAAACATGCTATTTTTTTTGGTCGTAAGTGCAAATGGTGCGAAGTCAAGCCGTCGTAAGTCGAACCGTCGTAAGTCGAGGACTACCTGTATTTGCTAATTCTGAAGACGTGATACCCAGACGGCTTATAAGTATATAACATAAGCCTCTTGAAACTAAATACGTTGCTATTTTTTACCGTATTATAAAAAAAAAAAATATCCTAAGTAAATACGTGTCTTGGTTAGCGTAGTTGAATTGAAATTTATATATAGTTTCAGCTTTAGTATATTACTTGAAAATTTTGTGAATAAAATAAACGTTTTTATCTGAAGCAAGTTTCGAAAGTTTAAACTTTTGACGCGTCAAAAACCAACAACTTAGGCACTTGGAAAGCTTTGTGAAATACTTTTTGCTCACACTGTTTAACTCTTTGGGAGCTGGCGGAATTGGAAAAACTTTAACGTATGCCTTCTGTCTCCGCTTTTTGACTGCCACCTTTTCTATTAAACGGTAATATGACTTACTTATTTAACTAATAAAACCCTTTTTAGCGTCGCAAGTTAAATGGTTTCTTTAGTAAGAGAGTAGCCATTCGTTCAAATGTAAAGTCTTAGAAAAGTGTAATATAAATAGATGAGCAATCTTCTCTCAAATATATTACAAAACTATACATCATGTACATAGCAGTGTGAACAGTGAGGGGGTAAGCAGATTTAGCTATATTAATATATTATTTGTAAAACTAAAACAATTTGCTATTTTTCCACCGTGTTATAATGGAGTTCTAGTTAATGTCATTTCAATCAATGATTTTTAGATTACTTCACAATCCGACTGTTTTTTTAATCGAAAAATGGGTGACTGAAATATTTAAAAAATAAATAAAACATTGTTTTGCGATAAATTGAAATATTCCACTAAGTATCTTGTTATTTTAAATACTTTATTGAGAGTAAATGTTTCCCATGTAAGAAAAAATATTAAGTGGAAAAATGTTGTTTTCAAAGAATTGATAGTCAATACTCGTAAAATACTCTAGTTGATTATTTGATACTGTGGTGTTGAAAAGTTGAGAGATCCCATTTTAATCTCTCTTTATTTCATTTATTTAAAAATATCTAGGGTTTTAGTTGGTTAGCCGTTAAACCATAATTATTTCATCGGTAACAAAATGGATCAGTGTTTAGCTGTGGCGTTGATATGGTACAAATCTCCACCAGTAAAATATTTATTATGTCAGTCCACCGTTTTCAGCAATAAAAAACAACACAAATATCAACAAACAAGGTCAATTAAGGAACAATGTTGACAATGCATAGGTATGATGTGATACTATATTTAATAATGAATGATAAAGTCAACCTGTGATGTGGGGATTTGTGTCCCACGGCGTAAAAAGCTATTGAAAAATGCGTCAATTTCACAAAGTGAAAAGCCATTATTCGCATAAAATATTAAACAAAAATGTTTGAGTAAATTATTCAGTGTCGGTGACGTCATTACAGCTCCCCTCGAGTGTTGTATAGCAATGTGTCATATTCACATGAGAGTTTTCACAACTTCTCTTGTCGTATGGAAAACTATGGGCACGGTGTTGCCCCACGAAATATGTTTTTGTCACATTACTTGCTCCGCGGGACTGAATAAATCATGGTTAAAGTTAAACAACATGTAGCAACACTAATGTCTCCGTGACAACATTGCCGTTTCGGCGAATTCATCTTCATGAACGCACAGAGTTTTAGCCCGCTGTACTGCTTATGATTTTAACGGATCAAATAGAGGTAAAACGTGAGTAGTTGTTATTTGACGTAACCTCGTAAAATTTTTAGCGGAAATGATTTCCAGCGTATCCATCACATAAATGAGAGCACGAAACCTTGTTGAATATTTTTTTTATGTTTTTATCATAACAGCTAAATTACTTTTATGTATCGTGGAAAAGCTTTTGCCATACGTCAAAAAATGTTTTTATGTACGTTTCAATCAAATTTTCTACTCATTTTTTTATTATTTTTATTTAATGTATCAGTCTCTCTAAAATTATGTTAATTATTCTTCTTCAAATTAAAAAAAAAATTGCAGTACTGCTTACGCCAATGAGCCAAATATTCTTATTTGTGAAAGTCATACGAGATTAACTCGATGGTAAATAATGTATCAGCTGTGCACACAATCAACGATAAATAACATAAACCCAGCCCAAGATCTCTTTTTTTTCAATTGACAAAATCTGACCTAGCCGGGGATTGAACACAGGCCCCCTGATTGCTAGGACAAAGATCTTGCCACTAGACCACAGGGACCGACATTTCATATGAAACATTTATCCAAAAAATTCGGTTTGTAATCTTAGTGGACACGATTATTGATTTCGATTGTGTTATTCACGGGCTCGAATTCAGGTACTAACAGGTTTGTTTTTAAATGTATGAATTTGTGCGATATCTAAATTTTCTCCCACTTATCCTATCCTATAAATAGATCGTTGAGAGAGAGAATAAATTTTAGTAATTTTGTCGCCTTATATTCATCTCATCTCAAAAAATAGAGATTGAGTGACAAAATAACATGCTGCTCATGCAGACGAACAAATGTTAAATATTTTTTAAGCTAAGGTGTTTTCAAGAAATAAGATATTGCATAAATACAGAGCTATTTATAAACAAAAAACCAAGAAGCCAAGTCTATATGATATTTTTTAATAAAATTCTGTATGGTAAAAATATTCACGCTTACGATAACGATACAAACTGCTTTTTTTTAATACCATGTTTTTTACGAGAATTGATTGTTACTGCGTGACCCTTCAAGCTCATTCCTTCAATTCAAATGCCCGAAGATGCCGAAAGGCGAAAACGAAACGTTTGTCGTACTTATTAATATTTTAAGATAAGGACCGGCTTCGGTCGTCGCGATCATTTTCAAGAAATAAGATATTGTACATAAATAAAGAGGTATTTATAAACAAAAACCAAGGAAGCCAAGTCTAATACAAAAAAATGTTTTATTATTTTTTAATAAAATTCCCATGTATTGACAGTGAACAACTGAAAAGTAATTATACTTTAAATAGAGTTATTAGCTGATTCTTTGACTTTTTGATTGTTAAATTATGTTAATATGGCTCGAAATAATGTAAAATGTGATTGAAAATCATTAATTGTAGCGCACACGGTGCACATATTTTGCCACACCGGTTAATTACAGCGAAAAATATTGGAACTTTTAAATTACGTAATGTAATACATATAAAATTTTCGACCGATTCTCGTTAAAATAGCGACACACGAAACCACATTTTTTCACAATTCGGTTCGGTGATAATTTATATTTTTAATGGAGGATTTCCAATAATTTAGAGTATAATTCATTTATATAATATGGAAGTTTCAAAAGTAGGCAATTATATCGCAAATATTCCCGTTTGTATTTTTTAAAGAAGATTTTCTTCTTTTATGAAGATGAAACAGATAAGATTTAGGTTATTGATTGAATTGATATTTACTTGGTAGAAATCCATTATAACACGGTGAAAAAATATCCATGTATTTTAGTTCTATATGGAATTGTTTCGGGTAAGATAATTCAATTTGAATGTTAAAATTTTTAGATTATCATTTTTTTATTCAATAAAAACATTGTGTCACTGCACAATGCATTGAAAAATTATAATATACATAGAAAAAATGATGAAAATAGTTCTGTATGTGTATATTTATGTAACTTTTTCTACTGTCAAATAAACCAATCGGTTTTAAATATTAGGTGCCTACCTTTTTTATAATTAGTAATTTTTGTTGTATTTATTCGATAAAGCGATTCGTTAATGATTTTGAGCACTCGGGATTGTTCCCAAGATAAATAAGCATGTTGTGATTAGTGGAGAATGTTGAACAAGGGATTGGTCGCATTGTTTTCTAAGCTGATTATTGGATACCCTCAATATATTGTCTTTAGTCGTGGATGGATTACGAAGCTCTTAATTAATGAACTAAACAGAATGACAACATAATAACAATAAAAAATAATACATCATTCCTATTACTAAAAATAAGAATATTATTCAGTAAAATATTTTATTTACACATATCAGATTGATTGTTTCATAAATTAACGCAGTTATAAAATATTTTCAAATAATTTGTTTCAAAAGTTTGCACAAAAAACATTGCTGGGTTAATATCATTCCAAGAACGTACTCTATAAAAACTCTCAATGCTTGATGTGTTGTTTGATTTATAAGTGTTATTGGAATCGATGAGTATCACATTTTCCGTTATAATCATAATAAAATATTCCACGTGAAGGATTTCAAAAATTCACCGGATCAAAGCTGATTTAATCAGATAAAAAAAGCATCCATAGAATTGTAAAGCCTACGTACAACATGTGCAATATCTTACGCTAAGAGGAAAGGAATGTTATGTTATAAAAAAAACTGTACGTGTTATGGTTTGTCGCCACTGTTAAATGAATACGAACGGGGCTTAAAATCGATTTGAACTATGTTTTACGCCGTTTCATGAATTAGGAATCTTCTTCTACAGACCACTCAGATAAAAAAAAAATATATTGATCTTTAAATTTACTGTGGTTTATTTCAGTAATATAGTCGTAATTTATAACTTACTAAAATATAACTAATAAAAAACACATCTCGCAATTTTTGATTTCGAATCATTAAAAGTTTTAATGAATTTGATATTTGAAAGTGTTTATTGAATACGCTGTGAACCTTTCATTCAATATTTTGGAATATTTTTGGAGTTTTGTAGTTTTTTGTGGGAAATACGACACCGAGTTCTATTTGGTCTTATGTTTGTTAATATATTGAATAGATCGAGCTTGAAGAGAGTTTTATGCACAAATTTATTTCATTATATAGAATGAGTCGTATAGTATCAAAGTAGAACTATCCACTTTTCGACATTTCGAGAAAAATACGAAAATCGTTTTGTCGGTTTTTTGAGTGTGGTTTATATTTTTCCATATTAAAACAGCATATAAAAGCCTGAAAACTTAAATTTGTTTGAGCGGACATATTGCAACATCACTTAGGACAACTCTGTGATTGTTTGAAATGTACATATGATTGACCAAACCATTATAATTTTGCTCAAAAATCGTGAACCGTTCTGATTTTATAGCAAATTTAATTTTCGTTTATGGTTTTATAGGTAGGTTTTATAGGTGCACCACATGTGCATGATTTTTATACAAATACTAGTATTGCTACCCGGATTTGCTCGGACCAGTTTGGGGTTATGTTCACCTCGGCGCGTAAATTCAGACGGGCCAAGTTGAAACAACTTTTTTCAAAATTCAAAAGTCTAGGTCAATTAAAATGAACATTTCAGACTGGCATTGACATTTCACAGCCCCTTTTTCATATATTGACAGCCCCATTCTCGCCCATTAAAATGTCAAAATTTAATTGCTGTCAAAGAAATGTCAAATAATACCTTCACGTAAATAATAAACATTATTATTAATAATAAAAGCCGAGAAAAGTTCAGTAGAAGACTAATTTATTACATTTTGACTAAATGTTTTCGCCGATAAAAATTCAAACATATTTTATTTCATATTCGTTTTTATGGCAACTTAATGACCAACAATGCAAAAGGGAATTACAGACCCATAGACATACATACGCCGTTTCGGTTTTTATATAAGATTTATCATTAGGCATTACAGACTCCAATTACTCGACATCTCAACTACTCAAGTGTCGAGTAGTAAAATTTTAAAATACTCAATTATACTCGAGTAGTTTCAGATGTACCAAAATATATATTATTAATTCAAATTTGTTTTTATAACTATGATATATATGATTAATAAATAAGCTCATTTGATTTCATTCGTCCATTTATTTCAATTTATAAAACATATATTATTTAATCATTAAACGTCTCAAATTTAAAATTGAAAAACTCATTTATAAATAACGAGTGTTACCCGAGTATTTTTCAAAATACTCAAGTATCGAGTACTTTAAAATGGACGAGTGTTCTCGAGTATCGAATTGGAGTTTTTACTAGCTATGCACAAAATAATAATGTAACAGCATTAGTTCAGTTTCGAAAATATGTGATAATTCTAATTTTGATACTATACGACTCAAATATATTTTTTTGTACAACGGTTCAATTCTCTATAAATATACTCCTACGCAGTACTTATTGTCTGGCCATAAAACAACGATATCATAAACTGCCCAAGAAGGCCGTAAGTTGTTTGAAATCTGAAACGAACTTAGGACTTGTCTTCGATTGCTGTATTTACTGTTAACTAGTTCAGCCGTAAGCAAAGTGGGCAAAACAGTAAATCCATTATATTGTATCGTAGCCTTTAATTTATTCATTATGGTAATCTTGCGCCGCCCATTTCCTGCTCAAGATAATCGCTTTGGTCATACAAGTCTGCGTTTATAGCCCTAAATCGAGGAAACTTAATTCACCCAAGGCTAACTTAACTCATTAGAAGGCTTATTGAACAGTTGTAAGAAAAAAACCGGTCAAATTATTGCCAGTGAGAGCATTATTCTTTTTTTTATTCTAATTTGAATAATGTTGTCACGAGGGGTTGAACGGAAAATTCTTAGAAAAGTTATGTATTCTAGGCGACGTGTGTCATTTGCGTTTGAGCAATTAAATTTTGTGGGGCTTACTTTATTTTGACACATATTAATAAAATATTATATATTTTGAACATTTTAAATGTAGGTGCTTAATGGAACTTCAAAATCAAATAAAAATCGTTTGATGTTCGTACTATTACATGTATTTTTTCGCTAACGACCCGGCTTTCACATTACGGCATCTTCAGACATTTGAAGAGCACTAATGAGCCTGAACTGACGCGAAGTTAATTATTTGTAACGTGTATGTATGTATAGGAATAAAAGTACAATTGATATCATCGTAATCTGGAAGAATTGGCAAATGTTATGATGTTTATGACTGAATTGGATAGGTAATTCTTTAGGTATTTTAAATACCGACCGATGTGTGTAATTCGGTTTCTGATTTGTTGTCGTCAGATTCGTTTCTGGTTGGCCTTTGTTGAAAATATATTTTTGTACGATTCAAATAAATTTATTGAAAGAGCAAACAAATGTGGTTTACATACATACATTTACACACCAAATTATTTGAAATTCGTTGTTAAATATTACTAATACGTAGTCGTATTAGTATATTTTCGTAGAACTGTAATTTCAGAAATACATATCACAAATACCGAGCAAAGCCGGATGGGACCACTAGTATTACTAATAATACATTATTTGATTTATTTTGAAGTGCATTTTTCCATGAATTGATAGGTTTTTTGACGAGTGGTTCATCTAAAGTATTACATACATATATATTATTAAAATTATCGCATTGATTTTTAACAGGAGTAGTAATCTAGACATTCTAGACAAAACTGTGTAAATATAATTGAAAAATGAACCGTATTGGTAAAATATAATATTGACCCTAAAAAATTATCTATCTAATGTCAAGTGTGAAAGTTTGGCCAAATTTTAAAGCATTCTTTATATGCAAAACGACACTTCATGTTGAACATTATTACTATGATATTATTTTTGAGTTACTAATTAAAAATCGATTTGAGATTTAATTCAAAAATACCAAGTTCAATTGTATTTCGTTTATATTCTTAATGGTATATGTATGTGAAAAAATATTATTTTACACCTAAAACAATTTTGATGCGAGTCTGTGAAGGTGTTTAAGATTTCTAGTTCGGTTTGTTTAAAGAGTCTTAGTTTAAATCAAGGTAGATAGTTTCCTCTATTAAACATACAAAATTGTTTTCTTACCAAGGCAGGTCAGCCATGTTGACCCTAAGTAAACTCAGGTATTCCAGCTTACTATTTTCTGTAAAGTAGATGTCTATTATCGTAAGCACGAAAACTTTAGTATCGTTCTTGCCCAGGATATTACATGAATGCATAAAATATTAATAACTTCAAAGTGATTTTCAATGTTGCTTGCCAACCCGTTTATCAAAATTTTGTTCACCCTTACCACAGTAAAAAAAAGCGAATATACTTTACCGTCGTGTGTTTATAATTATAAACTGCGGTACATATTATGATTTTGAAACAAACACGCTAAATTGAAAATTTTGAGAACATAGAATGTCACTATTCAATGAATAAAGCCATTCATTATTTTACACACAAACTGGAAATTTTTTACGGCGTCAAACATGTTTGAATTCATATTAATTGAGAAAAACTCAAGATCAATCAGGATGAAAAAAAAATATTTTATCTTCCATCAACCATTAAATAATGCTTTGCAATGATCGGTGAAGGCGAATTTAAACAATAATTATGGGTTGCCGCAAGAATACATGACAATAACAGAGTATATTTGTATTGTAAACTTTACAAATAGTCGATTGTATTTTTTCTTCAAATCGGTAGCGTCGTGGATGAACATTTCTGGAACCAAACTGAAAATTTCATGACTCAGGTAGTATTACTGAGCGCAGAAGAATATAATCTCTATACTTGTACACGATAGCTAATGCGATATTAGTTATAAAATATTAATTGTACTTCTTATAAACTATAAATTAGTAATAAGCTTTCATCTTTTAAGTATGTAAGTCATTTTCGCTTCTTTGAGATTCAAGATTTTCTATCTTCCAACACATCTTTTGAATGGTTATCAGTAGCCTTCTATGACGACAGAATGTTTGAGTAGAAGAATTGAAATTTACTTTGTAGAAATTCATTATAGCACGGTGAAAAAATAGCCATGTATTTTCGTTCTAAAAAACTGACGGTTTACGCCTTCGTTGTTCTTAACACGGAGGAAGCCAACATAGCTATCAACTATATATTATATAATTGTTGCAGACGTAATATACAGTGGTATTTTTTCATCGTGTAAAGATTCAGTTTAATTCATCATCTTTAAGTCATACACAATCCAGGCTCATCAGTGCTCTCGGATTTTATAAAGTCCTGTTAAGTTTCTTGCCTCTTTGGCAAATACCTGACAAAATAAATCCACAATACCCCTAGTAAAGGGTCTTTTTATAAGGACGCTTAGTTTTGAAATGTAAATAAAACAAGTTGTTTGTGAGATTTCGACTAAATTTTAATTTCATTTGTAAGTATATTTTACGGCATTAAATATGGAATAAAGCATCAAATGTCTGCCAGTATCCATTCATTATAAAATGGGCCATGTCGCTAAAGTTGACTTTTTTGACAAATTTCGGTAAACTTCCAATTGCTCCAGAACCCAATCAGGCGTTGTCTGTGGTCGTTTACCTGAAGTTCCTTGGTTAGTTGGATTTTATACGGGTGCAGACATAAGGCCCGATTCAAAATTCGCCAAGTTGAAGTCGCAGAAAAGTCAAGTTCTTGTGAACAACGAGAAATAAGCTGCCTTGGGTTTTCCTGTACACTTTCACACACAGCAGCAATGTTTTCACCAGATATTGTATTTTGATGACGTACAGATAGGTGTTGGCCGATTATTTACCAAACTGGTTGACTCAAATTTGGCCACTTAACAATGTATAATCTACTCAGCAGGAGAAAGTAAAATATTTTGAGCGTCCCTATTGAAATACCCTTTATAAGTACAGCTAGTTAAGTATGTATTTAAAATCAGTTGAAAATACTCATCAGCTTAGCTGAATCAATATATATTATTGCAGAATATATACGATATGTAGGTTGTTTCATAGTAATGTATTAGCGTATGTCGTAATTATGTACGCGAATAAAGCCGGTATATATCATTTGTGCTTAGGCATATACATATCAGTGTAGGCATCATATTTCAACAATGAAGATTCTCTGAACTGAACGCTTATCAGTATAAATTCTCTGTGAAGCTTAATACAAGATCCTCCGCACAAGACGATACACAATATTTTTCAAATTGGTTTTCATAAATAAAACTTCACCTGCCAAAGTGGGAAATTGAGTGGTGAAAAAGAGGCTCTCCACTTTCAGGGGTGGGTGATTCCACACTATTTTCCATCACGTAATGTATAACCTTCAGTTTTTCACCATATAAGAAAACACATGTGGTCCCACCATAAAAAAAAACACTTCTAAGGAACATGATCCAGTTGAAAATTATCAAGTGTTTGTTTCGCTGTTTGTTCAAAAGCAGAAAATGTGTTTTATGTTTGGTATGTACATTATGTTATTTTGCGGAATATACTTTGTTAGCCTTCATTTAATGTAACTTCATATATCTTAAATATTTATATAAAGAAAATAAATCTACACATACGAAATATTACATATTAAATAAAATAAACAGGTAACATACCACTTGGTGAGAAATCATTTAATTTTGGTAAGCTAGATAAATCAATTGAGAGATAATGCTTATTTGGTAACGATTAATGCAAAAGTTTAAAGTCGAAAAACCAAAAAAATTACAGTATGAATGGTCATAAAAAAAATATGTGTTTAAAACTATTGTCAATATATCATATTGTGTCGTTTCAACTAGGATAAAAAAAAAATGAAAATTTAAGAAAAAAATGATTTATCATATGTACATATACGTATGTACGTAGATCTAGAGATTCTAGAGTGTGTACAACTAAAAATTATACAAACACTTTTTACAGGGCGTTGCTTCGATGTAATTTCTCAAATTAAACAACTACTAGATTGATTTTCATGATGCGTAGAAGAAGTTATTGCATTTTTAAAATAAAAACTTGTGGAATTTGTTGTTTTGCAGCAAATTAAATATCAACATTACTTGTACACGTTTAAGCTGTGAATCGTCGGCGGTCGTCGCCTCTTATTGGCTTGACGATCGTCCGTTTCATCAAAATTATGCATTTTATTTTAGTTACATAGCTTAATAGACACGAGAGTTTGAAAACAAATAAAACCAATCAGCGTATTGGCATAATATATATTCCGGTTGATTTTGCATTAGATACGCCTAAGTGAGATTCTCTCATTTATGAAGTCGACGCAAGTCATGCAAAGCGTTTCTGTTTTTGACAGTGGGCTTTAGTAATGGTCATCAATTAATAAACAGATATTAAAGGGAATTTGAGTTGTCAAACATACACAATTGTTGTATGCAGTTGCGGGTGCATGGTTACTACCCCCTCGTTCGAATACACGTCGACTATAAACATAAGCTTGCTACGAACAAGGTAAAAGGAAGCGAATTTGAATGAATTTGTCACATTTTATCGCACATGTAAACTTGGCGTGCGCATCATTTTGGTCTGACTGATTTCATCTTTCAAGCAAAATTAAAATGTGTTATTGTTTTTATCGGTAGCCACGTCTGCTCCGGTGATGTGTTGTCATTATTACACACCATCTAAAGACGCTTTTTTATAGTGGTTTAAAGCACGTATATTACGGAAATTATAAATGGTCATTGAAGTGGTTTCAAGTTCAAATCGAAATGTAGTAAAATTGATTGAAAACTTGAAAAGCGTGAGCGAATGACCGAATAATCCAACTCAAATGTAAGCTCGAGAGTATCTAACTGCGTATTCGAGAGTGTGCACGTGTCATTGTCACGACGTGACACGCGAATAAGCCTCTCTTTAGCCGCGTTGTAATTCGTATGTGATTTAACATACGGCTGGAAAATGCCCGCGTTTGATTCTATTGGTGTGAACTTATCGCGGAATTTCGACAAAATGTGCGCGGTTCGCCCTATGAGTGTTATCACTATTTATCAACCAAGTTTCTTTTAGAAATGCTTTCGTTTACTCTCTTGAAGCTCAAATACAGATTTAAATTTTGAAGCATTTTTCTCTTCTTCTTCGGGCCGAGTTGATAACCTTGACCTTCTTGAGACTTTAAGTTTGCATGCTCCCAGTTTTAACCTACTTGGTGGTTACCAAGGTCCATCAATTTTCTTTGTTAGAATTTGTTTGTTACGTAGGTCTTTTGAGTCGCCAGTCGCAAGGGCTTTTCGGTTGATGATGCACTGCCGGTTGATGCGGACATCTTCGGCAGCGGTATGATGCTTTTTTGTATTTTTTTTTATGTAACTTATATGTTTCTGTTCTGTTTCATACACATTTTTTTTTTAAACTTTGTGTTATATGATATTTTGATTTAATTTGTCAAATTCATGACGCATTCATTGGCATCAGCTGTAAATCCATGTTTTATATTTAATTTTTTCCAATAAATAAATAAATTACTACAACTGTTATAATTTTATTCTATCTGTAAATGTATAAAGGATGAATACCTACCGTCGAAGCCCAGAATGTCTTGTATTGGTAAAGATGTTTCTATTATTAGAAGCTAAAAGTATTAACTACACATCTAAGAAGAGCAACTGTTAAAGAAGTTGTTTTAAATAATACTTATTGCGGGTCAGTTAATCTAAATCTCTAGCTAAAAATAATAATCACGCAATCGCTTTCTTTATGTCATATTATTGATGAAAACTAAACAGACATCCACACCGTTTGCATGCAATATCTGTTTATACTTTTGTTTTCTGAACATTGAGTGAGGAGTAGAATTCACATGAAAAATCAACCATTTTTTCGTACCATTATTAATTAAATAAAACAAATTTGTAATGGTATTTATGTATATATTTATACATAAAAAACAATATTTCTTCTCTTGCCAAGTGCATAAACCCGGGCAGTTTTATTTTTCAATCACATTTACTGATTTCTGCTCAAAGACCTCTATGTATGTCTCTGCTGTCTTACATTATTCCCTCCCACACCCATTCTAAAAACAGGACGTAGCAATACCGACTAACAAACCACTAGTACTGTCTTTGCCTATTTTTTGCTTTCCTTCCTGTCTTTGAAAAAGAGAGATTGAGCAACTTACTAACAAGAAGTTGATGTAGGAAACTTGTGTAGAGTTAAACTCCATTAGTAGTCAATTTGGGAGTGGACATGGTTATAAATATTATAAACTATATAATGAGGATTTTGACTGAAGGTGTATCATTGAATTTCAATATCAAATTTGTTGTCAGTTCAAGTAAACTGGTTCAAGATAACGAAAGGCAAAACCCGAATCGTTAGGGACAAAACTCAAAAATTAAATTTGATTAAATACAATAATGTCAATATTATACAATGATACAGCGATTTTTATTAAATTTGTTAGATTGTAAAGCGTTTTGCTTTTATCTTACAAGATAGACAATGAAAGTTAATTTAATAAATTCCAAATTCCCATTCGTTTTAAAACCTGACCATCCCAACAGTATAGATTTTGTCCCAACAGCTACTTTACCTTAAATATCTATCTTAATACTAGTGATACGATACCTAAACTTTTGGTATTCTTAAATCAGAAGTTTTTTACACCTTTTGCATTTGCATTTTAAAAATATATTTTATGGCTAGTTGCGCCGTAATCGATTAAAAAAGAGAAGAAGTCAGAATTTTTCAGTCTAATTGTCAATGTTAGCAATTGCTGGGAAGCGCTAACATAAAATTTCACGCTCATAAGCGATAAGAGAACGTGACCATAGTGAGTCATAGATAACATGGACGGAGTGTTTCATATCTGGCAAGAATAAAAGGCGATAATCGATAAGATAAGAGATAATGTAATGTGACTTCGTGCACGGTTATTGGCATGTTAGTACGCCATAGCCGTTGGGGTGGAAACGTCGTCGTTTTCATGCGCGACTTAAATATGAATACTTATAGGAAAAATAGGGATTTTTTTTTCAGAAAGATGTATAAATATACGTTAAAGCATAATCAATCATTTTTTTCTGCAGTCTATGCCAATAAAGCCAAAACACTGGGGTCTTTTTTTTTACCCCCTTCGGCCTGAGAGTCATTTTTCAAGGATAGTCCTACGAAGGTTAAATAACGAAATAAAAAAAATAATATGAAAGAACGAATGAGAACTTTATACGGGAGATTTAGAGCCGTATAAATGTTACATGTTTACGCAACTTTCAAAATTGGTTTTATATAATTTGCGGCGAATATTTGATAAATTTTACAAATATTTGATCAAAAAATTTGACCTGAAAAAGGTACAATGTATAAAACACTCGCGCACTTTTTTATTGGGTCGGATAAAAAAACGGTGTTGTACACACGGAAAAAATATCCGTCGGCTCAGCCAGCGAGAAAATAAATATTTTCGTTTGCTAATTCCTAATCTTCTTTCCGGGACGTTAATATGAGGAGGTATATCAATAAAATCACGGAGCTTTTTCGAGCCGAAGTTTCAGCCTAGGGGCTTAATCCTATCCCCCCTCGTAGGATTTTTTGTAGAAAAATAAGCCGTCTCGCTTTGCCTCGCTGTGCACTCGCTCGAGCTTTTTCAGTAAATCATTTAGACTAAGCTTTCAAAATCGCTCGCGTCACGCCGGAAAACGTCATAAAAATATAACTGAGCTTTATGTCTGCCGAGCTCGAGCTGAATTCGACCAGAACGCCACGGCGTATATTGACATGTGCTGTGCTTTTCTGCTAAGTGTATTGTACAGGTGCACTACACAAATGCATTTTGTTTTGACGGAATACTCCTTTTCCAAAAGAAAACTTTAACACAAAAAGTAAAACTGAACTTTAAAATAAATATTCCAGGTGTTTATTATTCTGAAACAAAAACGTAGTGGTATCTGACATATTTTTATCATTAATATGGGCTTCGTGTCATATGGCAACGTGAGCGTTTCTCGAGCTCTATCCTGATATATTTATAAACACAATATTATTACCCTACGCTCCATGGTGCAGTGGTCAATTTCATTGGCTTCCGCGACGAACCACCTGGGTTCGATTATCGGTAAGACCATATTTTTTAGTCGGTAAATCGTTATGTTTGAAGGCAATGGGTGTTTGTGTTCAAAATTAAAAAAATCCCTTCACACCTTTCCGATCCCAAAGAGCGACGCATAGTGACAGCGATTAGCTTACCAATAGTCCTCGTATCCTTTCCATACCTACCCTATTCGAAAAAGAGAGGTTGAGCAACTGAGTAACAAGTAGTTATCGTAGAAAAACATATGTTGAGATGAACTCAGATAAGAGTCCATATGCTCCAAATTAGGAGCGGACATGATAAATATATATGTGTATATATATTATACGACCACCGTTCAATGATTCATGTAAAAGTATCAAATCAACGTCGGGTATGAATAAATCGTAGTTAATTTTTCAATGCTTTACATTCAATCAATTAACGAAGCAAAAAAAAATGTGTATGTTTGATTGATTGTATTTAGTTTTGTTTTTATATTTTTTCTTTTTAAATTAATATGTTTCTATTCTGTTCCATTTTGTTAATTTATTTATTTTATTTTTTTTAAACTTAATGTCAAGGAAATTAGTTTGTATTCTGTTTAATTTTTTAAAAAATAAATAAATTACTTGTAAATTTTAATGTCATGTTTAATTAAAAAGCAAAAACATGTTATTTTTGAAACGTCTACTAGTCAAAGAATTGATCGGATTGAAATGGCTAGTAAAAACCATTAAACTATTGACAAGATTTACTCTACCGTTTTTGTAATGTGTGGCATTCATTCAACCAAACTCACAGTACAAATCAGCTGTTTCGAAATTTATAGCAATGAATTGGCTGGGTACGTTGGATTTTTTGAGAATAAGACATACCAAGTTTATATATAAGTTTATTTAAGGGGTGGGAACTAGAGACTCCAATTACTCGACATATCAACTACTCGAGTATCGAGTAGTAAAATATCAAAATACTCGAGTACTCGAGTATACTCGAGTAGTTTCAGATGTACCAAAATATATATTTTTAGTTCGAATTTGTGTATATAAATAGATGATAAGAAAATAAAGAAATATATTGAATATCATTAAAACATTTATTTCAATTTATACCACATATATTTCAACAAATTTTTAATTAATTTTAAGTTTTGTTTTTATATTTTTCGCAGAAGAAAAAACTGTCGACGATTATTACTAAAACGAGTATTACTCGAGTATTTTTCAAATTACTCGAGTATCGAGTACTTGGAAAATGGACGAGTATACTCGAGTACCGAGTACTCGATAATCGAATTGGAGTCTCTAGTGGGAACCCCATCAAATAATATATGAAATGGAGTGGCAGGTTTGAAAATGTGGTAATGCAATTATTGTCGCTTAGTATCTGCTGAAAGCTTCAATAAAATACTACTGTTCAAGTCAATATTTTTCTTCTATCACAATCTACGTGAGCTTTTTTTCAAATGTGCGAATAATTAAATTAATATGTTGAATTTTCTGGTAAGGGTTTTCGATGTTTTTGGAGGTACACATTTGATTGAAGCTACTTATCAATTATGTTTTTAATTATATGTTGATAAATAAAAACCACGTTATAGAAAAAGCACGGGAAAATGTTTTTAAATAGACAAAATATCGGAATAATACTTTCGATGGCTTCGGCGGTAGCTTTGTGGAAGTTAATTTGAATATAAAATTACTTTGATTATTCCACGTATTGTGCTACAAACTGTGGTATGTATTTCGCCTATTTCAGAGGCATCTTCGGACTTACTATCGCAAAGTTTATATTACTTAAGCAAACTTTGCGATATTAAGTTCAAAGATGCCTCTGAAAGAGGCGATACACGTGTCACAGTTAGTAGCACAATACATGGAATAATCAAAGTTATTTAATATTATCGGAAGTAACACTATATAACATGTTTTTACTAATGAATTCTATTTTTATACTTTATCTGAAACTTAATCTTGGGCTGTCGTAAGTTTAATTTCGGCCATAAAATAAAGCTTTCATGTCAAATGAAAACTATATTACTTTATATTGAAAGGTAAAAAATACATTTTTAAAGATGGTCGGTACATTTCCTATGCATTAAAGCTTGCTCATTTTTTGGAATCGAATGCTTATGTTAAATTTGATAGAATAATAATCAATTGAATTGAAATTGATGACATAAAATGAATATTGTATGGAATAGGCTCGATGCCGAACGGCCATTATGATGATGTGGATCCGTTGAATATTTTGCAGCAGGTAAAGATAACCTTTTAGCGGGGGTTTCCCTTTTTGCACCCTTAGGCATAAAATAAGTGCGGGTGTTCAGAATGTGGTTAGGAAATATATATGGGCACTAACTTCCGGATGATAATAAAAAATTGAGTCATAAATTGGAGCATCACCTCGCAGATCCTGCGAATCACGGCTTACCCGGCCAAACTGACACAGTTTTCATATCAAACTGGGAATGCAATAAAAATTATTCACCTACTTACGCGGGACTTTATAAATTTCCCATGCATAAGGGGTCATAAGCTTCTTATACGATCCACGCACCCAAAATGGTAAGTTGAAAAGGTTTTTAATCTCTTCGAAATATTTTTTTCAGCTAGCTGGAAAATTGTAATGATTTATTCTTATTGAACCACGCAATCTTTCATTTATGTCACGGCTTTTTGTAACACAGAATATTAACAAATTATTCCTTTCCTACAATTCAGCCATGACAATAAAAAAGAGCAAATGTGCTCACTTAAAATAAAAGATGATTTACTGGTATTATACGCCATATGTTAAAATAGTTTCAGGAGTTCATATGCTTCACACTGGAACACGGTATTAATTAAAATTAAAAAAGTAACGAAAGAAGAACCATGTAAAAATCATGTATCTTTCATAGGACTCTTAATGTAGCAGCTAAGTTTCCAAATGATTCATTTGTTTCAATTGCAGAAGATTCTATTTCTAGTCAATTTGCATTTTAATCTGAGAATCCTCTGTTAATATAATATAAATAGGTAAAAAGTTTTATACAAGCTAGATGAAAAATAACTATACATTTTATGCATCACATCATTGCTAAGCGAAATCTCTGTAATTAAAACAAATTTTGGATATTTTGATAAGCAAAGTAAATTGTAAAGTTGAAACAATTGATATGTAGAGAAATTAAAAATAATTCCATACATTATTATTACAAATAAATTTGTAAAATATTACTGTTGGGGAATGTGAATTAAATACACTGTGTCAGATTACAAATTCAGTCACTAGGCAGGTTAATTTAAACTCTACAGTTATTAATTACATATCAAACGCTTTCTGAACCATTTTAAATCCAACGCTAAAAATCAGTATTCGTAAGAGTTTTCCCTTATTTTTTCCCGGTTCAAAGAATCCAAGTAACAGAAATAGACGTAAGAAATATTTTAGCATGAATTCATCATTCAAAAGCTCTCCATCGGTATAGTAAGTAAATATAGGTGAGAGAAAAAAAACAGTAAAACGTATAAAATTACATGAAAGAAACACATAATACTGAGAGGGTCACTTAACATCTCAATATCTATCGGGAGTGAATTGGGAATTCGCAAAGCTCTCGCGATCATGTGATAGAAAAAAAATAATAAAAAGTAGAAGTAGGAAATGTCTAATACTATAAGATCTGTACCGAAAATAGTTCCTCTATTAAAGACTTCGGCACAAATAACTGTTCCCCTAAAACCGATATATTTATACATATTTGCGCTAAATCGGGATCAATATGTTTATTAGTTCCACACATATTGTATACGTAGAAAGATGATCTTATACATATGTTCGTTTGACATAGCTCGGAAAATTGTAAGTAGCTCTAAACATAGTATTATGAATTTATTTTACGTTATCTTAATTATCATTATAAATAGCGTTTTGTTACATCACAACATTGCATTAAGAATGTAAGAGGTATTTTTTATAATTATTTATAACTTTAGTTGTTGCGCAATAAATCCTGTTATCAGAACTTTGAGCCATAGCGGGTGGTGGTGAATACAGCGATTGTTGCTTAGTGAATATTAAAAAACAATTCATGAGCTGTTGGATCCACGAAGATAAAATTGTGGTTATTTGGAAAGCTAGCATAAAATTATTCGTACAAGCACATTTCTTTTTTTTAAACGGTGGGTGACTTGAGTGAATTATTATCTTCTGGCGTTCTCGGATAGTATTATAAGCACAATTAAAATTGTTCAGCAACGGAATGTGTCATATGAGAATGGTATGTAGCGGGTGGTAGTGGACACACCTCTGAGTACCATTAGGACTTTACTATAAGATAATCAAAAGTTTATTCATGAAATGTATTTTGATTTGCATCTTTTTGTCTGGACGACGTTTAAAATAGCGTGTTAGGTTTAAAGGAATCGTGCTTGCTTTTGAAGGCAGTGCTCGACCGAAGAAAACATTTGCTCAGAGGGTATAAGTAATGCACGTTAAAATATTCAAATGAAACTTTTTAAAATTATTACCACAGCACCGCGAATAGTTAAACAATTTGGTTTCGCAACAAAAAAGTGGGAAACGTATTGTAAAATGGCGTGTAACAGAAATGTAAGTAATAATTATAATAAAAGTGCTACACAAAATATTTAATATTTTTATTGCGTTTTTTGTGAGAAACATGGATGAATGTATCTTTGTAAGTCCCTTCTCAGTGTAGAACACTGAATCGAACCGGCGAGCTTAATTATATAAATATTCTATTATGTTTCACATTTTGCTTAGACTTTATTTTATTGAATTATTTAAAATACAATTAGTTGCGCTGACTTTTAAAAGACAAATTTACAAGTTGGGCAATGATAGGACTATTGGAAACTATTCAAAAGTGATATCCGTTAACTTGTAGTGAATTTCACTATGAGCTGAATATAACCTCTATTTGGGAACTAAAGTCTGTGCATTATTTTTAGGGAGAAACAAAAACATATTTTTTACACCATGTGCTTTACCCAGTCATAAGGAATCTTTTAAATGCGTATACCAAAAAAATATTAAATAGTTAATTGAATTGATTTTATGAGTTGTTGACATCTCTTATGTATTTGATAAAGGTAAAAAGATGCAAATAATAAATTTAAAATATTTTAGTTGAGTAATTTTACTACTAAATTAAATAAATATGTTTGAATAAATTATGTAACAAAAAGAGTCAAATTGAGTATGAAAAATGAATCAAATATTTTTTCATAACTATTGTGCCACAAAAACAAAATGTAAAATTAGACACTTGCTGTCATACGTCAGATGGCAAATAGATAAAATGTGGCTTGTATTTCGTCGGCTTTAATTATTTTTACACATGCAAGAAATAAAAGAGAGAGACAATTTATATATAAGCAGTTATGATAAAAACTTTATTAGTTATTATTTTACTCATCAACATAAACATGAGTAATTTATAAGTCTATTAAATGATATTATGTGTAATAAGCTCGCCATACCTGGCCAAGCCTTTTAAATTTGGAACGTTTGATAAAAAAAATGATTACAATTATAATCTCATCTCAGATTTCTAATGAATCAACTGTTTTTTTTGCAGGGATCGAACGACACATTTATTAAGACATAGTGATATTTAATTGCCATTCATTGCTGAATCTTATATATAAAACCGAAACGGCGTATGTATGTCTGTGGGTCTGTAATTCCCTTTAGCATTGTTGGTCATTAAGTTGCCATAAAAACGAATATGAAAGAAAATATGTTTGAATTTTTATCGGCGAAGACATTTAGTCAAAATGTAATAAATTAATCTTCTACTGAACTTTTCCCGGCTTTTATTATTAATAATAATGTTTATTATTTACGTGAAGGTATTATTTGACATTTCTTTGACAGCAAATTCGATTTTTATTCCTTGAATTTGGACATTTTAATGGGCGAGAATGGGGCTGTCAAAAAATTAAATAAAGTTTGTGATTTTATTTTAACTCTATGTTAGATTTTGTGATATAATTATGTTGAATGATATAACATTAAATAATTATTGGTCGCTTAGTCCGAGCGACGCCGGGTAGCAATACTAGTATTATATAAGGGAAATGTCGATTAACTTAAATATTTTATAAAAGATTTTAACAATATTATTATTAGTATGACTGTGATATAATAATGTGTAAACACATTGGAGTAATTCCAGCGGGCCGGAAAATCAGTAAAACAAACCGGAACCACCCTCACGCCACTCTCCGATCCGCCACACGTGATCCAATAAACGTTATAGACGGGTACTCTGTTTCGAAAACGTTATCAGTTGAATTTTCACTTGGTTTTTAGAACTGCCAGTTCTGGCGAGCTGCCACTCACCTGTCAGTTGCGGCCTATTATTTAGTGGGGGTTGAATAAAAGTCTTGGGGGTCTCGTGCGGTTTTGAGCCGAGCGTTTTCACGAGTTAGCTGGACATCAAGAGCCACTCGTTTGATATCTGAGCATAGGCACGTACCAATTAATGCTCATCAAAACATAATGAGGAACGACTGGCGAGTTGAAAATTCTACTAACAGCTTGTATTGTAAAACTTATACTACAGTTGAAATGTTAACATTTATCTTCTATCTAGAAATTATGTATTAAATAACAATTGGTATGATTGTCTCTAATGACTATCACTTTATTGGGAGTCATATGACGTATTTAAACCATCAACGGTATCTATGCTGCAACCACTCCACTTGATACTGTTATCTTAAGTTCGTGATTTTCAAGCAAACATTGTTTAAAATATTATGTTTAACTACTGTGAAAACTCTCATGTAAATATATGTTGCTTGAAATATTTCCCTATCATATTTTTTTCACACATTCATTGGCTATTAGTTTATGTCCATCACGTTATCGAAATAACATTTTTTTATATCCTAAGCAATTCATTAAAAGTTTTAAGCTACAACACTATATGGACCGATCTTGTTGTCGAGTGGGATGCGGTGTTCACAAGTCTACATTTGTTCCCAATTTGAGCTAAGTAAAGAGTGGTTCGAATCCTAGAACAAGCAAGATTTTGTTTGTCGATTTATAGATTTGGTTCGAAGGCATGGGTGTTGACAATTCTTAAAAAAAAATTCCACCCATCGGATCCTAAAAGCGAGTGCAACCAGCTAATTTTTAGCACTGTACTAATTTTATTGATCCTTTCTATCCATATTTTAATAAAAAAAAAAAAGCAATTCTTGTAGATGTTTTGTTGTTGATAGGAAGATTGAGGTCATATGCTCCATATTGTGAGCGGGTATGAATATAAAAAAATATTGACCCAATATAAATACTTGTATTCAAATGTTCTGAAAATCGATGCATGCACGTTTTTGAAAAATGTTTGAACGAGTTTGATATCAAAGTGTGAAAATTCTCCTGGATACGCCTACTTAAAAATGTCAACGCCATAAAACTGTTTATCAAAAATATGAGTGCTTGCTGAATTTAATGACACTTGTCGTAGCACATTATTGATGAAAAGCTTGTTATTTACGATATGGTCGAGTAAAGTGTAATGCAAATATTTGTCGAAGGGAAAAGAACATTAGAACTCATAAAAAGTTGACAGGAAGATCAAAAATTTTACAACAAAAAAAAAAAACGGAAAATCTACAGGGGCACTGTTGATTGATTAAAATCAAATAAAAATATGTTTATATTCAATAAAATATCATATTAATAACGTACAATTACCGGACAAGAACAGTAAAAAATTTTGAAGTATTTTACACACATCAATAATTTTATTGTATATATTTAAATATTAATGACGTATTGACCTTGAATTCAAGATTGCTTTATTTTTATCGAACAAATGAAATAACTTTTGATTAAAGATGAAACTTTCTGTCAAACAGAATATCTTCATCACTTTTAGGGTGTTCACTGTCAATATTTGGTGGAAAGGCATTATAATAAAAATAATAATAAAATTTTTTGAGGACCGGTTTCGCTCATGGCGAGCATTGTCCGATCTGTTGTCAATTCAGTCAGTCAACTGGTCAGTTGACAATGCTCGCCATGAGCGAAACTGGTCCTGAACAAATAAATTTTATGTGGAAAAAGTACTAAAAATGTATTATTATTTTTATTCGAATATCTTCATTTTAGTATTTACAATTCATTTATTCACTTAGTACTTCATTTAGTGGATAGTTCAACTTTTGATACTCTACGAATCTTTTCATCTCACTGACAGAGCAAATCCGATGCAAACCGTGATATTTAAACTGTACAAAAATACGACAAAATTTGTTTAAGCTTCGATTTACAAGTATTCCTTTGAATTTGTTTGGACAATGTTGCGTTTTGGGAAGCATTGTAAAACTGACCAAATATACACGTATTGTACTGGAAAAATATTGTGTGTTTAATAAAGATCCAAGATATAAAAAAGTTATTAAATTCCATAAGGCCACGCCGCAAAATCTATTGAGTAAATGCAATTCTTCGCGTAACTAAAGGTACGTTCGCCTTTCTTTCCTGGTGCTTTTTGTCACGTATAATCTAGTATCTTGCTGCTTCATCTTTGGTCCCTTTTTCTTACTACGTGACCTGCCCAATTCCAATTAGACTTTTTGCACCTTGTGATTTATCAATGAAAACGTTTTCGTCGCACGAACAGTAAAAATAATTTTGTAACAAATAATTTTCCGTACTCAACTCACAGAATTGAAAAAAGGTCAAATACAATATGAATCTTATATATAATACCGAAACGACGTATGTCTGTGGGTCTGTAATTCCCTTTTGCATTGTTGGTCATTAAGTTGCCATAAAAACGAATATGAAAGAAAATATGTTTGAATTTTTATCGGCGAAGACATTTAGTCAAAATGTAATAAATTAGTCTTCTACTGAACTTTTCCCGGCTTTTATTATTAATAATAATGCTTATTATTTACGTGAAGGTATTATTTGACATTTCTTTGACAGCAAATTAATACATACATACGCCGTTTCGGTTTTATATTTAAGATTACATCATATAATTTAAAACCAGCTATTTTTGTAAACATTTCATTATCAATAGACCTATTCGGATAGATCAGGCATGGGCAACCTTTCCTTGGCCTGGGGCCAAATTATCATTCTGTCTTCGAGTCAAGGGCCGGACAAAACAACTAAACATAATAAAGGAATATTTAATTCAATAAAACACGTTACTGCTTCTCAGATATTTTTTTATTTATATAATGAACAACATAATATTAAAATATTATATGCTGCCTAAAAAAATTATCGTGAAGATTGGCCTTGTACTTGAATTACGAGACTATCAATATTGGCGTTGATATTTCTGAAGGATAATCGCATAGGAATTTCGAGATTTTCATCTGTTTTTTTTGATTTAGTGTGTTTCATCCTCGAAAAAAACTGTTCACACGTATATGTGCTAACAAAAAGAACAATTATTTAATCCCTCCCTGGAACTTTATTTTTTTTTCTCTGTTACTTCGCTAAAATCGTATCAGGGCCCGACAAAATAGCTCTGCGGGCCGGGTGGTTGCCTATATATGGTATAGATGTTTAAATTTTTTAATTTAATATAATTCAATGACTTTAAAAATATCGATATCTTTTGTAACATATACACATATTTTAAATCAATCACCAATAACTGGCTTATAAAATATTGTATGTACTAGCAATTTAATCAAATTATCTGTAATGAAAACTTCACTGTTTTTGCTATTTTCTTTAGTATTCTGAAAATCAGAAAAAGTATGAAATTTATGCAGTTTCATGAACGATACAGACACCGTAAATAGAAGTAATATTTTTGACAAATTAAAAGCAACATGAAGTTTATTATTCTCAGCGAAACAATGCAAAACGAAGAAAATAAACTATTGCAACCCAGGTGCAAAGCTCATTAACCTTAGACAATTTATCAACCTGCGCCTTTGTAATTATGCATCTTTTGTAAAATGCAACGAAGAAGGCTTAAGCGCAGAGAGAGGCTTTGTTTTGCCGCTGCCACGAGTGCAGAGTGCACAAATGCACGAGTGTACGGGGCTTGCTATTTAGTCACGACATACGTCACGACAAGTGCATCGCGGCTCAAAACACGACCGCCCCAGTTGAAAGGAGACATTTGAAAAACAACTTTAAACACCCTGCAGTGGTAGTCAGCTTTCAGATTTTGTTTCAATGAATGCACTTTCTGCGATTAGTCGTTTTGCAAGAGGCCTCCATTGTTACTGCGGTTTTTTATTTCGTGCAAATTATATGAATGTTTATATTCATAAAATTTTTAGTAAAATACCGATATCACGGTGGTCTAATTTTCAATGCTCTATAAACAGAAACAAATGAGATGTGATAAAAAAAAATCAGTTGATAATTCTCGCAATGAGCGAAACCGGTCCTGATCTTATAAATTTTATGTTGAATCAGTACTAAAAAGTGTTTTTATTTTTATTATAATGCCATTCCACCAAGTATTGACAGTGAAAAGTGATAAATGAGATGTGATTTACATATAATTCTACAAAATTAAGAACCCGAATAATAAATCATCTATATTTATATATATATTATCAATTCTAAAATCAAAATGAAAACATTTGTGAGGAAAAACAATATCCTCCAATTATTTAATAACCGACCAACGATAATAATTGTGAAAATCTAATAATAACATTCAAAGATGGAAATAATGATTTCTATCTACATTTTATTTCAAAGAATACTCATTAAAAAGGAGTTACACCCACTTGTTAATTTCCTGTTAAATGAAATCATTTATTTAAATATAAGTATATATTCATACCTATATATGTAGATATAATATTAAATACATTGGTGAAGCTAGTATTGTTTAAAAATTTGTCGTTTTTTTGGTATAATACATCAATACGTAGGTATAATATATTTATACCAATATATTTGAAGCATACGGTAGGGTATCATATTTTCAGGTAAAGTTTAAATATAAAATGAAAATTACAAAAAAATATTTGCAGTCAGTATACACGAAAGATTAAGAAATTAAATTTGAAGCAATGTTTATTTTTCCCGATTAATACGTCCGAGACGTCAAAGTAAAAAAATCGTGGAAAAACTGTTTCATGTCCATATGTTTCAGCAAGGGAATGTAAATATGTTTGTATATTAAACACTGTTAGCGCCTCAACTACAACGTTTTCAATTGAATTACAAAACATAATTTAGCAACGGTAATGCATATTTATTGATTTCGTTTTCACTGTTAGTTGCCTACAAATATTTAGATTTTTTAAGCTGGAGCATGATGGTTTTGTCAATTTTATATACATAATTAAAACTGATTGATTTATCGCAATGAATACAAATTAATAGACAAAGAAAGAAATCACGCAAAATATGATAAAATGAAAAGAATTTATTATTAATAGTTTATTCAAGTTGGAAAGTTGTTTTGGTTTATAAATTAATTACCACGCTAAAAATATCCTGCATAAAGTTTTTTTAAAAGCGCTTTCATATATAAAAATAAAAAACATTTTTACTACTTATTCCACATAGTAATGTTTTTAGATCAGGATCGGTTTCGCGCATGGCGAGCACTATCAACTGACACAGTGAACACCTTAAAGGTGATACAAATTACGATTACAACATATTTTTTAATTTTAACACATCTCAGAGAAGAATTGGGATCGCTGAATGAAGTCCTTAAAGGCTTACTTATCTGAATACTTGTGTCCTTTAGCAGACCTATACACCAATGAAATTTTCTATTAAAGATCGGATTTTCGTGAAAATATGTCCAGCAGCAGAAAAAGCCATTTCGGATTTAAGAATTTTTCTAAATATTGATTGAATTGGTGGACCGGTATGTGTATTTTTAATTTTTAAACCAATTATGTCGCGGTTGAAACAAAAGCTCAAATATACAATGCTTTATGCATTTAAATTTATTTGGAAATAAAAAATACCAAGCCCAGCGTTCGAATTATTTTTATTATGATATTTAAAAATATTTCCGCTATTAAAATGGTTTCATTAATCACTTTTCAAAACGGAAAAAACGCAGAATATTTTGTTTAAAAAATTATAAATGAGTTAATGTCCGAGTATTTCGTGTAATTTTAAATGTTAGGTCCGTCATTAGTTAAAGCTGTTGGTATACGCGCTGCACGTTTTTATTAAAAGCGGTCAGACCTATTAATATGAAAAGTTGTTTCTTCGCTAATATTTTAATACGCCATGATGTATAGAAGGGTCGAATTATATAGAGCAGCAGAATTTTCCTCATCATAAGAGAAAACAGCAAATAAATGAACACAATATTTTTTACTTTTTGATTAAAAATTTAAACTACATAGTTAAACATGGGTTTGATAAGAGAAGTTTGTAAACATTTATTTTCACTAATTCTGACAAGAAGAGATTCACGAGATTTCAACAGAAATGAATATTGGAAGAAAGAAGTGGTGTAAAACCTCATTGACAAAGAAAGTCCGTAAACTAAAAATAAAAATAATATATGTATTTTTATTGATTTATCTATCTATCTGTAGCACAGCGGATTCACATAATTTCTCTCTCTCTATCTTGCAGGCAGAGAGAAAGAGTTGTATTTGTAATCTTCAATTAATTATCTTAATCAATTCAACACTTAGATTAACACCATACCCACATCTATAGGTTGTAAGGTTGCGTTACAGGAAGATAGATGCATCGAAAAATATATATATTGTAATTATCTTCATATATAACAGATCTGATTGAGGCTCTACTTCTTGTATGCATACCCTCTCTCTGCCAAACACACTTACTCCCTTTACCTCGGCATCTTCCATTTAAAGTGTATTGACTTGATGAGAAGTGACAATAAGGTATCGCTGAAAAGTGACACTAATTTCTATTGACATGAAGTTTTTTTTATCTTGAAAAAAATGATGCTTGTACATGCAGTAAGTCAATGTTTATATAATCATTAATTCGCTAGGTTTTTAAACATTCATATTAATTCTATCACATTTGTGCAAAATCTGCACAGTCAAGTTTTCTGCATCGGAGCAGTTACTCACATTATATATCAGTTGCTTTCTATCACCATAGAACTTTTTACGATCTTACTCCATCTGTATACAGTTAGTGCTAAAAATAGTGGGTATCATTTATTTGCGACTTCAAACTTAATCTACGATAAGTCATCATCAAATTGGAAAAATAACCCTTTTTTAGATCTCGAATATTGATTTTCAATATTCGAGATACCACATTAATATACACAATTGATAGATTGACCACATTAAATTGCAAGGTATTATGCATTATTACAAGGTAATTATGGTATTATTTTATTTAAATTCAATCCAATAGCTCAATTAACTTTGGCATGGCATGGTTAATCAAATGTTAACTCTACCAAAAATCAAATTCGAAACCTTCTATTCTACGAAGCTTATTTCTGATGGATCTGTAGTTTCAACTCGTTATCATTCCAAATTGATATTTAAAATAAGTCCGGAATTCTGAAAATAGGGTTAAAGGGTGCTGATTCTTCTCGCATAGCGTTGCACACGGCAGTCATAAGTAATCCGTGAAAGGTAAATAATGTTAGAGTTTTCCTTTCTACCCTAAATGAACACGTGTCCTACCCTTTGACCCTCGAGGCCGCTCTATATTACAGAAAGACCGGTGTTGCCGTGTATTTTCCGCGATAGAAATGTCCGTTTTTATTTTGAAATTAGAACCCCGCTAAGTGGATAACCGGTCCGCAGTTTCCTTCCGTTTATCGTGAAGTTCATTGTTTTCTCTGGCAAAATCATAATTTACAGCGTACAAAAAAAGCACAGCGGACGCTACACTCTCCACGGCGCAAAAGGAAATTTATCGCAACATGTAAAATAAACATTACGTATTGCGGATTTACTCGCCGTTATACAAATGACCGTAAATTTTGGTAATAACGCCCTTATTAAAAACTTGACGGGTGAAAATGATATCGCGATAATTGAAATGGCCACAGTAAAATTCTGTTCATATTTGTACGCCGAGCAATTAAACATTTTATCACGAGTAACATCCAGAAAGCTTTATTTTTCAGAAATAAACATTAAAAAAGGACAGACTTGTTTTACAAACTAACTCAGAGAGTAAAATTTTCAAGATCGATGCGTTATTTTAAATTTTACACTTTTATTTTCTACACAGTTGAAAGTCAATTAAAATTTACGGCAATCTTCTTATTCTCTATTAATAATATAACTATGAACTGTGTATTCAATTTGATAGGTAGTTCTAATTAAAGACTCCAATTCGAGTATCGAATACTCGATATTCGAGTATACTCGTCCATTTTTCAAGTACTCGATACTCGAGTAAGTTGATAAACACTTTTAATTTGACAAACTGATTGATAATCAGCGAACAGAAAAACTTGATAGCACTATTGAATTCATTGTTAACTTTTTAGCCGACGTCCAGAGCAACAAAAATAGTTTTTTTCTTTGGCGGGAATAAAAAAACAAAGCTTCGAATCAAATTAAAATTTGGGACGTTTAATTCTCTATTATATTTGAAATATATGTTTCATTAATTGATACAGTTATATTAATGCAATAACATAAGCATATTTATTTATTTATCATCTAAAGGGTCCATCAAATAACTTTTTTTTTTTGAAAATGCAATAAAAAAAAACTACTGAATATTTTCAGTTGCTAAACTACTGAACAGTTGGCTTCAACTCCTGAGCCAATTGGACTTTGTATGGCGTCATACCAAGGTCTTTATGCAAAATTCGTCTCAATGATGTCTCCGAAATGTTCAATTCTTGAGAACGACGGTGAATTGATGTTGATGGCGCTTCACGCACACTTTCTGCCACAGCAGCAATATTCTCGGGTGTACGCACTGTTTTTGGCTTTTCACGCTTTGGTTTATCAATGAGGATGCCAGTTTCTTTCACTTTCTTCACAGGATAACGAACATACGGAGCTGACGGTGCTTCTTTTCTTCCAAAATCCGTACGCAATTTTCGCACACATTCTGCAACATTACCATGATTTTCAAAGTAATGTCGCAATATTTCCCAGCGTTGGTCAAGCGTATACACAACCATATTCGTTCAGCGGAAGATTAAAACTAATTATCTGTCAAATCAGACATGAGCTAAGTGTTACCATTCACGAAAAAAGCACTAGTTGAAAAAAAAATGTTAGATGGCGGACCCTATATATATATAAACAAATTTAAATTATTAATATATATTTTGGTACACCTGAAACTACACGAGTATACTCGAGTATTCGAGTATTTTGAAATTTTACTACTCGATACTCGAGTAGTTGAGATGTCGAGTAATTAGAGTCTCTAGTTCTTATCATATTTGATGTATGCATTTTACCGTTGGGGGGCCATACTGGGTTGCTTCTGCCAAGTTTGTTTATATATGTATCATAAACGAACAAGGTTTTCAACCAATTATCATAAATGGTGTAGTCATGGCATAATAGTAGCTGCTATGCGCATTTTAATTGAATGGTAGTAACTGGCACAAGATTATGATAAATTCGTACAAATCATTATTAAGAAAAAAATAAAAACTTCATACTCTGGGTATAAAATGTATGCACAAATACAAAAATATAACTAAAAATTACCAATATTAGTTGAATCTCATGCTTAAATCTGTGAATTGTTCTATTAATTAATATAATTTATCAACACTGCGCGAAAAAAAATATAAATATATATTTGCCATTATGTTGTCAAATAGCAAAGTATAAAGCTTCATATGCATTATAAGAAACATATACCACAATTTCTGCTTTGCGCTATCGTTAGAAATATGGGAGAAGTCGCAATATTTATTAACATTCTTGTTGAACTGAATATTTTGGTACAACCATTTTGTGAAAGTAACTTTCTATAAAAAACAGATATAATTGGAATTATTGATTGAATTGGAATTTACTTGGTAGAACTCCATTATAACACGGTGAAAAAATATGAATGTATTTTAGTTCTACAAAAATTATAAGATATATGGTTGATAGCTATGTAGGCTTACACCAGTAACATAGTTTTTTTTACCGTTACATTATTTTTAACGTGTAATAATTATCGATTGAATGAAAGTGTGATTGTGTTTTTTACAAAAATAGGGGTGCAAAATTATATAAGTTATGAAAGGTAAACCATTAATTTATTGTTATAAAAAATATAACAAATTGTCCATAATATTTACATCTTAAAGTATAAGAATGTTTTTAACGTGGAACGATGAAGTAATTATGAATTGTTTTTAAATGCCTCTTTCTGATAATACTAACGAGATCCCCTTATCCCCTTCCCTTTTACTAATTAGTAAAAGTGGGCCGAACTGGATGCTTGAATCAGCAATTAACGCAATTATGCAGCTAACATTAGCTAAGTGGTTACAAGGGAGCAAGAAAAGAAACCAGCTCCGTCGCTGAAAAACGATTCCCGGGATTATTAGAGGTGAAAAAAAATCACTTACGCTAATGGAAGCGGCAGAAGCGAGTCACGTAATCAATCAAGCGGACGTTTCCCGCCGCGAAGGTCCACCGTGTGACGCCGTCGGCCACAATGGCCGCGATGGACGCCGCCGGAGTGTGTGATCGACGCCTCGCATGCAGCCGCAAAGTGTTTCCGCCCAAGATTTCAAACTCAGCGTCTCACCTGCGGTCGCCGTATGAGACCGATCGCTTAATAGCACAACTCAAATGAAACAACATTTTCATTCCACCAAGCGATTTCTATACACATATTATTATTAGTATGTTGCTAAAGGCATGGATCGATAAAATATGACAAACGGTTTTTTTTTCTCTATTTTTGTATGGTTTGATTCCCGGTACGAGCGGATTTTTCTGAAATCTGTTCAAAGGCATAAGTTGTTGAAAATCCCTTCCCACCTTTCCGATCCCAAAGAGTGACGCATAGTGACAGCGATTAGCTAATTAATAGTCCTGTCCTAGTCCTCGTATCCTTTCCATCCCTACTCTCTTCGAAAAAAAAATGAGAGGTTGAGTAACTGAGTAACAAGCAGTTCTCGTAGAAAATCATACGATGAGATAAACGTGATGAGTCCTTATGCTCCAAGTTGGGAGCGGACATGGTTAAAAAATCAAATATTTTCCTCACTTTGAAGGTGATCACTGTCAAGAATTGGTGGAATGGTATTATAATATTAATTATTTATTTATTCAAAAAAAATCATGGCATTACAGCTCACGCTAATACGCCATGCATTTGCCAAATTTAAATTAATTTATTTACATAAATATACATACCTGTATACACACAATAAAAATCACAAATTGTAGCCATAAGAACAGAGAGAAAAAAATAATAAAATCACATTAGAAATTTTCAAAGATGTGAACCGAGTGAGTTCCGACAAAATCAACTTTTATTCATAAAATATAGTATTCGTCTGAACTCACTTACGTCAATATGAAATATGTCAACATCCGAAACAATGCCGTTTAAAATTGTTACAGCTCTTCCCAGTGGCATTCCCATTGGCAGACTGGTTCTACACCCTGGAAGAAAAAACAACTCATGTTTACGATTCCTCAAAAAATTATCAGGAACATTCAATTTAACATTCTCAAGAATGGTGGAACTCTCATTTTGAAATTATTATAACATTTTCGTACATATCAGCACAGGTTTCGCTCATCGCCAGCAATATCATCTAATGAATAATATAACATGTTTTTATTTCAATGCCATCCACCGAGTATTGAGAGTAAACACCTTCAAAGTGAAAACATATTATGTGAGTTAGTTCTAATAAGTTACTAATTTGCCTTTTTAAATTCAATTGATAATGATGATAAGATAAGTTGGCAAAGCCAGTGCCTTAGTAAATTTAATGTAGAAAAAGTAGAAAAAGTGTGTTATTATTTTTATTAAAATATTTGACTTTCATTATATATGTTTTAAAATAAAGCTCAATATTTTATGAGTTTTTCAATTCTTCGTAATATTTTATTTAAAAAAAATGTTATAACAATCAAAACATTTTGAAAAGGATAATAAATTTTCACCCCCTGGAGTCTTTTGTTGAAAGCATTACCGTAGCCATCAGATTGGTTGGGTTTATGTTTGGAAACAATTTTTTTTCCAGTTAACCATTGGAAATCTTGAAGATGGATGTGTTCTCTGAGAAGAATTGAATAACTCTTAATGACAATATTCTTTTTCAATAATACATTTCTGAAAGTAGATTATATATTCATGACTATGCTTGTGTTGGGGAATTGAAAATAATCTTGTTCGTCGTTTTGATTAAAAACATATTTTTTACAAGATCTACATAGCACAAAGCAAAGTTTATTTGAAAATTTTAAAGGCCGTTCCAATGCCGTATCGAAGAATATACTAAAAATAAATATAAACGAATGTAAATTAACAATGTAATTAAAAAAACAGAATTATCGATAAAGAAAAAAATACTCGAATATTTTATGAAAAAGTAACAGGTCGTATTGGTTTGACCTAATCGTGTTCGAATAAAACGACTTAATAGTCTTAATGGTAATATTTTTTCGTAATTTGCAAATACCTTATTCGAAAACGATCAAGATTGGTATAATGCAGAAACACTTGATTGAGTAAATATTTAAGGATTCAAAATGAATAACATTGAGTTCTTGGAAATTTAATCAAAGAACCTAAATATAAATCAAAGATAAGTAACGAACATGTTAAAAGAACGAGTACCTTCCGCTACCCGAATTATTTTCTGTAAGATTTTTTTATTAATATTTTTATAAGTGCTGTAAATGTTTTTCTCCCAGTCCCACCCTACGCCGAATAAGAGAAGACAACTTAACATTTATCAGATAAAAATTACCAACCATAACTATGTTATAGAAAATACGATGTAATAAGTCTAAGAAAATTTTTAAATGAGAAGAAATACGTGTCACATCTTGTTACGCAACCACTGGAAAAAAAAAAGTAGTTGATATAACCAGGGCTGTGGAGTCGGTAACAAAAAGTTCGACTCCGACTCTGACTCCGACTCCGACATTAACCAAAAACACGACTCCGACTAAAAAATTTGAATATCGTCAACTTTTTTTGCCTGAATTTCTAATTGATGTGTATTAAATTTAATATCAACCCTATCAATCCGGCCAATGGCCAAATTTGATATATGATATGCAAAAATAAAAAAGTTAAAACTTTTCAAAATTTCCGACTCCGAGTACGAACTCCGGCCAAATCACCGCGACGAATCCGACTCCGGCCAAAAAGCCCCGACTCCACGACTCCGACTCCGACTCCACAGCCCTGGATATAACACTTCAGAAATTATTTCACCGACTAAATAAAACTAAATAAATGTTACAAGAGCAAAAACAACACAGGCATTGAGAAAAATACACTCACCTTCTCTAGTTTTATCGGTAAACAAAAAACAACAAATGCCATAAGACATCTCAACAATGTTCACTGTCGGTGACTGCTACTATTATACATTACGTCTCCCACTTATAATAGTTCAGAAATTTTTAGTAGATTGTTTCTCAGTAATATCATATAATATTATTTCAATTTGGTGGAAATGAGATAGTTATAGAAAATAACATTTCATTGGATGAAGTTATCAATTGTTTTTTAAAGTGTTCGCTACATACTTGTGTGATAACAGAAATAATTGGATGCAGGGTTCTCGTTAATTATTTTGAATACCCAACAGTTTATTTCGGCTATGCGTACAGAATACACTTTAAACTTCCTGTTTTATACAATGTATCAGTAGGAATGTAATGTGATGTATTTTAGCTTAAATTCTAAAAATGTATACATATACTGTTTGTTATTCTCTACTCGATTGATACAATTTTTTTATTTGAAGCATGACCTGTCTGGTGCGTTTGAGTAAAGTTACAATTCACATTTTCATTATAGTAAACAAAATTTTGTTTACAAAACAAATGATCAACCAATACTCTCATAAATTTATAGTAATCGAATAAATTACGACATAAAATAATATTATATATTGACTAGTAATCTTTTAGAGAAACTTATTCACTCATTTGTATTGTTTGAATTTTAAACTTGAATGAGTTTTGTCGCTAACGACCCGGGTTTCGCCTTTCGGCATCTTCAGATCTGAAGCAACAAAACTCATGGAGAAGTACAAAATTCAAACAATTCAAATTTGATATTGAAATTCCATCAAAGACCCTCAGTCGAAATCCTTAATTATTAACTCATGTTTGGTTATTTGAGTATTGTTTTTTTATTCTTAGCCTATTAATTTATATTCGAAATTTTCCCTTGAAACCACGATTAAAATGTATTTTAAATGTGGAATCAAAAATGAAGCCGTTCAATATGATTCATAAAATCACAATATGTATGTAGATATTTTTGTCTTACTTGAACATAAGTGTCAATACAAATAGATTTTACTTTATTGCACATCGAAACTGATAAAAAAGTTATATTTTATTTACGTTGGAATCTTATTGAATAGATATACAAATTAATCATTAAAATCAACATATTGTAGAAATTCCTTAATATTAAACTTGTCAGACTATCACTTTTAAGGTGTTCACTGTCAATACTTGGTGGAAAGGCATTATAATAAAGATTTCAAGGACAATTGATAAAAATCTTTTTAAGGTAAAGTTTTACAATTCGTTCAATCTCGGAAATGTTTTAGTAAATTCTAAAGATAAAATCAACATTCTCAACCAAATTGGTATCTATTTACTTGATTGCGAATCATGTGGAGCTAGGTATATTGGTAAAACGGGAAGAACTTTTAATACCAGACTTAAAAAACATCTAGCCTGTTCATGTAAAAGGAATGAATTATCTTCATTTGAAAACCATTTGTTCCTAAATAAGCATACTTTTATATCACTCAGAACTTTAAAATCCTGCATGTTCTCAATAAATCTTTAAAACTCGATAAATTAGAAATCCTTGAAATAAACCGACATAAATTTATTCCATCCTGCAATTTATTAAACGATCAGTAAGTCTTCGTTTCTTCAACTTTGTTATATCCGATTCATTAATCTAAGCTAATTGTTTTTTTCTTCCCTGTACATTTTATTTCTATAAAAAAAAAAAAAAATATTTCCTTTGCTTGTTTATAATTTGTAAGAATTGATATGGCTTTTATTCTGTTCACAGGAAACAATTGAAATAATTACCGGGATTTCCATCTAATTTTTGTTGACAGACATGTAGATTTATTTATTTTTATTAAAAGCACTCATTTTTGGGCTTTTACTTTGTTAATGATAATTAATATTTAATTGATTTTTGATCTATTTGTTTGCATTGCTAAGAGGTCTTAAACATTTTATTTATAGTCTATTTTTCTTTTAATTTGCATCAATTCATTTGCTTAGTCGTTTTACCAATTGTTTTTCATACTTAACTTTTGTATAAATATCACTGTTTTATTGTATTCCTTATCAGTTGACAATGCTCACCATGAGCGAAACCGGTCCTGATAAAATAAATTTTATGTGGAAATAGTACTAAAAATGTATTATTATTTTTTATTGTCGGACTATGTTTGATTTATTTATTTATTTTATTTATACAGCATTTATCAATTTTGTATCGTTATATCTTTCCAAATTTGGAAGTACGTACCTATAGCATGGGCTTTAATGAAGAACTTGCATACTATTTGCTCAAGTTATCTTTTGTAATATGGGTGTTTCAATAAAAAAAACAACAGAATTCATATTTGTTTCTAAGCATTTCCTTTTGGATTTGATGATGAATGATAGTCTCAATTTCATGATTTAAACCCTTGATCTTGGAAGTGAATATGAATTCATTTTTTAAACATTTTTAATCCGCTTATTTACAGTAGTAAAACTAAAGTCTAATGATAAGACTACGCGTCATTTAAATTAGAGATCCCTTCTAACATATCAGGACTTGTTTTAAGGTAAAAAAAAAGGAATTGGTGTCAAATATATTAACGCCACGAATACCTATACGTTAACTCGAATCGTAAATAAAACTATGATATTCTTACAAGAATTGCAGTGGCTTGAATAAAATGTTGTTTAGCTCTTGGATTTTTTAAAATTTGTCGTATCTCACTCGGTTGACTTTTTTTGCCAATTTTCAATGTAATTCTTTTTGTTTACAACGCATTTATCTTTGTTCACACTGAAAAAACGTCCATATATAATATATATAAACTTAGAATTGTTTGAGTTTTGTACTTTTCCATCAGCTTTGTCTGTAATAACTTTGATTTACCCTTTTGGCACCAAGAATTTAAAATGTATAAATGGACTTGAACTGATGTATAGAAATAAATATAAAACCACAAAATATGAAAATATGAATGATATTTTTAGATGTAAGCAATATTTTCAGAACATTTTTTCAGGTAAAAAGTTTATTTGACTTTTTGTATTTACATATATATATTTATAGAAGATATTTTTGACTTATTTTATTAATATGCAAGCTTGCGTAGACGTCCTTTCCAAAATAATTAATTTTATTTTACCAATTTGATGTTATGTTTATTTTCAATATACAAAAAAACCCAGTTTGAAAATTACAAGTCAACAGCCATAAAATCAATAAGAGAGGGTTATTAAGAATTTCGAAAACAACTTTCAAACGAGAAAGAAATAATGAAAAAAAAAAACATTTATATTAGCTTACCGTATCATCGTTTCATTTTACGAATCATTAAGTTTTCGCTTCAAAACAAGGTAAATATTGCCTCCCACTTATCAAAGACAAGGGCCAATAAAAAAATTCTTCATAAAAATACAGAAAAATATGTTATTTCATTTTGGTGAAACAAAATATCATTCTTGTCAAGTGCGGTTTGATGATACTTCAATATAACAAGATACGTGGAACAAGAAGTCGTAAAAACATGAAAAAGTTTATCTCAAGTCCCAATTTCGTGTTGTTAAAGATTTTCATATAACTTTTCGAATAATAAAATTCCACTGCAATACTTTGCTTCATAATCAAATAATCGTTTTGCACAAACCACTATTTGAATATAACACACATTTGATTGAAAAACGTAGCTGAATTGAACAGTTAGATAAATATTTTATATAAATACACTACATATATGTAAATATTTTATTTATCTATTATATTATTCGTGTACGTGTTTTTTTTTCTAAATATTATATTCAATGAAATATGTATCTACATTAATGTATTCAACATTTAAGCCATATGCGTTCCTGGTGAAATAAATTTGCTTGATTAAAAAATATATCTTTAGATTAAAAAGTTGTCTGCAAAATTTGAATCCCAAAGTAAACGAATTTGTTCTGTAAAATATGGAAAAGGCTCAACTACCGCCACTTTTTTCGACAGCATCCGAAGTCAAAAAAATACGGCACGCTCTGGGAGTAACTTTAAAAGTATAATGTATTTTCAATGAACCGTTCTCTGGTTCACAATGAAACATAAGACTATCTAGGAAGCCCATTCGTAAATAACACCACACACGGGTAGCGGTCGGGGTATAGATAGACCTACAGACGTTTCCTTGTGTACAGTACTTCGCGCACGGTCGCCCTGAATAATGAATTCACGCCAAACGTATAGCCAATGCGAAATTTCCGACGGACTCAGGCGATGGTTTTCAAACAATGTTTCATTAAAATGAAAGATTTTTAAAAAAATGTGATGAAACAATTTACACGCAAATATTTTTTATCTCTCAATGCTAACGTCACAAGTTTCGTATCTCAGCTGGTCACAAAATTAATAAATACTACATATTAGATCATTTAATCAAATACTAAATTCATCTAAAGCAGTAGCCTTTCCTAAAAAATGGCTGGGTAAAGATCTACATTCCCTCATCATACCTTAATTATTCCTTATTGTGAGTTAAGCAACAATTTTTTGATTTTTTTTCAAAATATTTTTTAAATAAATAAAACAGTTTTTTATGTAATGATTATACATATTTTATAAAAGTTAGTGACGGTTTTGCTCATAGCAAGCATTAACAACTGATGAATTTGAGATTTTCAAAGGATGAGGACATCGATGTCGATAGTGAAAAGAAGAAAGAAAAAAAGTTTTGACTAGGTATATATGTATATATTATTTAAAATAATAATAAAAAAAAATTAAAGACTTATTCCACAGTTAATTCATTAAGATCAAGATCGGTTCCAATATTAATAAATTAATTCTGGAATAAGTACAAAAACCGTTATATTATTTTTAGCACAATGCATTTTCACCATGTATTGACAGTGAACGCATCCAATCTCACTTCTTAATGATTAATGATTTGACTACTCGAGTATCGAGTTGTAAAATTTTAACATACTTGAGTACTCGAGTATACTCAACAAGTTTCAGATGTACCAAAATATATGTTATTAATTCAAATTTGTGCATATAAATCTATGATATATAAATAAATAAGTTTATTTAAGACGAGTATTGAAGATTCTAGTTATACGATCATCAGTGAAACTTTTAAGCTGGCATTTTTTTCAGCAAGCCATGAAGTAGAATGAAAAATTGTCAAATCTTGAACCACCGCAAGGGAACATAGCAATCATTTAAGTATTCAAATCTAAGTAATGAAAATTGTATGTAAAGAAAAATATGTCAAAAATTAATATACCTAAAATTTTATAGCGTGAAACTTGTTTTTACATAATCTCAATTATTAGTCAACACTTTGAGAATCAGATGTTATAAAGGAAATTTGACAGGGTGAGGTAATGTTCCGAGTGAAGATAGGTCCTCTATGACTTTAGGATATGGTCACTCGGGAAAGTACTTGGGTCCGTCTTAATTTGAAAGATACTTCAGAATCAGGTGCTGTAAATCTCAGTTCATGACAATTTCATGAGAATATTTTTGTATTGGAAAATAACCAATTAAATAATAATTGATTTCTTTTCCAATCATAAAAAGTATTTTAATTTAGTTTTTTTAATATTCAATCATGTGTCATAGTATTACCAAAAGAATGACGTTAATTATTACCAATAATATAGAATGTTATAGAAAAGATGAATAAAATACTATTTGAAACACTTTCGTCATATTGTTACCATACTTTGAAAAAGTTCTAATTTACATTTTTGCCTTAAATTACCTTTTGGTCGGAAAACCTTGTATTTACCGCACTCTATCATATACATGAATTTCATAACTATATATGGTTGAATAACAGAGTTAGCAGAATTCCAGTGTAGCACTACATTTGCACACTTTTGTACTAAATTTATTTGACAAAATTCTAAGATTGTCATCAATATTTCCATCATTAAGTCTTCAAGATCACTATTATCACTAACAGTAAGAGTTGTGAACAAATATACTTAAAATAAGTAATTTGAAACATTTTTACTTGCTTATTGTTACAAGTGAATTTTAATCAATCGAAACTTCAAACGCTCATATCTCAAAACAGTGTCAAGTGCATGTGTTGTATTATTTTAATTAGTAAAGGTCCACTGTAATTATTGTATATAAAAGAAATATTTGGTCTTATGAAAATTATCAATTATTATTGACGAATTAAGAAGTATAGCTGACCATAATGTGAAAAGATGTGATCTCGTATATTATTGGTATATTAACGTAAGTATATACATATGTAGATAAATAACGACGATAAATTATAAAAATCATATCGATGTTAGTACTAACTCAATCCGCTTAAAATTTCACAAATTCACGACCTCTGGTAATTATTTATTTTTAAAATACACATCAACCATTTAAAACCATTCCACAGAATATTAAATATATTTTTGTATAATAAATGATTTCATTTTGTCTATAAATAAACAGGATATTAATTCTGCGGGGTCGTTATTTCCCCTTTCGTATCACAAAAATAATAGTTTGTAAGCTATTCTATTATGAAAGCTTAAGGAAGAGAAATTCTTCCCATATTATAAATGAGGCTACAGAATAAGCTTCTAATAGAAAAACAATATCTTGATGTAATAAGAAAGACATCTTATTATGATGCATGAGCGTAATGCTGGAAACAATATCCATTATGTTCTTAGATTATTTTTTCTGAATCACCAGTGCTGGTACTTTGATACTTATTATAATTTATAAATCATATTTAATATTGTACCATTTGATACAGCATGTTATCATTTGTGATACATTAACGGACATAAAAACTAATTACCGAGAATTCAGAATGATCTATGTCATAATTAAAAAAGATATATTAGTAATTAAAGAAACAATTTATAAATAAATACTTATAAATAATAATTATAGTATTTGAAAAAAGAAGATTTCAAGATTTTATTTATTTTTAACAAATGGCTCATTCAATTTTGAATTATGAAAAAAAAAGAATTTGTACCTTATCATGTTTTCATATAAACCTAATGTTACTAGCAGTATTTATACTTTTGGTTATAGTATGGGAATAGTTTAAAATGCTGCAAAAATTACATGCTTTTGAAGTAACTTGATTATTCCAATGCTGTAAGTGTAAGGCTTCTTAAAAAATCATTGTTTTGGAATAATATTATATACTTATAATAAAAGTCTTATACATGTTCTTAAAATAATGCGAAAGCTCTAAAAAAAGTAACGTATGTTTATTTGTAATAATGGCCATTTTAAAGGTTGACGTGACAGGTATAATGATTTTTTAAAATTTAAAACCGAAAGAGTGTTATGAAATAGTTTTTTAAAAAATCTCTTTAAAGTATATAAAGCTCATAATAATATAGAAAATATATTGTGAACCATCAAGATAGTGGGAATTGACTTAGGATATTAGAGAAGTGTAACCAGTCGAATCATTCCAAGTTGATGTCACTAAGTGTTGACAAGGGTAAAAAAGAGTATCTACTAAAGTCAAAGTACTTCTCTTTGTTGAGACATAAATGATAAATCACATTCAAGCAAGATTTTAATAAAAAATACATGTGAAGGTTTATGTTTATTATTTTTTTTTTCTGCTAAGGACATTCGCGTAGACCCGAGTGAGAAAAACATGTTTTTGCAGATGGGAAAGATAGCAACGCCTCTGATGTGCACCGGCAAACACCGTAGAGCCCATAAAGAAACACCCAGTGCATAATATATGGTGGACAGGGCGGGGGCCGGCCGGGAGGCAGACAACACTGCCCCTATGGCCTCTAATAAAATACTTGATGTGCGAGGGGTGGGCAGATACCAAGTGCGAGCTTTTACTCGCAAATACGAGGACCTTTGGCTCAATCCAGAAACACACGTCTTGCACGCGAGGATCTTGCATACCGTCTGCTATTCCAGCATATAATATATACATAAAATTCGTCCGTTAGCTTCAATTGTGGATTGCATGGGTTTGAATCGCAGTCCAGGAATTTTTCCATAAAATTATTGCTTTTGGTTCGGAGATATGGATTTGAGTTGTCTAAAAAATCTTTCCCACACTCATCCGATCCTAAAAACGGAATGTAACGAGAACGAATAGCTATAGAAAAATAAAATTGTGCATCTGAGTAACAAACAATTCTTGACGAAATAATCTGATGAGATATAATGCGTTAGAATGCCATGTGCTCCACACTACACTCTGACTTCTTTAACAGTTCACTCGAGTTTGCGGCAGCCATTGATACTAAATAAATGTTCTCCCCTCTGACATAAATAACCACCTACCGCACTTAGCCAACCCGTTCAGTTTATATCAAATTAGGGTATTTAAATTTTCTGGCAGTTTTTTTGGTAGGCGTCGTTCTGGACATTCTCACAGCGCCACTGTTTCGAGTGCATAAGTAACGTGGTTAGTATGTAGCAACAGACATGGTTGAAAAAAAATATTTACCATACATATATATTTATTTCGACTGCAAAGTTGTTATCTGTTGATGAACTACATATGTCAGGGATTACCATTTTTTTTTCTAGGACCAATTTGCGAATCCAGGAAATTCGGCGGAACATTTTTTACCGTCATGCTTCTTTTAGGGGCCAAACATTTTGGTAAGATAATTTTTAAACGAAACCAAATTAATTTTAAGGTGTTCACTGTTCACTTGGTGGAATGGTATTATAATAAAAATAATAAAACATTTTTAGTACTTATTCCACATAAAATGTATTGGATCAGGACCTGTTTCGCTCATGCGAGCATTGTCAACTAATTAAATAAGTGATTGAGTGAAAAGTGGCTTATTTTGATACAAGCTAAAACATAATTTAATTTATTATTTGAAATTGAATGTGACACATTAATAATAACTTATTATTACCATATAGAATTAGGATAATAGAACAGAAGAGAAGATGTATTGTGTACCCTGTCTACAACAGTAAATAAAGATAATTAAATGCATGCTTAAACATAGTTCCAACGATGGCGTTAGTGGATAGTTATCAAAAAATATATAAAATAATTTATTAAAAATTAAAATACATAGGTATTTTTTTTCACCGTGTTTTAATGGAGTTCTACCAATTCAATCAATACCTGTATATGGTTGACACCGGTGCGCAAAATATTTTCCAATTCTCACCGGTCCGATAATGCGATGAGTTAATAGAAGTCTGGTGACATGTAATAAATTAAATATGATCTAAGAATCAGGTATTTTATTTGTAATAAAAAAATACACTCGCAAAACGCTTTCATTCAACATTATGCTAAACATCGTAATCCGACACCCCTAGTAATATAATATACGCAATGAAAAATGTTTGAATTTCAAATAGAAACCTTTTACGATACATCTAGGATTGGGTTTTATATTTTCACCGAAATAAAATGTGATACATTGATCTGAGAAAGGAACTTTATGAAAAATGCTTTTTTTTCTTCTGACAGTTTCACATAAATATTAACTTGGTATATCAGGAAAGAAACATAAACTTGCCTCGTAATCCTTCCGGGACCTACAACTGTCCATGTGCTTTCGTTTTATTATTTTCATTTTTATGTAACTATCATATGATTTTGATGAGCGACATGTTATTTAATATTTTGTCGCTGTCGCCCTCAGATAAAAACGTTTTATCACACTATAAATGGTGTCATGTCCAAGGCCACTTGTTTTTGACGTTATGTAGGTATCACTTATAAGGTGTTCACTGTCAATACTTGGTGGAATGACATAATTATAAAAATAATATAACATATTTATTGTTTATTCCACATTAAATGTATTAGATCAGGACCAGTTCGCTCATCGCGAGTATTATAAACTGACTCTCCATGAGTGAAACCGATTTTTATTATAATGCTATTCCACCGAGTATTGAAAGTAAGCACCTTAAAAATGTACAATATTCTCATTAGAATGAAATGTATCTAAAGCTTCAATATTCCACAGTTAGAGTTATCGCATTTTTATATTGATTCTGTAATCACCGAAAACGATAAATAATCGTCCAGTATTAAGTCGATTGCTAAAAATATAACTGGACTATTATTATTGATATATACATTAATTGAAGAAAAATATTTTCCTTGATTGACTTCACAGTTCTGAACATGTTTTGTATAAATGATTTTTAAAAATAGTCTTAAAATGTCTAAGTCTTGATTTTTTGTGACAGTATTAGACATTGAAAATTTTATGATCGAATAATTTTTTTTATCTAAGTGTCACAGGCTTCCTTGGTTCAGAAAGTAACAGGAGGAGTTTGAAGTCATCGAATAAGTAGTTGAGGTTTTAATCGATATTTAAGTGAACTGGCAGCATAAAATAATGTCATACCAAAATATCATAAATTTGGTATTATAAAGGTAAGAAACCCCACCGAACAAAATTGATTAATCCTTTTATAAGAAAAACTTTTCAATGAACAAGAAAATTAAGATTTTAGTCACTAAGGGCCCATTTGAAGTGTCTCCTAAGTTGATTTTTTTAATTATTCCACTCTTCATTTTTTGCCTCTATTTCAATCAAAACTTTTTCGTGGTGTCATCTTTCATTGAATAAAAAACTTTTTCCATTATTCTCCATTATGTAAAATAAAAGCAATTGAAACTTCCGAGTTAAGGAGATAAAATGATATTGTAACTTACGCAAACTTTATTCAAGATGTGGTAAGAGATTTATGTATACAAAAAATAAATTTATATCATAAATAAGAAGCCATAAAAGTGTGAAATTTACCCCTGTAATTGTTTAACTTGAAAAAACATTTCAACAGATAACTGATTATAAAAAGTAGCGGTTTTTTTTCGAACATCTTCATCTGTAAAAATTAAAAAAAATAACGATCTAATTTTGTTTAGCTACCATTACCGAGAAACAAAAAATAAAGATAATATATTTCACGTTTTTATTACATTTTCCGGTAGTAAGAAAAATTATAAAGACAATGCTATTTTAAGCATTTAATTGATTTATTACTAAGATATAGCGTTGTTATAAAATTTAACTTTCAATAAATATATCGATAAACTATAATGATAATCTATAAATGTATATATGTTAAAAAACTGTAATAATTTTATTTCCGAGAATTCTAATCGTTATAAAGATTTACCTGAAATTAAAGTCTCGAGTCTTATAAAACACATACCGTTTATCATTGCAATAACTTTGTTATACGATATTTTATCCATGTTTATGAGTCTGCAGGTGTCCATGAACATATTTTATCCGTTTTTACAGCCATTATAAATTTAAGCATTTATCCTCGTCCGTATCCAGAGCTTAATACTTACCTTTCTGCAGACCAGGTTTTGGATAATCTGTAATGAAAGAAAGATATTAACTATTTCGTATTCAAAATACAAGAGGAATTTACATGTTACTTTCACAGTCTTTGCCCGTTATTTATTTATTGTATCGTTTTGTTTCCCATTAATTTGACTAAATTCAGTAATTAAATTGACAAAATCAAGAAAGATCAATGTATATGTTACAGTGAAACTGTATTCTCAGTGAAAATATATTCTTCTCCAAGCTGTCATTGAAATTAAATTTGACCGCCGTATCTTCAGCCCAATTTTTGTTTGTGTTTTTCTTTGGTTCTCTTTTTATGAAAGGGACTACTTGTTTCATTGAAGCAAACCAAAATTTTAGGCCGGCAAATCATCGACTTGGGCCAATAATTTCAATGATCGTAACCAGTGAAATTATGTTGTCATACAAATCTATTACTTGATACATTTTCACTAAAATACAGTTTCACTGTAACATATATAATGCTCAACTTATTATAACATTCATGAAAAGATTAATAAAAAATTCAATTATTGGAGGAGAAAAATGAAAATAAGTTTAAGTATAATTTATTCGAGTAAAATGTTGCGTTTTACATATTTTACAAGTTCCTAACTCATCAGAACGGTAATCGATGAGTTAGTAGGTATGTGTTAATATGAATATTTATCAAAATATTTCACTGAATTTTATGGGTTGAAATTTTTTACTAGCTATATGAAGCCAGATGAATATGTAGCATACAGGTAGTTTTAAAATTTGGTCAAATCCATTTGTTGACAAACTGAGAAAGTGAGATATTTTCATTTTAAAACATGTTTTAAAGTATAGAAGAAAACAGACAATGTGTAAAAATGAAAACATTTCCATGTGAATAAAAAAGGTCTCAAAAGTTTAATCTAAAATTGAGAGTTAAAAAAATAATTTTGGAATTGACCAGTTTTGAAAATTACCTCCTGAATATACAATAATTTTGACGATAATATAAAATGTCTTGTACACGGCATTACATTTAAACATTTTAAAAACTAAAACAAGCTGCAAATATTTAAAGAAATGGTTTGAAATAAGAAAGACTAGTTACATATTTATAATTATAATTTACGCGTTAGGTATAAAAATGCTAAAAATATAAAAGGTTGAATATCAAAGTGCACGGAAAATAAAAATTTAACGTCGTTTTAAAAGCGGATATCCATCTTTTATTTGTAATAAAATTCTCGTTAAACTGTTAAAGCCAAAGATCACTCTGGGTATATTTTTATATAATACATTAGCGCGTTATAAAAAAATAACACCTTATAATATTACTCACATGCGGGTAACGATGCATTAAAAATTTAATAAGTCATTTTAGCTGAAAGGGGCTTACGGTGTTTGCCCAACAGGGTGTTCCGAATAGGCAAATGCCAACAAGTCTGTTTACATAGGCCTCATAAGCTACATGCAGTGTCAATCAATCAAAGATTTAAGTGATACTCTGTGCTGATAACCCATTTCAACGTGTCTGCCCGGACATACTTTGATTCCCTGGAAAAACCTTTCAGTCAACATTTGATTTCCGATAAACAAAATTGATTGTTTGTATTGATGATTTTTATGAATATAAAATTGAGGTTTTCCGTGTAACGAAATTCAATTTAAGTCCATCGTAACGATAAAGCCAGGGCGCGAAGAAAACAATTTTGATAAACTGCTCATTTACTTTCAGGATATGTGTCTAGTAATTTGATTTATACAAAAACGTCAGTTGGTAAATATTGTTTTAATAAATACCAAAAACCCACACACAATACATACGTCCCATCATTGTGATTTCCGTGGACAAATGTTATACGAAAAAGAGTTTCATTTATTTATTAAGACCTTTTCTGTTTGTGCAACTGAAAATTACAGAATTCTGATAATTAAAAAAAATATATATATTATAATAAAAATAATGACACATTTTTAGTACTCATTCCATTGGATTTATTGAGGTCAGGACCGGTTTCGCTCATCGCAAGCATTATCAATTGATGGTGATGTTGATTATCATTTCCTTTGATAATGGACGCGATGAGCGAAACCGGTCCTGATTTCAATCAATCAAATGTAGGATAAGTACTGAACATGTGTTACTATTTTTATTATAACGCCATTTCAGCAGTATTGACAGGAACATTTTAAATGTGAATATTTATTTGAATTAGGAAAAAAATGTGAAATATTTAAACAACAAGTAAAACCTTACGATGTAAGTATATAAAGGGTCTTTTTATAAGGACGCTTAGTTTTGAAATGTAAATAAAACAAGTTGTTTGTGAGATTTCGACTAAATTTTAATTTCATTTGTAAATATATTTTACGGCATTAAATATGGAATATAGCATCAAATGTCTGCCAATATCCATTCATTATACAATGGGCCATGTCGCTAAAGTTGACTTTTTTGACAAATTTGGGTAAACTTCCAACTGCTCCAGAACCCAATCAAGCGTTGTCTGTGGTCGTTTACCTGAAGTTCCTTGGTTAGTTGGATTTTATACGGGTGCAGACATAAGGCCCGATTCAAAATTCGCCAAGTTGAAGTCGCAGAAAAGCCAAGTTCTTGTGAACAACGAGAAATAAGCTGCCTTGGGTTTTCCTGTACACTTTCACACACAGCAGCAATGTTTTCACCAGATATTGTATTTTGATGACGTACAGGTAGGTGTTGGCCGATTATTTACCAAACTGGTTGACTCAAATTTGGCCACTAAACAATGAATAATCTACTCAGCAGGACAAAGTAACATATTTTGAGCGTCCCTATTGAAATACCCTTTATATTTAAGTTAGACGTGTCTTCAAAACATTTTAATATTTTCAAAAAAACCACACATATTTATTTTATTATCTTTATACAAGAAACAATTCTTTAGAATGGTTTTTATTTTGTATGGTAACTAAATATTTAACTGAAAATAAAATGAAAATGATCTTTGTCCAGTCAACACAAGTGTCATAAAAATCGTTTTAAATTATATAATAGAAATGAAATGTAATTAAGACAAAACGATTTTATAAAAAAGGGAGCTTAAGTAGCCAACAAAAACGTACCAAAATAATCTCAGCGAGTACATTTTGCATCTCTACAAAAGCGCAATTATATTTAATCGGGTAATTTTATACATTCACAGAGCTAATTAACACAACAATTTGCCGCATAGATATCTTCGCTTGTAACTTGGTATTAATTTCGGTCGATTCAACATTTCCATTAGTGAAATACCTACAAAGTATTATTCTATCTATGTATTCATTTTTAAAGTTCAAAGTACTTATAGCACACCACATTTCCCCACAAACGATACCAAAGATTGCGGTGAATACACCCGGTATTTGTATTAACTAGATTCAACGGAAATACCCGAGCTATGACAGTTCTTCGAAAAAGTATTATTTTATTTGCAATAACATATATATACACTGTAAAACGACGTATTTGTATAATTTATTATGCAAAAGTCTGGCTTGTTATTATTTCTCGCTGTAGCGACTGTTTATATTTGTCGAATTTATTTGTTACGTTCAACCATTTTTCATTCTTCAATATATCAATTATTGTGCGGAAGTTTTTAAGCTGAATAATGGTAAAGGGTATTTCAATAAGGACGCTCAAAATATGTTACTTTGTCCTGCTGAGTAGATTATTCATTGTTTAGTGGCCAAATTTGAGTCAACCAGTTTGGTAAATAATCGGCCAACACCTACCTGTACGTCATCAAAATACAATATCTGGTGAAAACATTGCTGCTGTGTGTGAAAGTGTACAGGAAAACCCAAGGCAGCTTATTTCTCGTTGTTCACAAGAACTTGGCTTTTCTGCGACTTCAACTTGGCGAATTTTGAATCGGGTCTTATGTCTGCACCCGTATAAAATCCAACTAACCAAGGAACTTCAGGTAAACGACCACAGACAACGCCTGATTGGGTTCTGGAGCAGTTGGAAGTTTACCCAAATTTGTCAAAAAAGTCAACTTTAGCGACATGGCCCATTTTATAATGAATGGATATTGGCAGACATTTGATGCTATATTCCATATTTAATGCCGTAAAATATACTTACGAATGAAATTAAAATTTAGTCGAAATCTCACAAACAACTTGTTTTATTTACATTTCAAAACTAATCGTCCTTATAAAAAGTTCCTTTATAATAACTGAAAAAAAAGGGTTATGTACCGTTCGCAATTTGACGTATATAAATATAGATGACCCTCGACTTTCGAAAATTCTAATTTCGCACAATTCGCTATTTCGCACATTTAAAAAAATTGAATTCCGGGCTCCGGACTGAACTCCAAAATGTATGAGATATGAAATAGTTATGAAAAACAATAGTAAACAAATGTAAATTATGCTAGAAAAATATAATAAGTATAAAATAATTACTTAATACAATTAAAAATAAGTTATGTATGAGCAATGATTTTCAGCAGTACTTGTTCAAATGAGAATGAAGAGAAAAAATATTTGTTTCTTAATTATTAAAATATAATATATTTCCACTGAGAATTAACCTCAAACGTGATCAAAAGTTTTTTGGTTAAAATAATATATTAATTATTTTGGTTTAGTCAGATATTTACCCCTTTAAACGCCAAGTCAATTTTATGGATTTTCGCCACAGGCCACGATTTTCAACCATCGATTTTCCATGAAAATGCCACCCGGAAAATTATTTTATACCCAACTTATTTTTGGTTTTTAAAGAAAACTGAAAAAAATATCAAAAGTGTAAGAATTAAAAAATATTTACTATAATAAAATGCAAGAGCCCTAGTGAAATATGTTAGCTTTACCTCAAATAAAATAAAAATGGCCAAACATTTCGATTTTTAAACAATCAGATTGCCTTGAAAAATACGATATTTATTCATAAATAAACTCGTAGTGGCGTTTGCGTGCCTGCACGCCGTGGCGTATCAACGGTTAAGTTATAATCATTAGAATGGAAGTCTATACTATAGCATGGTTTTCTGTTTAAATGTTTGAATATTCGGTGACGAAGTGTGTTCCCTTTATGTAAAATATACATACACAGTTAGGGGTCTCGTATATTGTAGTGTGTAGAGTACAGTGTCCACGATGCCTGTGCCACAAGGCACCTTATTTGAATAATCAATTATCAATTAGCGTGAATACTTTTTGCCCGGCGGAGTAGTTGCCTGCAAAACCGTTAACGACTCTCGCTAAACCTTTTTGCTTGCCAAGATTTCCCAACGACCCATTCTCTCAGTCTCACTTATTAAAAAGTAATACATTCAATGGAAACTTTTCATTTGAAACTTGAAGTCAGTGATTTGAAAGCGATCGTTAAAAGATACATTACCTACCCGCATCACAGTTGCTAATTACTTTTTTAGCTAATATTCGTTTCTTTGTTTTGAGAATTATAACATGGCTGAACAGTTTGATAGAATATCGATTTATTTTTTGAAAATAAATTAACTAATGTTGTCAGCGAGCGACAAATGCTTTTTGTTGAAATACTTCATAATGATTCTGTGTCTTTCTTGTATATAGAAATCAATATTTATTTGTTTGTTCACATATTTAGTTTCACTATTTAGTTTCATCTGAGTTAACTGATTTTATTTATTGATGTTTTGTATAGTCTGACATAATAAGAATGCAATAAACCAATCTAATATGTAGGAATCAATGATTGTTTTTTGATCGTACTCTATGCGCTGCCATGCCGTTTATCCGATTGCAATGAAATGTAGGTGATGTGTTGTGTAGACGCCCGGGAACGTTCTTAGTTCCTAAATCGTTCATCCAATTGCGATAGAGCTTTGGTGATTTGTTGTGTGGACGCCCAAGAAAGTTTTTTTATTATGTACCTATATATATTAAAATATTTTTTTTTGTCCCGTATGTGATTCTATACCGTTTATCTGATTACAATAAAAATTTGGTGATTTGTTGTGTGGACACGCCTACGAAAGTTTTATTAATTTTCTACCTATCTATACATATACAAATGAATGATTGTTGTTTGTTTGAGTGGCATTGAAACGCTTGCCGGGTACTGGCTAGTAAAATATAAATAACAAAACATTTTTAGTACTTATTCCAGATTAAATTTATTAGCGAAACCGGTCCTGATCTAATAAATTTAATGTCGAATAAATACTCAAAATGTTTTTCTTTCTTTATCATAGTGCCATTCCACCAAGTATTGACAGTAAACACCATAAAATTGACTATATATGTACATACCAACGAGTACGATATATTATAACAATTTTACTGATGCTATGATCGCATTAATATGAATAAGTCACTTCAAAGTTATCTTCTATCAGATAATGTGTGAAGAGAGAACGGTGAGTCTCTTTTTTATGATTCAGTCTCATCGTATTATTAAAACTTTGATGAATGAAAAGATTGCTAGTCAATAGAACCTCAGAATGCTTTCGTGCTGCTCTTCGGCTGTAACATCATATTACGAAACAATTGTGTAATTATGTATTTAACGCCAAAACCATAACACGTATAATAATCTCTGTGTTTTTTTTTAAATTAAAATTTAATGCATTAAATACTTGGTAAATGGGTCAGAGTACGGTTCGATGTGTTTCTGTTGATCGGCCCCTTTATAAGCAGCGAGTGCGATGCATTTACGTACAGTCTAAATTGCAACTTGATCGCATTCATTATCGAAAGACTGGAAGTTGTAAGATTCAAACTTTAAGTGTCGGTATCAGCCAGTCACGCCCGAGCAAAACACCCCTTTGCACGTTCACCGTTACAAGTTGCAAGACCTGTTTTATAAGCTCCGCAAACCATTACTGCACAGTCTACGTATACCAGACTTATAATAATTAACTGTCTCTTAAAAGTTTAAGAAATTCAGAAAATTAAATATGTATACTATTAAATATGCCTTATAATGACACCTCAATAAATATTGATTAATATTCTACTTTATAAATTATACTATGCTAAATAAACGAGAAGATATACTGTGTACCTCTTCTACGCTTCTATGCTTAAAATAGTTCTGAGATGATAGCGTTAGCCGAAATAGCTCCATATTATCAACTTAATATTATAAAGGGTATTTCAATAGGGACGCTCAAAATATGTTACTTTGTCTTGCTGAGTAGATTATTCATTGTTTAGTGGCCAAATTTGAGTCAACCAGTTTGGTAAATAATCGGCCAACACCTACCTGTGCGTTATCAAAATACAATATCTGGTGAAAATATTGCTGCTGTGTGTGAAAGTGTACAGGAAAACCCAAGGCAGCTTATTTCTCGTTGTTCACAAGAACTTGGCTTTTCTACATTTTGAATCAGGCCTTATGTGCAAATCCAACTGAACTTCAGGAAAACGACCACAGACAACGCCTGATTGGGTTCTGGAGCAGTTGGAAGTTTACCCAAATTTGTCAAAAAAGTCAACTTTAGCGACATGGCCCATTTTATAATGAATGAATATTCGCAGACATTTGATGCTATATTCCATATTTAATACCGTAAAATATACTTACAAATGAAATTAAAATTTTGTCGAAATCTCACAAACAACTTGTTTTATTTACATTTCAAAACTAAGCGTCCTTATAAAAAGACCCTTTATAATACTTTTGTAGAGCTAAAATACATTGTTATTTTTTCACCGTGTCCTGTGAAATAAACCAGCTTGCGGTTCATATGACAATTTTTCTATGTTCACTCTTAATAAACAATATATGAATAGATGATATGAAACTTGTCTCATAATAAGTTAGTTTACGTTTAACTGGCAGTAATTCAGTTGCTAAACCTGATTTTTGAAAAAGTATGCGACCATTAATTATTATGATTAAATGACCAATAACTTTTTAATTGTTAGCTGTAAATTCTTGTTGAAAAAGCATTGTATTTATATAAATAAATCGTTTTTAATAAACAGTTTTTTACTAAAAATATTTTGTGTTGATCAATATAGGTAAATTTTCTCTAGCGAATGATGAATTTTTATTTTAAAATTAATGAGAGATTTATCAAATGATCAGGTTTGAATATTTTCAAATAAATTAATATATTTAGTCAACGCTAATTTTATAACAGATAATCACTAAATGAAAAAATGTTGCTCTATTGCTCTAAAAGATGGCGGAATATTGGTGAGAGTCAGCGATAAATATAAGATAAAAATAGCTCACACTTGTGAATTTCAAATGACATAAGTTGAGATACATGTTTTTTAAAGAGAGGAAAAAACTTCATATCGCGTTTTCCCACCCAAGCCGCGTAACCCATTTTCTTCCGCGCGCGTAAATTACGCAGCCAAGAAAGTTCCGTTTCACGATGAAAACTTTCGACAGACTATTAAACATGTCGCAGCAGAATGAGGTATGACACCTAAGGAATGTTTGTGTATGAGAGGGAATGATATGAGAGATTTTATTCATGGAAACCTTACTTTCCTAGAGCTGCGTACAGACAGAAGTATTGCCAATCTTGCGAATATTAATAGTTTTAAATTAGCTTCAATTCTATCGTATGGTTAGAATTACAATTCAAAAAATTATAATGAAATAAATCAGGGCTGTCGAGTCAGAGTCGTAGTCGTGGAGTCGGGGTTTTTTTACCGGAGTCGGAGACGTCGCGGGGTTGTGGCCGGAGTCGTACCCGGAGTCCAAAATTTGAAAATTTTAATTTTTGCATATAAAAGTATAATTTGGCTTTTGTCAGGATCGGAGGTTGATATTTAATTGTATACAAATAAATAAGAAAGGTAGAAAAAAAGCCTTTTTTAGTCGCAGTCGGAGTCGTGTTTTTATTACCTTTATGACTTCACATCCCTGAAATAAATGCATTTAGTTTGTTCCTTCCATAAGATTTGTTGGGGAAAATCAAAGGTTGATTGTTACCTTTCTTTCAATTGTCATACACGGGATGAAAATAGAAGTGTTAAATTGTGTTTTCCACGTTATATGTGTTTGTTTGATCATAAATGACAACGAGTGGAATTTTTTTCGGTAGTTTCCTGTTTTTTTGGACCTTATTACCACTGGGAATAGTTCTGTGGTTTTTGCGAATTCATATCAACTACTTACTGGATTGTATGTTATAACAGATTCCATTTTGCATTACTTAGTTTTTTAAATAAGAAAGGGAAAGATAAAATATCGTTATAATATCAACTGATCTATGTTGATGATGCTCGCGATGAGCGAAACTGCTCCCGATTTAAATAAATTCAATGTGGAATAAATACTCAAAATATGTTAATATTTTTATTATATAAGCCTATCTTTCAAGCATTAAATATATCACTATCGATTGAGTTAGCATTTACTTGGTAGAACTCCATTATAATACGGTGAGAAAAATAGCAATGTATTTTAGGATAACAATGAATTTCTGTAGAATTAAAATACATTTTTATTTTTCTCACCGTAATATCATTATCTTTTGTGTTTTTTTTTCCTTTTATATTACAATCAGTTGATATTTATATATTTGTAGTCATTATTATGCAACGTAAAATAATATAAATGGTCTCTATTTAGATTAAAATTGTTTATTTTTTATTTAAAGATTAATTATATTTTTTTAAAAAAAGAATTTTCTAAAGGCGTGGAAAAAACTTTTGGTTACATTCATTTATGTTGTTTGAGTTTTATGAAAAGTTTTAACACTATAGAAAAGAAAATTAATTATAGAACATCCTTACAATTTTTGTTATAAGTATATACAATGCTTCCGTCAGTGAGTTGGCTTGAAGCGGCAAGGCTGTTGTAAAAAAAGAAACAGTTATACAAAGAAAAATTCCCTCAAGCACTTATTTGAAAGTCCAATGAATCTTTTTTTGGGTATGTACGTTGACTCATTATGGCTGTATATTTGAGTTTTATTTCTTTCATTTTATTTTCGGATACGCTTAAATAATAATGCATGGACAAAACATTTGTAAAAGAGTGAGATTCATGAATGTTTTATACGAACCTTAAGGCTATGCAAGTTAGTCAATGGTTATTTAGAATATAAATTTACTTTGACAAATTTAAGGTATTGTTTACAGTTTTATTATTTTATTCCCCAAAATTAAACTTTGCTTAATGCACATGGAAAAAAAAGTGTATTTATCGATCGTAATATTTATTTTTTTACCATGTCCGCTCCCAGCTTGGAACATATGGCCTCTTTACGGAGTTTATCTCAACATGTTAGGACTGCTTATTAATCAGTTACTCAACCTCTCCTTTTCAAAGAGAGTATGGATTGAAAGGATACGAGGACTAGGAAAGGACTAGTGGTTAGCTAATCGCTCTCGCTACGTGAATCGCTTTCGGAATGGTGGGAAGGGATTTTTAACAACACAAACGCCTGCATTCCCAATCTTTCAAACGGAATTGATTTATCGACTGAAAAAATATGGTCTTACCGAGAATCGAGCCCGGGCAGTTTGTCTCGGAAGCCAATGACATTGAGCACTGCACCATGCACCACAATAATATTTTGTTAAATAAATTTATCGGAATAGAGCTCGGGAAATCACGTTGCCATATAACACTAGGGCCATATTAATAATAAAAATATGTCAGATACGACTTGTTTATGTTTCAAAATAACAAAAACCTGGGGTTTTACCTAGGGAATCGATCTCGTGCGGTCCGACACATAAGCCAACGACGTTGACCACTGCACCACGGACTGGGCCAAATAATAATACTAGTATAACAGATTATGTAGGTATTTGAATGCAATAATTTAACTTAATCCAGTATTCAAAAAGATCACTTTTGATGTGTTAATTTCCAATGATATGGCAGCATAAAAAATGTTCGTAGAAATTAATCCCTTAAAATAAACATTGTTTTGATTAGTTATTTTAAAGGTGTTAGAAAACAGATTTTTTTGAAGAATAAAATAACTTCAGGGTTATTTCTCCACTACAAAAACAGTTGGGATTATTGTGATTCTTTTTGTTCATATTTCGTGAAACAAATATTTTACATTCAGTTATAAAATATGGAATCACAGATTTATATCATCTTGTATCATATAAATACATAGCCTTTGAAAGCCTTCCAGTTTTCAACACTGCTGCCGTATTAAAGCCTCTCTAAGCTCGTGATTTTCTCACTCGGTAAACAAATAGCACAAAGACACAAACAAGAAACTTTATTTTTTTATTTTTTATAAATATGAATGTAGTATTTTTTACAAAAAAAAGAAACATATTTTGTGACCACACTTTTTTGTAGTTCCACGAATCATAAAAAAAGATTTATTTGGTATACTTTTTATTAAATTTCAAAATAACACTTTTATTTAGATTACAGCTAACTTTAATTCGCTAAATATTTTGAAATAATAAAATTGATAGTCACTGGTGAAAAACTCAAATAAATGATATCACCGATATACCCATAGTTAAAGATTTCAGATTTAAACTCGACTTGAAACCACAACCACCAGATTGTTAGGGCAAAAAGTTTACCATTAGGTTGAATATAAATATATAATATTTAATTATGTAAAAAAATATGAATACAATGTAAAGAAATCATTTGGCTATAGAATTATACAGACTGACCACGCTACTTATGCACTCGAAAGAGTGGCGCAGTGAGAATGTCCTGAATGACGTCGACAAAAAAAAAAGATTGCTAATTTTAAAAATTTTAATTCCCTAATTTGTATAGACTCGAACGCGTGGCCTAAGTGTGGTAGGTGGATTCTTTGTCAGAGGGGAGAAAATTTATTTAGTATTAACGGCTGCCGCAAACTAGAATGAACTAGAGGAAAACTATTTTTTAAATAAGAAACATTACAAATCAACTTGTAATCTATTTATCGTTGTATCTTTTTATTCTTTCCAGTTAATGCTCTGCTAAAATATGGTATTTTAATTGTTAAATATAAATGAATATGATTGGGTGAGTTTAAAGTTATGAAATTAATACATAAAGATGGTTTTAAGCTAAAGAGTGGATGGTCAATTTGTGAAACGATAAAAAACACAGGACTCAAATAAATAATTGAATATACCTAGTACATGAAAATTACTATTAGTATGGCTGAAAGTATTTTTTAAAAATAAATATATATATCTATAACGACACTGCTTTTTCTTAAAAAAACCCAATTGTTTTACATTCGTAATCGGAAGAGTAAACATTTTTAATTTGTTAACTTTTAAATTATTGGCAGAAAGGCGTTATATTAATACAAAAACATTACTTTTTTACTTTACTATTTCCACAATTAACCAGGTAAGGTAATGACTACTTAAAAAAAATGGTTGGAGAAAAGTTTTATGAAGAATATCTTTTACTACGTTATACGATTGGTATATGTATCTATATCTACAACGTGCGTATAAAAATACACATTTACGCCACAGAAAAAATGACTGAGCAACTATTGAAGGATTAAAATAATATTATTTTTTTGTTTAAGTACACTTCGGTAATGGAAATTGTGATAAAACCTTTTGCATTTCTGATTTTGATCATAAAATCGTAGTACACTATAAATTATTGACTATTGGAATATTATTTCGCAATCATTCAACAATAAGCCCATTGCATTTTATGGTATACTTACCAGTAGCGGCCAGTTTATTGTTTTAAAATAAATTTAAAGATTTTATGAATAAACGTTTGATGCTTTAATTGAATGAAATTTTTTATTGGAAATATACTAATGTAAACTTATTTTAACTGTTATAATATTAGTATTATTACCTGTATTGATGATAAAAAATAAATCTAAGTGCATTCGAATGATTAAGAATATATAAATTCGGTTACTTGGTTTCTAATCAAATATTAAAAATGCAAATACTTAAGACACAATTGAGAACATGATTAACAATTCGTATTTTAATACATAAATAAATTAAAACGGGCTTCTAATAGAGGCATTGGTGGCGGTGCAGATTGGCTCAAATCTCAATACTAAATAATAGCAACGATAGTGATTATCGATATAGGAGTTTTTTTTGCTTTAACCGCTTCAGTTCCGTAAGGCCACTGGTAGCCGCTTCGCAATACTAAAAAAAACTTTCCTGAAAGAATTCTAATGATATTTATTTTTATAGCTAGTTAAATCTGTACACTGTCTTTCGAAAAAACCATTTTTTATGAATTTCATTTAGGTTTGATAAAATCACACATATTCAAAGAAATATGTTACGAAAGGTTCTGTTCAAATCGAAAACCTGTTAATTTTATTTATGTCATGATGTATAAATGGAATTTGGGGGTGTTAATCAAATATTTTTGCTGCACATATTAATAAAAAAATAATATAGAAACAAGTGATGATTTGGGGTTTACTGTTTACAGTTAACTGAGAAATTGCAAATGTTTCTTCTTCTTGGATCATATTTATGATATGGATACAACGCAGTCCTTGTCACTCACCAGTTTCTTTGCTACTCCTATACCATGCTGGTACCCTTCAGTTCTGACGCGTAAATCCTATGTATATTGACCAACGGTTTTCGAGGATGCCAGAATCCCATCGGTCAGAAGAAAAGGCAAGCAGGGTTCAGGTATCCACGGTACTCGACCTAGTCACTTCCATGGCTTCTCTGCGGTCACTGACATAACAGGGCTTTTAATATACACAGCTTATTTCTAAAATGAATCAAGGAATAAAATTTTCTGAAAATTTTATAATTTAATGTAACCAATTTTAGAAAAAAGAAAGGCGAAGTACCGTGTAATCAGTGGTTTAGATTTCATCATTCTATTTTATTATTTATTATGATGTTGCCGCTAAACTTATGTTTGTCATATTGCAACGACGTTTGTCGAGTCCCTGGTGCAATGGCAAACGTCGTTGTCTTTCGTGACGCACCTCACGTGTTCGAGTCCCAGCATTGTTTTCAGTCGACATATCGATTTTCTTCACTAGCTTATGTGTTTGTGCTGTCTAAAAAAATCCTTTACTTATCCGATCCTATAAGCGGGGCAAGAGTGAATAGCTAACTACTATTACTTCCCTACTCCCATCGAACTAAAGGTGTTGCGACTGAGTAATAAGCAGTTCTCGTAGAAAAAGAGTATTATATGTTCAGATACCTTCAGTAGGAGGCAATATGCTTCCGAATTGAGAACACACATATGTTAAAAAAATATATTTCTTAACAGCTTTTTAATTGGATGTTAACATTTAAGTATTATATATTGCATATTTTTTTATGAAAGTTAAAGTTCTCAGTCAAATACTATTGAGTCGCTAGTCCTTTTTACAAGTTTTCACTAAGTATTATATTTTTTAATTAAGTTAGAAAACACGACACTTGAATATACTTGGCATTATAAGTAAAAATATTTTTTTTAAATCAATTTTTCTAAAAGTGTTTGAAATATTAAGCCTACACTTCGCCGACAAGCAGTAATAAGTTAATAGTGCTATCAACAACTGAAATTGCGAAGGCAAAGACTTGACGGAAAAACACGTTTATGCTTTTATCGCCGGAATTTTTCAAATGAGATTTTTTGAGTCGAATAAAAGTATCGTCATTCAAAAAATTCTAATGAGTCTTTATTATATAAATTCTCTGAATTGAAAACGTCCCATCAACAAAAATTGGCTGTGCCATATACAATCTCAGATGATACAAGTTTAATAAAATAATTACGAATTATAGATACAAAGTTTTCAGGAAATTAGTTATATTATATATTATAATGATGCAATTATAATGATAAGAACTGTTGCCAAAATTAAATAGGAATTCTGAGTAACATTAGATATATTCCGAAATTATACGATAATTTTTTTTGTGTGTCTTATTGATGGAGCTTCAAGTACTTCAGGTGCGTGAGTATCAAAGCTCTTCTTGTGTCCTTCGTCATCATATTCAATTTGCATTCCATTCCCATAATTGCTCAAAGAAGTGTGGTGAGAAATCCATAGTGAAGCCAGTTCATGAAGTTAGCTTATGGATCTAAATGTACAATGTTTATTTTATATGCATAATATCACTTTCCCGTATACCATAGCATGTTCAAATGAAAGTATGTATAATTGTGTATGCAGTACACATGCACGCGCCTATATAGCACACTCAATAAATAAAAATTCATTGTCGCGATGCGAGAAAGTTTATTTTATGTTTGTTGAGTTAAATAATGATCAGAATGTGTTTCTTTCATCGCACGCAGTTGAAAATACCCAATTATGGAATAAGAATTTATTGGGAAAATTGTGCTTTATTTTAATAAATATAATGCTTATCCAAAAAAAATCATAGTCAACTTGTTAAAAGTGATAAATAATATTGAGTATCAATTTGAATCGACAATTACTAAAGATTATTCAAACACATATTTTATTATGGCTCGTATTTTAACGGTCATAATAGTAATACAGTTGTGGTCTGAATTTATAATAAGATGGTCAGAATCACCGAGAATTCAGAATTTTAATTTCAACAAATCGGCTTCTCAAAAATGCAAAAATCAGAAATAATGTTCATATTGCGCAATATATAAATTAGTATGGGAAGGGATGCCCGTTATTGTTCTTGGAACCACGGATATGGATACAGTTCTATCCAAGGGGAATGGCTGTGTGCTCTGGTGAGAACACACGCAATTATGAGATTATAAATATATGAACCCAAACCTTTACCGAATTTTATTCTGACGTTTTGTTTTTATTTACCATTTCAGACCAAAATTGTTACAAATTCTGATCATTTTATAATTTTATTCAGACCGCTAAATAATTTTATTCCGACCGTTTAATAATTTTATTCTGACAATCATTAATTTTATTCAGACCGTTACTATTTCTTTTATGACCTTATATTGAATTGTATTCTGACCAAAGAAACCATTTTTATTCTGACCGAAACATCATTTTAATTCTGACCATTTATTTTGTTGCCTTTTATTATTTGGTATCAATTCCATGTTCAATAATCTTGAGTATGATAAAATGTATGAGAAAGCTTTGTGATCATTTAACAATGATGACAAGATGCTTAAGAGCAAACATAAAGAAAGTTTTCTATTTATAAAGGGTTCTATCAGCACATTTCGTTTACTGCGTCTTGGTGTTGCCGGCATATCTTGTTTGCGTTTCGCATCTCACGAGGCGCTGATTACACGTATGCACCCTAAATTCCTTCGTGGATTTGCCTCCATTGACTTAAGTTCTTACGCGGGCCAAGCTAACAATCAGAGAGATGCCAAGATATGCCAATGTGAGACGCTGCTCTGAAACTAACTACGTATGGCAAGATTTTGTGCCAAGAATTCGCGAACATTTCAGTGACAAACAAAATTTTTTGTTATTACGTTGAGATTTTTACTTCTGTCGATAGCAAAAATAATGCATTGATTAAATAAATATTTTAAAATAGAGGCATGTATACACTCAAATCATATCTTGCGGTGTTATGTTCAAAATATGCATCAATTTTTCTATCGAATGATAATTTTTTTTTTATCCATGTCCACTCCTAACATGGAGCATATTGACTCTACATGGAGCTTATATCAACATATATTTTTCTACGAGAACTTCTTGTCACTCAGTTGCTCAACCTATATTTTTCAAAGAGAGTAGGGATTGAAAGGATACGAGGACTAGAATAGGACAAGTAGTTTGCTAATCGCTCTCGCTGAATGCCTTGCCTTTTTTGGGATTGGAAAGGTTGGAAGGGATTATTGAACAGCACAAACACTCATTGCCTTCGAACAGAATCGACAAACCGACTGAAAAAATCTTTTCGGTCTCGAACCCGGGTGTTCCGTCACGGACGCCAACGACTTTGACCAATGTTTACATGCATTTTACCTGCCCTTATAACTGTGGTAATATTCCAACGTGTTTAACATTAACAGTATATAACAGCAGTCTATCTTAATAATAATATTGGTAAACTCATTTTTATAAAATATTTAAGTAATCGACATTTCCCTTATAATACTAGTATTGCTATCCGGCGTCGCTATATCTGGACAATAATTATTTTACGTCATCGTTTTCATCGCGAATTAAATATGAATAATTATAAGAAAAATATTTTATTTTATATTCTTCAAAGTTTTTGCAGTGGCCAAACCACTTAATGGCCAATTTTTCAATAGTCCTAAAAATGGGTTGTTAATTACAGACATAAATCATAAAAATACGCCGTTTATTTTTATATATAAGATTCCCCAAAGTAAAATTGATCACTTTTAAGGTGTTCACTGTCAATTTTATTCACTGAATCTTTTGGAAACCAATGAATTATAGTAAAAATAATAATACATTTTTAAAGTAAAATTGTATTAAATATAATTATATTAACGGAAGGCTTATAAACACAATAATTATACAACAATTGGACAACATTCAATATGAATACTATGAAATTACTAAGCAGATAGGTACATGGAAAATAAAAAGTTCTAGTTTAATTAGCATTTTGTTTTTGAGTTTGCTCAGTGATTTCTACTAATTGAAGTGGTTCTCAAAATTGAAATACAAAATATGCGCACAAAACAGCAATAAATTATTTTATTCAATGACAGCTTATTATTTTGAATTTTTTCTCGTGCACGTGTAAGTTTGGATATCATGTATATACGAATGATACGGTGATAATATTAGAAGACTTATGTTCACCACCAAGTCTCTTGCGAACATTCAAATATGAACCATATATATGTATGTATTTATATTATATGTGTATGATTAAAATTCAAACAAAACACGGGAACGTTAAATTCTAGCGTCTTAGAGAAACCTAACATTGGCTCATGAATAATTATTCATAATTGAATTTTTGGGGAATGGAAGTATTTTGTATCGGCTTTTTGATAATTTTTTACAAATTATAAAATGAAAATTAATCGAATATATGTATGGTTACTATATTTTTTGTCGAACCTTTATTTGCCTTTCGAGAACATGATAAGCTAAGTATTCTGATTATTTTAGACTGATGAATCTAGGATGGTTCTATTAAGTCATAACATACACAGACATGGTCTATTCTAGTGAACCACTGTCTTATTAAAGAATAAGCTGCAAGTTTTTTATTCGTAGTAAAATACAATTCGTCGGTATTGCATGCAATTCTTAGCACTGTTATAAAAATGGTAGAAAATTAAACAAAAAATCTTCTCATAATTTATGCATAAATATGTAAAGTTCTAAAGCAGTGATGCACCACTTGCAGCTCACAATGACAAATATTATTTTTCTTCAGAACCTTTTCCGGACGACGGAAGGAAAATATAAAAATATAAAATTTTCAATTAAACATACACTAAAAACATCGTTAAATTAATCAGTTTTACCCATGTGGCCCTCGAACTATCTGAAAATTGATTATCTGGCTCTCCCAAAAAATTTGTACATCACTGCTATAAAGTAAACAATAATAAAATACACAAATATCTACTACTGCGCCCGTCATTATTCTACGTAACCTCAAATGCACCCGGGGTCGCAATAAGGTTTAGAACCCCTGCTGTACTATCATTATATAATTATTATATATCGTAAACACATTTTTTTGAACCTGGAAACGCGCTCGATGATTGTAGAAGAATGCACTCAGCAATGAGTTCCTGGTGCCAGATGATGATGGTAATTTTGGCTCCGTAAACTTGCATAACAAATTATTTACATTTGTGATATTATCCACTAAGTTTGTGTTTGTTTATTTTCAACCTCCAAGAACCACTTGCAAATGTTTACTGGTATCTATATAATATTGATATTTAACCGCAAATTAAATGTTCCGAGGGTAATATCGTCTAACTTTACCTTTGCTATCGCATTATTTGTACCACAGTTGTATTAGGTGTTTATACATAGGCTACTTAGACGTTCATGATAACTACCTCTTGATTTGCGATACTGTTTATTTATTGAATAATTATTTAGGAAGTATATTTTATATATTTGAAAATAATTAATGCGGTTTGTTATGTTAATATTACGCGTATCGGATATTTTTTGAAAATACGTGATTATGCAAGACTGAAATGTTAAGCCGAAGGGTACTCGTGAAAAATTCTTGACAGAAATTTAATTTTATACACATGTTTTTATTTATTTATTTATAAATACATTACAAAAATCACAAATTAAAATATATATTATTTATAGATATGAGAGAAAAAATTACATTTTTAAAGAAGTGAATCGAGTGAGTTCCAACAGATTCAGACTTGGCTGAACTCACTCACGTCCATGGTTGACATCCGAAGCAATGCCGCTTAAAATCGGTGAAATTCTTCCTAGTGGCATCCCTATTGGTAGGCTGATTTAACTCATATGAAGAACAAACAACTCATGTTTGCGATTCCTCAAAAAAATATCCGTAACATTCAATTTAACATTCTCTAGAATGATGGAATACTCATTTTGGCCTCATTTTGCGATTTCTTACCCAAATATAAAAGATATCTATGATATTTTGTTAAATATTGAAAAACCATTTTATGACTAGTAAATCGGCGTGGGTTACCCAACCCTTATAAACTTACCAATTCGATGAAAATAAAGGAAGAAAAACCTGAAAAAAAGAGTCTGTACGCTTCGATGTAGGAGTATTAAATTATTAAATTCATAACATCATTTTAAGGGTTTCGACTGGCATTATTTTAAATAAATATAACACACTATAATAATAAAGTACTATGTCTATATGTACTCCGACAAAAATTCTGACCGATTTCAGTCATACAACCACTTTAAAGGTATATCTATATGGAAAAAGAATTTTGTTGTATAGTGTGCATTAAAATAATGTCATTCTTTTGAAAAAACACAACGTAAACTATTGTACCAAAAATGATAGTTGAATTCATATTTTCAGATTTTCCAAAAAGCTTATTTAGTATTATATAATATTTGAGAACATTTAATTTCGTTTTTTAATATGCCTGACTGAAGAAATTACATTAATTTTACAGAAAACATAATGAATTAAAAATTCAAGGTTTTTATTTAAAGATTGAATTGTTTGTTATATTATACTCTCCTAATGTGGACCATATGAACTACTCATGGAGTTTATATCAACAGAAGATTTCTCCGAAAACTACTTGTTACTCAATTGCTCAACCTATCATTTTCGAAAAGAGTAGGGATAGAAAGGATGGGAGCCAGAACAGGGCTAGTGGTCAGCTTATCGATCTCGTTACATCAGTCTCGGTCAGATGTGTGTAGGAGAGTATTGTATATGTTACAGTGAAACTGTATTATCAGTGAAAATATATTCTTCTCCTAGCTGTCATTGAAATTAAATTTGAATGCCCTATCTTCAGCCCAATGTTTGTCTGTGTGTTTATTTGGTTCTCTTTTTATGAAAGGGACTGCTTGTTGATTTTATTTCATTGAAGCAAACCAAAATTTTAGGCCGGCAAATGATCGACTTGGGCCATTAATTTCAATGATCGTGACCAGTGAAATCGTGTTGTCATACAAATCTATTACTTGATACATTTTCACTGAGAATACAGTTTCACTGTAACATTTACAAAACATACATTCATGTCTCCGAAACTCACTGGAAACCAGTGCACTGAGCAACCGAGGCCAACGACGTTGATACTCAACCACGGACCCGACAGGAATAATTATAATAGAAAGAATATAGATATAGAATGGTTATTTTATCTTATGTGCTATTATTAAAAGTGGTTATACCTACGTCTTCCACCCACTCGTAATTACTCAATTTCCTGAGGCCAGCGTCAGAGGCACTTATGCAAAATACTTAGAGACTGCTCGACGATTATGTTTGCTTAGGCAGCTTGGGATTTTGATTGGATTCACTTAAGGGTTAAAAATTACTGTAGCATGAATTCCTAGCTAAACATATTGGTTAGATTGCCCTTCATAAGATTAAGGTAATGTTAATAAAGCTGCTTTCATGAATATTAATAAGCGTTACATTTACACTTAAAAAATTACAAGTTTTTTTATTGCACAAGTTGATGCATCTAAAACACACAATTAAAACTCCAATAGTAAGCTGGTGAAGGTAAGAAACATGGAATATTAAAATATAACATATTTTATAAAAAGTCTCCAAGCCAACTTACTAAAACGGCTGCACGTATTTAATAATTATCAAAATCGCAATCTTTGGGTAGTGTACTTTCATGTGATGGTTTAATTAATCTTATATATAAAACCGAAACGGCGTATGTATGTCTGTGGGTCTGTAATTCCCTTTTGCATTGTTGGTCATTAAGTTGCCATAAAAACGAATATGAAAGAAAATATGTCTGAATTTTTATCGGCGAATACATTTAGTCAAAATGTAATAAATTAGTCTTCTACTGAACTTTTCCCAGCTTTTATTAATATAATAATGTTTATTATTTATGTGAAGGTATTATTTGACATTTCTTTGACAGCAAATTAGATTTTTTCCTTGAATTTGGACATTTTAATGGGCGAGAATGGGGCTGTCATCAAATTAAATAAAGTTTGTGATTTTATTTTAACTCTATTTTGGATGTTAGATTTTGTGATATAATTATGTCGAATGATATAACATTAAATAATTATTGGCCAGTTAGTCCGAGCGACGCCGGGTAGCAATACTAGTATTACATATAGATGAATATATCCTCGAGTGTCTCTTTAATTTGAGTGAGTTAGAACATATGGAAATAGATAAGAAATGACCAGTAATTAGATCAGACGAGGGACTTTTAATATCACAGACACTTTTTGCTTTTTACACAAATCCATATTTTTTTTTTGAACGATCAATTAATGATGTGCTTATTCCAAGATTCTTAGCCCAGGACAACCGAACATGACATACCTCATTCAGTTACGTGATTGGTTAACCTTTCTTTAACGGTGCCAAAAAAAACCCATCATATATGTCATATGATATATAAAATAAATTCCCATAAAAACACTATCTTCGCATGACAAGTAGTGGCAACACATCACCGGGTCGGATGTGTTTTTATGTGGCTAAAAAGAATGGTTACAGTACCCGTCCCATCAAATTAGAGGATTATTTGGATTTATCCCAAATTTTTAATTGAATTACGGCATGCCAAATTGAAAGACTACTGTATATGTCATTGTTCTTTTTATAATTCGGAGTTCAAAATGATACTTTATCTAAATAAGTAAAAAATATGCTTAAATTTTAACTGAGTGTAAAAATACATTTTACAGTATCGATAGCAATAAAAGATTTTAAATCTGTTTAATATCGTCGCATCATGACAGATCGTGAATCTCAATATAAGTCTGTAAACGCCATTAAACTTTTATCGATACTTGTTCAAACAAAATCCGGAATATTTTATCGAGTATATCCGTTCACATGACTTTTAACTGAATTTTCTTACATTAAAACTTTTTAGCGATCCATTCACGGGCTGGGAAAAGTATGCCGGATTTCTTTTCCGCTAAACATTCCTCGTAACATATTACAGCGGAGAACTTTATGCCTTCGAGTTTATGCTGTTATTTTCAATCTTCTATAAAAAGTAACTTTTAATGATTTGACTTGGCAATCTTAAAGACAATGCTGTTTTTTAAAATATTTAAATCCGATTGCGATAAACGTGATTTATTGTGTGGGCGCCCACGAAGGCTTTTTGTTACTACGCCGTTTATCCGATTGCAATAAAACTCTAGTGATTTGTTGTGTGGACGCCCACAAAAGTTTTCTAATTATCGATATATTGTGTATCAAAAAGCACTTCAATAAACAGAATTAAAACACAACCACTTTCTTCTTTGAGTGGCATTGCAACTAGAGACTCAAATTCTAGTATCGAGTACTCGATACTCGACTATACTCGTCCATTTTTCAAGTACTCGATACTCGAGTAATTTGAAAAATACCCGAGTAATACTCGTAATATATAAATGAAGATTTAATTCCAAATTTTACTTTGTTTTAAACAGCGGACAGAAAAACTAGATAACACAATTAAATTGATTGTTAACTTTTAAGCCGAAGTCCACAGCCACAGAGAGAGTTTTTTCTACTGCTGGAATAAAAAAACAAATCTTCGAACCAAATTAAAATTTGAGACGCTTAATTCTCTATTATTTTTTGAAATATATATTTCATAAATTGAAATAAATGTAATAATAAAATAAAATATGCTTATTTATTTATGTATCATCTATTTATAGACACAAATTTGAATTAATAAAATATATTTCGGTACATCTGAAACTACTCGAGTATACTCAAGTACTCGAGTATTTTGAAATTTTACTACTCGATACTCGAGTAGTTGAGATGTCGAGTAATTGGAGTCCCTAATTGCAACTCAATAGGAAATATAAAATAGCTCACTCATTTTTAAACCTTTATCACGGGTTCCCAACCCCGAAAGAGGACGCGACGGGGTTTCAGTGGGGTCACCAATTTATATAGTCAGCCAAAAAGATATTCACTATAATGCATTTTCGTTTTTTTTTAATACCTTATTAAAATGCCTTTTCCAATTGCTTAAGAAGCCGCGGGTCACATGGCTTTTAAAAAAATGGTCGCCACCCGAAATAGGTTGGGAACCTATGATCTATAGTATCAATAAAGAATAAGAATAAATTAATTCGTTTTTATGAAAGCCTAGCTATAAATAACTCTGATTATCTCTTAAAGGGCGTAACATTTGTCACTTTTTTATACAAAAAGTGGAATGACAAAACTGATTTTTATTTATATTATAATATAATGGTTTCGTTTACGAAAAAGTTAAGGGAATTGAGATGGTGTGCTGCGTAGACAAACATACAAACTGCAGAAGCTATGATTGTCATTTGCTTTTAATTCCAGAACTATCACAATATAAGCGATGCCGTTTCATGTTGGTGCATAATGGTTTCTTTACTCACCAGAGGGTGTCTATTTTGTGTATACCGTCGCTTACAGTGTGTAGTGCGGAGAGTGATTTTTTCATGTTTAAAATGAAAAAAACGCTTGCGATACTTCTCTAGCAAGTCGTAAAATTGCAAAACGAGGAAATAACGTTCATAATGAAAACGCGCGGAAGGCAACTTTTTAAGTGCAACGATTTCAGATGGCGAGTATAACATTTTTTCAAAAAAACTTTGTTCACCAAGAGGAAGATAAATATTTTTTTGCTATACGCGGAGGAAGCGCGGGGAGGATGTACCGCAAAAGTTAAAAACGCGGAAAGCCCAAGGAGAAGAAAAATAAACAGGAAAAAACACATTTCGAGGTAAACTTTGATTTAATATAAACGACTGCCGGCCTGAATTATTGCAGATGGCTGAGGCGGACGGAAAAATTGCCTTCATTTTGATAATTCCGAGTTTTCGCGTTTGCTTTTAATGAAGTAAAACAACGCTTATTCATCTGAATGGACGCCGGAGATGCAAATTTATTTAGATGAAAGTATATATAAGGTGATAAATAAAAATTGCCATTAATCAAAATTTTAATTTTTGTTTCACTGCACGAAACTTTTCCTGCAGCGCTCATTATTTCTATTTTATGATTTCATAATGAACTTTTCTTATGTCGTCCTACCTGAACGATGAAAAGTCATTAATTACCATTTTGTCAGTTAGAGAGTAGTCCGTATTGAAAAAAGTTTTTATCTCCATCCACCGTAAATAATTTAAAAATAAATATTGTTTGAAAAAGTTGTTGGTAATACTTTATTGAATTTTGATATTTAAGATAAACTCAAAACGCTACAATAAGAAAAAGTTATTTCAAGCAAGCCTGTCTTTAGCACGGACACAATTGAATAAATAATTGTAAAATAATTTAATATTTTAATTAGGTACTTTTGTCATTTGTTTTTTTTTCAAATTATAAACTTGATTCATTAAAAAAAATCCATTAAATAAACATTTTTTACTAGAATTAAGCCTTCATTATTATGAGAATATTCGTTATTTCACTTATTATCAAAATGTTTGAGTGAAATTTTTCGCTGTGTAATTTTGTTATACATTTAAAATGCGTTGAATTTGAATCGAGGAAGTATGTATTATAATATTGTATGATCCCTCTGAAGCTTGCATAAAGAAAAAAGTTGCCCTGTTCAAATACATTGTTTATTAATAACTAAAGGGAAAAAAATTCTGTCGTTAGTATAATATAATAAGAATAAAGCGCCTTATATTTTTTTTTGCTCCCTTTGCAAATTCTTCACAATAAAAGAATGGCGAGCTGTATAAAAAATCTAAAAATCAATTGGTATTTGAAAGAGCTTTTGTCAATAGATTTCCGATAAGAATTTGGGCGAATGGCAACACTCGATATTCGGGATAGATTATTACAAGGTGGGCCGACCCGGTAGCCTGAATATCGTTCATGAAACTGATACGAGGATCCAGTTTAGTATTCATAGTCCCGTGTCTGAACAAACGAGTCACCGTATGTCTGCTCGACCATTCCCGTATAAGTGAGATCGTAAAGTTTTACTATCACCCAAGGTGGAATTGTCATTTGGGAATAATAACCTGGTATGCAATCGCAATATGAGATCATAAGAATTACAGATGGCAGTTAATGAGTATTGTATCACGAATCTATTCAAATTATTATCAGTATTCATTTTTTATGCGTCTAAGCCGGTTCAGTATTTAATTTGTATGTTATGGACTGTGAAAAAATTCTTAATATTTTGTCTTTTGTGTCACATTCAGAAGGCTCTGTATTAGGCAAATCTACGACAAATGGTCAAAAGTCAAATTGTTTACAGACAAAATGTGTACGTGACAAATGGTTTGCAGACAAAATGTTTACTGGAAAAAAGGCCTACCGAAAATATGTTTTATACTACATTCAATTTTCTCATACGATTCCCATACAAAAATGAAAATTAATTTTTAAATTGCTTTCACAGTTATTGCTTTTATCATTCTGTATATAAACAATTCACCAAATATAAATAGGGTTGCCATAAGTAACTCGCCAAACTTTATATTTATCCTAACTCCATATTTGTACACTGAAATGGTCACAGTTATTAATATTGTTTTATCTCAAAGTAAAAAAAAATCGATAGGCGTTTAGTCCGTAAACGTTTTGTCTGCTAATATTTTTTTTTCGTAAACATTTTGTCTTTATACCATTTGTCAGCACAACGTATTGAGCATTGCAGTGTCGAACAAAAGAGTCATTTTTTCTGCTTTTATTGGAGAAACTTATAGCTCAATACGTGTTGAAATTCTAAAATATGTAGGTGTAGTACAAAAAATGTTTTTAATTTTTTTAAATGGATTTGGAGTATTTAAAAAGCAAACGATGTTCTTGACTGTCTTTAGTGTTACATTATAACTATGGCAGAGTCACACCGTAACAAATATTTTGATTAAAAACTTAATTTTGCCGGCTGCCAAAACGCGGTTCGAACAAGCCAGCTAACAAGTTTGTGAAAGTTTAACCCAATATTATGAGTGTACACAGGCACGTTTCCACTATATTCCCTTATCTTGAGCTAAGCCGAAGCCTCACTCCAATTCGTGAGACATCCCAAATGCGATCTAAAATTTGCAGTTATGAATTTGTGGAAGATATCACTGGAAATAAGTATAGGTACTTAAGATATAGTTGAAAATGGAGGCGAATCGTTTCAGAGTAGTTAGCATTTGCGATGATTATATTTCTATAATCACACAGTTTCATAGCTGTTAATCGCTAATTTGAACTAAACTTAAATTAATCGCTAGACACATTTTGTAGTATTGCATTAAATTTATAAAATACTAGTATTGCTACCCCGCGTCGCTCGGACTAAGCGAGCAATAATTATTTAATGTTATATCATTTGACATAATTATATCACAAAATCTAATATCCGAAATAGAGTTAAAAAAATCACAAACTTTATTTAATTTGATGACAGCCCCATTCTCGCCCATTAAAATGTCCAAATTCAAGGAAAAAATCTAATTTGCTGTCAAAGAAATGTCAAATAATACCTTCACGTAAATAATAAACATTATTATATTAATAAAAGCTGGGAAAAGTTCAGTAGAAGACTAATTTATTACATTTTGACTAAATGTTTTCGCCGATAAAAATTCAAACATATTTTCTTTCATATTCGTTTTTATGGCAACTTAATGACCAACAATGCAAAAGGGAATTACAGACCCACAGACATACGCCGTTTCGGTTTTATATATAAAGGTTTGGTTTGCAAAAAGTGCTTCAACATTGTTTTCATAAAATAACACAATTTTTATAAATCACTTTTAAAATGATATTTGTCACTTTTTGGTGATAATTTTATATTTATATAGATAATATCCGGTTTCAATAACCGCGAGAATATTCCAATTATAGTAAGCAAGCTTGAAGATATGTGGAAGAAGTGAAATTGTTTTTTAGATTGATAACTTACTTCCTAAATGGCTGCTGTTAATTCTTTGTGAAAAGGCATTCTTTTTTATTTGAATTATGTGAATACTGAATATATAAATATTGAGCTTAAAAAATGCGTTTAATTATCAATACAAAAGTTTTTTGTATTCATAATTTCTTTTTAAATTTACATTTGCATGAAAAAAATATATAAGATAATCCAAAATAAAATATTTTGTTCTTATCCATCTATAATATTCACCAATATGTTTGCTTGGTAACACAAACCTATTTCACTCCTTGAAATAAATATATATATTTTTTAATAAGATTACTTGATCTCTGTACAAATTTATCCCCTGTTCAGCGACTACAACCTTAGTAGCAACCCCAGTGCCCAGTGGAGTCAATCGTGCAAATGTGCTGCCATTATCGACAGGCACAATGCGTTAGGTTGGCGCAGCTGGAAAACTTCACCGACAACGTTATTGCGATATTATTCTATCTAAGAAAGTGAGTAACTGGCAACATTTTTATATTCTTTATTCAAAATTTTCATTCCAAATTTTAAACGGCTATTCGAACACGTATATCTGATGAACTAATAGTAAAGTCTGTATGTGTATTTTAAGACATTACAAAACCATAGTTTTTCCATTTTAAAGAGTGGAATATAGAAAAAAGTTGTTTTTTAGATTCCGTTTTGGCAATAAATGATGAAATATTTTTAATATGGGTTGAAAAAAATTAAAGGTGGTACTAATTTAAATGAAAGTTCCAAAAATTCAAATGCTCTATTATATCGCAATCTGAGTCCCAAGTAAATTCTTATATTGTTTGTATAAAGGTATTTTTTTAAAAAATAATAGCGGGTTTCGCTCAGTTTTTGGGAATTCTCAAGTGGTAAGTTTAAAATAAGATCTTACTATACGTGTGCTCACTTTGGCCCAACGGGCTCAAATTTCATTACGGACAGATCCATAAATTGATTTTTAAATCGATGCATGGGTGTCTAAAGTTCGTTTCCAGTTTCCACTTATCCAATCCAAGAATGGGATGAAGCGGGACCGATTAACAAATAACAAGTTTAGCCCTAGCCTAATCATTATTTTCTTACTCTCTTCGAAAAAGAGAAGTTGAACATATGAGTAACAAGCAATTATTGTTTGAAACTTCTGTTGAGATAAGCTCCATTAAGAGCTATGTTCCACACTGACAGCCAATATTGAAAAAAATACGTGTAAAGCAAGTACATACTTTTTTCTTAATAAAAATGATAACATATTAATGGTACTGAATTTAATAAGATGTTTGAAATGGTAAACGATTAATTAATATTCATTATAAGTTATATAAGATTAAGATAACTTTGATAATTCCACGTAGTTTGTTGCTATTTGTGACACGTGTTTCGCCTCTTTCAGAAGCATCTTCGGACTTAATATCGCAAAGAATATATCAGTCAAATATTATACAATTTAATATTTTTCGTCTCTTTGAAAAGTATTTTCTGACTTACCGTCGAAAGGTTAATTTAAAAGGTAAATGTTGATTTAATAGTATTTTTCCTTTCTTTAGGACGTAGGAAAATTGTTTGTTCAAAACAGTAATAAATCTGATTATATATACATTTTTATAACACAATATGTGGAATAACAAATTGATAGAATTTAGTTTTATATTTAAAAAAAAACTTAAAGCTACCGCCGAGTCTTTCGAATGAACGAATCAATGTATTTATTTTAAAACATTGAACAATTTTAATCAAAATCACTCACAATCGCAGTGTAAAGAAAACACAATACTCATAATGCGGCAGGAATAAGAATCACGGGAATGTGAGATAATCTAATTCGAGTCCAGGCCGCCGGAAGGACGAGATCCTTACGGGGAGGCACAATCTGTGCAATCTTATGTAGTACGTGATACGTGACACGGGACGACGTTGATTTCACAGTCTGTAGAAACTAGCCCCTAATATAACGTCTTGATAAATGAACATAATAGCAGGGGTAGAGTGGTTTGTTAACAGAACACCCGGTAGATGATTTCGTAGCGAAATATACATAGTCATCATACAATTACAAGATTAAGAAATATAAGTCATGAATATTTTTCTATAATAATTATGCATTAAAACAAATATAATTATTCTATCAAGAAATATTAGAAATTTACAGAGCTCAGCTTAGCAGTTCACCAAAATAAAAACGAACAATTTCATCTTCCAAATTCGCCAATATTTTTTTTTTTTTTTTTTTTTTTTTATTTTAATTTTTTAAAAAATATTTGGCATTACAGCTTGCGCCAATGCGCCAAATATTCTGAGTTGTGAAAGTCACACGAGATTAACTCGATGGTAAATAATGTATCAGTTGTGCACAAAATCAACGATAAATAACATAACACCCAGCCCAAGATCTTTTTTTTCAATTGAAAAAATCTAACCTTACCGGGGATTGAACCCGGGCCCCCCGATTGCTAGGACAAAGCTCTTGCCACTAGACCACAGGGACCGATATTGTATTCCTTTAAATAATTGAAGCACTTACTATCATTAAGTATTAAATTAAATACTTGAAATCAATCAACTCATTAATAATAGGTCGGATAAAACCCTAGACTTATATAAGATATTCCTATGTTATTATCTGGTCATGAGTATTTGCGATACTACATTCAAAAATCTCGATAATTATAAAAAAGTCACTAAATTCATTGAAACTCGTTTCCATAAAATTTTCGCTAATTTACATTTTAATAGTAATTTAACTTAGTGATCTACTTCTATGTTTGTATATTAACGATACATACTGTTTAATGCGCGTCAGTTCAAGTACATTCGTGCAATTGAAATACCTGAAGATGCCGAAAGGCTGGGTCGTTAGCGACAAAACTCCTGGTAAAGTACAATTCAAAAAAAAAAAATAGGTTCAAAGTTTGTATGAATTGTTACTACTTAGTTAAATGGTTACGTGGTTTCCATTAAAGCTGAATTTTGAATCCCTTTAACATGGCCATTTGCATATCGAGACCCCTAACGAAAAAAGTTGTGACTCACTCAAAGTTTTTTCGTTAAATGTCCACATTTTTTGATGGTCGTTGGAGATTTTCGACATAGCAGTTTTCTCTGAATAAGGTTTCCTCTCTCCTGCCAGTACAATTTAGACTAAAAAGCAAATGCTGATTGTATTTTTTTAACTAATACATTGCGAGATTTTATAAAAATAGAGAAGGAATAATATTAAAATCCATAAAAAATGGGCACTTAAATCAAACATCATTCGAAAACATTCATTTAAGCATTCGATATCTTTATCGTGATATAAATAATATATTATGTCATGAAACCGTTTTATTGGATCAATTCATTTCGTATAATATACAAAGATGGTTTTGTTCGTAATAAAGTGCGTGATTTAAAATTTCCATATCTTCAGATGGGCTATAAAACAATTTTCGATTGAGAATACAAAATTAGGTTATAACGTCAAAAATGGTTTCATTGTACCCCACAAACTACTAAATGAATGGTACACTTTGTAAAGATATTAAATTAGATTATCTCGGTATGAAACTCAATCAAGATGTCACGTTAGCGTACATCTAAGCAACTGAATAATATAATATTTGCTTTAGAATAAAGCATTATTGTAAATTAGTTGAAACGTGAACTATTATACCTTATTACAAAAGTGGTTGAACTTTGTACAAAGCAATCAAACTCGTTACAGGAGAATAAGACACCGGAAAACCCCTTAATTTTGATATTAAATTTGTGTTAGACGTGAACCATTTCTTAGAATTGTAAAAATAACGTATTTATACGTTATTTATGAGATGTATCTTTTACTGATTGATACGTCTTTTGAAATGGTGTGAGTAATAAAATATGGAATGTTTTAAAACTATTTGATTCCTACTGGAGCATCTCAACATCAATTTATTTAACGATAACTGGATGTTATACAGTCACTCAACCTTTCTTTATTGCAGAGTGTAATGAAGAAGATTTTTTTCATCCAGCGATCTGTTAACACGATTGTGTCGGAGTGTCGGAGAAAATTGTTCATCACAAAATCCTTACCTTTAGGTATTGATCCATAATACGACTAAAAAATAGTTTATTAAATTTTGCGTAGTGGTATTTTATCCGTGTACACAATACATACATAGTATTAGTATTGTATTGTAAAAATACTTGAATAACCAAATAATATTTAAATTCAGTGACAACTGTCGAACCCTGTGGTCTACTGGCAAGACTCTTGCCCCGGCAATCAGGTGGGCTTGGCTTCAAGTCCCGCCAAAGTCAGACATTTTCAATTTGAAATGAGATCTCAGACATGGAAGTATGTCATTTTTCGTTTGAGTTGTTTTCGACCGATACATAAAATTTATCATAGAGATTTTTCGTTTAACTTTAATATTTTACGCATTGGCATAAGCTGTTACGTAATTTTTTTAAGTCTAAGTGAAAAAAGATATGAATTTAATTTCGTTGATATTTTAAGCGATTGATCTTGTTATAAAAAAATGAAACCAGACGAAACAAGAAGAAATTTGCCAAGCTTACAACAATCAATTTCAATAAAATTTGCAGTGCAAAAATGGACACCAAAAACTTAAGCAGCTAAAATAGGACAATCTAAGATAATTTTCATTTAAATAAGAAAATAAGAATGGAAAATTCCAAAATTAAAATAGATCCGCGAAAATTTCGATATACGTTTTAATTGTGATAAATAATGAAAAACAGGTGAAACTGATAATTGTTCTATTAACTGAAAGGCGACTAGATCAGCTCGGTGGATTATAGGAAGTTCTCTAGGGAAACTGTTTACGCTGTCAACTGAACTTTTCCGAGAACTTACAGAACTATAACCTATTATTATGTCCGTATTGACCATTGACTGTATCCATTTAAGTTTATGAATACTATTAATTTAAAGGTAATGTTTAAAGCTGATCAAATCAAATTATAATTATTTTCTTTAAATTTATATTCTCATCAGCTCAAAAATGGTAAGACAAGAACTATCAAATAACAACAAAAATACGAAACATTCACAAGCTGACATATTGTTTTAACATTACATATATATGATTTATGATTAAAAGATGATTAGTAAAATTTTAATTATTGACTAATATTAATCATTTGGTAATTATAGCGTTGAAAGAAACCAGTTTTGGTCTTCATAAAATTGTATATGAAGTTAGTACAAAAAAATGCGTTTATTTTTTTTTAAATTATTATAAAGTCAAAAAATGTGAAATAAAAAATAACTTTTGCGATAATTTTAATTCAATTTTATTTTCCGACAAACGTGACGCTGAATAAATATGTACAATGGTTTAAATCCAGAGAACGCTACGGTTGAAAAAAATACACTGTGGTTTCAAGCACGCATGCAGCATAATTCAAAAATTACATCCCGGGATTCTCATTTCCTACCCATTTACGCATGATGTTTCCAGTTACGCATCAATTTATTACACAAGTGTAGTTTGTATAAAAATTGCAAATAAACACGTGATGCATGTTTTCTTAACATATATATGTATATTACTGTGTAATGCGGTCATCTCATGCTAATGATAATTTCCTTTTACTTACATTTTGTTAGTCAGTCCTTTGAAAAACGTAATTTATGTTTCTTTGAACGTACCTAACTTCTTTTGTTATTTTTCTTCGACTTGAATACACCTTATTAACCTTTCCCTCACGGTATCAAAAAAAGACTGCTCCGGTGATGTGTAGTCATTACTCATCATGTAAAAATTATGCTTTTAAAGTGATTTAGAGCACATATATATAACGAAATAATAAATTATATTTGAAAATAGAAGTGGCTTAAACCAATTCAAGTTGCAGTCGAAATGAAGTATAATTTCCTGAAAACATGATTAACATCAGGGAATGACCGAATAATCCAACTGAAACGAAAATTTGAGAGTATTTTGCTAAGTATGTCATACATCATCGAGTGAGTCTGCGCGTGTCATTGTCACGACGCGGCACCCGAATGAACATTTTCTTCTACCGCGTTGAAATCAAACGTACACCTAAAATGAATAAATAGCACACTTGAACGCGTTTGATGTGAATTTATCCCGGAATTTCGACAAAATCTCCCCGCTGCGCCTAATGAGTGGTTGTTATTATTACTGTTATAATTTTATTCTTTCTATATATGTATAACTGAGGAATGCCTAACATTTAAGCCCAGAATTTTTTATATTTGTAAAGTTATTTCAATTATTAGAAGCTATGCGTATTAACTATACATCTTAGTAATTAAACTGTTAATACACACGAAATAAGTGATAATCTTTTGTGCGCTTTATCCTCCTTAAAGTGTACGCAGAATTTTCTTCAATTTTATTCAAGTACTGAAAAATGAGAGCGCTCAAAAATATGACTAAAACATATCTATCACGATTCGCAGAATGCTTTACAAAAGATGAATCGATGCGTTTCGCTCACACACATACACAAACATCGCAATAGCAAATGTATGCACAATCCTTTGAAAACTGTTTTGAATTTCTATCCGCCCCTTTATTTCTGAACATAATTTACATAACCATTTTTCCGCCTCTTTCCTTTTGCTCTTTCGAAACGAATGAAAGTATGGAAATGCATGATCAGAAATATCTCGGAGCGTTACCTTATACTATTGACGAACATTTTTTGCAGAAAATAAATTTGACTTTTAAATTTGATAGTCTGCAATTTGTCATTTAAGTTTTTAAGAATAGTAACTGCGTGTTTTGCATGGCTCCAAGATTGAAGTATAAGTTGGAGATGATACTTATAATCATATAATCGTTAAATATGCTGTCTTTTATTTAAATCTACTGAAGTTTAAAAAGGACTTATTATTCTTACGTCAATTTACAAAAAGATTATCGGTAAATTTATGATTCATTAAAAAACAGTTTGCAATGCCACTCAAAGAAGCGACAGTCATTCATTTTTATAAGTATAGATAGATAGATAATTAAGAAACCTTCGTTGGCGTCCACACAACAAATCATTAAAGTTTTATCGCAATCGGATGAACATTATAGGATCGCATACGCGACAAAAAAACATTAATTTTAATATATAAATATGTAATTAAAAAAACATTTGTGGGCGTCCACACAACAAATCACCAAAGATTTTCGCAATCGGATGAAAAATTTGGGAACGTTAAAAACTTGTCCAGGCGTCTACCTCAACAAATCACCAAAGTTTTATTGCAATCGGATGAACTGTATCGCAGCGCATAGAGTACGAACAAACATTGATTTTTATATATTAGATTGGTTGATTGCATTTCTTATGATGTCAGACTATATATAACATCAATAAATTAACTCTCTTAACCAGATGAAACTAAATACCCGCATATCAATATGTTGTCAATTATAATAACACAGTTTTGTGATCTTTAAAATGTAATTGTTTTGTACGCCATCTGCGTTTCATTATAACTTGATAAAATCTATTTTGTTTATTTAAACACTGCAATACTTTATCAAAACACGTGTCAGTCACTTCTGCCTATATTTTAGCAATGAAAAAGCCTCACTAGAAACAACAAAAAAAAACGATAAATATATATGATGAAATTTATAAACAATAATTATTCAAATGTTTGAGAGTTATACACGAATATTTGGAAGCCTAAGTGCCGATATACCGGTTCTGGCTTCATGGTTTTAATCGCAGTTTCGGGGCTCTGGGAATAAAATGATGTAAAATCAGCTCTCAACTATAAAAATATTCTTTAATTCTGATCAATTTGGAGTGCCTGAAAAACATTATCGTTACTATACCCAATCAAATATAAACCGTTTTCAAATAAAAAATATTTTATTAAAATAAGCGTGAAATTCACTTCGCTGAAAGGAGAGCGTCATCCACATCCTGGTGAATACAAATGAAAATTTCTCAATTATCTTTCACTCGAAAAGAAAATTTATTCAAATTAAATGACCCGCAGTGCAGGAAACTCGTCTCCTTCCACGGCTTCGTCCCACTTCATATTAAAACATCAAGCCAAGGATCAAATAAACCGGGAACGTAACTAAATTTTGCATCCTATTTGCATTTTTATTCTTACCTATTATCACCCTAAATGTCCTAAGCGTTTGCACGTCCACCCAAATAACTGTTAAGACATTATCTTGCTCACGGAGCATGAATACAATGCCTTTATCATTACATTTAATTGTACTATTTTTAAACTGAAAAAAAAGACTATCGATTCATATGAATTCAATATAATTAAGCCGCTGAGCCACTTTATGATACCAAGATTAAAATTATAGTTTTTGTTGTATTTTTTCATCCACACTATTTCACTAAGTTGGAACATATAACCTTCATTTAACTGACAATTCTTGGTGAAAAAGCAATATGTTTAATAAATAAAACACAATTTTTTCTACTGCTTTGACGTATATAATATTTGACATAGATCATGATTCATGAGTATCAAGACTAATCTTGCTCGTCGCAAGCATTTTCATTTGACACGCATTTCAATATAAACATCTGGTCAAGGATTTCAACAGATTTTTTGAAAGAACGGCCTCGTGGTTGAAAGATTTGTATTTAAAAAAGAATCATACCTTCAAGCTTAAACGAATATATTTATTCACACTGTCTGTATGAAACAAAACACGTCTGATTAGTTGTTTGTCAAAGATTTATTAGGCGTAAAATAAGCAAGAAATATTTGTTTATAATATTGAAAACAACTGCATTTTGTGGACAGGACACTTTCAAATGTAAATTAGTAGTGGACATGAGAAAAAGAATGCTAGCCAACATTTTCTGACGTTTCAGGGTTCTCTATTGGAACCATGATGCCGATTGCGTCTGTTGTATACCACGATGGCGGAATTTTCATATAATTAAGCGAGTGAATCATTTTAAGTGGTCATCTTTTAACTCTTAAAAGTCTGTAGCCACAGTGGTGAGGCGTATATTCCAGCGTTGCCTATCGACACTTGCTTAACAATTAAAGGTTGCCGAAATAGCTTTAGCGATGGTGCCGTCTGAGAAATCAAAACGCAGCGTCATAAAGTGAACAATTTGTACGCCAAATCAAGCGCTGTTAAATTTCAAACTCATTTAACTTCAGCATTTACGCTGCGTTTTGACTTCTCAGATGGCACCATATCGTTAAAGCCATTGCAGCAATCTTTAATTATGAAGTAAGGGACGCAATGCCATTCCAGAAGCTACGCCTGTCACTGCGGCAGTAGCCTTACAAATGTAAACAAAGCTTTTGTTTCGAAGCGTTAAGTGAATTGTATGAATCACTTTTGCCCATCACGAATTCTTGTTACAATTTACGCAACTCAGTCATCTAGAACAGCAGTTATATAAACGGAAAAAATAAAAGAAAGAAAGATATGAATGATGAAATGTATATGCCTCAGAGAATAATTATTTTTCAAAAAATCAAATCAACGTATGTAATCCACGCTACGCCAAACATCAATGCCATTAATCCCGTGGAAAGGGATCAAGTATCTAAGTATTAGTGTCGACTGATAAATTACATTTGCATTGTTATGGTGATAAAATCGTTAGTATATTTCACAATATAAACAGATTCATTTACAATAGACTTTAAAATTAATTAATTTGCAATAGGAAATGAACAATGAAGAAGTTTCATTCAAATAACTGCTACATTATAAAAAAAAAGAGTTCATTATCAATTCCGATAATTTTTCTCAACTCATTTTCACTTTAACTGAAGGTGAAATGTCCAAATTGTTCTCGGTTACGCAATTTTTTATTTGCTTTATTGGATAGTATAATGTGTTAAAAATCAAACATTTTTTCATCGAAAATTATTATTCACTCGAATAACAACCAATGCACCCGATTCTACACAACTGTTCTCATGATTTATGATTTAAACTATTTTCGGTTACGCAATTTTCTCACCTGAATGATTACCATATAACAGTCATTCGATTGTACCGTTGGTCATTACAGATATCGGATATCTTAACATTCATGCGAGTATGAATGATATAATTAATAATCTTATTTCCGCTGTGGTGACGAGTAATTCTACGAATACGATAAGATGACAATGGAGACGGACTGCATAACAATGTGATTATAGAACGTTGGGATATATGACAATTGCAATTTGCATTGGTATGGCAAGCATCTGCTGTTTGCTATTTCCCCACTCTCAGTTCGTAATCTATTCCTATTTGGATGTCTACTAATATTGGGTACAAATTTGGATACGCGATGCCGTATTTCGACCTCGTAAAGTGATCATTTCTCGTCGATGTTGAGTTGTTATTGCCTCACAATATTAATTGATTGTGATTATTACAACACGTGATGAACTATAGATTCCTCATTTCAGATTATAATGAGACACAATTAATTGCTAATACGCATAACAAACATTCTGCCGATTAATATCTGGAAAATCACGTTTAATATGTAATACAACGTCAAATACTTTGGTTAAATATATGTTAATATGTTAATTATGTTAATTATGTCTATCGTTTTTATTAGAATATATTGCTTTTTGAAGTAAACAAAATATAACCGAAAATCAAAATGTTAGGGTTAGATGGTGACAGTTGCTTCAGGTATATGAACTTGATAACCTTTTCATTTTTTGTTCAAAACTTCAAAGTGACGGAATCGAAGTCTCAGATTTCATTTGATTTTATTGGAATATACAATTTTTTGGATCTATCAGTTTTATGCAGGGCTGTGTAGTCGGAGTCGGAGCTTTTTGGCGGGAGTCGGAGTAGGAGTCGTCGGTGCCCGGAGTCGTACTCGGAGTCGGAAATTTTGAAAAGTTTGAACTTTTTATTTTTGCACTTAATATGTCAAATTTGGCCGCATTGATAGGGCTGATATTTAATTGAATACATATAAATAGGAAAATTAGGGGAAAAAAGTGACGATATTAACCTTTTTTTAGTCGGAGTCAGAGTCGTGGTTTTGGTGAATGCTGTAGTCAGAGTCGGACTTTTTTAGACCGACTCCACAGTCCTGGTTTTATACAATAAAACAACAATATGATCATTGAATGATTATCAATTTCAAATTATGAGCTAGATTTATTTTCTATACGGTGAAAAAGATAAAAATGTATTTGAATTCTAAAGAAATTATTTTATATATTTGCTGATGGTTATTTCGGCTTACGCCATCTTCAGAACTATGTTTAAATCTGCATTTACTTTTTTTATATATACCGTTGTAGACAGGGTACACAGTACATCGTTTTCTCTGTTCCACCATCCTAGTTTTGTATGATAATAATAATAAAGTTATTAAATGTGACACATTGATTTTGTGTATTTTCTCCTCAATATCTCAAACAATTATTTATTTTTTAAATAAAATGGTTCCCTTATTATTTTAAATTAAAATTTTAACATTCAGTTAATACTCATGCGGCTTGTTAAATTTAGAAAACAACTGAATAATATTTAATAAATAAAGTATTGTGACTTTTTTATTGAATATTCATGTTTCCAACGCTGTGTAGTTTCGAGGAAAAAAATATTGATAAGAGTTAATTTTTTTACATTTACTAAAAAATACCTGATGAATCTGGGAATGCAGAACCAGTCCTTATCATTAATAATACATTATTGGACCACAAAAAACTTCTATAAAACACCACTAACAACTATTAATATGTTTCGTTCGATTCAATTTCGATTTTTCAAATAAATACGACATGCCAAAAATATTACTTAATTGGTAACGATCTTCAAAATGTGAAACACTAATTATAGAAATTGTCCCTGCTGAATTTCGAGAGAAAAGAAAAATAATTGACCAAGCCCATGCGCACAATAAAACAAAAGTACCTAATACATTCCCAGTAATGTATTTTCGACTTGCTTAAAAGAGTCACGTTTCTTTATTTGAAAATTTGTTTTGTAGACCCCTCTGATAATTTGACGGAAGCTTGCCAATCAAGCCGATCACAATGGATTCATTACTCAATATTACTTATAACAAGAGGCTTCGTGGATAGTGATTGATCAATCAGTATGTGCATAAATTACTTATTATTCCGAATATAATTTACCCATTAACGTTGAGCTTTGATAAGTTCTGGTTTTCAAATTTGCATCGCAAATACGAGTGGGAAGTTAAATTTGCAACTACCTAATTAATAGTTATTTTTTTTTCTAAATAATCTTCTTTTCATAATCATCTTTTTCTTTTTGTGTGTAATTTATGGCGACCTGAGAATAGATTATTGAACTTATTGGTTCTTAAATGCCGAAAAATATTCATAGGTGGCTTAAGGGGGTCCCCCCAAGTGACGGCCGGTTTTTTTGGGATTTTTTTTGATGAACCTTATCAACGTAGAAATTTGAAAATTTTACCATATGTTTATTGACATTTTAACAGTAATTCAAAATATTTTCAAACTGAAATCTTCATCACAATGTGTGGTGCACCACTCCAAACGCACCATGTCGAAAAAACGGCCTCCATCCGACCGGCTGATTGGCTTATCGAAAATGAAAAAATCTAGCGGCGTTTTAATCTTTAAAACTGTAAAAATCGTTTGACTTAGGATCTTTTCAAAATGTGGAAAATTGAACAATTGAGAAGTTTTTGGAAATTCAAATTTCATGATTTTTTTCGACTATTTGGTTACGTAAAAACAAAACGGCTGAGAATGTTTTCACTATCCAAAGTCAAACGATGACAAAACATGTTTTTAATCTACTTCTAAAATTTCAAAACAATCGGTTTACCCGTTCTTGAGATATCATGGAGGCCAGTTAGGAAAACAAAGTTTTGAGAAAAACGTGTTTGAAAGTTCAACTACGATTTAAACTATGAAATCTTTACTCCCCATCAATCTGCTATTCCTGGTCTATAAATTATTCTTTCTTCTTCCTGTTTAAAGACTTTTGAAGCTGCTTGCTATGCTCTTGCTTAAAATTTGGTTTGTTTCATGAATTGAAATTACATGTGTATTGAAAGTTCTCATGTAACAAGCCGAAGCGTCAAAATGTGACCGATGTCCACCTCGAAACAAGTGTCGTCTAACTGCAATAACTTTCCATCAACTTCAAATATTGTAAAATCACTTTACCAGCATATTCTACACGTGTTTAAAAATCATTCTATGCAAAAAAAAAAGATTGTTTCAAAATATCACATGGGGGAACCCCCTTAAGAGTTTGAAACAGGGCTGTAGTTCAGTCAAAAAAAAATTACGACTCGAGACTCCAGCATTTACCAAAACCACGACTCCGAATCCGACTCAAAAAAGTTTAATTTCGTCACGTTTTTTTCTATTTATCGTATTTATGTGTATTCAATTATATATCAACCAACCAATCCTGTCAATAGCCAAATATGACATTATATGTAAAAATAAAAAGTTCAATCTTTTCAGAATTTCCGACTCCGACCAAAACGCTGCGACGAATCCGACTCCACAGCCCTGGCTTGTAACCTAGCGTTATTATTTAAAGAACTTATATTATTTTTTAAATACTGTTACAATACATATTTACAGGAAATAACATTACTGAATTTATTCACTCGATGGTTTCAAACTAGTTTTATTATCGATGGAGTAGGCATTTACTTGGTATAACTCCATTATAATACGGTAAGAAAAATAGCAATGTATTTTAATTCTACATAAATTATTTTAAATATTTGTTGATAGCTATTTCGGCTTACGCCCTCGTCAGATCTATTGTAGTTCTGACGAGGGCGTAAGGCGAAATAGCTTTCAACAAATATATAAAATAAATTATGTAGAATTAAAATACATTGTTATTTTTCTTACCGTATTAGTTTTATTATATTAGTTTAGTAGAAAATAATTGTTATTACAATAGTGTTGAAGGCATCGAAGACATTTTTCTTCATATTTAAGTGGATTCCCGGAAGGTAAAATAAATCTGTTAATTACAAGTGTATTACGTTTCGAAAATAAAATAACGTATGAGGTAACTTATTTGCTTTTGTCTTGTTTCCAAGAAAATGAGAGAGGAAAACTAAAAGTACTTACACAATATAAGACACTATCGTTTTTCATTACACACAATTGTTATTATTCTACAACACTTTTTATAAACCAGGTACGTATTCGAAGACAAATAGTTGATCCTACAATATAACTAATAAATCGGAATAGGCAAGTGAAAAAATGTGAAATAATGCCTGTAAACTTTAGTCAAAAATGACTTGTTCAACTAATTATCATTCCATTCCTCTTAAATTGCTTTTGAGTTTAGTTGCTAGAATACAAAAAAAGATTTTAATTTGAATAGCTATTTTTGGATTCACGGTAAACAACATTGCCACAAAACAAAAAAAAAGGTACATGTTTTTGTAAGAAAAAACAATTCAACAACGTATAAAACGAAATGTGCACTTATTGTTAGTTTCATGTTGTATAAAAATGTATGACTGAAAAAGCCAATTCACAATTAATAATGTTGTATTTCGGTAGATTAGGTAAGATTAATTTTTAAATGGCAATTTTCAATAATGTAATCTACTTAAATTTATTCAATTGCAAACCATGCTTAAGTATACATGTAATGTAATATTTATTCATTCAATGGCTCAACTTTAGTGAATTCATTTAATTTAAGTGAACACATATGATTCGCTTTTATGAAAAGACATTTGTTTCAATGAACGTTAAATAATTCCTTGCTAAACTCTACGCTGTTTTTATTTACGCACATGGAGCACACAAAAACGTTTGTTCAAAAATACATGAATATTTTATTTGAGAACCACTGAATGAACTATACACGTACTTCAAACAAAAATGTTTACCTCAAAAAAGATATATTTTACGTGAAAGAAAAAATACATTCGGTATGACGAATCGGAATGTTTTCGATTGTTTTGGATTGACCACGTAGTGTGTGCTTTGGGTTTAGTACGCAGCGAAGCGAATAAATTCGTAAAGTTACCTATATGTTGTTTGGTTTTCATATCATATTTTGATAGAGGTAAAAAACAGAGGTCTGCAATCAATTATAAATATTAGCCTTTTAAAGGATCAAAGTATCATTTTCGATATTTAAAAAAGTATAAGCAAAGTATATTTAAAACGATTATTGTAAGAAAACTGACGACAAGATTGTGGCTTTTTTCTTATAGAACTGAATGTGGTCAAAATGATGTTATATATTGAAGCAAATTATTGAAGGAATATTTTTAACTATAACCTAACCTAACCAACTCGTAAGAGCCTCGTTTATTGATCAGATTTACTAGGCTGAAAGAATGACTTGCTCAAACATGAAATGTTGATTTTTCGATATATAAAATATTTTTATTGATTACCTGTCTGTCTATGTGGTCGAATGACCACCGTAGCAAGCAAGTGAGTCTCGGTTCAATTTATGGCAACATCAGATTTCAATCTTAAAAACAGATCTTGGAAATGGTTTAATTTTTGGTCTGCCTAATTATTTCTATCTTTTTTCAAAACTTATGCAAAAATAAAAAAATCGAACAATTTAAATTTGGTATTGAAATTTCATAAGGCACTTTCAGTGCAAAGTGCAAAGTTTTAAAAAATATACATTAATATAAAAGAAATTGTAAATGGAATTCAACCTTGATATACGTAAATATATGATTTTAAGTTAACCGTTATGCAATAATATATACAGCAATAACTCGTCCAATTATGGTGTACGCCACACCAGTGTGGGCTTTTGCTCACCAAAAGCATCTGCAGACTCTCCAGGTTGTTCAGAATAAGTCATTGAGGCAAATATGTGATGCTCCATGGTTCGTGCGTGGTTCCCTGTTACACAGAGATTTAAGTGTGCCAACTATTCGCGAATTCGTTCGTGAAACCTCTAAAAAGTTTCATAAGGCTGTGGGCCTTCACGGTAACCCAACAATCTCTTGCTTGCAGGATTATGACGAGAGGGCCTCAGAGAATCGATATAGGCCCAGAGCTATTCTTCTCGATGACCCTCCCTAGATAGAGACGCAATATTAAACTGACTTCTCAGCTGTAGCGATCGCGCCCTCCTGTCGGAAGCGATAGGAAGGGAATCTCAACAAATAAAATTCAAGAGTTAAAACTTTGGCGCTGACACGCCTTAGAACTTGATGCTCCGTCAAGCTGATATCAAAAAAAAAAAAAAATGCAATAATATTATATTTTGTGGTTTACATATGTATGTAAGTATAATAAATCAATATAGATTGTTTTTGGAAATACAATTTCATTAATATAATTGAAATATATGCGCATTTTTTCAATGTTTAATCACGCCTGTGCCATACGAGTTGAATAAACAAGAACTCTGAATTGTGTAAAAAAGAAGGCAATTTTATAAATCTATTGATTTAATTGATTGATATTTTATGCTGTCAGTGGTAAGAAAAAACATTTTCGAAAAAACAGTTTGTTTTTAATGCATAATAAAATCGGTTTCTTTGAAAATCCTGAGAACGTTACAATATGTAACTTAATCAAAATACTTTTTCTGTTTGTTTTTGTTCCGAGAATTGTATTGAATAACATATAAGGCATTAAAAAGTTCATGATTTGTGATTTATTTAATTGAATTAAAAAATGTTTCAAATTTGAATCTTTTAATATTTGTCGGCATTATGTGGATTAATTGGATAAAATATATTTCACGGTAAAAATAATAAAGTTATACGGAGTTAAATTTAAATTACAAAGGTTTAGGTATTTACAAAGAATTTTGTTTTTATACATATAAACGTAACGAGCTTAAAGTGAAATTATTTGAAGATTCAATTAAACATACTATTATACAAGTTGTCCAATAAATAAATTCTAAAAAATCTTTACGTGACCCTATTGCTGGGGTCGTCAACCTTTTTATGCCTAACGACCACTTCTGCTTATTTTTCATGGTAAAATTTCCTAACCACCCACCAAAGTCGCTATAATTAAATCCAGTGTATGGGTGAAAAAAAATATGAAAACCCTGAGCCTGATGCTGTGAGACTACATATTTTATATCTGGTTCAATTTTCGTTAAAAACAAACGAAAGTCTCCTGTTTCAGTGATTTTCAGGCATTTTCTTTGTTGTGTCATGAGAATAACAAAAATCACCCACCGCCCACCACATAAACCTTTAACGCCCACTAGTGGGCGAAACGGACCAGGTTGACGACTCATGCCTTTAAAGTCTTGAAATATATACTAAATTTGCATGGATACCATTATATATTTTAACGTTTTTCCCGTGGTTAGCCGTCAACGCTCTAAGACGCTTGTCTTATTTACTTGCAGTGGCATATGAATCACAATTCAACACTATGAAAAATTCACTTTAATTTTTAAAAGGTATGTTATTTTACATACTTGATTTTGTCCCCTCACACATATTTTAAATAAAAAAAGTACCACAACTACTTTCCTAGCCCCACCGAAAAATATTATCACCGAAAAATTGAAACGTAGAGTTTCTAAATGAAAGACCGTTAGAGTAAATTAACTTCGGTTGAAGCTAATGACATCTTTTTGTTTTCAGTGTTCGATGATTGATATGAGCTAAATAATAATGATATAAATGACTTATTGTTGATATCATCCACCGATGAGTTCTTCATTGCACACCTATACAGTAATATCTTAAAGGCCATCAGTTATCTTACAGTCTATTATTTAACTGTCAAGTATTTGACTAGACTGACAAGGATATGATTTAACCATTGAGCACATATAAACGATGGTCGCCAACTGGTGGTCAACGAGAAATTTTTTGGCAGTCCGCTAACTTGTTGCAGTAACCTATTTAGAACACAAAATGTCACAATAGTTAAAAAGCGTTTATTTCATTTTATAATAATAAATAATGACATTGCTACTGAAAATAATATAAATATGCTATAAAAAAAAATCATTTCATCTGCTAGCGAGGTCAGATGGTATATTTTTGAAGGCGTTTCAATTAATTATGGATTCCACTTACTTTTCCATGTTTGCTGTTTTTATTTTACATACAATTATATGTGGATTTACGGAATATTAAAAGTATGATAGTAATACTTTCGATGGATTTGACGGTAGCTTTATGGAGGTTCATTGTATTAAAAAATATTTCACGCCTGGTCTAAGAAACTGTGGCACGTGTTTCGTATCTTTAAGAAGCATCTTCAGACTAACTATCGCAAGGTTACTTCAGTAATTTTTACTGAAATTAGTGAAGCAAAATATCTGTCCATAATTGTTACAAAATATGTGGAGTAAAAAAAGTTTTCATTTAATTTAATATAATAAAAGGAATATAAAAATATTTAAAATAAGAATGAACGGATTATGCGTCACCATTCACCGCTTACAAAATATCTTTTTGTAACCCAATAAACTTTATCAGTACTTACGGAAAACGCTTTATAATTTTTTACCGTATGTACCTCGACCTTACGCTATCACACAGCGAAATAAAACTGACGCAGAAAGGAAAATGAGTTTTCTTTTTCACGAGCCGATTGTGAGTCGAAGTACTGTACTTTAAATGTCGTTCATTTTTGATGAAATTTTTCACTGACAGAATTCACCCATCAAGATACTTTTATTCATAATTTCAGATGTTTTCATTTATCATCGGTGACAGTAAGCACACTCGAAATCAAATAAAAATACATCATTTTACGCGTGAAGTATTTTTATTAAAATATAATTTAAGAAACACCGCTTCTATATATTTTTATATCTATATATATAAAAATGAATGTTTGTCTGTCTGTATTTCCGCTATGGACTACTAAACCGCTCGACCGAACGATGTGAAACTTTACAAATTTATTGAGTACACTCCCGCAATGGTTTCTGGCTTACCAACCCCCTGGCGAATATTGGGTTGACATACAGAGAGACCATTTGTGTGTATTCAGTCATTGTACAAATTCAATTCCCACTTACGCTCACATATATATTCCGGTAAATTATGGATATATGCTCACGGGACAGAATCCCGATCCTCTCGAGCTAAGCTCAAAAAATTTATACATACTGGCTTTTGACTTTACTCTTTGAGTTCTTGTCGATTATTATAAAATATGGAATCAAAATGATTAAATCTGAAGAATATTACTGATTATTGTATGAGTTCTGAAAGAAGAATTTGTAAGCCTTTAGCCTATGATACAATTATTCTTTTTATTTTAAGCAAATAATAAACTTATGTGACTGTCTCTATCTGTAAAATATTATTATTTGTGTAGTTTGAGGTTGCATTTTAGCTCCTGTAAATTAAAACAACTCGATTTCATACTTATTGTGAAGTATTCTTTAGGTATTCTATTATAATAAATTGAAAAATTTAAGACAAAACATTTCAAAAAAAATCGTAAGCCTTACATTCATTTCATTTAATGTGCTTACATACTGATATAAAGATAAATTAAGACAAATAAATATTAGAATGAAAACCATTGAATGATTGTTTTAATATAATTTAATATATTAGGAAAATACAAGAATAACATGGCACAGCGAGGGTTTGTTTTATTAATAAAAAACTTTTGTTTTAGTATATGACTTTGGCTGTTTATAGTCGTTGAACTAATTTGATATGTGCTAACCTAAAAAAACTTCATATTTGATATTAAACATTAAGCAAAAATGTTTTTTTCATTATTCTTCTAAAGTTATAATAAATAGTTAATATCTGTGGAATGTTATTATGTCTTCATAATGAAAATTTGCAGATACAATTGTTCATTAACAAGCATTTTTTACATTGCATATATACAGATATAATAAATTATATCTTTAGGCATTTTTAATACACATACATACATACAGACGTCTTGCAGAGTTTTATTTTCTCAAAATGATAAAAAAGTATAACTGAATTATTCGTTTTGTGCCTGAAACTGTCCTTTTAACAAAGACAAAAGCAAAATTCCAATTTCACAAGTATTTTCTGAAAATTATACTTAAAAGAGACGAGGAATGCGCCCTTTTTCAATTGGACAAAGGGTTGCGTAAAACATTTTATAGTACACAGGTCTGTATCAAATATTTTATGAAGGTATTGTATTATATTAATAATAAATAAAGATGGTTTGGGGAGGGCATTATTAGGATAACAATAAGACAGAGCTAGCGGCGGTGGGAAAAAAGGCATAAATATATCACTTGAATATTTCTAAGGGGGTTGATTTATTATTGTAAATGGACATAGGAAGGTGCGTGACTATATTCGGACAACGAACTGCTATAAATCGCGCTTTTACATGTCTTATTATGTGTATATCTATAATTATCTCAATTATATGATACCATTTTTGTTCAAATCATTAAAATTTAATAGGCACTAGTGATAACTGAACTCTTGTCCACTCCCAATTTTGGTAATATAATCATTTTTTACGTGTTCGCTGTATTGACACCTATTTGGAAAAATTACTGTAATTTCAATATATTTTTCGTACTCATTTCACATTACATCTATTAAGATCTCATCGCGAGCATTGACAACTGATAATAAATACAGCGTTATTTATAGGAAAGCTTAGCAAGACTTATGACAAACAATTGGTAATACAAATAGGGTAAAACGTACAATTGTCGGCCACTTAAGGATTTTTTCAACTTTAGTATTTTTTTGTGGATACTTTTCATACAAGAGGCAAAATAAAAAAAATACTGCGTGCTAGATTGTAGATTTTTTTATAATAATCCATTTTTTTAACCTCTAAAAAAAAATTTCATACTAAAAAAAAAAATTAAAAAAATGGTATAAAGCTACAATTATGGGCCACTTTCTTCAATTGTTGGCCACCAAAAGATTCAATTATTGGCCACCCCAAAAATTGAAATAAAAAATATTTTTCTTTTAAAACAGATACTAGATGTATGACCATGACCCCAAATCATTATTGAGTGTAAAATCAAGTGCTTTATTGGATTCCAACATCATTCGTTAAGCTGCAGTTATTGGCCAAAAAGTCAAAATTTTCCTAGAAATATCGGAGAAATGTAATAAATACATAGGTGATTGGTAATATTAAGAAAACAATATTCATGCAATAAAAAAATAAATTCTTATAAAAAAAATGATTTTTTTATAAGAATTTATAGCATTAGTTTGGCCGGCCAGTAATAGAAATTTTATGTGTTTTTAGAATCAGTTATTGGCCACCTCCATTATATTATATTCTTGGCCATTATAATTACTTTTTACAAAAATATTTTCAATGCATATAAATAATTATTTTATAACTTCATTAAAGACGAATAATTCTGTTCAATTATAATTTAAATTAATTAACTTACAAACGTGTATGATGCTTTTAGACAGAAGTCCAATACTTATATTTACAAGAGATCTCACTTACTTCATGGTGACACTCCGGCTGTCTGATAAAAATGCGTTTTTGGAGTTGCTTGGAAATTCATAAAATGTCAATTTTATGTTTAAACGATAGAGGAATAATAAGGGAACTATATGAAAAAACCAAAAGTTGGAAATATAGTTTTGGTTTATAAAAAAACTAGATTTTATATGTAAGTGGCCAATAATTGTAGCTGGCCCATAATAGTAGGTTTTACCCTATGTAAACAATTAAAAGAAAAATTAAACAAAATTGGCGTAATTAATTATATAGTTGATCATATAGAATAAGACTGGAACTTCAGTCGTTTAAACCATCTATTGTAGATATAAATAGTTAAGATATCAGGATATGACTATGCTAGAACTAGTGGTATTTACTGTTTGACGATGGGAAAAGTGGGAAAAAGCCATTTTCGAAAAAAATTCGCATGCAATCAATTTATGAGACCTTCCGTAGGTACTCAAATTAGGGATATGGAATGGCACTTGAAATGCCTCTAGATACAGAAAGGAGAAAACTAGGTCGTTGGCGACAAAGCTTATGAAAAAGTAAAAAGTTCAAACGATTTAAATTTGATATTGAAATTCCATCAAGCACATTCAGTTGAAATTCTTAATTAAAGAATATTTTTAAAATATAACGCTACCCATAATGTTTTAATCATTACCATGGTTTCTTAAAAAAAATCACATTTAACAAAACCCTTTTGGAATAACATAAACACGAACAATCCTAGCTGAAATATACTTAGGTTTTTTAAGTAACTAGGATTGTTATAAAATGAAAATTACAATAGAGATATTTAATACAATACACAATATTTAGTAAAGACGTACTATTAACAATTAATAGATATAACATGACCTTGTTATACGGAATCACTTCATCAAAATACACGAGCACTATTTATAAATAATTAAATATGTTACACATTGTACGTATGATAGTGTGTAATATACATATTATACCAGTGGCGTGTTTTCATTTTATAAACGGATAATTGCCTATTGTGCGGTAATAATCTAAATTAATTAACGCTTTACAAAATAATACCATATTTCGAAGTACAAAATGTAAATGAAGACAATAAAACATGGAAAATAAACCAGTCATTATTAAATATTGATTTATATAAATCACTAGTGAGGTAACATATGTATATTGGTGTAATTTTTGTCAAGAACTTTCGTTATAATGGGAAATCTTGTTCTCTGATGTATCGTCGTTGCTACGGCAAAAACGTTAATTTAGTACTAAAATTTTTATAAAAAAACTAGTATTACTACCCGGCGTCGCTCAGACTAAGCGACCAATAATTATTTAATGTTATATCATTCGACATAATTATATCACAAAATCTAACATCCAAAATAGAGTTAAAATAAAATCACAAACTTTCATTAATTTGATGACAGCCCCATTCTCGCCCATTAAAATGTCCAAATTCAAGGAAAAAATCTAATTTGCTGTCAAAGAAATGTCAAATAATACCTTCACGTAAATAATAAATATTATTATTAATAATAAAAGCCGGAAAAAGTTCAGTAGAAGACTAATTTATTACATTTTGACTAAATGTTTTCGCCGATAAAAAATCAAACATATTTTCTTTCATATTCGTTTTTATGGCAACTTAATGACCAACAATGCAAAAGGGAATTACAGACATACATACATACGCCGTTTCGGTTTTATATATAAGATATCTAGATTTCAACGTTGTTTTATTCTTTTGTGATTGTATTTTTGAATACGATTTTGATTTAACGTATAGGTATATTGCGCCACCCGAGAGAGCCTAAAAAAAGTCGACATCCAAACATTTTGGGAACACATACCACATGAAAATAAGACCAAAGCTTTAATAATGAATTTATATCTATGGTACATCATAAAATTAGTTTATAAAAATTTATTACTTTTATAATATATATTACACGCCAGTAAAACAAAATGGTAATCATTCTGTGATTTCATAGTCGGGTCCAGTTTCAGATAGTTTTTTTTTTGTATTAAAGAAAAAAAATATTTATTGTTATTTAAATTATGGTTTCGCAAAAAAACTTCAATGGAACACTTCGAAAACCCGGAAATCTTAACGATCCACTTAAATTTACAACTAAAATATATTACAAACAAAACAACATGAATGAATAAAGAACTTTGATTATTTGATTTCTTGAATTGCATATATTCTTTAAATCAGGCACAATACTGGTAAGGTGCATTCTAATATCTGGGGTAGGTTAAGATTGTTACTGCAATTTGACTTCATTATAGAATTATAAGAAAATTTACCTTTGCATAAATAGGTTGCAGATAGCTGGAAGTAAGAAAAAGGTTTGTTTTGTAAAATTAGAGTACTCTGCTGAGAAAATCACCAAGAAATTTTGAATTATTCAGGTTCGGCAAAACACTGGTGATCCGCCGAACATAGTTTGGGAAACGCCAATTATCAATTACAGTCAACCTTGATATAGCGGAAATTTCTATAGAGTTTTTTGCTATAGCGTTTGCGGCGGTTTTTCGTACAAGGCACGTGTCGCTTGCTTACAAACTAAACACATATAATTTTATTTAAAATATAAAAATTGGAAAAATGTTTGATTTGCTTAAAATCACAAAATATAATTGAAAAAACCAAACCCCACATTTCGTATGGGTGCCTAAGTTTATATAGCGTACTCCCCATCCTCCCGCTATAGCAGGGCTGACTGTATATTAAATTTATGTCCAGCATGTTATCCATTTGTATGCATGATACTGATCAAATCAGAAAGGTCGGATTATGATGAATCATTTTAACGGAACTGATTGTTTTTGATTATGATTATTTATGATTTTGGTACGATTTATATATGTTGCTTAATTACCGTCACCAAGCGGTCGTATCGCGCTACTGTTTGCAATTTAATTACTCCGTAATCTGTGCTATAGTTTTAAGGAAGCTTTTGTAATTTCACATCGCGATTGCGTGCGGGGCCACACGCTTTTACCTAGCAACCATGGAAATAATTACTAAACCATTGAAAATGGTATATTGCTGAAAGTTGTTTCAATAAGTTATGTAAGGTATAGAATTTCATTCATTTTCCGTTGATTTTTACAAACTACATTAACAAAAAAAAACACATATTGAAACATTATGTTTTTCTAGAAAACTCAACGAAAAAAATACTCAGGAAGCTAGGTGCTTATGTGCACTAGGTAGTTATTTATTTTTAAATGTAGACCAATGGATGGCATGTGCGTCGATCGTGGGCTTTATTTGTACTATTTATTTTCAATTATATAACGACAAAATTGTATGGGATGTACACTTGTTTTTTTATTGCCGTGACAACGTCTTATAAATCGATGAACGCCCGCTGCACGCACGAAAAAACATGACTCATTGTCCCGTTTGTCGCGTTACGCCGAAGGCAAGCGTGCGAGCGAGAGCGCGGATAAGCGATAGAGAGGCACGATCGGCCTACCGTTCGGATTGTGCCGCATCTATCTCTCTTCCACTCGATTGGTCGATGCGTCTGAGTAGAAAAGAGACAGCGGCAGCACACAACTTATACACCTACAGTACCTACACGTGATCTGTTTACAACTGTTTATAAAGTGAATTGAAATGTTAATGTGGTTTTCATTGTTTATATTACAACAACAATTGCGGCAATAAAGGTAATTAATCCTTGAATTAATGAGTGCGAATAAAATATATCAATATAAAAATTGTAGATTTTATTTCACTCCTTCTTCGTATCCATACAAAATAATGATAATTCAATAAAAATGATTCCATTTTATTCATAAAAGTATGCAATCATTTCATCAATGTTTTCTTATGACGTTGTCACGTTAAACTATCGTCCGTAAACCGACTTTACAGACAACCATTTTTTATGTTATTGATTAATTTCTTTCAATCATTGTTTTTATGTATTGATTGAGTTGGCATTTACTTGGTAGAACTCCATTGTAATACGGTGAAAAAAATAGTTTTAATTCTACAGAAATTATTATATATATTTGTTGATAGCTATTTCGGCTTACCCTCGTCAGAACTAGTTTTTATGTGTATAAAATATCTCTTTTCAAAATATACATAAATATTTGAATGATAAATATTGGGGTAATAAATAACAAGCGAGAACAATTGATCGTCATCAACAATTGTATCATCTAGTCGCTCTTAGAAAATTGTAGCAACAATTCTAATGTAATCTTTTAAGAATCAAAATGACGGTGTTGCTGTATTATTCAATAATAGATAATGCTTGTGATAAGCGAAATAGTCCGGATCTTTATTAAATTGTATGATTGTGGAAGGAGTGTAAAAAATGTGTTTTATTTATTTATTAAAATATAGTTTATATGCAACTATGCAATCATTTACCGCTAATTATGACAGATGATACATTTTTTGCTGAATTGCTATAGATAAATGAAGAAACGTGCACACTTGAAAGTGTGTGCATTATCAGTGCATCATAGTAAAAATATCTTGGGGTAGCTGTGAATAAGATACTCATGAATGCCTTGCACGTGCGATTATGCATTATTCTCTTTTAAAAAAAGTGACAATGGGACCAATGGGACCAATGGGTGTTTAATTCATTCACAATTCAGCGACGCAGCTAAAGTCAGAAATACACACCATAAACTATACATAATCAAAATTTATAAATTTTAAGTAAATTCTAAAACAAAAATTATATATGAAACAAACTGCATGCACGTAAGCATTGATCAGTGAACTAATCTAAAAAAATAGTTCATATATTTAGTATTTTCGATTGATTCGATAGTAACTTTGTGGAACCACTTTTTAAAATAAAATCAATCCGATAGCTTTGTTATTCCACGTATTTTGTAACAAGAAGTGAAACGTGTATTGTCTTATTGAGGAGTATCTTCAGACGTTATATCGTTAGGGTACCTAATAAGTTAAGATTAACTGAAATTATTTTATTATTAATTACACAATGGTGGTTTGTATTTTTCATTTTAACATGATTATGTGAGAATGGAGGGCTAGAATAGTGAATGTCAACCCAATCGCCACTCGTTAGTAAATCTCATTATAACTATTTTTGTTTAGATCTAGTCCCCTCCCTGTTTTTGTGCCATAAACAGGGAGGGGAATAAAAACACAACCTAATTTTGTAATTAACAATATAAGAATTATGATCAATTTTAAATTTATTACTAAAGTATCTATAGTCTTATGATGTTTCTCAAAGAGACGAAACACATGTCACAACTGCAATGTTAAGAAGAAAACAAATCCATTGTATCTCAAGTGTATCATTCTTTACGAGAATTAACTCCAACTTCTTAAAATTATTTTAATATGGTATAACTTAAAACACCACATATCTGGGTGAAAGGAAACCATGGGTTAACTTACATGCTAAAGAAGCTGAGCAGTAAGTTAAAAATGCACACACACTGCAAAATCTATAGGAGCTTTTGATTTATCACGATTCGTAAACTGGAAGCGCCGCAAAGCTTTTGATAATCGCACGTAGCTGATGTCACTCACGCACATCACATCATTTTCGCTCACATAACAAGTCAATATGATATGACAGCCGATGATGACGGATAAAGCAGCAACGATGGATCAACCGGAGAACACTACCCCAGCGCCACCGTCTGCAAGAGACGGCAACACCATCATGTATTATTTAATATACATAATTACTAAGCAATTTTGAACAAATATCCGTAAATTTATTACTTGTAAGCATGTATACGTGAATTTATTGTTATGCAGTAAAAAATGGCAGATGAGTAGAATATAAATATAGTTAATATGTTAGCATTGTCATAACTAATAAAGTGATGCAGAAATAGATGCATGCTTTTATATTGACACCGCCTTATGTGGTAGGTCATCAGAACTCTCTCGAACGATCTATTGTTCACCTCAGTCGATGAGTCAGTCGATATCAGAAAATAAATTCATTCTTATAATAATCTATATTGCAATCTATAGCGGTGCAATGTAGAGTTATTTCAATTTCTCTTATCTCTTGACGCCCGACAATGCATGTGCTTCATAAAAAGTTCATAAGGCGATAAATCATTCCTTATCAGCGGGCGCGTGTGTTAACGATTTTTGAAACGGCCATTGTTGTTTCTTTCTAAAGTAACCGTTTGTTTTCATACAGCAGTGAGAGATTGGACTGCATTGAGAATGCACGCGCCTAATCCTCTCCCTCAGAATTAAATTCGCGTCAAATTCCTGATATCTTCTTCGCTATCGTAATATTTGTGTGTTGTATAACGTCTGTGTAAATCCTTGACGATTAAATAATGGGTGCGAATGAGCGCACCCACATAACGCTTTGAGATCGTGTTTTGTTTTAAAGAGTACCATGTTTCTCCTACTCCGTCCCCAAAATCCCTCTTTCTGAGTGTCGGATAGGAGGCTCCTTCTCGATTATCGAGGGAGCCGGAATAAAGGTATTCTCAATATATTAAACTTCTATGTAAAATAGAAAGCTACCAGTTACTCATTATTTTTGTATATATCATCTTACCGCAGGAAAAATGTCCACAATATTAAAGTAAATAAAGGTCTTACCCGTAGAAATTTGAAAAAAAATACACCAAGCAATTACAAGTGAATGATTGAAAATAGACAAATTGATTGCTGGTAATATTTGTGATTGCTTTTTGAAAGATTTCAATACATCCGATCATTTCATTATAACTTATTCAATGACAGCTGCTTTTTTTGTCTTTGTTCACACCCATGTGATATTTAATATCAAGTTTCATGTGATATGTAATATCAACAAATTATGCAAAGAACTTGAATAACAAAACTCATTAATTTAGTCATTGATTTAAAATAGGATGTGAAGTTGCGTTCCAAAAATCCGCATAAAAAGAATCCACTATCGTTGTATTAAAATAATGTTTAAAAACCATAGTATGTACATCTATCTTTTTTTATAAATAAAAAAACGTTTAATACTTAACTTAAACGTATTCATCTCTATCTACATATTCTACACATTCTAACTATTTTCTTATTATAATTAGTTCAAAATCGCTTTCATTATCACAAGAAAAACTGTACAGTTCAATTCCACAATTACCAGAAATGTTCGAGCTACCTCGAATAGTTTTTTTATTGAAAAGATCGTGATCTTTGAATGGTTTAATTTTTCGTAAAATCTTTGTATATTTCTTCATACTGTGTGAACAAATATTTCGCAAGTCCCTTTGGTATTTGAGTATTTGAAAAAAAATACCGCGTTAAAACGAGCCGTGAGGGAGAGCTTCATAGTAAATTTTTGTGCCGTATAACTCCATTAAGATAACATACCATTAGAAAAATGTATAATTAAAATTCAAAAATTAAACCTATTAATTAATACAATAATTGTTGATGTGTATCAAAAAACAGTTAAGTACCACAAGTTAAAATCAAATTCTACCAGTAATTATTTTATTTCATTGTAGAGCATGAAAAACAGTAAAATTAAAATGGAAAACTAAATTGGAATCACAAATAAAACTTTCAAGGGCTTTGGTATTTTTGTTAATTAATGGCATTTGCGTAAAAAATATTAATGTGGAAATTGCATCGTCATAAAATTAATATTTAAATTGAATAATAATTATTCACGCTTATTACAACATAATGTTTAATGGGGTATAGTAAATAATATTGACAAATAAGTGGAAACAAATTTAAACAAATAAAGAGAAATTATTCTGCACCGAACTAATTAGTTGGAAAAATAAACAAATTTAGTCAACGTCAGCATTGCGGGAAAAGAAGAGAAAAACATGTTTCAACAAATTGAAAACTCAGTATTAAAATGTATATTACATATGTATGATCGAATGAATTTGTAATAAACCAAAACTTTTTTAATTTCTGCATTATTACAATAATTATATATGAAAATGAAAATATTCTTAAGTCGATAAATGAATCTTTTTTCGGGAAAATATCCCTCCGACATTAAGCATTTTAAACTGATTCTAATAATTGAATTTAAAAATAAATTTTCCAAGCCGGATAAAAGTGGATAGATAAAGTGAAATTTTTAACAAACAAAAAGGCTTTTAATTGTTAAAGTGAAAGTCTACTAATTGATAATTTTTGTTTTTTAAAAAAGAGAAATAAAATATAACTTTTTTTAAAAACTCAATCGATAATAGTATCCGTATTCGCCAGATAGATGTGAAGATATTTTGTTTCTTTGTGAAATTGGCTGGTATCACATGATTACACAATGGTTTTAAATTCATTTAGGCTAAAAAAAAGTTGATTGTAAAAGTTTGAAAGTAGGTGAAATCAATCGCAGTTTTTTTGTTCTTAAATCAAATCGTTTGTCTGCCAGTCAATCTTTTGCTGAAAATTTCCCCCGAGATTTGGAAAGATTGTAACTGCTTCCTAGCCGCATTGCAGAACTATCCTCTTTTTAACGACGCCTCCGGTACACCATATTAAATTTATCAAGCTTTTTATTCAATATGTATGTATTTTCTAGATAAATTACATGAAACGTTATAATTGTTAAAATAATTGGTAGAAAGATGCTTTCTATCGACATTAAAACACATATCTACTCAAATAGTTATCGAATTCATACATTTGCCATTGTATTTGGATCAATTTAAAATTACTGTATATAAAAAAATGTATGTATTTATGTATGTATGTATTTTCTAGATAAATTACATGAAACGTTATAATTGTTAAAATAATTGGTAGAAAGATGCTTTCTATCGACATTAAAACACATATCTACTCAAATACTTATCGACTTCAAACATTTGCCAATGTATTTGGATCAATTTAAAATTACCGAATAAAAAATACCATGTCGGTTCCCAACTTGGAGCATATGGGCTCCTCACGGAGTTTACTTCATTTTTTTTTTTTTACAATAACTACTTGTTTTATTTTTGAAGAGAGTATGACTAGGACATGACAAGTGGTTGGATAATCGCTCTCGCTAGGCGTCACTCTCCGGGATATGAAAAGTTGGAAGGGATTTTAAATAGCACAAACATTAATTGCTTTCGATCAGATTTATCGACTGAAGAAATCTGCTCCTTCCGGACTCGAACACGGCCGGTCCGTCACGGAAGCCAACGACGTTGACCACTGCACCACTACACCACGTAATACATATTATAGCTCTAAAATATTTTTATATCACAAAAAAGTTATATAAAATGCTAGATGTATAAAAAAATGCTGGAAGATAATATTTTATCAATGCCTTTTTGTATCTTGTGAAACACTTAAAGTCAATTCACTGTCAAGTTTGAGTAACAGAGTGTTTTAACTAGAACTGATTTTAAGCAAGCCTGCATTTATGGGTGGGTGTCACAGAATGGTGAGTTGGGAGTGTACTTGTTGTTCAACAAATGTTTCATACTAACCTACGTCATGTTTGCATTATAACTTAGTTCTGATAGGTATACAAATATTGCCGAAATTATTGCTTCTGAATAATATGATAGATTCATCAATCGACAAATCACAGATTCAATTAAGAAATGTTAAGCCACGAACACTAATTATTATAGTATTAAAGCGGATACCGAAAACGTTCTCATTAGGCGTAAAGGAATAATATCATTGATCGTATTTTTATGAAGGTGATCGAGCAATAGAGAAAACGCCGATACATTTTTTTAAGGTCCAGTTTCGCTCATGGTGAGCATTGTCAACCTGACCTACCTATATATTATAACCAGGGCTGTGGAGTCGGTAAAAAAAATTACGACTCCAACTCCAGCATTTACCAAAACCACGACTCCGACTAAAAAAAGTTTTTTTTTCTACCTTTTATATTTATGTATATTCAATTATATGTATATAAACCAACCAAGAAAACCAAGATTACTTTCAAGTAAACGCGAATCAAGAGTAAAACCATCAGTCTCTTTGATTTTTAAATCTGGTCGAAGCGTACTCGGTTGAATTCCTTGCGAAAATCCGTGTTGTCGAGTGTTTTATTCCTTTTCCATATTACAAAAGCAAAAACTTATAATTTTAGATTTTTGAAATATAAATAAATATAGAGTAATGCTTTACTATCGATTTATGTATTTTCTTTACCAGTCAGATGGATGTTTATTTTTAATTACGCTTCTCTCTGAAGTACTGAAGTGCTGCGTACAAATAAATCATTCATATGTTAAATATGAGCCATTATTTATAGGCGCGTGAAATATGATTAACAGACATAATCCATTTAAGCACTGTTTTAGCCACAAAATACATTTTATTCAAATAGTAGCAGCTTACTGATCGTAGGTTTCAAACCGTTTTTTTTTAAATATTAAAATGGATTTGCATTTTAGTTTTATATAAAACTACTTATGATCGCCCCCCGAAATAAAGCTTTGGTCAGATATGTTAAGTGAATAATGGGATAAAGAAAAAATACAAATATAACATAATTTTCTTCGCACGAGTTTCATGTAAGTAATTTGCCTTTAAAACATTTCATTAATTAGTTTCATGTAAGTAAATAGCCTTTTAAAACATTTCATTAATTATTTTTATTCATTTTTATGGATCAAACTTTATAAAGACCTTCAGTTTTATAATATAATAAAAAAATCAAATTTGAATCGTTTGAATCTTGTAGTTTTCCATTAGTTTTGTCACTATCGACCCGTGTTTCACCTTTTGGAATCTTCGTGCTTTTCAAGTGTCAGTTCAAGTTCATTCGTTCAGTTTTATAATATGATAAAAATTCGAATTTGAATCGTTTGACCTTGAACTGACACTTGAAATGCATGAAGATGCCGAAAGGTGAAACCGGAGACGTCAGTGACAAAGCTCATGGAAAAGTACAAAATCCAAACGATTCAAATTTGATATTGAAATTTCATCAAGCACCTTCAGTCGAAATTCTAAATTATAATATAATGTTTTTGACACAACCCTTGTCATAATATACAATTGATATCATATCAATGAAGGTATTAGCTCTCCTGAGCTAAACCAAAAAAATAAACATTATGTGTAAAGTGGTAATTGTAGTTATTAAAAATATTGGGTTCATTCTTATGTTCATTGCACCTTTTACAAGACAACAAAACTCTATTCCCAGTTTGTAAAAAAAAATTGACCTCATCCAAATAAACCGTTCTCAGAAATCGCAAAAAGCACCTACGCTGGGTAAAGCGGGTAGCGATAAATTAAAACTTGTCGGGATAAATATTCTCGGCTACCTAATTTTTTCCTGCGTGTAAGTACATAAAAGGCAAATTAGAAAAACTAATTTCTTCTCACACCTTACTCGCATCGCGATATACTTACACCGGCAGGTGAAAATAGCACAAGGCATATGCTGGTAAAGTATGAATACAAATATATTCAGCCCTTCTGATGTAACACAACGATAAGGCAGTTATGAAATACAGTCTCGTAAACATGAGGAGTATATTTTCAACTAAATTCCTCAGTATCAAATCAAAACCGCTTTGTAATTCTTGCAAATTTCGCTCTATGAAATGCATGTGTCATTAACAACTTTCTGTTAAATACTTACAGAATTTTCCATTGCGTAAATCTACAGCATATATGAGCAACCACAGGCCTACCGAGCTATTTTGTCCGGCCCTTTTTCAACTCGGCGAAGTAATAGAGAAAGGAATTAATTTCAAATCAGCAAATTTACAGATGGAACTTATTGAGCTTCAGAGGAATTTACAATTTAACAACATTGCTTTGACGGATGTTTATTAATTATATTTGGTGGAAGAAAAACATACAAAAATAAAAGACAAATTATTCGTATTTTTGGCAATACATATAAAGGGTATTTCAATAGGGACGCTCAAAATATGTTACTTTGTCCTGCTGAGTAGATTATTCATTGTTTAGTGGCCAAATTTGAGTCAACCAGTTTGGTAAATAATCGGCCAACACCTACCTGTACGTCATCAAAATACAATATCTGGTGAAAACATTGCTGCTGTGTGTGAAAGTGTATAGGAAAACCCAAGGCAGCTTATTTCTCGTTGTTCACAAGAACTTGGCTTTTCTGCAACTTCAACTTTTGAATCGGGCCTTATGTCTGCACCCGTATAAAATCCAACCAACCAAGGAACTTCAGGTAAACGACCACAGACAACGCCTAATTGGGTTCTGGAGCAGTTGGAAGTTTACCCAAATTTGTCAAAAAAAGTCGACTTTAGCGAAATGGCCCATTTTATAATGAATGGATATTGGCAGACATTTGATGCTATATTCCATATTTAATGCCGTAAAATATACTTACAAATGAAATTAAAATTTAGTCGAAATCTCACAAACAACTTGTTTTATTTACATTTCAAAACTAAGCGTCCTTATAAAAAGACCCTTTACCTACGTGTGAACAGTTTTTTCTAAGATGAAACACAACTAAATCAAAAATTCGAAAGAAGATAACAGATACAAATCTCGAAAATTCTATGTGATTATCCAAGCAAAATCAACGCCAATATTGAAAGTCTCGAAATTCAAGTACAAGGCCAATTTTCACACTAAAACAGTATTTAATTTTAATATTATGTCGTTCATTATATAAATCAAAAAAATATATTAGAAGTAACAAAGAGTTTTATTGAATTTAAAACTACTTTATTATGTCTAATAATTTGGTCTGGCCCTTGACTCGGAGACAGAATAATAATTTGGCCCCAGACCTAGGAAAGGTTGCCCATGCCTTATCTACAGGATACTAAATAATGTATATGACTTTCGTCTTATAATGCGGAGGACGTTTGTTGAATGGCGTGTATTCTTTAAAACTTGTTGAAATACATCTCGCCTTAATTATGTTCCAAATTGAGACATGCTTCAAGACACAAAGCTTTTATTATAAATCAAAATACTATAATATTGTCATTTTTTTTGATAGCTCTAATATTATAACTGAGAGTACACATCACGGGAGGTAGAAACCCACGTAAAGAGCTCGCGATCCGATTAGGGATAGCTGGAGCAACCTTCAATGCAATGCGGAAAATCTGGAACTCATGGTTGTACTCGGTCAGAATCAAGTGCCACTTATTCAACTCATGCATACTGACTGTGCTGCGTTACGGTTGCGAGTCATGGTACTTTACAAAAGTATAGGGCTACTGTGCTTCAAAAACAGATGCGTGCGGGGAATATTATGAGTACGGTGGTTTGACTTTGTCAGGAACACGGAGGTAAGAGAGCGGACAAACCAGCCCTATATTACGTCTATAATAAAAAGGCAACGATGGAACTGGCTTGGACATGTGGTGCGGATGCACCAGGAAAGCCTGAATCTTACCTGTATCTTCTATTAACCTGACGGATCCCGTCACCTTGGATGGCCGATGATGACCATACATAGGATGTACTCAGTGGAGCTACAGAGCATCTGGATGACCTTGGAAGAGGCGAGGAGGCTGGCGGGTGACTTGGAAGCACCGTGTGGCGGCCATATGCTCAGATTAGGTAGCGGATATGGAAAAAGTTAAAAAAATATTTATTTTCACCGTTTAAATGAGGATTTTTTTTTGTGTAATGCTTTCACATCTATTTTATTAAGACCAGTACCTGTTTCCACAACGCGAGCATTTTCAACTGAATATCCCCAGGCACAGTCATCAGTTTAATAAAAATAATCGTACATTTTCATTACTTATTCCAAATTGGATTTATTAAGATCAAGACTGGTTTCGCTTATCGAAAGCATTTACAAATTATATGAAAGAATATCATTATCAAGGAAATACAAAAATACAGCGTTATTTATACGGCAAGTTAAGCAAGACTTAAAAGGTATGACAAAATACAATAAGTACAAAAAATGTGTGATTATTTTTTCTAAGATACACTGTTATCGTTTCACCATGTCACAATAGAGTTCTACCACGTAAATGCCAATCCAATCAGATATGCCAATTATGATTTTTTAATTTTTCGCTTCCTAACTCATGGCAATTTAAAATGGTCGTCAAAGGTTACTCCACGACTTGACGTAATATTTTTAAGATGGCTTGTTACGGGTTAAAATTCTAAAGAATATTTTCAAAATATAAGATGGAGAACTCAAGTATTTTTAGAATCCCCAAATAAGATGAATATTGTGTATATATAGATGAAGTTAGTCTTTAAGAAAAATGTTAGCTCGGAATACGGCTGATTATGAACAATAAAACAAAGGTGAAAAAATTAAAAAAAACATCCAAATATTTTCATTGTGAGTGTTATTTTTTATGAAGAACACAATAGTAAGGTAACTATATAATTATTATTTTGTCTCAGAAAATAATCTTTTTATAATTGTATATTTAAAGACCACTTTCATTTTGATATTTAACCACATTGTATTATTTTGTTCCCATTCAAGCAAAATAACTGTGCGTGTAAGTATTTTAAAAATAGAATTAATCTTTAATCAGGACCACAAAGGCTTTAAACTGGTTGTGACCAGGTCAAACAATGAAGCTAAAAAAGCCTCAACTAAGAAGGAAATTTAGACGATTATTTTTGTAGTGAAAATTTATATTAATAGAAATATTGCTTTTAAAATAATAAAGTTTATACTTTGAAATTACCTCCAGATTTTTTTTTATTATTTTAGTGGTTTGCATTTAATTTATCATAAAATATTTTGCTTAAAGTATTTTTCCTCCGTTAACAGAACAGTGTCGATGTTGCTATTGTCTTGCCAAAATAGCTATCATTTGTGGAGCTAAATATATTTATATATCTAAGCTAATAATGAGCACTAAAATTTATATTATATTGTTTTATACTGAAAAGAAAAGTTATTTACTTAGCAGTTTGTATAATTTATAAAAATTATAACATTTAATGATACGATATTTCTTGATAACGAAAAGGACGCCGGAATCAAATAACACGAATTAAACATATTAAAAAAAAATGCTTTGAGAAATAAAATGTCACTTTTATATAATTTAATAAAAAAAAAAATATTTTATAATCGTAAAAATATTTTATGATTATTTAAAAACGAAAGTTTGTTAATTTTCGATAGCTGCACATTCGGCTCACACCCCCTTAAGGGCGGGGTTAAGGGTTTTCACTTTCGAAAAATCGTTTTTTTTTTGTCTTATCTTATTGTTTAACATTTCAAGAATATGTCCTTAAAATTTTAAACCGATCTAAGCCACATTCTTGAAGTTATTATCTTATTAATCTCCTGATGAGGCTATCACAAAAAGTGCTTCATCGAAGAAAATCAAGCTAAAAAGCCAGAATTAAACGAAGACTTGAAAGAAAAGAGGCAGAAGACATCGACAATGCCGCAGGAAGTCAGCTGTACGGAGCTGGAATCGATGAAGATACTGTGTAAGATGGAAAAAAAAAATTCTTCACTTTTTTACTTTAGACGTGTTTTTCTCAAAACTACTTTTTCAAAGTCCGTGTTCACTGCCATTTAAAAACTACTCGACCGATTCATTTCAAATTTTGTTCACATTTTTTACATATAAAATACCTTCCACCAACGTTTAGTTAATTTTTTTTTTTACATTAAGGGTGTTTCCCACCCACAAAATGTGGGAAATTTTCGTGGAAAATAACAGTTCACACTATAGATGGCCATCAAAAATTTTAAATTGAAAAAATAAAATATCAGAGAACGTTGGGGGGAAGATTTGGTTATAGTTTAACTAAATTTTTATAGTTTATCATTTTCAGATAATTTCCGGCCGAGTTATAGTGAACACCGCAAATTGTTTTTTTTCCAAGACGTCCTGGGGGAAGCTCTGTTACGGGCTTATGCTTCAATATTTCTGCATGAAAAAATTAAAAAACATTTTCAAAAGTATGTTCAATAATGTACACAAGGTTTAAATAAAATTGCTCAATCCATATTTGAGAAAACAAATCTCAAAAAAAGTGTTATTTTTTACGCTGAAACCCCTACCTCTCCCTTAATGAGCGTGCCTTTGAAAGAAGCCTAATAGCTAGACAATTCTTCTATTAATTGGGTTAAATATTTTTTATGGTGTATTAAGTATATTAAATATAATATCGATTTTGAAATGTAGTCATGATGTAATATTTTGACTGTATCATTCATCCAATGTAAATTACTGAAAACCTATTTTTAACAGCCAATAATACGGTATCGAAGCATTCGAAATAAAACTTAAAAAATGTTTTATTCGATCCTGAATTGAGCACGTCCACAATGAAAGTGTTTGCTTATTTTTATTTTCAGAGTTGTTTAATAGAACATATTTCTTGCTCGACTTAAGTCCGCTTTTTTATTGAATGTTCATAGAAAAATAATAAAATGTATGGAGTGCCATACAGACACGTTGCAGTAATCAAGTGTTGAGCTGTACTACGCCTTCGAAATGAATAGGGCTTTTTGATAAAAAGCTCGCTAAGCTTCACCGGCAGCCTGTTGCCATGGTGTCCGCAATAAAATACCACGAGTGATGTCATAAAATGGACCTGCTGTTAAATGTATATAATATTAAATGTTATTATTAAGCCTCAAAAAGTCTCAACAATTGTGTAAAGTAAATATTTTACAAATTATAATCATGTAAATTGCTTGCAAAATTTTGATCGTTCAGTTAATTCATTCATGTTTTATTTGACGTATTTGCATACAATAGTTTAAATTCAAAATATGTATATTCAATTTCATTTTTTTTTTTTTCAGACCATGTGGCTACAGTAAAATAATTAAATCATAGCTTGGAAACTGTTTGAAGATTTCGTATGGAATGTTGAATCTTTCCACGTGAACGTGAATGAGCTCAAGCGAATAGGTACTGGCTTAATTCTTTTATTGTAGAGTTTGCCAAAACAAGCTCTGTAGACTATTTGTACTTCGTTTTATTGATTTTTCAGTTTCTTTTTTGCGTATGAAAATCGAAATAAATTAAATAAATAGCTACATACTAGATAAATGTTTAAACATTAAAAAAGAATTAAATTAATATTTAAATGATTATTTCAAAATAAAACATAGTGTGATAGAGCGATCTAACATTACATTTTTATATTATACTCGTATTGCTACCCGGCTTTGTTCGGACTAAGCGACCAATAATTATTTAATGTTATATCATTCCCAAAGAATTACAGACCCACAGAAATACATACGCCGTTTCGGTTTTATATATAAGACTAGTATTGCTACCCGGCGTCGGTCGGACTAAGCGACCAATAATTAATTAATGTTATATGATTCGACATAATTATATCACAAAATCTAACATCCAAAATAGAGTTGAAATAAAATCACAAACTTTATTTAATTTGACAGCCCCATTCTTGCCCATTAAAATGTCCAAATTCAAGGAAAAAATCTAATTTGCTGTCAAAGAAATGTCAAATAATACCTTCACGTAAATAATAAACATTATTATATTAATAAAAGCCGGGACAAGTTCAGTAGAAGACTAATTTATTACATTTTGACTAAATGTCTTCGCCGATAAAAATTCAAACATATTTTCTTTCATATTCGTTTTTATGGCAACTTAATGACCAACAATGCAAAAGGGAATTACAGACCCACAGACATACATACGCCGTTTCGGTTTTATATATAAGATGATACAGTAAAAAAAAACTAGAAAATTGATGTTTATGTAGTGAGTGTAAACTTGCTCAATAGTATTCTGATTTTAATGATTTAAATGAAGTCTGTAGAGCCGTAGAGTCAGGGTTTGTTTATCGGACTTTTAACAACGTGTGTTCTATAAATAATGAATGCGCAAAATATGCAATTATCTGCGGTTTATGTGCATTGTCCACAATGGTATAACCGAGGCCGTGATAATTATTTCGATAATTTTCTTTCTCGCAGAACCCAAGAGATAATATGCGCAGATCATTTTGTTTATGTAATAATTTTTCTGTATTGATAATTATACCTGAATGCTAGCCAAGGTTATATTGAAAGTTACAAAAACAAACTCAATCAATGATCACTTTTAAGGTGTTCACTGTCAAATCTTGGTAGAATGGCATTTATAATAATAATAATAAAGCAATTTAAGACCAGTTTTGCTCATAGAAAACAACAGTTGATAGTGCTCGCTATAAGCGAAAACGGTCCTGATCTAATAAATTTTATGTGGAATAATTACTAAAAATATTTTGTTATTTTTATTTTAATTAATTACGACAGATGAAGGAAGATTTTAAAAGATAATATGTGGCAAGAAAACAATACTTCCTACTTTTAATTGCTTAATACCATTTTCAAGACAAATTAGAATGCATCTACAATAACAATGACTACAAAGAGGTAAAAAAAGGTTTTTTTTTATAGCTTAGTTGGACTCAGAGTCTGGGTCACGTTTTTTGCACGCTGCTCCATACTCCTGATTTTAGTATAATATGTTTTATGTTATGTTGGCGTCCATACTGTTGTCCATAGTTAAATATCGTAGTGTCATCGTCATAAAATGTCCCACGCGTATCATGCTATGCCCTACAACGTTGTGAAGCAGAGTATTAACAAAATACATTTGAGACTAGGAGAAGCATTTTAAATTCAACAATACGAAGGAGAGCTTACAGCACTAAAGTTATGCTCTTTTTTTTAAATAGTAAACCTTTGAAATATTTTTTACATGGGGGCTTTTTCAATGTGGGGTATATGGATTCCTAGCCGAGTTTATCTCAGCATAAATTTGTCTCAAAAATAGTAAAAAAAAATTGTTATTATTTCGCATTAACTTATAAAGAGCAAGACTCGTTTTGCACATCGCGAGCATTATCAACTGATGATGCGTTGCTTGCTTGCAATATGCTGACAGCTTTTTCTTTGGCGTTCAAACCCAAGAGTTAAAACTAATCATATAAGATATGGCTATAATGATCCAATATATTTCGTACGTCAAAATTTCATCAGTTGATAATGCTCACGATTAGTGAAATCGGTCCTGACCCAAAAAGTTTAATGTGGAAAAGAACAAAAAATGAGTCATTATTTTTAATAAATCGCCATTCCAAAAGGTTTTGGATAGTTAGATAATCGTTCTCGCTAAATGTGAAGCATCAGCTGAGTTTTTCAAAAAATGGCAGAATTAAAAAAACAATATATCGCAATTGATACTACGTATCCTATCAGAGCAGTTAAAAATTCTCCTTCGCTGAGCGGAACCTTTTAGGATAATCAAAATGAGCATTGTTCGTTGTACACATTAAATGCTCAATAAAAGACGGTTTGAAAAGATAAAGTGTAATCGATATAATAAAAGTTGGAAGTAAATACACGGAGAATATATTTGATACTATATCTACATACATATGTCCCAAAAACGGTAAAATTAAGTTGAGTAAATTTTACTTTTTTTACCATGTCCACTCCCAACGTTTGTTTTTTCTACGAAAACCGCTTGCTACTCAGTTCCTCAGCCTCTATTTTCGAAGAGACAAGGGATTAAAAGGAAACGAGACTAGGGAAGGACTAGTCGTTTGCTAATCGCTCTCGCTTTGTGCCCCATTTTTTTGGGATCGGAAAGATGTGAAGGGATTTTTAGCAACACAAAAACCCATTCCTTTCGAACAGAATCTATTTATCGACTGAAAAAATCTGATCTTGAAAAATGCAGTCTGTCACGGAAGCTAACGACCTTGACCACTGCACCATGGACCGGGCCACTTTTTACTACAGACCATTTATTTTGAAACTATTTAATTTCATTTTCATACACTGTAGCTTAAACTTTTATAGGAAAATATATATTCTCCTAATTGTTTTAAGCAACTCCGTATCGAGTTCGAAATTTTAAGCTCCCAGTAAAAACTGCTGATAATTTGCGTGTTATAAAACACAATTAAATGTTTGATTAATACAATGCAACTTTGCGGGGGTTACTTTGCCTTTATATTCGCCTTGTGGGTGATTTTGAACACGAACCTAAAAAGGACAAAGGTTCAAATAACGAATATTAATTGCTGTTGAAAATATTCCACCACACTGTCCGATATGTTTTCTGGTTAGCAATTTTACTCCTCTGTTTTGCTTGACGTATTTGAATAAATATCGAATGATTTTTTTGTCATTGCAATAAATTATACTAAACATTAATGAATGTATTGCGCCATATTTTAACAAGTTGTATCGCTTTTATAAAGAATTAATATTTGTATTTCTTTTACCGGATCCGGATAATGAACAATAAAAAATGAAAACATGACGGTTCAAACAAATCTTTATAACACTTTTTACGTAACGTTATTTTTCTCGCAGCATTCAATCTATTTTTTTTCAATCACAATAAATACCTTTCAATAAAAAGTATAATGCTTACAAGATTTCATAACCACTTTTTATCAAGCTGAAATCCATGTACTGTGTTAACCGTCAATTCTCCACGGAAAGGGATTATATTTATATAAATAAAATCGGCTGGTAATTGTTTTTAAGAGCAAACGATTTTTGAGTTGAACTAAGAATATTTTAAATTCAACAAAATATTCCGATAAGTTTTGCTCAACTTAAGCGTGTTTTTTAATATTTCGATGAAATATTTTTGTCACTTGATTATTCTTAATGATTTGCCAAGAATATTTCATCGACAGTTCTTTTATATTAAACATCCTGAATATGATCGAATAGCAGTGACTTTCAATTTTATTTTTAAATACTTCCATGACTATTGTAGAGAAAGTCATTAAAACTTGCAGGTAACCATTAGTTGTTGTTTAATTCCTGAGACTTAAGTATTCAAATTCAAAAACACTTTCGTAAATTGAAAATGATTTCGATTTTCGTAATCAACATCAAGGGTAGATTAATTTGATTGTTTGTTCAAAAACCTACAAGAAGGGATTTATTTAATTTTAAAGCAGGTACACTGAAACAAAAGTAAGTAATTTACTAAGTGTTCTGCAAATACTTTTGTACGTAAATACCGAAATGCTTACAAATAAGAATACACCATAAAGGCTTTTGTTATATGAATGCTTAGGCAGAACCTCTTACAAGGATCAAAGGAGACAATGGTCACCACAGAAATACATCTTTCCTTTGACAGCGAAGATTCTGTAATACGGGAAATTTGTTTGACTTGTCGCTCGGTTTTTCTAAGTTGTTCTGCTTACTAGTAAATCGTAAAACAATTTCAAGTGATGAAGGAGGGTAACTGGAGTGGTAACCTTATAACAATCAAGTGTTTCTTGTACAAGAATTTGGTTTAGTTGTTTCAACAATATGAAATTCCTCACGTAAATGTATCACATACATTACAGTAAAAACAAGATTTATCGTGTTAAGTCCCCGAGGTTCCAATTGAAATTGATGAATACTAGAACGATGGATGAGAGATTTTTTTTTTAAATATTTAATTATTCATACTAAAAATATTTGTATATCTGCAACGTCGCAATCTCATTCTCACTGTGCTTGCATCAAGTGTGTTGAACTAATGCTTAACGAGTTATGTTAACTGTCACTTATGTTGTTGGAAAAACATAATTTTAGATACATATCTCCTGATAATAGTCGCGATGAGGGAAAGTGTTACATACCTTTTTAATTAAATTATATGTGGTAGTAGTACTAAAAAAATGTTTTTTTTATTGAAACAATATGCTGACCATACATAAGCCAAATTTTGATTATTACTTATTAAGTTGTTTTAATATAGTAAATATGACCAACTTTAAAAATCTTGCAGTAGATTAACATAACATAAAAATAGTGTTTCCACCAGGCACCGCTCGGTATTTCTAATATTTAAAAATATATTATATTTAAATTGTACCCATAGCGTATGCGTATCTAAATATACATATATTATGTATGAAATGCGATATCTGAATTGAAGTTTTATATGAATTGGAACGTCAATTACAGCTATTAAAACATATAAAAAATAACTAACAATGAATTTTTAATAATGCTGTCATAATGGACAACGTAAATTTAACTCATTTGTTGTTATATTAAATTTATTTGAATTAAAAAAAATATATATTTAACACCCAATCAGGAAAGAATTACACAAGCACAACGATGTTTGTTTTATTTATTAATAATAGATTTATACATATATAATTAGTCTATAAGATTATATGATAAGATTAAAAAATGTTCGGTAGCCTGTTCTTCGTATGGTCCAGACTAGAATGACAGCTTTCCAATTATTATTTCAAAGAAAATTATGTTTCACATGTCAATTTAATTGATGGAAAAAAATGAGGCAATCGAAAAGATTAATTTGCACTATTACAAATACAAATGATTCGCTTATTGGCAGCTCGGTAAAGTATAAAAAAAAAGTTGAAAAAGCAATAAATCTTTCTTCAAGACTGTGTTCAACTTAGTTGGTAACATTCATGAATCATAAATTTCATTTATGGATTTCGACTCAGCGCATGTGCATTTTCGATATCATTTAAAATTTATCTAATTGGTATTATAATATAATCGGCGTGCTGCAGTGGAAGATTTTCAATATGGCATCACATATACATAATCTCTTGAGTATTAAATGAGCAAATAAAATAAAACCGAAAACGACATCTCGCCCTTATATCTCGCTCACGTCCTTTACTTAACGTGTGATTAAGTGAGAAAGATTCACAAAACGCGCCTGGTAATAAGGCCTATGTGAATTAAATAAACATTGCAGTTTATCTTATTTATCTAGGTACATGTAATTAATCTTATATATAAAACCGAAACGGCGTATGTATGTATGTCTGTGGGTCTGTAATTCTTTGGGAATGATATAACATTATCTAATTATTGGTCGCTTAGTCCGAGCAAAGCCGGGTAGCAATACTTGAAATACCGAAACGTCGTATGTATGTATGTATGTCTCGGGGTCTGTAATTCTTTGGGAATGATATAACATTATCTAATTATTGGTCGCTTAGTCCGAGCGAAGCCGGGTAGCAATACTAGTATTTATATATAACATTATTTAAATTGTATTGATTTGAAAAATCAAATACAGCATATTTCCATTTGCACATGATATGTACATATTTCTTTTCGATAGAAATTTTTTATGAAGTAAATTTTTGACAGTCACTTCATATATCAACATTTAGGTACAAGTTAAAATTGAGAAAATTTCTTTGTTTCCTTTTCGAAATATAATTTCGCGCCGTAAAAAGTTTATAGACACGAAGTGATTTATTTTATGTTTGGAAGGTGCTTCTTGACGTAAAAAATATAATTTGAAAAGTTTCATCTTGTCAAGGGCACTGGGTTAGTTTTGTCACTTTATATTTTATGCGGGAATTGAATAATGGAATGTAAGTAATATCTGTCAAAAATTATCTGAATCATGAATAATAGCGAGGTTGTGATGGAATATTGTAATATTTTACTGATATTTAAAAGTTTTTAATTTTTATATGAAACTACGTCTAGGTATTTTTGAAGGCAATTTATAAAATACCAGAAAGGGGAAGGTTAGATCTAAAATTGCGCTGTTATCCATACGTCTTAAGCATAAATAAACTTTTAATTAAATAAGTTACGTAGGTATCACAAACATTCAAATAGTTGAGTTACTAACACTAGCAAACATCAGTTGAAATAAGCCAAAAGTTATTTGCTATACCAACGATTCGAAAATAGCGTGTGTGATTTTTAAATATATAATAATACATCGTCAAATTTTAAAAACAATAAGCGTCTCTTATACACGAAGAATTAAATATGAATACAGCGTGGAATATTTAATAAATAAACTTTTTGAAAAATAAATGGTTTTTTCTATATGTGATAGACGATTATTAATTTGAAAACATTTTTTAGTTACGAGTTAAAAAAGTTTTGACTGCGGTATATTTATTTTCACAAAATTGTATAAAAGAATCAGTTTTTTAATAATAGCCGGTTAAAAATTAAAATTATCAGTCAAAAAAGTTTTTTAGGGTAAAATATGAACGGTATGATGGTTTGGAAGAAAAAGTAGATTACCAATTTTCTAGTCCAAAATAATTGTGCTTACTATTTTGATGTTTTACTGAAAATCTAATGAATTTAATTTAAATTATTTATGACCCTTTTTTGATTCATAGCTTTCTTATTTAATCCTTACTGGAATGTTATTAATTATTCTAGCAGGAATGTTTTTTGAACGAGTTGTGATGCTACTCCAAGCAGAATCGAATATCAAAACAAATTGCTTTTCGTTAACATGGATTTCCCAAAACAAAGTTGTTTCAAAGTATGTTTCTCAAAACGAGTACCCTCAATCAATTCGACCCGAATAATAGTGGAAGAAAAACAAATCGCAGCACCGTCCAAAACACTTTTGTTTGCCTACCTTTCAATCAAAGAGTGCCTCAATTCTTAATCCAAACAAGCAAAACTTGTTTAATCTGAGCATGAACTTGGGTTTACCTACAAATAAATTACTGGAAAAATAAGCCCTCGAGTCACACCCACAAGTTGCGCAACACCCTGGATAAAGTTTATAAGCTTCGCTCACTCGTTAACCAATTACATCCACCCTTGATAAAGTTTGCGGGGAACAGAAAAAATAAATAGTGGGAAATCCTCGCTGAAAGAAGGGATATCCGGGGAGTTTTTACAGAGGTAGAATGGCAAGAGTGTATCGGTGTTTACGAGAAAGAAGAGCAGTTTATTTAGTGCTAAGCTGAGGCACTAAATAATAACTTTCCGGAACTTTTGCGATGCTTTAATGATTTTTATGAATTGACGTTAGCGTCTGGCTTGTATGACCTTAGTTTGATGTTTGTTTTACGCGTGTTTGCTTGGCCAACGATTCCCGAGATTTAGTATAACTTTAGAGGTATTTTAATGAGATTCATCATGTATAAACTTCATTCATAAAGCAGATATTTTGAATATTCTGGTAGTCAATTTTAGGAAATACTTAACATAACAGTGTAAGCATAAATATATTCAAGCTCAAACTGATTTATACATAGTTTCGTAATGCAAACTGTAAAGCGACTTTATAAATAATTTGATACATACACGGACAATATATCCGATGCCTTAAAAAACACAATAATATAAGGACATAAATATAAACATATTGAAGTAAAAAAGTTATGTTTTATTGTAGTGAAACATTATTCGTAATATTCTTTGGATATAAAATGAATTGCTAAAAAATAACAGACTTATAGATTCATATCTCATAATAATATCATAAAAAACGTCTTATATTCCAAGTTTATACGAAGTTAAGTAGCTATTTTTATCTTAGCATGCATTTTAAAATTGCAAGGGAAGCATTATTGCGTTGCATTGTATTCGAATGTTTTGATCGAAAACTATTGTTTTTAAATCCCATTAGATTGATTCATGTAGAACTATTTTATGTATCTTATATATAAAACCGAAACGGCGTAAGTATGTATGTGGGTCTGTAATTCCCTTTTGCATTGTTGTTGCAAGTTGCCATAAAATCGAATATGAAAGAAAATATGTTTGAATTTTTATCGGCGAAGACATTTAGTCAATTTATTAATATAATAATGTTTATTATTTACGTGAAGGTATTATTTGACATTTCTTTGACAGCAAATTAGATTTTTTCCTTGAATTTGGACATTTTAATGGGCGAGAATGGGGCTGTCAACAAATTAAATAAAGTTTGTGATTTTAATTTATTTTAGTAATTTTGTGATATAACTTTTTATTAAATAATTATTGGTCACTTAGTCCGAGCGATGCCGGGTAGCAATACTAGTAACAGACAACATCGAAAGAAAATTTTTGGTATGTTTATGGCAATTCGTACTGTCCAACCGTAATTGTATTATATTCTTTTTAAAAAAGACCTGGTATATAATATTATTGTAAACAGTCGGCTTTTTTGCTGATTTTAAAAAATATTAAGTCAAAAAACATATAAATATATTTTTTTTTTTAATTATTTAGTGTTGAAAAATAAAAATGGAGGTGTCAATTGTGGATAATTTGATTATTTGATGAGTCATTGATTAAATACTAGTTTACTAACCGTTAAAAAAATGGTTGTAAGCAATAAGTTGGAGAGAGAATCAATTAATTTTAAAAATGAAAACATTCGTAAAAAAGAATTTTTCATTAAATATGCATGAGTGATTTTTCAGCAGCCATATTATACATGTTTCAGATACGGTTACCGTGGCAATGGTCAATTGAAAATTTAATCGAGACAAGTTTTTTTATGATTTTTTCTTTGTTTACGTATTCTGCCGAGTTTTAAAAACTAATATAATTAAGCAAACTAACGTGTGCGTAGCGGAAAGTTATTAAAAATTGTAAAACAGAAAAAATAATGGCCTTCGTTGTAATTTTGGGGGTGGTCCTTTCTCTGCAAAGCGTTGATTAAATTTCAATCGTGTAAATATTTACATACCTGTCATGTAAATAAAACGCTCGAGCATTTATTGAAAAGCGAAAAATGTAATGGGAAAATGTTTTCAATTATAAACCAAATCTAGTTGCCCGGTGGGAAGGGGCCCTGCTAGGGATGCTTTTCGCGTTTCTCTCGTTCAATTAGAGCATTTTCGCAAATAGACTTGAGAAATGAGATAAATAGACAAGAATACTAATGAAAATACAGTGAAGGTTAAGTACATTATTTGATTATATTCCAATAACGTAACAGAACCGAATGAAAAATTAAATAACAGAAACATAAGGCTATTATAATATCATATCGTATATGAAATGCAGATCGCATCATTTTATTGAATTAATTGGTTTTTTTCAATAAATAACACACAACTTTAATATCCCTCGAGGGTAAATTATGGATATATGGTCACGAGCGGGCTAATCTCAAAAAATTTATACATACTGGCTTATAATTTTATGTTTTGACTTTACTCTTTGAGTTCTTGTGGATTATTATAAAATGTGGAATCAAAATGATTAAATCTGAAGAATAATACTGATTATTGTTTGAGTTCTGAAAGAAGAATTTGTTTTTTATATTAGCCTATAGTAAAATTATTCTTTTTATTTTAAACAAATAATAAACTTATGTGACTGTCTCTATCTGTATAATATTATTATTTGTGTAGTTTGTGGTTGCATTTTTGCTCCTTTAAATTAAAACGAATCGATTTCATACTTATTGCGTAGTATTCTTTAGAATCTTCTATTATAATAAATTTAAAAATTAAAGACGAAACATTTAAAAAAAAATCGTAAGCCTCACATTTATTTCATTTAATGTGCTTATCTTATATATAAAACCGAAACGGCGTGTGTATGTATGTGGGTCTGTAATTACCTTTTGCATTGTTGTTGCAAGTTGCCATAAAAACGAATATAAAAGAAAATATGTTTGAATTTTTATCGGCGGAGACATTTAGTCAAAATGTAATATATTAGTCTTCTACCAACTTTTTCCCGGCTTTTATTAATATAATAATGTTTATTATTTACGTGAAGGTATTATTTGACATTTCTTTGACAGAAAATTAGATGTTTTACTTAAATTTGGACATTTTAATGGGCGAGAATGGGGCTAGAATGGGGCTGTCATCAAATTAAATAAAGTTTGTGATTTTATTTTAACTCTATTTTGGATGTTAGATTTTGTGATATAATTATGTCGAATGATATAACATTAAATAATTATTGGTCGCTTAGTCCAAGCGACGCCGGGTAGCAATACTAGTATTTCATAAATCTTTACAAAAATTCTGTCCCGTGACCATATATCCATAATTTACCCCCTCGAGCACACATATCATGTTAGACAAAAGGACCGGATTTACTCAACTTGAGCATTATCAATAACTGATAACGTATACAAAATTAAACAAAGCTATTTAAATCGATATAAGAAAAAAAAACATATATTATATTACATATATTATAAAAAAGAATACAATCAATTCGGGTAACTTTTGACACTTTTCAGGTGTTTTTTTGCGATATTTTTATTGTCAGATATAGTAAGTTGCATTTTTTACACTATAATGTGTTCTTACCACTTCCTTTATATAATTTTGAATTCAAATATTATGAAAATACCAGAAAAAATAACTTAAAACTACTTTTACGGGTGGTTCAATGTTAAATTTATAATTGAGTTACATTGGACACCACCACTTTCGATGAGCGAATTTTAGCTGAATCATCCAGCTGAGTGACATTGAATTGAACTTTTATAAAGAACGATAGGTAGTATGCCAATGGAAAATATTTAAAAAAAATTACAACTTTTTGCCCATTCTCTATCCGTAACCCCTCCTCTGGCTTTAGCGAAGCCATCTGTTTTGAAAAAATTAAAAAATCGTATATTTTGGGGACTAATAATCTGTCTTAATAATCAGGGACTAATAATCTGTCTTGAAAAAAGCAAAAACATAACCTAGATTATTAATAGATACCTATTACATACAAAGTGAAGTGAATCGAATAATTTAGTTACTAATATGTAAACTCTTGTTATTGTTTTGACGAGTAATGGAAGAATCTAAATTATGATACTAACTTATTTGATCTCACTGATTATTTTCATAGTTTCATATTTGTTTTAATATTCCTTCTGTTAATTTAAAATTTTGCAGTTATCGGGTTATGCTCAAACACAATGATTTATCGACTGTTTATATTTAACTGACATTTTGTTTTTTTGCAATGAATATCTCTTCTCTATTAGTTTATAATAGGGCATATATTCGTATACATGTCATTGGTTCTAAGCGCGATCCAGTAAGGGGGTCGTTGATCTTCATGTGTGCCCACTTGCCTTCGGTCAGGTGTACCACGTAAAGGCCATCTTCATTCCATTAACATCCACCGCAGTGATATATCACTCCACTCCGTTGCAGTGAGGCGACGGAAACGAGGGGTGCGGAACTACCCTTAGAATACAATCCAACACAATTCGTTTCCACGGACAAAATATTTTTTGCTTTTACAAACATTGAATGATAAAGTCGATCCCTGTGGTCTAGTGGCAAACGCTTTGTCCTAGCAATCAGGGGGCCCTAGTTCAATCCCCGGCAAGGTCCGCTTTTTTTCAATTGAAAAAAAGAGATCTTGTGGTGGGTGTATGTTATTTATCGTTGATTTTGTGCACAACATTATTTACCATCGAGTTAATCTCGTATGACTTTCACAACTAAGAATATTTGGCGCATTGGCGTAAGCTGTAATGCCAAATATTTTTTTTAATTTAAAAATAAATAAATAAAAATCTATTGATTGAGTAGGCATTTACTTGGTAGAACTCCATTATAATACGGTAAGAAAAATAACAATGTATTTTAGTTCTACATAAATTATTTTATATATTTGTTTATAGCTATTTCGGCTTACGCCTTCGTCAGAACTATAGTAGAATTATATAATAGTTCTGACGAAGGCGTAAGCCGAAATAACGACCAAATAATTTATGTAGAACTAAAATACATTGTTATTTTTCTTACCGCATAATAAAAATCTATGCTACGCTTATGTACGACTCCGACTCCGACTAAAAAACGATTAATTTTGTCACGTTTTTTCCTACCTATTTATGTGTATTCAGTCAAAACATCCAGCCAACAGGCAAATTTTGGCATAGGTATTATATGCAAAAAAAAAAACTTATCAATATTTCCGACTGAGTATGAGACTCCGGTCAAAAAGGCGCGACGACCCCAACTCCACAGCTTGATGTTAACTGTCAAGGTAAAGTACGTGGAGAGGCATCATGTTGAAATACGTGATACACAGAAGAGGTATCAGATGCGGGATCAAATACGAGTAAGAAACTTTTCTTTAATTGATTTAACTATTTCTATTCGAATGTGTATATGATATCTACAAGCCCTCTCACCCACTCCATTCCAAAAACGGCATAGTGAGAGCAATAAGTAAACTGTAAATACTGTCCTAGTCATATCCTTATATCTGTACTCTCCTCAAAAATGAGGTTGAACAACTGATAAGGGAAAAGTTTTTTTCATAAGGATTACATTTACACCAAATTGGCAGTGAAAAATTTTCCGTAAAAATATACAAAAAATAGTCCTGTAATAGCGTTATCCTTATATTTCTACTCTATTCGATATAAAGAGAGGTTGAAAAACAAGCAGTTCGCGTAGAAAAAAACATATTTTGAGATAATTTCCATAAAGAGTCTAGATGTTAAACATTCAGTGCGGACATGACTTACAAAACTTTTTTATCACTTTCAAATATTTTCAATTATGATAAGAATCGATTTCACTCATCAGGAGCATTATTAACTGATCAGTTAAAAAAAACCAAACAATATATTATAGAAGTACTTTTTTTCTAGAGGCAATTTTTTACTAGTTAAATAGTTTTGTTTTACCAAACAACAAAAATGAGAAAAGAAAGATGGTAATGTGGCGATACGACGGTAAAATTGACATATTTGATATCATAATGTCACTTTGTCAGTTTTGATTTTACTTCCGAATTGTTAGAATATAGTTAAAAATTCTCCAGTGAGTAGAGTCTTCTATTCTAGGGTGTTGCCTGATAAAGTGAATTCAGGTGATAAACGATTAAGATGATTCATAAAAACCCTAATATATCAGCGAGCTTTCTATTTTTTTTCATGAGAAATGTTCAGTAAATGATTGGTTGAATAATTTTTCAATTTTAGTATATATATATATATACTACCCGGCAAGTTGCAATTCCACTCAAAGGAAGAAAGTGTTTGTGTTTTAATTGTGTTTATTATAAGATTTTCTCGATTTCTATTTTTCATTATTTTCCAAAATTTTATTAAAAAATTACAAGATTTTCTTCAAAATTTTCATTTTACCTAATTTTGGTTTTCCAAATTTTCAATTTCCACAATTTTTATCCATTAAAATTTTTTTTCTTTCCATTTTTAAAGATTTTCTTTATTTCCATTTCTTTCAATTTTATTTTTAACAATTTTCAGTCTGTTAATTGGAATTGTAAGAACACGCGGTACGGCAAGATGTCGTCAACCTGAGGTTAATTTTGAACATTAAATATAACATTTTATAGATACAACTGTTTTATTGATTTTATAGGCAATTATTATGGGGGATTAGGAGTAATTTCAGTCATCCGCTTCGATCTTGCTTCCACTCGAGTTGCTTAATGGCGATGCTTTGCATGCCCATCTTAGTTGATTGTTCAATTAAAGTTCGAAGTATTAACCAGCAGGTTTGCTTTCGACCTATCTAAAATGTCAATACAATGGAAAACAAGGAGCAGGTAGAATCATCGAGATATGTTTTAGTCACCGCCTCAGGAAAAAAGATTGGGGTTTTCTGCAGCTTCATTATCAGTTGAAACTGAAATAAATACTTTTCCTATCCTTGCAACATCCATATATCTTATATAGAGCGCATGACTATCACGCAGAGCTTCCTGGTTACTTTGTCACTACTTTGCATTGTCCCACAATATATCAGCATTTTTCAGTTCCACCGAGTAAATCATATGGATAGTTAGGTAGACTGACCAGAACGCCCGAGTCCCATTTGTTGGATCTTCGTATAAATAAGTTATTCCATTCTGTAATATTTAAGAATAAGAAAAAAAATCATCCTGTTACACAAGAAGTATATAGGTACCTTATATGAATGTACAGTTAAAATTATAAGTACAATGTAATAAAAAACCTAGACTAACCCAACCCTACCTGATTCATTGCATCTCATTAGTTTATATTTTGTAATGCTTACGTCATTAGTAGAAGAATAATTATTTGTTTGCTTTGTTTTGATTCTATAGATTCTATCCTTGCTTCCCGTAAAAAGGAAATATCCCAAACTCTATTTTGTAATTTTAAATATTAGAATCAATATTGCTTCATTACTTAAACATAATTTGCGATAGTAAGTCCGAAGATACCTCTGTAACAGAAGAAACACGTGTCACAATTAGTAGCACAATACGTGGAATAATCAAAGTTATTTTAAATTTATATTAATAAAAAAGTTATTTAGTTACACGAAATCTGTCTAAAGATTGATACCGGAATAACTAAAAACTACATTAATTCTTTATTGAGATGATGAATTAATTTTAATTATTAACAATAAACATATTATTTGTAATCATTATCCTACGGTATGCTATATTTTTGTATTTAAGCACTGTGAGCAAAAAAAATAAATGAATCAAACAAAAATATTGTTCAATGTTTATGAAGATTATCCAGATACAAGGTTATTGAACAAGATTGTATTATTGCTTTTTCCAGATACATGGACTCTTGACAATATATTTGCTTCTATTATCTTGCTAAATCCTTCCAGACAATTTGCTTTATCGTACTCTTTTTGCCGTCTATACCTTATCTCAATATATTACCAAATCCAGACATTGTATTAGAGGCAATGTGAATAAACTGAAATAACAATATCTTATTTTTATATTTAAATTTATGTTACATATTTATGTAATATAATAATCAATCCAAGGAATAAAATACTGGAAATATACTAATATATTGCAAATTTATTCAAATGATATTATATTATGTGAAATACATATTCATGACGCCTTATTGAATTCATTGAATTATCATGGGCCTGAAATTAAACATTTTTTTATGTTAAACAATCAAAACTAACACTGCTAGATTTTCATGGTATAAGTTTAAGTAAATAACGTGTTTGAATATTTCTAAAATATTTTGGGTAGATCAATCGAAATGATGATTTCGATTTTATATTAATAAGCAATTCTCACTGACAGATACACAGGATAATTAACATCATCTGAGATAAGTATCTGAGCAGGCCTTTCATTATGTTATATGCAGCTCTGCATCGATCTAATAGCATAAAGGAGGGATTTATAGGGGGAAATTTTATGGCTAATCTACGATCATCCAGATCGATTCAGAGCAAATGACCAGACAGTTGTTCGAAACTCTTGCAATATGCTGACAACTGTTTCTTGTTGCGATGTTACATGTTGACTGAAAAGTCTTCTGGTGTTGAAACCCTAGAGTTCAAATTAAAGATACAAGATATGACACTCGAATGATGTATATTATAAATATTTCGTAGATAAAAAAAACACGGTTCATGTGTGAAATAGTATTACAGCTTAAAGTATGATGTGTGCACATAACTTCACATTTAATCTTTTAACAGCCAGCATGTGCATGTATGGCGGTACAACGCACGCCACGAATTTTATTGTAAAAATAAAACGTTCTAAATACATATTTTTTAAATGTTTATTTGTAAAAATTTGCCGATTATGATGCGATTCTGCCGTCATTTATCCATAATAACAACATTTAAATATTTATGACATCAGTTACAATTGAATATTGAAATTCTGCTTAAAGCGAGCGTCCTAAAACGTCATTTTTGTATGATTGGCGGGCCAGTTCACGGAAAAATTTACGTCTTAAGACGTCTGTGGCAGCCATCCGGTTCAAGAGTTTTAAGTTTTGTAGTTTAATACATTTGATACATCTCATTCTAAATAAATACTATCATTCTGAAACTATAAGTGTTATCTGCCAATTATTTATTAAGTAAAAAATCCAAAGATTGATTGTTTTGAGTGATTTGATCTCTTATTGGGCTAGTATTGTAAAAACATGTAGGAAACTTTTATGCCGAAACGTAGTAAAAGAATCATAGCTATCTGTACTCAAATATTTGAATGCGCATGTGTATTATACGATATAAATCTATACGTGTAAAATATAAAGTATTTTTTAGAAAAAAATCAAAACGTAGATATATGGAAGCTGCCCATGCGGATATTGAAACTTTTCGACCACCCTTCACGTTCGCGTATCTAATGGAAACTAAGATAAGCAGAATGTACACCGCCTTCCTTACGAAAATAAATTGATATTGCATACTCCTGTGGCGACTGGCGAGGAGTTATATTTGTTTTATTACGGGACGAACAATAATTTTTGTGGTTCGGGAAAAAACCGAAAGGGAGGTCTATTTTATATTAGAAGACTTGTGAGGAAAAAATCTGTTACCACACATATCCCTTTTATGTTTTCAGGCCGAAGAAACGCAAAACATTTTTTTTGTTTTTTGCGATGTATGTCGAATGTTTTAGCGACAAGTTTTCAATAAGAAACAAAAGGATTCGGAAACCAAAACGACTACATTTTTCAATGTACATATATAATTTAAAAACTATAAAAAAAATATTTTTCTTTGAAATATTGTTTACATATTATTTTAGGGCAATGTATGCATTTAAGACTATCGGTTAATAAAGTTGAGCATGGTGTAAATACCTTCAATTCGGCCCCTTAGCAACAGAAAAACCATAAAACTCATTTTTATACTTTCGATGGTTACGGCGGTAACTTTGTGGAAGTGCATTTTTATATAAAATTTAAAATAACTTTGATTATTCCACGTATTGTGCTACTGACTGTGACACGTGTTTCGCCTCTTTCTATAACCCCCTCCTTTCTTCTCGTAAAAAGTAAAAATCCGAAACTCCATTTTGTAATTTTATCATTTTAAAATATAAGAATCAATCTTGCTTCATTACTAAAGCAAACTTTGCGATAGTAAGTCCGAAGATGCCTCTGAAAGAGACGAAACACGTGTCACAGTTAGTAGCACAATCCGTGGAATAATCAAAGTTATTTTAAATTTTATATTAAACTAATTTTTGTTTACTTATAAGCAGAACCAAAAACAGGTTTCTCTAGTTAAACTTTACTTATTTTTATTATCTATAAACGCGATGCTTTGGCTTTCTGATTTTTATTTAAATATATAAATCATTCTAATGTGTTGTTTTAAAGTTGAGTAGAGCTATAAACAAGAAAGTGATTGAAATATCTTCGTATCCACTTATTCTATTGATACGTATGTTTTTTTGACACATTACGTAACATACTGTTTTCTATCTAGTGGCATTTATAACTCAAAACCGTCCAAAATTGAGTTACGTTTTTTTTTATCCTAAGAGGCCGAATAAGTGATAAGCAAAGATAAAAAAAAGCATTTAATTTTGATGCATGAAATATTTATTTTGGTTGAACAATAATTAGTTCACTATCTAGGTTTCCGTTAGTTGCACGCTCACTAAAATAACAACAAACCGTATCGAGTATTATAATTTACACCGAAGGGTAATTATTATTTGCTGATTTATTATTTACGAGGGTAGATCACTTTCAATAGGATTCCAGATGTGATCATTTTCGATACAATATACCTATTAACTTGGCCTACCGTATGCAAACTTCCACCTTTATTAATTATTAACGTCTTGTTACCTTACATAAACCGACATGTGTTTACGTAACATACTCGAGGAGCCGGGCTTAGTGTCCGCAACGTAATAGGGTGACACAACATAATAAATTTTCATGTCTCTGGTTTTGATCTTGGATTATTTTAAGTGTTATAAGGTTGCACGAGATGATTTAATAATATTCAAGTGAGAAAATACATAGTATAAAGACAGTAAACGTCTGTTTATAGCGCTCATCTTATGTTTTATGAAGGAAAATATACATCATAATGTATAAAATTATGCAAAGCTATCTTATACTAAAGTCAAAGTGATTTATTATTCGGTAAATATATTACGCCATGTTAGTTTCATGTTTTCATATACAATCAAAATTGATAACTTAGTTTTACTTCACTCATTGTGTTACTATTCATGACACGTGTTTCGCCTCGTTGAGCAGCATTTTCATACTAATCTCATGGTGATTTTATTTATTTAAACGTAAACATTGATTTTGTTACTTGAATTTAAAATTAAAAAAATGATGGGGTTTTTTTTCTTTACTGGACGTAGGGGCGAAACTAGACAGTATTAGTTATTGCAATATAAATAACTTACTTTTAGAAGAAATAACATGTCAAATTTCATGTTTTAAGTCAAATTATTGTTTTGCGAATAAAAATATTTCATAATTTTGGAGTTAAATATTTCACCGTAGATTTACGGGGCATTTTAATATTTTATTCGATATAAGTGTATTACGTATTTTTCCAGATTCACAACATTTTGATTTTTAATTGTTTTGCCGTAAATCCGTGTTTTTCCTTCTAAAATGATTTGTAACCATAAGGACCTAAGTAACTAACACTTGGAAATTTAAAAAAAATCAAATCATTTTCACTGTACAGAGTTATATATACGTTAGTAGTCAGATGCTTACGTGACTAGAAGCCTTGAAATCTCTTCAAAATCAAATACCTTCAAAATGTGGCTATTAGTTTTCTTTACAATCGGATAAAAAAAAATGGAAATCGGTAAAGATTTCGAGGAAATAAACGCAAATGAATGGAATGGTGCGCGGATTTCTATTTCCGCGACTGTATCATATTTATAAAATTGATTAATTTATTCATGAAAAATATCTTTTTATAATAGAGTCAACAGTGCTTTTTTGTTATTTCATGCTTTGTAACGTGTGCATGCAAATCACAGCCGCGGGCACGGAATTGAGAAACCCTTATCTAAAACAAATATCCGTATATAACAAAAGCTTTTATATTCCATAAATTTTCACCGAGTCTTATGAATAATAAATGTTTTTAGTAGTGTCACCGCCAATATCGAAACAATGAATCCTTTACAGACGACAGGCGAGAATTTTAGCTTGAAGATAAAGGTTTACGAGCGTACTGGTAATAAGACCAGCAAACATAAGGTTCGACATGTGCTTGCAAATTTACTAGCCGGACTCATCTCCTTATGTTTTCTTCCATACTGCAACATGTGTTTAGATATTTTTTTTGTTTTAACTGAATCATTCAATTATTATATTATTTCGTCAGTTTTATATGATAACGTGATGAAGCCAATTTATTTGTTGCTTATTTCGGCTCCATTCGTTTACGTACTTATTCTGTTTGTCAACATTAGAACATTGCTTTTATTCTATGACTTAAATCATCATGCATATTTTTGATAATTGAAAATCTAGATAAAAACGTGTCTGAAATATTTTAAAATATAAAATGATTATAGTTACGAGAATTTTCGTTAGAACCTATCTGGAAATCACTCAAAGACCATAATGACCAGATTCATAAAACTGAAAAAAGATTGAAATAAAATATTCCATCATTTTTTTTTGTTTTTTCCCTGAAACGATCCGTGTTTCTTATAATATAGTGTGCAGACTATGGCTGTATTATAACATTTTGTATTTATATAGTTCAACACAATTGTTGTGTTAATATTTACATACACAAGTAGAATAAGATTTGAATAACGTTTTATATCTAATTTTTAAATTTTTTTAATATTAATTTTATTTTTAAAATTAAAAGAAAAAATATTTGGCATTACAGCTTACGCCAATGCGCCAAATATTCTAGGTGTGAAAGTTATACGAGATTAACTCGATGATAAATAATAAATCAGTTGTGCACAAAATCAACGATAAATAACATACACCCAACCCCAAGATCTCTTTTTTCAATTGAAAAAATCCAACCTTGCCGAGAATTGAACTCGGGTCCCCTGATCGCTAGGACAAAGCTCTAGCCACTAGACCACAAGGACCGACTTAATATTCAATTCTTAGTAAATTTTAGGGAGGCTAAATCAAATACGATATTAAATGACATATTACATCAATATTGATTAATTAATTACATTCTACGACGAAAATTCTTCATTGTTTTGTATCAATCAATCATTTAATAAGTGCGTATAGCATTTACGTTTGCACTTATTATTAAAATGTTCTTTGATACAAAATATATTCGTGAGATTTATACACACAGAGAACATTAGCAGAATATTGAGGTAAATTCATTAAATTATTACATCGCTGAGTTGTAGTGTTAAATTAACCGGGCTGAAGCCACAATTCAGTGAGAGGTCATAGGCGCATTTTCGTCGAAACAAAATCTTGAGAAATTCCTCATTTAGAAATGAGCTGTTTTGTGTATCATTATTGCCTTGAGTAGTAAGCGACCCCGTCAGAAGCGATGTTTATTCAACTGCAATACTCATCATACAGTTAATGTACGCAGAATCATATATGGATTCAATTATCTTAAGTAATTAACTGACGCTCCGGTTGCAGCTTATGCCTACTTTAACTAATTGATAATTGGTGTTGACCACATTAGCGACGACGACGTTATTTGATAAACAAAACATTGATGGGTATATAAAAATGGATACTTATTGAAAATATAGAAAGAGATATTTATTTACATTATATATTTTTGTATTCAGTTTTTTTAAATTTATGCCAAAGACCCGTGTAGAAAAATGTACGATTTAACTGAATAAAGATATCAAATTTGTTGTCAAAATAAATTAATGTATAGTAGAAAATTAAACCATTATTAAAATAAACTCTCTGATTAGTTTTGTGTTATTAAGGTTATTGGTAATGCTTTGACTTGATCTTTTTTCATCGTACATATAACTGTTTCGTCTTAAACAGTTTTCTTTTTTTAATATATAAGCCATATTTTTTGTCTCTTATAGAAGATATCAAATATATTTTCAGGTATCTTTTTTAATAGAGTATCAAAGTATTTATTTCTTGTTATGACGATGAATGAAAATCGAAGGTTAATATTATATCAAAATTTTAGAACACTATCATTGCCAAGAACATTTTTATATTGTTTACAGCACATGTCTATAATAAGTGACATTAATGCAAGCTTTCATGTCAATTTTATTAGACAGTGTGATATATAAACTTCGCCACATGTCCAAGTGCGGCAAGAGATTCTCTGCGCAAAACAAACAATGAATTAGTAACGTTATTTTGGACAGGGCGAAATACATTAGTAAAGCCATACGAAAGCTTCAAAATTTCCGCACGCGAGAGTTGCAAATATTGCAATTAAATGGCATCGTAACGAATGCAATTACATCACAGCTCGCAGCTCGACCACAAACAATACGAGGGTCGTGACTAACAACCAGTGTAACCCGGCTGCATTCTGCACTGTTGCGGGACTTGTTTCAAAGCACTTGTGTAGCTGAACTGAATTTAAATCCAGCGCGAATAATAAGTACCACCGGTTATAATTTTGTTTGAGTGAGCGTATTTTCTTTGACAGTTTTTTGTTGTACTCGTGTAATATATCAATTTTTCAAATTACTTTTTCGGAAATTTGTTTGCCGACCAGAATGTTTTAATCCTTTAACACCAAAATATTGTGAATATAGTAATATCTAACACAATAAATAAAACAACGTTATTTGGATGACAAAGTCTTCCAAGACCATTGAGACAATAGTATTTTTATATTATGTCAAAATATCAACATATCTGTTCATTCTCTCAATCACAAACAATTTAATGATTTGTTGAAAAGTTTTGTAAAAATTAATAATGATTGTGAATTGTTTCACTTGGTGTTAAGCATGTGTTACCTGATTTGGAATCATTCACTGGCATTCACGTCTTAGTCTTGTCTAAGCACTCTTCAAATCTATCGAACACATTATTTAAGAAGTGTTAATTTTTTTTATTTGCGTTTCAGATTATAAATACGCCGTTCTGACAGCATTGGACATTTATCTTATAAATATAAACTGATTTAATAATACAGAGAGTCGTTGCACAGTTTATCACTTCGTAGTATATATTCTAGTTTCAATTTATTAGTTAATATATGTATGTATATAAAATACGGATTTATTTATATTTAATAATCATCAAAATAAAAAAGCTGTGGAAAATGAAAAAGGTATATGCGTTTTAAAAGTTGCAGAAATAATAATTTTATTTATCATTCAAACAGGAGCGATCTGTCGAATCAATAAAATGACGACTTAAAAAAATGGTTATATTTATTTATTACATTGATTATCTTCAGCTGATTTTGAATCAAAATTCAAAGAATTGCTATTAATGTTTTTTACCACCATTGGCTTGCTTACCAGTCTGTTAGTAATTAGATATAGGTCGAGCATTCTTAGTATTACAAAAAAAAAATCAGAAAGACTGAACATATATATTTTGAAAATAGCATAAATGATTATTCCATGATCGATATACTTACTTATATTGATGCATAATGGTAAAAATATTAACATCAATCTTAAAAGATAAATATTTGTATAGATATATAATTTTTTTTTTTTTCTTTATGATATTTAGAAACATATTTTTTCTTGAAGTATCAATATTAAAGGTACTACGTAAATTGCAATGCAAGGTACCACCTAGAACTCGTATTTTGAACATATTTTTATTCGTTTTCGCTGACATAATCAATGGCTTCATTTATATTTAGAATATAGACACCTTCCATTTGTTTTTATTGAAATATAAAAAAAAAGTTTATTGTTAATTTTATCAGTTTAAAATTAATCTTCCAGGTGAAGGAGAGTGGTTAAATGAATTCCACGTTCAAAAAAAACTATTTAATAGTCTACTCTTCGTATTTTTATCCACTTTAAATTATAATATACAACCAACACTAAATCAATGCAAAATAAATATATGAATGAATGAGTAAAATGATTATTTCATTAATAAAATGGTAAAATAGATATTGCCTGTATTATGAATTTTGTATGTAATAATATTAAGAGTACGGTGGTTTGATTTTGTCATGACTCGGAAGTCAGAAAGCGGACAAACCAGTCACTTATAACGTCCGAAATAAAAAAAAAGCGACGGTAGATTTGGCTTGTATTTGTGCTCCCGAATCCTGTATCTTCTACTAAATGGATGGATTCCGTCACCCTGGAAGGCCGCTGATAACAATTCATACGGTGTAGGTACTCAGTGAAGTTACGAGACGCAGGGGTGGCCTAAAAAGAAGCAAGAATATTGATGAGTGATAGAAAATAATGAACGTACCGCGTAGCTGCCATATTGCCGTATAGGAAACATAATTGTGCAACTCTGTGAGAAACCATAAATTCAATGATAATAACGTGGTTTTTTATTGTCTCAATGAATTTATCGTACACACAAAACTACAATACATATCGTATAGCTATATCTAAAATGTCAAAAGTTGGCGTCAGTTGTAATTATAAAACGGAGTACAAATACTGCTCTGTAACAACCGACACCAAAAAATAGCTCCCGACAATAATGTCTAGTTTCTCTGTTAGCATTTACACTAATCATTCAAACTCACCACTGAAGTAACAAGAATTCACTTTGGGACGGTTGGCAAGCGGTTCTCGCACATCCTCGACCGCAAATAGGTCGGAAGGCTTGGCTAACGAGTGACGTCGGGAGGCCGTCAACGGCGCGAAGCTTCGGGGGCAGCGTCGACGCCCGAGCCTCGGGGACCAACGTTAACAGCGCGGGCTGGGAGCGTACGTTGACTGCCACCCTCCAACATACGCCTACTAGATGAACCGCCAAAAGTTAAGTTTGCAGTCCAATACTTTGAAGCGTGCAAGCGGTTTACTGTCTCAGCGGAAAGATATTAATATTATTAGCTACAACTTTGTATTACAAAAATACACCTACGTAAAACGTAATTTATATGACATACAACCATGTAGGAAGGGAGTGTCCTAAAATAATCGGTCGTAAATTGTTTATCCGTAGCTAAAGAAAATAATACATAATGTTAGAGACTCAAAGTAAGATTCTGTTTCTGGACTAAAAACCAGGGCTGTGGAGTCGGAGTCGTCGCGGCGTTTTGGCCGGAGTCGTACTCGGAGACGGAAATTTTGAAAAGTTTGAACTTTTTATTTTTGCATTTAATATGTCAAATTTGACTTTTGGCCGCTTTTATAGGGTTGATATTTAATTGAATATACATAAATAGGAAACTTAGGGAAAAAAAGTAACGATATTAACCTTTTTTTAGTCGGAGTCGGAGTCGTATTTTTGGTCAATGTCGGAATCGGAGTCGGTTTCGGAGTCGTGGTTTTGGTATATGCTGGAGGCGGAGTCGGAGTTGGAGTCGGACTTTTTGTCACCGACTCCACAGCCCTGCTAAAAACATTTGCACTATAAAAAAATGTATTCTTGTCACCAAATGGATTCAAATTTAATTTAGTACATACATACATGCATACTACATTTCATTCTTACTTTTTCCATACAATACTATTTCACATTTTGTCCAATAATAATACTAGCGAGTACCCGGCATGCAATGCCACTCAAAGAAAGAAAATGTTCTTAAACTAAACTTTTTTTATGTTTTTCTGTCTGGTGCGTATAGGAATAAATCAGAAGGTTTTCCAACAAGTGGGCAGGCCTAATACAGCTATCCATGTGAGAAGCATGGATTTTCTTAAATTATTCCGCACACTTGTAGCGATTGACGCACGGCGGCATGCCTGGCAAATCAAGTGAATTTAAGATTTAACTTTTTTTTAATTAACTTTCCCGGGCGTCTGCACAACAGCTCACTAAAGGTATCATTGGAATCAGATGAATGGTACAGAAACGTACATTTTTATATAATATATAGATTTTATGTCAGTGTTGGCTGCTGTATTTTAAAATGTACAAAAAACAGTATAACGTGATGTTGTTCACGTATCCCTTGTATTAAATCTTACAAAATGAAATGTGAAATATTTTTGCAATACTGTAAAATAAAAGGCCGTTTCAGAGTAAATATAAGATCCTTTAAGTTCAACATTTACCTTAATTCGTATTCGTACCTTCTTTGAGTATATATTTTATCAAGTGTTAAAAAACAAGTCTAGACTTTAGGTAAATAATCATATAAGAATTGATTTTATTTTTACTGGATATTCGATAGGAAGTAATATGGGGATAAACGGTAGTAATAAATAATCGTTACATTTTTAAAAAAAATAGCGAAGAGACAACATAGTTTGTCATCCATCGCGAGGTTGTATTTAAAAAAAATAGTAACTATACTTTTTGGTTTGTTTTTTTATTATAATTTTTTTTAGATCTAATTGACATCGAATTTATCGAACTCATTTAATAGAATTTGTTTCCTAGCGAAGTTATAGCGATCGAACAAAGCCGAAATAAATAACAAAAAGGTTTTATGTTTTTGCAGAATAAAAACAGTAAAAACACACATACTTTTAAATAAACTTTGAATATTTTAAATTTTGTACTCTTCTAGTTTATCTAGATTACGTAAATAACAATACAACTTAGTGATTTACTTTTATTTTTATATATTAACGATACAAACTGTTTACCACGCGGCAGTTTAAGTTCATTCGTGCAGTTGAAATGTCTGAAGATACCGAAATGTGAATCCCGGGTCGCTAGCGAAAAACATCCTTCTTTCTTCTATGATTACAATTTTACACATAGGCATATAATATTCATACAAACATATTCTCCCAACAAACTTCATAACAGGTAATCTTAACTTAAATAATCTGACATGTTTCATTGCTGGCAGTTAATTCACGTATCGCAATCCTCTTATATGGCGTGGATAGACAATTTTGCAGGAACTCGTGGCAGACCGCGAAACAAAATCAGACACGCTAAACTAAATGCTCAGCCAGAAACAGGCATGAAGGAGTCGCGTGATTTCACCGTTGGATGGCGCTGAGGTGGCCCTGACACAAAATGCTCGCAACTTGACGAATGGCCAGTCAACACGATCTACTATCGAACCGCTACGCATAAACCAGAGAAGTTAATTTAAATTCAACGCCAGCGTTTACCGATGCCGAGTTGTTTAAGAGAAAGATCTTTAATTGTTTTCAATGTTATATTTCTTGTCAATAGTTGGTAGCCATCTTTTGAGCATTTATTAACAAAATTCTTAACATGTTTTTGCTGTCATAAAATAATAAACTAGTTGGTCAAGACCTCGTTTCCAAAATAAGTTGGAAACCTGGATTTATTTGTTTGTTTTTAATATTAATGATTACAAAGTTCGATAGCGTAAATTATTTTTTGAATACGTCCACTCCTAAACAGTGATATTTTTGATCCAGGATCGGTTATAAATCAATCGATTAAGCTCTTTCTTCAGAGACCGTGAATGTAATTTATGACGTCATGATAGAACAATAAGTAATATTTGCGTAAATAACTTAAGGCGGTTAAAATGAATAAAATCAGTTCTGCAACCAATGAATAAAAAACTATTGGAAACCTAGCAGATTTTTGTCTAAAAACTCTAAAAGCATTGGCCATTCTGATGCGGGACGGGTATTTAAATGTAGATACAGACAAGAGTCGAAAGATTCTCATTAAATGATCAACTTGTATGGCTGTTAACGCGGTATTGCTATTCAAAGTCAAACTGGGAATTGTCTTAAGACAAGGCAGGTGACTGGAGACCTTAAAAAAAGCCAGGAAGAGCATAATTTGTAAAAACTGTAATAATTTGGTTTTACATTCACATAGCCATGCAAACTGAGTTGAAGTTGCAAATAAATCAAATATTTTATAATATAAACAGCATTTTTATCCAATTAAATTTGACGCAAATAATGCGGAAAAATATACGTCATTCAAATTTAAAAATCCGGGAAATAGTTACAACGTCAAAGGGCTTCCACTAAAAATTATGCGTGACGGTTACAAATACATAAATAACATACAATACTGTTTCCGATATTAATTAATATGCTTTTGCAAGGCTGTCTAAAAACCAGGGCTGTGAAGTCGCGACGTTTTGGCCGGAGTCGTACTCGGAGTCTGAAATTTTGAAAAGTTTAAACTTTTTATTATTGCATATAATATGTCAAACTTGGTGCTGTCGGTCAGAGTGTGCAGCCTAATAATGTGTCGGGACATTTACATATTCCAACTTTTGTGTTTATCCACTGTGTGTTTGTGCCGTGTCAACCATCTTTTTTATTATTGGCTGGATTGGTAGGGTTGATATTTAATTGAATACACATAAATGGGTAAATTAGGAAAAAAAGTGACGTTATTAAGTCGTGTTTTTGATCAATGGTTGGAGTCGGAGTCGTGGTTTTGGTAAATATTGGAGCCGGAGACTCCACAGCCGTGCTAAAAACTGTACGCGGACGTGTAGCTATTTTTAAAACAGTCCATTAAAATGATACTCGTGAATAATAAGTGATAAGGTAAGTTATATAAATAAAAATGTAGTTGGAAAGTACTCAATCGAGTGTACTGTGCATATTTTCTGTTTTACATACAATACACAGAAGCGTTGACTTCCATTGTTTATTTCCTAGCACACAGAAACACAAACTAACTTTTCACCACCAGGGCAAGCATTAATCGTACTCAGCGTTGTTTACGTGTGAATGTGTTTCAGCTGGAGAGGGCGCAGGAGGCGCTCGGGGAGTCCCATTGATTTGTTGCTAATTAAAACATGCCCCCAGTTTAATGGGTGAATTGAGATGTACCGATGTTTATCGCTCTATAAAGGGATTTTAAATATAAATGGAAATGTTTTCGAATTTTGGGTTATTTTTAATGATGTGTTGTTTTTTTTTTAATTACGTTTTTGAAGAAAAAAACAGATTGGTTTATTGAATTAAAAGTGTTCGATTAAAATTTTGTAATTAATTTATGACTTCTACAACTGTGATAGATTGTTTTGAGTTTTTTTAGTCGACCATTTTAAAACGCCTTTTTATATGATTTCATTTTAAAAATAATCGATAATGTACATTTTTTGAATAAGAATTTTTATACATACTTTTGAAATATTTAATTTTGAATTGTTTGAATTTTGTACTTTTTAATGAGTTTTGTCGTTAACGACCCAAGTTTCGCTAACACTGACAGCACCTGAAATTCCTGAAGATGCCAAAAGACGAAACTCGGATCGTTAGCGACATAAGTCATGGAGAAGTACAAAATTCAAACAATTCCATTTTGATATTGAAATTCTATCAGGCACCCACAGTCGAAATGCTTAATTAAAGAAATATTTTAAATTGAAAAAAAAACCGATTACTTTGTATGGGAATTATATATTTTTTCTGTTACTAATCTAATATACTAATCGTGTAACCTCTCCATACGATCAGATGAAATAATTCAATCTATTCTCTTGTTGTATAGCTTAAAAGAAGAACTTGAATCGTTTTCAACATCATAAATAAAAATTGCACGATAAAATTAGTCTGATTCTCAGAGAAGTGTCAAATCATGAAACACAACCATTGTTTTTCCGGACAACGTAAAGTTCTGTAGATTTTTTCACAGTATTATCGTTAAAAGAAAAATATGTGTTTCAAAATACTCTACAATAATCAATAACACGATTAAAGTGAAAATTATAAGCAATGTATGTATTTATTTTTAAATAAATTACAACTGATATACAAGAGAAGAAAATATTACTAATTCTCCCACAGCTGATTCGATAACTAGAAGTTTAAAAAAAGAATGCTGTAATTTGAGGCGATGCTTGTAACGTAAAATTAACGGAAGTATAAAATCGATAACAGAGTTTATTAAAACAATAAACGAATATCTGCGGAGAGGCTTCGTATAACGAGAACTCACCCCTCTGAAACTGCGTACAAATTATATAGAGCTGTTCAATTTCGCAGATAAATTTCGATGACACTGCAACTTATTAATATTTTGATGAAATATTTATTTATTTTTGTTCAGATTCCTATTCAGTATAAAAAGTAGCACTGATTTCCTTTTGAATACATATTTAATAAAAATAATAAAATATTTTTAGTACTTATTCCACCAGGACCAGTTTCGCTCATGGCGATCATTATTAACTGACAATGCTCGCCATGAGCGAAACCGGTCCTAATCCAATAAATTTTACGTGGAATAAGTACTAAAAAGGTTTTATAATTTTTATTTTAATGCCATTCCACCAAGTATTGACAGTGAACACCTCAAAAGTGAATACATATATCATGGTTTTTTAATGATGAAAGTGATATTTACGTTTCCTTAGAAGAATCTTATTACTTCAGGAAAATTCAATTCCAAAATGAATACCTTGTAAATTACCTACTTGGAAAACAGAATTGAAAAGTTAGTGAATTACAATTTTAAAGTGGCGTATTTTCGCTCCATTTCGTTAAGGAATAAATACATTTTCCAACGCTATTCAGTCATAACAACCACTCTACATTTTCCTATGATCCGCCGCGGAGCACCCAAGAAAATAAACGTCAAAGTTCTTCGAAAATAATGCTTTTGTTCGCGATTTCCCGTTCCGCTCGCAGCGAATTGATAACTATCACGGAATCTCATTAACTAAGAGCGAACGCTGCCTCGTTTCGATGCTTGATTGTTTTATTAGCTCCTCAAGTAATGAATTCATTTTGCTTGCACCATAGACTAATTGAATCAACGACCTTGGCGTAATAGTCATGATTTGTTTACTTTATGTAGAGCAACCAAACCGTGTTCCGGAATAATAATTATCAGGAGTCACTTCTATCACGAGGTAATTAATTTCTTTTAAAATTCTAATAGACTTATTTACTGTCACCTAGTCGGATTAGATTATATAAAGTCCAAGTTTTGGTAATCCTTCGGGTGAGGGGTTCAATCATTTTTTTTGCATTTGACACATAATTCAAGATAGCTGCGCACAGTGTTACCTATTAATTTATTGCTGATGTATATTTCTACGTGTTAAAAAAAACCTAAGCAAACCAAACCTAACCTAACCTTACCTAACCTAAACTTAACAAACCAAACCTAGCCTTACCCAAACCTGACCTAAAAAAAATTAAAAATAGCTAATTAATTAAATATATAATTTGATTATTCCACACATCAGTATTTAATTAATAGTGACCACTGTCGGAAGCCATCTTGAATTATGTGTTAAGTGCAAAAAAAAATGATTGAACCCCTCACCTAATGGTTTACCCATTTTTTTAATATTGGTGGCTGTCAGTCATTATTACCACTGCTCAAACCACTTGGCAAGCAGAGTTTTGACAGTTTCGTTATAAAAACTATTCTTTTATATATTTAAGAATTTTAATAGCTTAATTTTTAAAGCTGTCATTTACAAAATAAAATTGTATTGATAAATTCAAGCAATCAATCCAATCCAATAGCACGGCGTCGGATAAAACCTGCCGCTTAAAATTAGTAGGCTTCATAATTACTTTTTAACGATGTCACACTTGAATTTTTTTTATTTTTTATCCAAAAAATGACTAATCTAATTGAATGAACGTCATTGGTATCAAATCAATTAGATGATTAATTCAGATTGCCTACAATAACCTTTAAACATAGTGATTACATTTATTCTTTTACACAATAGATACCAACTATTTACTAGGCTTTAGTTAAAGTTTATCCTTGCACTTTATATGCTTTCAGATGCTAAAAGATGAAACACGGGTCGTTAGTCAGCAAAATTTAAATGACTTATTCTGATAACATTGAAAACAAATTGTAAAACATAATATTGAGTGACGAATTAAGAATGGCCCTTAAAGACGCATCATCAAGCTTTACACGTGTTAGTGAAGGTGTCTATAATTATAATTTTTAAACATATTGACAGTGAAAGATATGAAGATGATATCGTATATAATATTATATGGGTCATGTTTTACTTGTATGGGGAGTTAAATATTTCGAAAATGAATAAGCCAATATTTTATTTAAAAGCTATTTACTGAGAATCGGCCATACATTTGGTACCTTTTCCGAGAATTTTTTATTATTTATTTTTAAACTAGATAGACGAAGATGGCTTGGTCTTGGAAGATGGATGCAAGAAAAAATTTTATTTGATTATTTTTGACCATATAAACTATAAAGCATGGGTCATCGACCTTTTTATGCATGCCACCCAATTTTGCTTATTTCTTATGGTAAAATTTCATTACCGACCACCAATATCGCTATATTTCAATCCAGTTTAATGGTGAAAACTTCTCTAGAAGGATTTTAGAAGATTCTAAAAACCGTTTTTATAACCAAACATTTCATTGCAAGAAAAAAAAAGTGCGTACCCATACTATAAAGAAAAATAAATAATGAAAATCAAATTTAATAATTTATATGAACCTTGAGCCTGGTTCTAGTGCTATTTTCTTTAAAAACAAACAAAGGTCTCTTACTTTCAGCAATTTTCAGACAACTTCTTTGTTTCGTCATTATTCAAAAATCGCCCACCACCCACCATGGAAACCTTTATCGCCTACTAGGAGGCGGTACGGACCAGGTTAACAACAATGATATAAAGAATTGAAAAAAATATTAATACAATATGCCCATAAAAAAACGCTCACGTCTTGTTAGTCAATAATTAGACGCAAGATTTTTTGTATTTGAGAAATTCTCGTAGAGTGGATAGTCGCGTAACCAAATCACGTGCAATCTACACGTAATGTAGAAGCCACGCTAATATGCGCCTCGCTCTCTTGTAGAAAACAATTTTGTTCTCCTGAGAAGCATTTGTTACACAAATTACTAGCGTGTATTTTATCAAAGTGCAAAGTTATAGTTACCAACTAAGAACTTCTTTCTTGAGGATTCATAAAACTCAACATAATGAAAGTTTACTTAACTAACATGTACAATATTTTTGTATCGCGGTTGGCTTCTTACCTTAAGTATTTATTATAATATATTGAACATTAAAAACTCTTGAGAACGTGAACGAGAAGGATGAAAGCCCAATAGTGCTCAAAACCAATAGACGGCAAGGATACCTTTTTTATGTTATGCAGTTTATTACGTGAAAAACGCTTACGAATATGATAAAGCATATTTTTTGAAATTATCTCAACAACATACACAGTAGCATCTCGAGATACGAGTGCCCTAACATATGAAATATTGGAGATAGGAGCCGTCAAGCAAGCGAAGTTATGCTTTGAAATACGAACAAAATTTGAGATACGAGGAACGGTCGGATATTTGTTTGCGCTTTGCTTATGTGTGGATTGGTGGAAAATCCGTATATGTATATCTGTGTTGGTATTCGATTCTGCTTCGACTGTCAAACGCTATGTACCCTACTATAAAAAACAAACGACGCTACATCTCTTTCGCACAACCAACAAATACCATACGTAAAACATAAACATGGCGCTCTACAACTGCTCTACAACGCCACATTTTGGGGGTTAGAACGGATTAATGGCATTTCAATTAATTTCAATGGGAATAATTGTTTTGAGGTACGAGCAAGGTTAAGGAACGAATTAAACTCCTATCTCGACGTACCACTGTAATTTTATTTACATGATTTTACAAAAGAGTATAATGTTTTTTTTATCTGTCCCATTCGATACTTTAACGGTGTTTAATAGTCGTATATATTTAAAGCAGTGGAGATTAGTTGAATCCATTTTGATAAAATGAAAACGTTCAGTTTTAAATATACACTCAATTCTTATTTTATATGGGGATACGTTTCAAGCACCACTCGTAAAACTAGGAATAATAAAATATATGTTTCATTACGTTAAACGAAATTTTCTAGGAATTTCTATTTTTATTTATAATTATGTACACAAAATAACATTATATAAAGTGTTATGTTACAATTTGTAGCATAACATAGATATCAGGCAATTAATTTTAATTAAAGCGGTATTTAAAGGTAGTGTTTTTTATTGTTTTATCTAGACAGTTAATATATTTTTGTTTATATCCGTACAAAAGCAAAAAACATAATGGTACATAACATTTGGCACTCATACGTTCATTGGATTCAGCGGTAGCTTTAAAGGAGTTCATTTTAAATAATCATGTTTATTCCGTATTGTATTACAAATTGAAACACGTGTCACTGTTTTTAGCACAATACGTAAAATAAACGAATTGTTTTAATTTTTTATTTATATGTTTCTCGTTTCTTTGTAAATCTATCGTTCTGAACTAAAACAATCATAAAAATAATAACACATTTTTTAGTACTTTTTCCACATCTGATTTATTACATCAGGACCGGTTTCGCTCATGGCGAGCATTATCAACTGATAAGAAATACAATAAGACAGTGGTATTTATGCAAAAGTTAAGGATGAAAACAAGGTATGACAAACAATTGGTAATGCAACTAAGCAAATAAATTAAGTAAATTACAAGACAAATAGACTAAAAATAAAATGTTCAAGACCTCTTAGCAATGCAAAACTAAAACATCAAAAATCAATTAAGTATGAATTTAACATTAACAAAGTAAAAGCCCAAATATTAAGTGAATTTAATAAAAATAAATATAAATAAAGCTAAATGTAATTCATAAATTTATGTCGGTTTATTTCAAGTTTCCTTGAAATAAACCGACATAAATTTATGAATAATTGTAATCTTTTAAATGATCAATTAGTCTTCGTTTCCTCGCCATTACTATACCCAATTCACTAAACCAATTCTTATTGTATTTTTTTTTCTACTTTTATTTCTAATTTTTTATTTTCCTTTCTTTGATTTTAATTTGTAAGAATTGATATGGCTTTTATTCTGTTACAGGCACTGACTCATTTGAACTCATTACCGGGACTTCCATCTAATTATGGATGACAGACATTAGCTTTATTTATATTTATTTTTATTAAATTCACTTAATATTTGGGCTTTTACTTTGTTAATGTTAAATTCATACTTAATTGATTTTTGATGTTTTAGTTTTGCATTGCTAAGAGGTCTTGAACATTTTATTTTTAGTCTATTTGTCTTGTAATTTACTTAATTTATTTGCTTAGTTGCATTACCAATTGTTTGTCATACCTTGTTTTCATCCTTAACTTTTGCATAAATACCACTGTCTTATTGTATTTCTTATCAGTTGATAATGCTCGCCATGAGCGAAACCGGTCCTGATGTAATAAATCAGATGTGGAAAAAGTACTAAAAAATGTGTTATTATTTTTATTATAATGCCTTTCCACCAAGTATTGACAGTGAACACCTTAAAAGTGATAAAACAATCATGTAAAAATATAATACAATAAACGAATTAAATGAACTTCTCACATTTCTTTTAACGATTTTATATATCGCAATTATATCTATATTATTTCATTCCGTTTTACATAACGTTTTATATTTCTGGTGGTCCTGACAGTTTGAAGATGCTTTTATCGGCTACGATATTAACATCGATTTTTATCCTGTCGTTAGTATGAGAAGAAGTTGGGAGCTTAAAATTATCAAAATAATAGTTATGAAACTTAAGCTCTTTCTACGGTTGGATGACAGAAGGTAGCAAAAAACTATGCCCAAATTTACGTTTTTTAATACAATACAAATGCATTAATCGATTAAAAAACTTATATTCAGGTTAAAATGTATTCGTGAAAACGTGAAACGGCGCAAGAGTTTAGGTAAAAAATGCTGCATATTTTTGAAATATTCTTAGAAAAACTCATCCTCTAAGCACTCTTAATCTGATGACGAGACCTCGAACATTCTTTAGTCTTGGTAAAAATATCACATCAAAAGAGATGAAATTTCATAAGATGTGGCTGGAGATTATATCCATTTCTTTTAAATCCCAAACGGAACTATTTTTAGAACTTGTGAAGATGCTCTGCAAAAAACACACTATAAAAGAATGCAATTTCGTGAAACCTCTCAAAGCGAGTGCATTTTTAAAGAAGAAACACAATTCCTTACTCGCCTCGTGCGACACACAATAGGTAAATACATGTACCCATACTACATGTCTTTATTGAGAACGTAAAAAGTCTATCGGATGATGCGCTGTGACGTTACAATCCCTTGCTATCAAATCCCCTAATTCCTAGGATCTAAAAGCTTCAGTGCATAGCGAAAGAGAGGATTTACGTGCAGAAAAAATACTCAATACATATTATTGATGGATTCGGCGGTAACTTTGTGGAAATTAATTTTAACATATAATTAAAAAAAGCTCATTGTATTACGCGTATATTGCTACAAATAATAACTGAATATATCCCCTTTCTATGAAGAACATGAATTATTAAAAAGATTGGTAACTAGAAAGAAAAATCATTTATATATGAATAAAAAATATGGTAGATTAAGTGGTTTCTACAATAATGATAATGAAAAAATATTTTTGAGTTTGACCAATGATTTTGAATGTTAGATTAAAATAACTAAACGTAGTTATTTCAAATACTTATAAAACTGATAATATTGAATAAGAGTGTTTGGCATTTTCATATCCAAGATCGATTAAAAGTACGAATATTTTCATAAAAAGATTATTTAACTTCAATCAACTTATAGATTTCTTTTCGAAGGCATGAATTTTTGTGATGTTTTGTATTCCCTCAGATCCAATTTTAAATCAGAGAACGAGAACATTTATCTAACGATTCGTTTTATCGTATTCATACTCTCGGAAAATGAGAAATTGAACTACTGTCATAATAGCAATAATCGTAGAAATACTTCTGTTGAGACAATCTTCAACAGAAGTTAATATGCTCCACATTGGGAGCTGGAATGATGAAAAAAAAATATTTTTCGTAAATCTTAAAATTGCATCAAAAAAATAAACGTCCTCAAACTGACATTAATTTGAGGAAATTTGCCAACAGAGACGTCATTCTAGTGAAACTCTTATGATGGGTGGACATATTTTAGAATTTAAACTTTAGCTCCGCGGGCCACAGTAAGACACTCGCGGGCTACACGTGGCCCGCGGGCCCCGCGTTGCCCACCCTTAATTTAACCCGGCGCACGCGTTGTTATATTCACTCAATTTAAAACCGTGCGCGTCACCTTTCTTCGAATTATGAAAGGATGTTATTTTTCGTTATATCGTAATAAATAGAGGGATTAAAAATAATTGGATTGATATTGATTGCGGACAAACACATTAAGAATATGTGGGAACACTAAAAACCCGAAAGAAATACCACATGAAGCCACAATTCATTAAACAAACAAATCTATAACAAAAAAGCAATGCTTGTCGACATGACGTATTTGTTATCTTTAATTACGAACGTGTCAAATTAAGAGCCCTGCGACGAACTCATTCAATGGTCGTTGTCACTTCGAAACATACATATATTACTCGCTTAATTACGGGGAAACACATAAATAATTTAATATCGAGACATTTATCACCAAATGTTCAACACACATACACCTAGGGAGAGATAATAATTTATGATTTTTTTAAATCTTTTAAGAGTTATAAATTTTGTAGAAAAGATAACGACAAATACATCGCAATCTTTGCACATGAAACTTGTTAAAGTTTTTTTATTTTTCTTTGAATTACATTTGAGCATTGTGCAAATCACAAATCAGAACTAAATGTTTTTAAATATTGAATACACCCAATATTTTTTTTAGTAAACACAATAGTCGACACAATTAGAATAAATACACGATAGTTTTTTATTTAAATGTGTCCCTCAATACAATACGAAGTATAAAAACATTAAATAAAGATCGCACGAAAAATAAATATAATACCGCGCAGTGCTTGTCACGTAAAATAGTTCCGTCATATGCGCAGCCGCGAATGAAATTATATGAGAACTGCGCAGGCGCGAGAGTTCGCGCGAACTTTCAAACGAATAAGCGCACTGACGGGTAAAATCGAAAAATTGTAGCTGTTCGAGAAATCGATGTTTTTATATTTAAATCTCTTATTTCTGACAATCTCAAGGAGTTTGTGGTAGCAAGATAGATAAGGCAATATTTTAAAACAATAATCACCCCTGTGTGCAAGAGATTTATCATTTAATCATCAGTTGAAAGTTCCCGTCACACAAGTCGTGACATACGCGTACGGGCCTTGTCTTTTCCCGACACAACATCTGTGACGTTCGTCCGCCACGGGTTAAAGCATAATGCAAAATAATATATTTATAAAATAATTATTATTGCTATGTGTGGTGTACTCGCAAAGCTGGATGCAAGGTGTTTTTGCATGTTACTCTCAAACATTTATATTATATCTGTCAGCTAAGTGATCTATCATTTGTGAAATATTTTTTTCCATTTTCACTACCGTTGTTATTTCATTGTATCACACCGATTTCATTTGTTTGTTGTCTTTTTCGTTCATTTTATTTGTATTGTGAAAAAATAAATGCGTTGCTTGTAAGCAAACTGTTATATTTTGTATGTAAATCTGTATAGTTTATTTTGTTAAGACAGAAAAAAGTGAGCGATCAATGCATTAAATATCTTCATAACGATAACAGTAAATTAATTATATCAAAAGAAATGTTCAAGTGTAAGATTTAATTGCAAGTTAATCAGGAACGCAATAGAAATATATTATTATGTATATATTTTTCGTATGACTCTTAGAACTCTTATGTCAAGTCTATCTGTATATCGTATAGATATAGACTAAAGACAAAGCGCAACTCCTGTCATGTCCTGCTCAAAAATGTACAATTTGGTTGGGAAAAATATTTTTTATGATTTTTTAAAAATCGTTTTTATTTCAACAAGCGTATATATATATATTGGATTATACATATGTATCAAAGATAAAAAGTTTTGCATTTCATAATTTGGTATATTTAGTAATAAGTTTTATTTTTTCATTGTTTAATGGTTATTTACGATATCAATCAATTTCTCAAATCTATTTAATAAATAAAAAATATTTATTGAGGAGTGCAAAAGTTAAGATGCATTCATACATGATTTAATAACATTTCCTTATAAGCGAACTCATTCTTACATATGACCGAGAATATAAGTAATGCCAATGGATCACGGCACATGAATCTTCCTTTAAATATTATAAAATTTAATTTAGAACATTTTATTTCATTCTGTTTTTTATTCGATCATTTTTATTCCTTTTAACTTGTGTTTCTCTAAAGAACTCACCCGTTCCACAGTTTGAAAAACATATAGAGTATTTTTTTTTACAAAAGAAGCAGGAAAATATACGTGAAAAAAAGCGTTTTGATTCAGTTCATGCGTTGTTAATTTTTCGTACATGTACCGTAATAACAGTTTCTGCTTGGTGTGACAACAATATCCGTTACAGTATGCAGGAATACATTTTTGTAGTTGTGTATGCCTTGAAAGACTGTCACTGTTGTTTGTTTCTTATTTACAAAGATAAAGCTCGATTTGCTCAAATATTTTCCTCTGCTATTTTTTATGCTCTGTGTGCATTTAGTTTGCATACAAATATTATGTCACCTTTAATCGATGTGATTAGTTATTGATATAATTAATTTGTTTCAATGACTGTGAAAATAAAACATTTAGCTGTTCTTTGAAATGAGTTTTACATTGTTTTTTTAATAAAATAAAGACTAAAACCATTTTATATTACAATTATTGTTTTACTTGGATTAAAATGTGTTTCGTTTCTATATCAAGCATTTTTAGCTAATTCCATCACAATTTTTTTATTAATTAAGTAGACATTGATTCTTATTCTTTACTTATAATCAATGAAAACTAAAGAAAATTAAACAGTTTTTCTCTCCCTTTATATAACGAGAAGAAAGGAAAAATACAAACAATAAAAAGTTACTCATAATTTTTTTTGACTCATGACTTGTTTGGAAAAGAGTCTTTCAAAATAATTTTTGAATATTTGAAAATATTTTTTCATCGATGAAAAATATTTATACACGGATTGGCATTTTATACTGAAAATATAATTGATCCAACTGCTCTTTTCATATTTCGCTCGATCAATTATAACCCTCAGGCTCTCCTGTGATATGTGACGTCTTTTTTGATAGGAGATGCACGTCGATATCCGGATTGTTCAGTTCTCTTTCTGACAAAGCCTTCGAAATCCGGAAATTTTGTGATTGGATGACGTGCTGTAAAATAACTTTTTGCGTCATTTCACATTTGTTGGAAAAAGACGCGCGTTGTCTCTAATCCAGCAAAAGATAGATTTGATAACTCAATGTAAATTGCTTTGTGAAGTTTCACTTTAAATTGCATATCGTTGATTAAGTTTAAATAAATTATATGCCCAAAGCTTTATGGAAATGGTCTTAATGCTGTTAATAATATTGCACGTCCAAAAGATTTATTTAAGAAAATTTTATTACATGACCTAAAAAAATAGAATTACCAATTCACTACCGTCTCAATTAAGTTTTATCGGTGACAAAAAACTTCAACTAATATTTAAAAAAAAAAAATTATCTAATACTAAGTCTACAAATATTACTGATAATCTTAACCAGTTTCGCACATCATGATTATTTTCAACGCTTAAGCTTACTATTAATAGTTGCACCAAAACATCAATGCATTAAGTTTTGTTGACAAATTTGTCACTTAACTTAAGATTCTCGCATATAAAAGTGCAAAGAAAACTTTAATATGGGAAACATAATTTTCATAATTAAAAATCTATCCAGAAACATTGATATGACGAATAGTTTTTGGTATATTATATAATTACCGAATTATTTCTCGAACCACAATAACAGTAATAGTGATATATGATCGATATATATGTTATTCACTTGGTTCTCTATATTGTGCTTAAACTTTTGACCATCACCACCTTCTTCAGAATGAGTCCCCGTTTAACTGGGAATGTTTCGTAATACAACAGCGTTAAGCGCTTTCAAATAACGATAAAAGTTCTCTCAAAAAAATATCCAACATCTTTGAATCATTTTACAATTTTTGGAAACCTGACGATCAGAAATGATAATGAATATTTTGGAATTAATTTCTATTCACCTATTCACTTATTATCTAAAAAAATAATTACTTTTTTCTTTCGATGGTAATAAATTCAATTTATTTTGAGAGTCGATCGCCGCCAATAATTCAAAAAAAAGTCGCCAGGAGTGTAAAAGTTTGGCCACCCCTGGTGTAACATAATACGTTTAATTAACTAAGATATTTTTTATTCCAAAAAGTTTTTTTTTTTTATATCAATTTGACGTAGCACCAAGTTCTAAGGCGCGCTAGCAAAGTTCTTTCAGTCTCCTTCATCTCTAAATGTTTTAACTTTTGAATTTTATTTGTTGACATTCCCTTCCCATCGCTGTCGACAGGAGGGCGCGATCGCTACAGTTGAGAAGTCAGTTTAATATTGCGTCTCTACCTAGGGAGGGTCATCAAGAAGAATAGTTCTCGGTCTATATCGATTCTCTGATGCCTTCTCGTCATAATTCTGCAAGCAAGATATTGTTGGGTTATCGTGACACAGCCTTATGAAACTTTTTAGAGGTTTCACGAACGAATTCGCGAATAGTGGGTACACTTAAATCTCTGTGTGACAGTGATCCACGCACAAACCATGGAGCATCACATACTTGCCTCAATGACTTATTCTGAACAACCTGGAGAGTCTTTAGATGCTTTTGGTGAGCAAACGCCCACACTGGTGTGGCGTACACCATAATAGGACGAGTAATTGCTGTATATAGGAGAAGTTTACTCTTTATGTATAGTTTGCTCCTAGCATTAAGTATAAAGTACAATTTCAATTTTGTAGCATTAGCTTGGCGCTTTTAATCGCGGTGTGTTCGTTAAACTTCAGTCTCTTATCTAAGGTATGTCCAAGATACTTGACTGTATTAGACCATTTGATCTCTGTATTGTGCATTCTAATGCAATTCAAGTTAAGTTTTTTAATGAAGCCTTTAGAAACAATTATTGCCACGCTCTTTTCTGCTTTGATTTTAATTCTCCAGTTGTCACACCAGTCCTCAATGGTATCAGCAACTGTTTGGACGTGTGTAACTGAGCTTTGCCGATTACGAGATTTAGCCTAAAATGGATGTATCATCTGCGTACTGGGCTATAATTGTATCACTTTCCCCACCGGTGGGAATGTCGTAGGTGTATATATTATACAGTATGGATCCTAAGACAGAGCTTTGTAGAACCTCCGCAAGTGTTGACCTCGATGAGGACCAGATTCCATTAATTTTAACCTGAAAACGTCTACCTGTCACAAATGAGTTAAGGATCTTAATTAGTGGTAATCCAATTCCATCCTACAACATTTTGAATACAAGCCCTTCAACCCACACCCTGTCTAAGGCTTTTGCAATATCTAAGAAGAGGTCAGCTGTGACCTCTTTTTGAATGAATCCGCTCGTGATAAATTCCACCACTCGAAGAAGTTGATGGTTTGTCGAGTGATTCGCCCGAAACTCATGATGGGTGTCGGGGATGGTTTTTTTCTCGTCAACCACTTCTTGTAGTCTAGTTTTAATCACTCCCTATAAGGCTTTGCTCATTGCAGGAAGCAGACTTATTGGCCGGTGGTTCACTGAAAGAGTGTGATATTTTCCTGGTTTTGGAATCAAGATAATATACGCTTACTTCCATCGCGAGGGAAAATATTGTAGCCTCATACACGCATGTATAATATTTACTAATGAAGTTATACCCTTTTGCGGTAACTGCTTGAGAGCCTTATTGCCGATTTTGTCGTTACCCAGAGCTTTCCTGTCAGGAAGGTTTTTTATTAGACTTTCCACCTCGTCAAATGAGGTGGGAGTTATTGGGTGGCAGTTAACATCTATAAGCTTATCTATTATTAATTTTGCAGCCGTTTCTATGTTTAACGCGTTCTTTTTCAAGTTGTCATTTTTTGGGTCGATCATGTTGGGTGTAAATTGTCTTTCTAAGCTATCCGTGAATACAAGCCCCTTTGCTCCATTAAGTGGCATTAAGGGGCGCTTTTTTGCGCTGAAAGCCTTGGAGAGAGCCCAGTATGGGTCGGTTTCCTTGACAAGCTCACAATGAATCCATTGAACGTATTTAAGTTATAGTTATTGAATTGAATAAAATTTACAAAATATTTAGTACTGAATGTGATGCTATATAATGATAAGACAATTAAGCTACAATTACGTTTACCGTAAAGCGTTGAGTGAAAAAAAAATTGTTAGCCTTATATGAAAAGCTTATTCCTGCTGTATATTTTTTACGGTGAAAATTTTACATCGCAACCATTGTTATAAAACTGAAATTGAAATTTCCGTAAAATTCATTTATCATTAATTTTTAAAGTTTTTCGACTCGGTAAGTTTATTTACGCGGCTTGGAGCGAAGCATTCGTGTAGCGCACTGCCGACCGAGAGTAATTCTAACGTAATATAGCGAAATAATGAAATCAAAACAAAAGGGAAACACAATATAAGCCACTCGCCCAGCCAAGTGATAAAGTTTTGTTTTTTTTTTCATTTAAAAAAGTGAAAGTTGAAAGAAAAAAAAATCTCCATCCTATCTCGGCGGTAATCCATTTCGAGATTTTGAAAAGCTCCCTTCTTTCCGGGCTGTTAACCCAATTGTTTTTGAGCCCAGCGGGTTTTAAAACAAAACAATTAAATTCCTGTAATGAAAATGAAAAGGTTAAAGAGTCGAACGAGGCACTGCAGAATATTTTGAGCAATTCGTAAGATAACGCAAAGTTAGCCGTCCCTTGGGAAGGTGAAGAATATTACTATTCTATGGGCTATAACCAGTTAGTATTTTATGAACATGTCTCACGACGTACCTATCGTCGCCACTTTCTTACGAGATTGAACACATTAGACATCTTTGTACATGCTATAAACTGATAAATATTTAACTTTCAAATTTATAAGGAATTAGAAACAAAGGACAAGAATTTAATATTATATATACGCGATATAAACTTGTAACTATACATCAGTTCAATTACATTCATGCATTTGAAGTGCCTGAAGATGACGAATGGCAAGATTCGGGTCGGTAGCGACACAATTCAAACGATTCAAATTTGATGGTGAAATTCCATCAAGCACCTTCACTGGAAGTCCTCATTTGTAAAGCTCTTTTCGCTTAAGCCCTCGTCAGTACTATTCTTGTTCTGTTTAGTGCTTTCTCGTAGTTCTGAAGAAAGCGTATTTAATATATTTTTTAGAGAAATAAAATACATTGCAATTTTTTCAACGTGTTACATAAATATAAAATAGTTATTTACTATAAATATTTCTATTTGAATTGAATTTAGAGCTTAAATGACAAATAGTGTGTATTTTGGTGAATGAAATAAAATATTTCATCAAAAAAACGTATGAATATCACTTTAAAAAAGAATATCCAAAAAAAGAACTTATTTTACGATTTAATCTAAATATTACAACCGGTTTTATACGTCACTTGAATTTTTAGATGGAATCTGTGGAAAAAATGTCCCCAACTATTATTTTTATCGAAACAAGTTTATTATTGACTAATACCATGATAATATTTACCCTGACAAAACATTTTTTTAAATAAAGTGATAAATTTTCATTGTTATACAAAAACAGCCTAAGCACGTATTTTAAGAATAAATAAAACGAAATAGTTTGGCTCGCGTGATATTACGGCTAGCGTCATTACGCTGGAATGAATTTTCATTAATTCAAGAGATCCTTATATCATTTCTCTTGTGGATGTTTCCCCAACTTACAGTGATGATTCAGAGGCGATTTTTTTTTATTTATCACGAAAATGCCACTCTCGCTTTGCGGCAATAATAATTCAAAGCTCTCACGGTCTTGGAGCTTTCACCCAAAGCTTAGTATAACTGATATGAATTTTCACCCGAGAGTCCCCGGGGTAAAAAAAACGTGGGAGTGGATGGGGAGTTGAAAAGTCGACATGACGACACTCCAGTTCCGACATCCCAATACCTATCTTATATGTTTTATAAATCATTTTTAGTCAAACCTAGTAGACATCGTCGACGAAATATTTTTTTTATTTTTCTCCCATTTCTTTGTACTCGTCGGTAGTTACGTTAATTTATTGAAGCAAAATGTTTTGCCGCGATTTTATTGCGTATACGAGTGCCGTTTGTTTCAAAGAACTGTTTTTTTTTCATTACAAAATGATTTATTAAACGCTTGATGCTCGTGGCGTTGTAACTTTTGCTACAGGCAGTGTTATTAAATTTTTGGGGAATGAAATACCTCAGGTTTTTTGAATCAGGAATCGTGTACTTTATTTAAATAGGTACTTTGCCGAAAACATGCTCGTAATATTTATTACATACATATACTCCGGTCAAATGGAAAATAGTATTTATACGTATTCTTTTATTTGAACTATTTCCCTTTATGGCCATGAAACAAAAACAAACAGAACTAAACCCGTCAAATCTTGTTGTAATAATCCACAGTCGACATATTTTACTAGCAAGTAAGCCTCGTATCATGAAATACAGGTTTAAATTTTTTGAATGTATACTGATTTCATATTATGTGTAAAAAGTTAACTGATTTGGTGGGCTTTAGAATTTTCTTATGGCTTGGTGTTTTTGTAGTCGATATCATTATTTCGTAAACATCTTACTAACTATGGCAAGCGAATAAATAACATATGCTTCTTTTCATTATTTATGACAAAATATTCCTAATGTATTGTTGTATAAACTTTTTTTTAGATTAATGTTTAAATGAGCTTCAAAAAAGCAAATCAAATTTTAAATGAATCTGCTTTGATTCTTTTTACGGAATAACCTTCCTATTCAACTATTTTACTAAGCAACCTTAAATATCATCACCCTTGTTCCTGGCACAATCAACTATAATAATTGTTGAATATTTTTTTTCAATATTAAATTATATCATTGATAATTTTACATTACATGAACATTTTCAAAGCAAAGAATAACACGCTTATCTTATAGACTTACAATTCAGTACAGATCTAGCCTTCTGTTAAAAATGACATGTTTTCTGAATGGACAATAGTGAACTCAAGACAAGACTCAAATTAAGGTTTATTATGTATAGCATAATATATCATCTTTAATGTTGATGAATATTACGTTTAAATTGCAGAAAAATTATTAGTATTTTTCCATTTGATGATGAGGTAGTGTAACACATTTTGTTAAGCGAGTTTGACTTGTGAGTATATCGCGTTAAAATAATATTTATTTTTCGATTTATTAATCATAAAAAACTAATTACCTGATTTATTTCAAACGTTCATTTCGTTAAATAAGGATTTTATTTTTGCCTCACCGATACAGGAACATTTAGCAATAAATAATACTAGCTATGAAACAAATAAAATATATAATATCTGATATATTAGTATCATTTTGCTGATTATTCTTCTGTTTTTTTTATCTCTATACTGACAATTTATTATTTGATTTCCTACGTAATGTTGTTCACATTTAATAATTCAGTCGACAAAGAAGCACCTGAAACAAACGATCATGAATGTTTGACATTTAAAAAATGTCGAGTGCTGCTGTTTTTTTAATGAGAAATTATGTGCTGAAAATTTTGACAGTTTGTCACTTTTCGCATTTTTAAGCCTTCATCGAAAATTAATCGAGTTGAGTTTTGTAACCTTTGAAAGCAATACAATTGTTGTATTTTCCGAAATTTATAAAAAATATACGAATAATAATTATTTCGACCTAGGTCAAAGGAATAACAAAATTGTGGTGGCTTTATAACACTTCGGTTGACTTTGAGCTTAAAGCGTAGCATCGCAACAGTCTTTCCTCGTGCTTCCTCCACTGGACCCCGAGGCCTTCGAGGTGAAAGCGGAAGAACGATAGGCGGGATTTGCCACCCGATCACGTGCTACGGCTGGATTGATACTGATGGGCGGATGACGCGAGTCGCCCGTCACTCGTAGTGCTTCTCTTTTGAGATCCTACGTAAACAATCCAAATCAGCTCTCAAATATACACAAACAGATCCGTATTATTGTTATATTAAAGAAATGTTTAAAAAAGCTATTCGAATTTTTTGAAAAATTTCTTCATAATCTTAGTAGACACTATAAATTGATTTCACCGATTTTATATTTTATGCACAGCTTTATTCTAATAACTAACGCATAAAATGAAGTATATTTTGATTTAATTAATGTATATTAACGATGTTTTATTTCGCCATTCAATAAAATCCGAATAAAAAAAGAAGAGCAGAACAAATTTTTCTGCAAAGGTTTCAGCTTAAAGTTTTACTTTAGTCATCGTATTTTCACTTTCCAATTTAATTAACCGAGTTTTCAGTATTGCAAATTTTGATAAAAATTAAACATAATTAAATGGGATAGAGTAAGTAGTAAAAATAATAATACATTTTTAGTACTTTTACCACATAAAATTTATTTGATCAGGACCGGTTTCGCTCATGGCGAGAACAAAAACAAAACAAAATATTTCTTCTAATCAATAATTTCTATCTATACTCTCGTTGGCCTAAAGCAGGGGCTATCAACCTTTTTTTACCTTAGAGCACATTTTAAAATATCGGTAGGGGGGCGGGCACCACATATTTTTTCAAAGCATAATTTGCTTTGAAAATTATGTGAAAAATTGGTAATAAATAATACACAAAATATTTTTTAAATTATTGTTTATATTCTATTATATAAATTAAATATAAGTCAGTGTGATCTTTGGCATTGCATTTTATTGGCCAGTGCCTCATAATTAGGGGAGTATGATGACGTTCCTGTTAACAAGCTATCATAAAGATGTTCATCGGTGAGTCGAGATCTATATTTTGATTTTATTAAATTCATTGTTGAAAATAATGATTCACAAAGGAACCAAAAAATGATTTAATCTTATATCCCGCTTTTTTTTTAAATGGAAACTTTTTTCCGTCCATTGTATTCCAGAAGTCCTCATCTGATATTAAGGATGTTAACATAATATCACTCTGAAGGTCCAAAATCTCTAACTCCAGTTCTTATGCCTTTACTTAAACAAGCTCTGCAATATATGCAGCAATTTCCATTATATTCATTTGGCAAGTAAAAGGATTCTAGAGCTTTACTACTGGGTTACTCTAGCAGTGATCTATATCGATTTATGCCGACAAATGAGTTAGAATTACGTAATTATTTGATTATTTTTGAAAATATTTTAGAAACCTATTCAAATATATTAAAATATATGAAAATTGAAATGAAAAATTGTTGTCGCGGTAGAATTGGAGCGGGCACGGGGTTGGTAACCCCCGGCCTAAAGAGTAGCTAAGCCACAAAGTAAAAAGCATTCTCGTAGAAAATATATGTGGAAATATCACCATAAAGAGGCATGTAAAACAAAAACAGTCATTTGAATTTTATTATAAGTGGAAAAATCAAGACGAATATTTTTGGATTTTTCGTTGATATTAAAATGTCATCAATTATTTGAATATATTTTTTTAGCTTATTAAACGCATGGTTTGACGTAATAAAGTTGAAAGAAACTATCACATTTTTTTGTAATATATTTCAAACCTTTTGTTTATTTTAATTAAAATTGATTGTACTGGCTCAAATATACTTTACTCTACAACTAATACACTGCGTCACACGTTCCGAGTAAATTCAATCATTCTTGTTCCATAATAATATTTCAAATAACAACTGTTTTCAACTGACATTTAACATATCTGATCTGTGAACTGAGAACTGAAAAATATTTACTATCTTTAATTGATTTTCAAAAAGAATATAAATGCCATAAATTCATTGAAAGTACCCTGAAAGATGCCTTGAATCTTTTTTTTATTGCTGACTGTAAAGTAAAAAGCGTTTTACTTATAAATAAGACATCGGAAATGAAATGAGTGGCCTATTAAGCATGCCCAAATGCTGCTTGCTGAACTGTAAAAAGTGTTAAATTTATTTCAAATAGTCGTAGTTGCCATAAAAACAAAATAAAACATGTCAATGTCCATGGAGAGCAGTCTCGTTGTCATGGTAATAAATCCACGAAATGTTCCTGTTGAATGATGGTCTGGAATGTCTAGGGGCGTTTGGGCCTCAAAAGTGGGGATGTTTGGAAGTTGGCACTAAATATGGGGACCTATGGGAATCGGTTTACGTGTCCACACAATACGAATTGCAAAACGCTTGGCAATAGTTTCCCAAATGCGAAGAAAATAAAAACAAACAGACAAAAAGATGAGCAGACTTTGTTGACAAAGTCAAATTTGTCGCATTTATGCTAAGCTAACTAATTCTCATAGGATATTTAACTTAGAAACCGTAACCAATAATGATTTGAGAGATAATGGAAATAAAATCAATTTAATTATCATGTTGCGAGATAAAATATAAATTTTCAACGTTATTTATATTATTTTAAATAAAGTATACACGATGGTTTTGACATACAATTCACTATGGTACAACTTACAAGTGTTTTACAATTATGCCTTTAAAACAATGTTTAACAGTGATAAATTTTGTTTATTTTAGTGATTTTATTAATGGTGCAAATTTTTTTAAAATTTGACTTTTCCTAGAAATCGAAATCGGTCAATTAAGCTGGATGAGGGTTTTTTTAGGCGATTTAGGCTTTTCTGCGATAGTATATTAAAGCGCTTTAATATTCTAAAAAACGAAAGAACTTTCGATTTAATAATTCCATTAATATCTTCTTAATCGCTTTTTACTTAGTCCGTCCGAAGCCTAAACTTTGTACTTTTATGCGAAAATAACTAGCCGACAAATTTTATGTGGCGTGAGATTTTACGTTTTATTAAATTCATTTTTTTTAATAAAGTAAAAATAAATCCACAAAGTAACTTGAAATTTATAATGTGAATATAAGCACGTGTTCCTAAATCGTTACAACAGCTTTATTGAATCGTTAAAAGGAATAATGAAAACGTTTAACGATTTCTACAATGTATTAATTACAGTCTAAATACGCTCGTTCAAATTTATTTTTTAGTTGTTTTAAGGATAAAAGTACTGCCATAAACCATTTGCTAATAAATTTTTGCGTTAAAAAATTGAAAAAAACAATTCTTATTGGTTAAAATAGCAATTGGTTAAAAATTGGTTATAAAAAAGCAGTTTCATTTTTAAATGTAAAAGAGTTAAAAAACAATAGAATATTGAAAAGCATGGATATATTTATACTTTAAAAATACTATATTAAAATAATAGGAATCCAATAACTGACTGCTAAGTAAGCTAGCTATCAATTAAAACATTAGCTATTCAGTGATGTTAGCGAGAGATTATTTCACCATTATCTTAACCAATTATAAATGATTAATAATCACAGGTCCTAAATAAAAAACAAGATTTTTTAACTCGAGACATACATAAGTAGTTTTAATAAAATCAACATTATATTTTATTATAAACTTACTGCAATTTTGATAATCTCAAGGGTTTCATACCTTTTTTTATCAAGATTATTATTTTTCATAGTTAACAAGGCTCTTAAGATGACAGTGAGGCCGATAAGTTTATCAGTGGTCCTGTTCTAGTTTTATTCTTATATGTATACATATTTTCTATGAAAAAAAAAGATTGGGACATTATGCTCCAAGCTGGACTTAAAGTAGACCAATTCAAGTTGACGTTTGTTCCATTTTATTACATATGCTCTACAGTAGAAGCAAACATGGTTTTAAAATTAAATCACCTTCAGCACTTGCTGAGGTTTAGGGTATACGAAAGCCAGTTGAGCCATTGAAAAAAAAGGTGAAAATGATACCACGTCTACGTATCCAAGCAAAGCAACACTATTTATTTCTATGTTTATAGCTCTTAAAATAGTTAGGGTCTGTGGTGAATTGCTTGACGTTATAGGCTACGGATGCGCTGCTTTCAGAACCGAGTCCCAGTACCGGTGTAGTCAATAGTTCCGTACCTCGTTCTATCCCTACTATCTTTGAGAAAATAGAGACTGCTTTTTTTAAAATCATTTCTATTATAGGTCCATATGATCTACATTTAGAGGGTAAATGGTTTCAAAAAATAGGATAAAATGACGATTTACAACTGTGGACTCGAGGGTTACTAAATATTTTTTTTTTAAATAGAAACAATTATATTTGAACATTTCGACTGAAGGCTATTAATGAAATTTCAATCGTTTCATTTTTGTACTTTTTTGTTTATCTCATCAACTTATTAACATCAAATCTTAATGTAAATTATCCAGCTTACGTTAATAGCAACTTAACTTAGTGACCTACTTTTATTCTCGTATAAGCGATACAAACTATTTATTGCGCGCACAGTACTAAAATTCAGACGATTTAATTTTGATTGGAGTAATAAATTATTTACTTACTAGTGTTCGAACCCGGCTTCGCTCGGACCAGTTTGGGGTTATGTTCACCTCGGCGCGTAAATTCAGACGGGCCAAGTTGAAACAACTTTTTTGAAAATTCAAAAGTCTAGGTCAATTAATATGGAATTATAATGATTAATATGGAATAAAACATTTCAAACTGGCATTGACATTTCACAGCCCCTTTCATATATTGACAGCCCCATTCTCGCCCATTAAAATGTCCAAATTCAAGGAAAAAATCTAATTTGCTGTCAAAGAAATGTCAAATAATACCTTCACGTAAATAAAAACATTATTATATTAATAAAAGCCGGGAAAAGTTCAGTAGAAGACTAATTTATTACATTTTGACTAAATGTCTTCGCCGATAAAAAAATTATCATATTTTCTTTCATATTCGTTTTTATGGCAACTTAATGACCAACAATGCAAAAGGGAATTACAGACCCACAGACATACATACGCCGTTTCGGTTTTATATATGTACTACTCGATACTCGAGTAATTGGAGTCTCTACACACACATTGATAACGAAACAAATTTACCGTCGAAACTTTCGCGAGCGAAATCAATTTGTTTGTTTGAACCTGTAACAACAATGCAAAAGGGAATTACAGACATACATCCCCCGTTTCGGTTTTATATATAAGAAGATATTTAAAAATGAAAATTGATAATATTTTAATTGTCATTTCCAATAATATTTTTACTATAAAAATGCATAATGGTATAAACTCTGTGCTGAAAAATATATGTATTATAAATACCTTAAGACTTACCTTTCCTACTGAAACTATATGTGAAGTCAACGAAGGGGGCTCCTAGCTTCCTGTCTAGTTTTCTTGCCGAAAGTCCGAATATGCCTCTGAAAGAGGCGAAAAACGTGTCACAATTAGTAACACAATACGTGGAATAATCAAAGTTATTTAAAATTGTATATTATAGGGACACTATTTACGTTATGGACGTTGGTCACAAAAGAGTGAGCAAAATTACACTAAACACAACACAGTGATAATTTTTAAAAAGAAACTCACCTTGTGCATTAGAAACGAGATTTAAAATGTAGCACGTGTTTGATGTAGTTCGAGCAAATTAAACTTTACTCGTAAGCAGCAATGAAAATAATGGCATTACGTTAAGATGAAATTTGTTAAGCAATAAAGCTGAGGCAAATGTAAGTTTCACTCAAGTGTACCGCGCTGTCATATGCACTGCATACTCTGTTAAATCGTATGCACTCAGTTTACCATATCTGGGAGGCAATATGAAACTAAGACACCTTCGCCTTGAAGTAAACTGTGGAAGCGCCGACGGTGCAGATCGCGGAACACCACTTTGGATATTACGAACGAAAAATATTACCGAACTATATGCTAGCAGTAATGAATAAAAAAATTCTCTGGAAATTTTGAATATTCCCAGCATCACTTAACGCTCGAAATATATTACCCTTTACATATTTATAAGTGTTACCTAGTCTTTACACAAAGCTGTATGTGAAGTAAAGTATCGGGTTGGGCAATAAATAACAATGATTATCCCAGTAAAGAAGTAGTCGTGAAACGAACCACATTTTAAAGTGATTATCTAAGTTTATTATTATCATTCTTACAATTTTTTTATTTGATTGAAAAAAATGATTTGAATAAATCAACTCCAATCCTGTTTTTCAAAAACTAAAAGATTAAACATTACGATTTGTGTTAGAACTTTTTTTAACTCCCAAAAGCTTTGAATTGATGTACTTTGTCCTATTTTGGGAAGATGGGATTTTATAACTTTATTGTTCGTAGTGACGAATCTATTTTCTTTTGTATCTTATGAGTTGAATATCGTTTATTTAGTATGTATGTATGTTTTATTATTTTTTTTACAATATACATCATATTAAGATATAAACTAACGGGAAAGAGATCCTAATAAAGATTTATTATTTTACTCATACCTACACCTACACTTTGTAGTATGATATTTTTATATTTACTTTCAAAATGGAAAGGTAAAAATTAGTAATATTGAATTTTATAAACAATAACGGAAATTTACTGTAGTTTTCTTGAAATATTTACAATGTTATATAAAATTTAAAATAACTTTGATTATTCCACGTATTGTGTTACTGATTGTGGCACGTGTTTCGCCTCTTTCGGAGGCATCTTCGAACATACTATCGCAAAGTTAGCTTAAGTAATCGAATCCTTCGAAAGTATTCACAATGTTATTGAAATTTACTCATCTTTCATTATTTTAAGAAGTAGGAATTCATTTATTTAGTTCAAAACTATTTAGTATTTAAAAGTCTTCATCAATATTTGATAACTAAAATGGTACATGAGAAATTGCTTTAATTTAATTTTTATAAGAAAGATATTGTTTTCTTTTAAAGAAAACAAACAACACCAATATGCAACGGGAAGAAGTTTTGTTGTCAAACTTAATTCATTTTGCAATGTCACCCCAGTGAAACACAAGAATAGCAAATGAATAAAGTTCTCACCACTGAGTGACTGACATAACGTATGGAAAAGCCTATTATTAAATTCATGATGAAATACTTCTCTCGTATGCGTATTATTACTACCCGAGCATCTTATACATGCATCAATTGCAAATATTATGATAAAAAAAATGATTTTCATCAATCACTTGTAAGACTTAGTATACTTAGTATTACTAACAAACACAAAACAAACGACTCTTATTAAAAAAGTTTTGTATGCAATATTTTGAGAGCTTGTATAATTAATTTTAAGGTGCTATATTTCATTCTATTTATGTTTATAAAACAAAAATAAAATTCTATTTTACTACAGCCACATTGTAAGCCCTTATTGTGAAATATATTGTTCACTTTATGCGAAGGCCAAAAATAATTGCGTTTCTCGTAAATAACTACAGTAATATCAATAAAATTGTATAAATACATTTGAAAGTAGTTTCAGAAATAGTGACCCTACGAACAAGTCGAAATTTATTTATGTAACATGGGTTTCCTTTTTAAATGAAGAGGGGAGAATGGGCCCATACAAAGTGAAAATCCAATATTTCTTTGCGAAAGAAAACTTTGTAACTGAGTTGGAGACAACTTTAAGGTTTTTTTCTTCTTTTGTTGTATAAACGAAACAATCTACAACGAACAGAGGAAATTTGAGTATATTATTTGAAAGGATGGCAAAAAGTTATTTTTTATCGGAAATCAAAAAACGGAAACAAATAATGAAACGTATTTTTGTGGTTATTTTATTGTTGTTATTCACACATATTTACAAAAAAGCTATTGTTATTATTCATTTCAAACTAAAAAAAGCTTCTCCACGCTATCTTACAAAAAGATTTGATACTGAAGATTGTTTAATTTAATTTTAATCAACCAAAACTCACACAAAATTACATAACCTTACTATTTTTTTAACATTAGCAATCAAAATTTGATTAAAATAATGTTAAGTTCATTTTTTAATAGTTTTAAAAAAAAATATTCTTTTATTGAAAAAAAAATAGAAGTTGTCATGTAAAAGTTTTGTAGATTACGTAAAAATACCGTAGCTAGGCAAATTCTCTTTAGCAAATATAAAAACATTTTCTTGTTAAATTATAGTTAAGGTCAAATCAAGGCATTACCTCATTTGCAGTGCTTTGCCAATTATTTACTACGTAAAGTTTTTCAATCTGTGAAACTTATACACTTTGAAGTTAATTGTTATAAACAAATAAAAATTTAAGAAATTATCTTTTTGTTTATCATGTATTTGCAATTAGTTTGATAAAGAGTTCACAAAACGGTGTTTGTACTAATCAAAAAAGTTTGTTTAAAATCAGTGGCTTATGAATTAATGATTCATTACTATTACACTAAGAAAAAGATATTTGAAATCGAATTCTTTAAGACGGAACAACACAAATAAAATTGGTATTGACATGTTTTATTAAATAAATATAAAAATAAAATAGTTGCCGCAGTAACTTGGGTAAATAAAATACATGTGATCAATATTGCGGCGAATGAACATTATTCACACAAGAATAATTCTTTTCAACACAAAAAGTTCTCAAAGTATTATTTCGTGTTAAGAGTATAAAAATTGTAATGCTGCATAATATTATCTTGTATATAATATCCCATTTTCGTAAAAGTTTTTTCATACAAGTTTGGGAAAGTTCTTCAGTCTATTAAGCACTTAATACAGGCCATAAATTCTGATCTAATTAAATTACTACAGAGAAGATTAATATGACAAAGGAAAATACTCAATTCAGCAATTGTTTAACTCACGCAAAAATATGTTCTTACTTAAAAAGATAGTTGCAAAATACATATAATTTCATTATGTGTAGTTCGGCTATAAAATACAAAAAAACAATATCTCATATAACATATACTTTAGTAATGTTCAATTTGCCTTATTTTATACTACATTTAAACGCTTACATTCTTAAAAACAAAGTATCTTTTTCTAAATATCACAGTCTTTTAAAAGGAAAATTTATTTCATTATTGCTGTTTTGTTAATCAAAACGTTCACGATATGCTTCGTAGCTATCTATGACCAATTAAAAAATGGACTAAAGCTGCGATGTACATTAAATACATCTTTAGTTACTTAAGATTCATAGAGGATTTATAATCTATGATTGGTACATGTTCAATGCTCTTTTAATAACAGCTTATAGTCTAAGTCTGATTTTTCGACAAATGAGGCACAGTTAACCATGGATTACATAATATATACATTAAAATTTCTTTTTAAAAAGATATAAATAATATAGAAGTAATTCAAATCAAATCAAAATTGTAGCGGTCATGCGTTTCACAATAATAAATGTTTTGCTTTTCACGTTTTGCATTCATAATGTTTTTACTCGTGGCACACCGAAAAATCCTTCCTACCATCCAATCTTATAAGCGGGGCGTAGCAAGTATCAGACACTAGTCCTGTTTTAGACTTATCTTTTCGATTATCACCTTTAAAGAACTTAAAATAGGTTAAGCGACTGAGTAACAAGCAGTTCTCGTAGAAAAAGTATGATGATATTCCTCCATAAAGAGGCAATGTGTGGGTGGACCCGGATGTCTTTTAATCATGTAAAAATTAGATCTCAGAAAATTGTGTTTTGTATTGAAATTTCATCAAGCACCCTCAGTCGAAATCCTTAATTATGTCAACATTGCTAGTATGGCAAAATTTACTGAACTCTACAGTTCTGATAAGGGTTATTTGTATTCAAATTTATTATTAAAATTCTGTCAAGAACTTTCAGTCAAAATCCTTAATTCCTTAAAAATTGTCCAATCTTAGCTTTGCAACACACATCTCTGACGGTTGAAAATATGGTAAATTATGGATATATGGTCACGGGACAGAATCCCAATCCTCTCCAGCTAAGCTCAAAAAATTTATACATACTGGCTTATAATTTTATGTTTTGACTTCACTCTTTCAGTTCTTGTGGATTGTTATAAAATGTGGAATCAAAATGATTATATCTGAATAATATTACTGTGAATATGAATAATAAATTTGTGTGACTGTCTCTATGTGTATAATATTATTATTTATGTAGTTTGTGGTTGCATTTTTGCTCCTGTAAATTAAAACAACTCGATTTCATACTTATTATGAAGTATTTTTTAGGATCTTCTTTTACAATAAATTTAAAAATTAAAGACGAAACATTTCAAAAAAAATCGTATGCCTTACATTAATTAAAATAATTTTATCTGCTTTCAAATACCTAAACCTGAGAAATCATTTCATTTAATGTGCTTATTTTTCATCCATAATTTACCGAAAATATAATCTGTATAAATTCGCTGCAAATATACTAATTTATAAATATAAATATACAATTATGAATTTAATTGTAATTTGTTATATTACCACTGAAAGGGTGGATTTTTAATGGTCACACTGAAAGCTCTTTAACATAATTATAGTCACGACATATACACTATATATGTAGGTACAAATTCGACAATCGTAAGTATTGCAGATGTGTAGTAAATATATCAATTTAAAATACACTCACATTGTAGTTGGAGTTAAATATTTAAAGCACAGGTTTGCGCTCACTGAAGCAATATTTATGTGTATCCTTTTAGTGAGATGTAAGGTTTCGCTTTCTGCTGAGCAACCGGAAAATTGCCATACATTTTTCCAAATGGACGTGGTATCCTAGGAGACTTTTCCTCTAGTGAAATGGGAAATTTATGCAGGGTCACCTTCTACTCAGCTCAATATAATAGAATACTTTGAAGTTAATAGTCGGCTCGATGATTCAAATAAAAATATTCGCCTCACGTTTGCATTAAAAATCGTTTCGCTGCCGCCCATACACTCTTTTCGTTTGCAAAATATTTGAGCTTTTTTCGACGTCACAACGGCGCATCGAAATACGTGAAAATGCACGTAACGGCAAAATGTATATTAGTTTTTCAATATTTGACGCAATCTTTAGAAAGCATTCAGCAGTTATAGCCTCGGAGCTTTTTTGATTCTACAAAGTTTTTTGTGTTGTATCTCACGCAATAACTGTTTATTTCGATATCCTTTTAGTTCCTCATATTGAAACGATTCCCTCGTATTTATTTTATAAATAAATATATCGATTATTTTTAAATTAAATGAATGCATTCGAATGTTAGAATAAAATTAACAGGTAATTCTACTAATAATACCAGTTAAATGCAAATCAAATGTAAAACAATATATTTAAATAAAATTTGAATATTTTGAATTTTGACCTTTTCCACGAGTTTTGTCACTAACGACCCGGGCTTCGCTTTTCGGAATCTTTAAGCATTTTAAGTGCACGGATGTACTTGGTAACTAAATTAATTTAATGCTTTTTCAATCTCTATCTGTGATGTATTTGAACGGTAAACATGTTTTCAATCAGTGTGTATTTTTATAACACTTTACATTGTATTCACAACGTGCTTACAACATGGCTGCATGTCATGGTACTCACAAATTAAATTGTAAACGTAATGTATGCTACCAGTTTTTCTAAGTATTTTGTACCAAAGATCTTCTAATAACGAAATTAATATGAGGAGGCAATGGATCTCGCTTGGACACGTTCTACTGAATTATCGAGAGAGCCTAACTAAATCCAGCTCATCTCTGCTTTCAATCGATGCCAATATCCTGGAAATCTAATGTTGACTATCCATATTATGTATTCAGTATGAAGTATGAGACACTGCAATGAGATGCGATGGAAAATTCGTTAAGGTGCCTCCCGATGGTCATGTACAACGAAACATGATTTATTAGACGTGGAAAACTAGTCTTTGGTATTTCTCGATGAATTTTAATTCGCTGTTAAAAGTTTTATAAAATTATATCATAAGTACATTTGAATTTTATAAAATCTTCAAATATAAATTTAATTTCATAGTATTGAGTAGTAAATTAAAATACTACTAATTTAAAACATTGAAGTCTATGATAATTCAACTAGAATAAATTGTGAGCTTTATAATAAAATAAATGTCGATTGCCAAGGCTTAGCAAAGCTTTCATTTTGGCGGCGGAAACTCTGGATAAGGGAAAAAATGTAATTCTGCAAAGTTCTCCGGGTCGCTACGATTTCGCAAAAAGAGATACAAAAAAAACTCTAGCTTTCTTTGTATGGAGATAAAAGAGACAAAGTGTATAAAATACCAGCAACGGTTTTAGATACAATAGTGAAATGAAGGTCAACTTGGTTATTATTGTTTCATACTTACGTTAAATAAATTAAGCAATTGAAACTGAAACGGCTGAATTGTTTTTTTACTCGAGACTAAGATGCCAACTTGTAAATTATAATTTAATACAAATGGAGGCAGGGTATAGGGCACATATTTCAAAATTTCTACGTATTAAGTTTCATAATGCGAAGGTTTCTGATATTTCTGTATGCCGTGAGTAAATAACGCTTTTGAAACCATCTGCAAATCATTGATTTTCCAGTTATAAATTATAAAAAAGGAATCTTCAAACTCAACTATTCCAATGTAATTGCTATATTGAATTTTAATTACTTGATGAATTCTGAACTTTAAAATTAGAAAGTGGGGCATCGATATCTTATATATAAAACCAAAACGGCGTATGTATGTATGTATGTATGTAATTCCCTTTTGCATTGTTGTTGCAAGTTGCAATATAATAATGTTTATTATTTACGTGAAGGTATTATTTGACATTTCTTTGACAGCAAATTAGATTTTTTCCTTGAATTTGGACATTTTAATGGGCGAGAATGGGGCGAGGCGGGGCTGTCATCAAATTAAATAAAGTTTGTGATTTTATTTTAACTCTATTTTGGATGTTAGATTTTGTGATATAATTATGTCGAATGATATAACATTAAATAATTATTGGTCGCTTAGTCCAAGCGACGCCGGGTAGCAAAATAAGTTATATATATGCAAATAAACATTGCAAAATTGGACTCATTTAAGAAACTAAGGATTTTTATAATGATCAATTTTGACATATATTAAAAAAAAGCACTTAAAGTGACTTATTCCGTTATTCGACTAGCCTATTCGATTAAAAATGTATTTGTTTACATTCATGGAAATTAAATGATTTTTTTTCACGCTGTGTATTAATAGCAAGATAAAGAAAAGTAATCCATTGAACTAATATTAACCTTATGGAATTTGTATACTAATTAATTTTATTAGACAACATGTTAAATTTGACCACTGCCTTAGAGTGTACGACATTAAAGCATGTCCATGAATGTGCTTATCAGAATATAATCTTAAAAAGAATCCGAATTCTCACAGTCTTGCTTAATAAATTTATTAATAAATCTTGATAAATCAGTTAGAAGTTAACCACTGAAATGAATGAATCAATGAATCATTTTTAATTAAAGAAATATTTGTTTTTTTGAACTGATAAACAAATTAAGTATTTCAACTGACGGTGCTTGAAGGAATTTCAATATCAAATTTGTTTTTTTTTTTTTTAGATTAGATTTTTATAGATTGCTGTGTAGTGATTGTCCCAGATTTTATATTGGTAAAACTGCTAGAACCTTAAATATAAGAGTAGCTGAGCATTTAGCCGCTTTTCGCTTAAAAAAAGATACCTCCCACCTTCGCCAACCATTTAATTCTTGAAAACCACACGTTTAATTTTGACTCAGGCATTGATTTGTTACATACTAACAGGGGCGAGTTTAAACTATTTTACCAATAAATCTTAGAGATTAATCGAGCTCAGCTCAACAGTTTGCCAATTTTGAACGAGCAACTTTATTTGCCTAATTCGCCATTGTTGTACCCTTTTAAATAATTGTTATTTTTAAATAATTGTCATTTATTAATAATTGTCATTTATTTATAATTGTCATTTATTTATAATTCAAGCACTTGCTATCATTAAATATCAATTCACTTACTATCATTAAATATTGATTCAAAGGCTTGAAATCAATCAACTCATTAATGATAGGTCGGATAAAACCCTAGATTTATTTTAAATATTCTTATGTTATTATCTAGTCATTAATATTTTCAAAAATCCCCATAATTGTAACAAACCCACTTAATTCATTGAAACTTGTATTCATTCAAATTTCGATAATTTACATTTTAATAACCTTTTAACTTAGTGATCTACTTATATTTTTGTATATAAACGATACAATCTGTTTACTACGCGTCAGTTCAAGTACATTCGTGCACTTGGAATGCCTGAAGATGCCGAAAGGCGAAACCCGGGTCGTTAGCGACAAAACTCATGGAAAAGTACAAAATTAAAAAAATTCTAATTTGATAAACAAATAATAATGAAGATCAAGTTTTTGAAACAATTAATCTGACCCTCTTAATCATATTGCAAACATAATAATTATCGATTAACTAAAGTATATAATTTCGTAAGTTTCAATTATACTTTAATTAATCATTTAGCTTTCTAAATAGTTCTTTTTGAGCATACATATTGACGAATATTATAAATTATAGTTAGTCCTCGCTAATTGGTCAAGATGTTTTGATTATTCAGTCTCAACCGATGTCAATGTATACTCCTGTCAATTCTAGTTTAACTTTAATATGAAATCTCAAGTTATTGTTGCTCAAGTATAACTGCCGAGCATTCACTAATAATTCAAAATTTAAACGACAAACTGAAAATACTTGGCTGTGTGCACCAGCGCAAAACAACTTCCTGTCACGAAGAAGTTGTACTGCAAGCCGGAAGTTTGCGCGCGCATTCATATCTGCATATTCACTTTCTTTAGTGGCTTGTTATTTCACATTATTTTTACTTATAATAAAAAGATGATGTTCTATTTGACTCTTTAAATGTGTAATCCTTACAAGGGATAATATTATTTCAACTTATCAACATGTTTATTTTTAGCCTTATGAAATTCTGACACTCAAATCACTTTATGGATTTGAAAAGTTTTTTTCGTTGATATCGTGCTTCTGTCAAAACTAAAAATATTAAGTTTCAAATGAGTAACATCGTAAAACATGTTTTTTTGTCCCTATGAGTGACTCATGACAGCTCGATAATATTGAATCATACAAATTTCAGTTTTAAATAATCATAAAAAGAAAATATTATACAAAGCAAAGACTAAAATAAATTATTGCGTTGTGTTGAAATTGAAAAACTTTCATGCAAAAAAATAAACGAGCCAGCACAGAAACCACACATTTGACATTCAGAATTTGCTTTGCATTTTTTTCATAAAAACTATTACTTACTGAAATATAAATATCAATGTGCTATTTGAATTTTAACTATCAATATATTCTATTTTTACCGGCTCTCAAAAATAGATAATTATATGGATTACATTGAAATACATTCTGTCCAAATGCTTCACCAGTAATCAACATTCTACAAATATTAAAAAAAAATATGTAGCGTAACTACAAAAATAAAAATGGTAAATCTCTTCTTAGTTTGCAATATATTAACCAAAATTCATTTAAAAGTAGGTTGGAGAAGAATGTTGTATCTAACAAAATAGCAATTTTGAGTTTTTGATGAAATAATGTTTAAAATATAAAAAATGGTAAGAAAAAAATATTTGTGTTCGTGGCAGCGTTTTAAAGTGATTTGTTTGTGGAAGAACGCTGCCTATGTCTTTCGTGTTATTTTTTTCAATGAAATCAAATTTAATTGTCCCTTTTCACCACTTAACATTTGATGCTCATAAGAATTATAATATGTTCATTGTATTTAAAATATAAAATGTAAAATAATAAAGCAAGAATATCAAAACTAGAATAATTTTTCATACAACATTTTTCCGGGCAAAAGGGCTGAATTGTTATTTTACTCACTTATTGTCAAATGATAGAAAGTTAAATATTATCATCTCTTCACTTGTCAACAAAAATAACCACTTAGTGCTTATTACGGAACATTTGTACAATGGCATGCAGAATACAATCAGCTGTATTATTGCAAAATATATTGTCAAATTTAAAATATGTACAGTATTCAAATATAAATTATCTCTTAATGAATACATGTTTCATTATGCGCATTGTTATCGAATCAAATATGTCTTATTACTGACATAATATTGCGTCGTTTAATTCTTTTGTCAAATGTGAATATTACGTCCCATTGTAAAACGCTGACAATGTAAGTCTAACAGGGCATGATAAGTTAATGCTTAAAGATATTTAAAGTCATCTTTTTTTTAAATGGCTTATACAAAACATTATCGAATTTTTAAACGGCCTCTTAAGGGGGAGGGGAGAGAGCAAACGCTGAAATTGCTTTAACTGCTGACTCGCTTATCAAAGAACAAATTGGAATTGGAAAAAAAGAGTCATTTTTTCTTTCCCTAATGGCCGCGGTTACCGCTTCACTTTAAGTCAGGGAAATAATTAAATGGCGAGGTCTTTTTTAGTTCCTTTCCTTCTATTAAATTCTTCGCACATTTTGTGGTAACTTTGTAGGTACTTACTTACTAATCATTCTCCATTTTTCACGTAGCTTCCTGAAAATTATTTTTTATCTTTCGATTGGTGTCGAAATTCTTTAGAAAAAACGTTACATAGTGTGAGAGAAACACAATAAATTGTACATATGACGATAATTAATGCCAAGAAAATATAAATGTAAAATTATTACGAAATACATATTTATTCCAAAATAAATATTCTTCTTAAAAAAATTTTATCATGACAGAAAAACTCTATTCATCAATAAAAGTATTATTTACTTTATCTACCATAATTATTATAAAAATATAACGTATTTTGTGTAACAACCATCTACAATATTAAATAGTTCTTTTGGATCTAACTACAATCCAATTTTTACTCTGAATTTCACAATATTTAAATAATACGTTTGATTTATAAATATAATTGGCAGATAAATTTATTAGAGTTCTGTCGCCATCGATTCTTAATGATTAAGAATGATGACGATTGAATTATTTGGATCTTTAAAAATATTTTTACAAAAATACATAATCACAAAAATGAAGAGTGTGTCCCGAACCAAACTAAACTTAAAATATACATACGAATATACATAAACATCATGGTATCATTTTTAAACTATTTAATAAGAAGAAGTTTACAGACGAAAATTTTAAATTACTACAGTAAACACATTTATTTTTAATATTGGCCATCGCTTGTATTTTTTCAGTCTTGATAAATATATTTATAGCAAATAAATAACCACACATTTGATAAATAGAAACAATTAATAAATATAAATTATTTGATACAAAAACTAGTGTTGTCATATTCAATTGACACCTTACTTATAAAGTATAATACTATCTACGCAACACTACTCAAAAGTTAATCACGGAATATCAGCTCATCCAGCTTTAAATACGTTATTACTCATAACAAATAAGCAGGGAGCATTTGCCACTGGCACTCGATTGGCGACTACTGACATGCTGACACGAAATATATCATGTTTGTAGCCTGAAGCTATATTACAGAGCACGTGTACTAAAAATATATAATGTGACATTGTTGAAGTCGTCATAGCAACGGAAACATTGTTTTAACGGCATGGCAACCAAATATAAAAATTATACAATTAAATCGTTATCTATAACTAGTCTTGTTGCATAAAATTATTAACGAGAGTTGTCCATACACAAGATAGTAAGTTAAAAATGGTAACTATCTCAAATAATTATCATCAAAAAGTTGATTTATTTTTATATGACCGAAAATAATGTAGTCATCTGTGATTCATATACGTGAGTTATAAATCGGTGTTCAAACATTTTTTTTTGTATGTTTTAATTATAATGTAAGTAAATATACAGTCATTTAAAAACGACGACTGATACTACCAATGACAATGCAGCTTCATTGTTAAAGAATAATTGTTTTACTAATCCACGTTTCGTCACGTCAAAAATCTTAGTCATATGTAAATATTTTATTTAAATATGATTTTTTTTTAAATTTGGAATACGGCTACAATATGATAGATGTACACGAAGTGTAGCAAGGTAAGAAATTTCCTGGTGAATGTGAAAATGACAAAATCTCTCAGATGCTTCGTGAAATTCATTAAAATTTCTTGCTTATTAAAAATGTCACCTTGTATTAAATTTCTATTATTCACAAAGCCATTATCTCACTTATATTAAATTAACAATCAACTACCGACTATGTTTAATTATAATTTAATCATCATCAAAATAATCAAATTGTACTAAAGCGTTAAAATCCAGTTAAAATTTTAATGAGTTGACTATTTTTTTTACCATGTCCGCTCATATCTTGAAGCATATGAACTACTTACGGAGCTTACCTGAACATATTTTTATTCTAAGAGAACTGCTTGTTACTCGCTCAAAATCCCTTTTTCAATTATGGAAGGGATGCCACTTAAAGGACTAACATTATTCACTATAAATTTCGCTTTTGGGATCAGAAAGGTGGGAAGGGATTTTAAAACAAAACACCCACTGCTTTTGAGCAGAATCGGTATATAAACAATACAAACTGTTTAATCTAAGCGGTCCGACAACAACGTTGACCACGCAACACGGACTGCACTTGAATGCCTGAAGATGAAGTAGCTTTTTAAAACATACAATGGTCGAGTTTAAGATAACAAGCATGGGAACATTTGAAGCAAGGATATAAAAATATCATACATTTTAACGATTCTTCATTTCACCTTCTTTCCAGCGATGACTTCAATTTTCAAAAATAGTAATGATTAAAGAGTGTGTTTGAAAGAGCTGATATCTAGTGAATCTATTTATACTAGAGTGGCTGGATGCCATCCAATTTTTACAACATACAACCTAATGAAAATACCGATTCGTTAGTTTACTTATGTGTTGAAGTTGCATGAAGTTTGTTGCTTACTAGATGAATGTAACAAAAATATATTTTTGGATGGTTTTTGACATAAATATATACAAACAATGCATGGACAATTCTCTGTGCACTGCTTGTATTAATCGTATATTATTATCATTTTGGATTATACTAAAAAATACCATATCGACACCTACATAACTTTGAAAAAGAAAACTAATCTTAACACTTTTTTGAGATATGAGCGTTTGAAGTTTCGATTGATTAAAATTCACTTGTAACAATGACCAAGTGAAAATGTTTCAAATTACTTATTTAAAGCATATTTTTTCACAACTCTTACTGAGAAATAATGATCTTAAAGATCTAATGATGGAAATAATGATGTCAATCTTAGAACTTTGTGAAATAAATTTGGTAAAAAAGTGTGCAGATGCAGTGCAACTCTGGAATTCTGCTAACTTTGTTATTCTCCCCATAGATAATTCTGAAATTCATATATATGATAGATGCAGTAAATACAAACTTTTCCGACCAAAAGGTCATTTAAGGCTAAAATGTCAATTAGAACCTTTCGATTATGACAGAAATATCGTAAAATGTTAAGTTGATCTGCGTTGTATTTTTGATTAAAAAAAGCTGTAAACTTTCTTATAAATCTTCCAAAAAATAATAAAGCAAGTTCATTTTTATATTATTTTTGTTGTTTACTCTAGATCTAAATGGTTGAAAAAGTTTTCCGGTTGAATTTATTTCGCTGGTACCGTAGCTTTAATTCAGAAACGAAACTATTGAATCTTCGCGACAAATTTTTAGGACTCACTTTGCAAAGTCCTTCGAGTGAAGAAAAATACTGAGAATAAAAGCAAGACATTCTTGTTACGATGTCAATTTATCATTTATACAGTCTCACGTTTTTCCTTTTCGAGAATCAAAAACGTTCTTTGCTTTATACTGCTTCAGATTAATGTCAGCAAAGAGCCAATTACGATTGGGCAACAAATTTTGCTTCATTAACGACTGCCATCTTGTCAGATGTCAGTTAGTATTAGCGATTAGAGTCAAATTAAAAGAGCCTGTCCATTGGACGTTGATCTTACTTAATGAGTAAAAATGAATTTGTTCTTTGCTATAAACATTAATAAGGTTTATTAGCTATTAGGAACAAATAATCTGAACTCATCACTTTGTTGTCACAAATACACTAACTTACTGAATAAAACGTTTTAATTTTTATATTTTTAATTTTCAGGTAGACAAAAGAAGAATTCAAAGAATTCAAGCCCTAGTAAATATTGACACTCTATAAAAGATTAAATAAACGCGCCATTTAATAATTAAATAATTTACACTAAGTACGTGGCGGAGTGTCAACGTTGTTGGCTTACGTGCCGAACCGCCCGGGTTCGATTCCCAGTACGAGCGGATTTTTTCAGTCGATAAATCTGTTCAATGGCATGGGCGCTTGTGTTGTTGAAAATCCCTTCGCACCTTTCCTATCCCAGAGAGCGACGCATAACAAGAGACATTAGCTAACCACTAGTCCTGGCAGAGTCTTGTATCCTGTCCATCCCCTACTCTCTTCGAAAAAGAGAGGTTGAGCAACTGAGTAACAAGTAGTTCTCGTGGAAAAATATATGTTGAGATAAACTCCGTGAGGATTCCATATGCACCAAGTTGAGAGCGGACATGGTTAAAAATAAAATTGGCCATACAGAAAAGTTTCAAGGCAGCAGATTTTAAAATTGTTCCTACATTACTTGAGACAAACGCAGCGTGAATTTTTATATCACGAACAAATTAGAAATCAGAAATGACTTTAATTCAAAATAATTAAAAATTATTTTAAATATTGCTGCTTAAAAATTATAATTTTGTTTTTAAAATGGTTTGATATATATAGGGTTCTGAAGTATTTAAATATAACGAATTTTAATATAAGAAGATGGGATTAAGACAAAGACTTTTTAAGAAAACTCGGGTACTATCTTCGATTATTTATGTGAAAAACCGATCAACATGTAATGTTGCAATATGTCGCAATAAATAAATATCATGCGATATTTATCAAATTATTGTGCAATACTATTGAAACTTTTTTTTAAATAATTTGATCTAAGTTTATGTCACTATCAACTGGAGAGGCATGCAGTCCATAGCAACTCTGCAAACGAAGGACTCGAGTGCCAATTAATAGTGATTTCAAAACTACCGCAAATGAATTTAATGTAAAGGCCATAAACATGTGAACTCTGGTCCAGTGGTTTGTTGTATAAATATAGAAAAGGTGATACCAGAAGTAAACTCTTATTATTTTAGAATTCTCAAAATTATTTCACATATTACATTAAAACATTATCTTTTATATCTTTAGCCAATACTTCGGCTTTGCCTTCCGCGTAAAAACGAAATTATTTCTGGTGCAGGTTTTTAATATTTTGGTAGATATTAAGTTTTTGGCCTATCTCTACGCGGTTATTTGGCAATTTATTGCTTTCTACAGATTTTTCTTGAATCTTTTTTCAGCTTTTTTAGCTATTAAAACTGCTGTTAGTATATAATAGAGATTGAATAACAGTTAATGCACGCAATTCAATCTACCCGTCCAAAAAGAGATTGAGGAGAGGTTGAGGAGGAAAAGAGGTGATACGGGCCATGGCTGTTTCAATTTCGAACAAAAATGTTCAGCTATGCGTAAAATACAAAAAGAATGAAATTGAATGAATATGCGTTAAAGTTAACAAAATAAATTTAAATTAAGTGAACAAGAATAAGCAAACAATTAAAATATAAATAACTGTGAAATTTGATCCTAAGAGAGAACTTAACCTTATCTAACGTTACCTAAATATCAACCACTGTTTTTCTTTACTGTAGATTAAACAGTGAAGTGATTGCGTACTTTGATAATTTTTTGTTCCATGCTTTTGTTTATAGAGCATACACACTCCTAAAGGTTTTTTCAATTTATTTAAAAAAATAATAGCTTAAATTTCCAATAACTTTAAAATGCATGTGTGAAAAGAATATAAAGCCTTAATGTATTTCCGCAAAAGAAGTCAATAAACAAACTCCATGAAGTTTTGTAAGAAAAAAGATTTCATATAGTAAGAAAGAAAAGCAGGGAATGACCCGCAGTTATTTTACCATGTTAATTCATAAAGAATCATTTAGTGTTCCAATTTCAAAAAATATGTGAGCAAAATGTATGGTTTTATTTTAGTGGAGCAATAAATACTTACGCACTTCTGGTTGCAGGTTTCCATACAGTACCACCCCCCTTAGATGGCACCAGTGGGGATCGTGCAATTAACAATCAACAATTAGCTTTTGCATAAGATTTGCATAACTTATTGTTTAGGGTTCCCAACAACAATACTGACATAGCTAGCCCCTGGCCCCTGGATCTCATCCGTTTCCCTCAGGACACAATGAGAATTCCGGCTCTGCTTCTATTCTCTACCGGAAACCAATCGTCACTCCATTTTACCGTAAGCGCTTTAATACAGCAAACTAAAAATGGTTTATTAATCAAATGATTATTTTTGAAATGTTGATTCAAATATAAACGTTTATCTTATTAATTCTGATACCATATAAATGTTGATGTAAACAAAATGCATCAATAAACCGGAGTATATTTTTTTTCATTATCGCGCAATCCTTTTATGATGCCTTAACTGTTTTTATGTGAAAAAAATATGATAACAGCATTACTCGTAATACGAAAGATATAGATTATAATAAATAGCAAAAGAAAATAAATGTGAAATTTACCGTTAAAAATCAATATTAAACACAACATACTGTAAATATAAAAAACAGGTCAAAGCAAACATTTATTTGTATTGCTAATAAAATACATCATAATTACAAACAATCACTAGCCGTAAATGGCAGTTGATTAATAAATAAAGTGTATTCAAATTTATAATACATTTCTATCGATTGTAAATTATTGAGAATTTTATAAGCTGAATCTGATTCATGATGACGTTTCTTATTATTGTTATCGCTTAGCAATGCTATCTTTCTTAAGAAAAACTTTTGTTTCATATTGCAAAAATGTCATTTATATCTGTGATATACTTAAGCCTGAACTACGAACACCGCAAACTATTTTTTGGTCAATCTCGACTTCATATTTTGTAACCTTCTTTTCATTGCACCAAGAAGTTTTCACAGTTTCAGCGAGTTGTTAATCAGGTTTCATATATTTTCACGAAACATTATGTCGACAATCTGACGTAATCGTAGAGAAAACTTCTTCGGTAGTTTTCGTGTAATATTCCAACATAGTTTCCCGGGTTCTTTTTATGAGGTCACCAAGATCATCCATAGTGAGTCCTTTCGTAGCTATGGGATCCAAGCAAGTTATGATCACTTTTCCTTTGCCAAAGAAATGCTTTTTTCTGTTTATAAAGTAATATGAAGAATACACAACGGGCATAACTGGGACCTGTGAACTTATAGCAATTTTAAATGCTCCTGGTTTGAAACTCAAAAACCCTCCATTTTCATTGCGAGTCCCTTCCGGAAAGAACCATGCTGCTGTGTTTTCATTTACTACACGATTAGAAATATCCTCTAATTGTTTTGAACATTTCTTTCGATTTTTTGTATCAATAAAAGTAGCCCCGCAAAGATACATTGCAAGACCGAATGGCCATACATAAAATAACGCTTTCCGACCCACCATTGTGCACCTTTTTAGTATTGGAAATATTTCTAACACACCCAATACGTCCAAAGTATATTGATGATTACAAACAACAACACATCCTGTATTCTGAAGTAAAGCATGCTTTCTTCTCACTTCCCATTGAATACCTAAAAAATCTCTGATATACTTACGAAAATATGAAACGTATATAAAATTTTCTACATTTCTATATCGAAAAATAGCTATTGGTATACAGATAAGCGATACAAAAGATGTATATAAAATATACAATATAAACATTGAGTGAAAATGTATGAAATTAACATGTTTTATGACAGTATATATAAGAAAAACTATTATGAATAAAAACAGTGTTAAAAAAATTGCATCGTAAAACAATAACATTATTTATTGAAGTTTAAACTTGTATCACTATTATAAACACTGCACTTTATTAAGACTTTATAAATAAACACTCATAACAACTCGATAATTATTTTAGAAAAAAAAATAATTATCGAGACTATTGAGAGATAAACACTATTATTTTGTAAGAATTCAATCTCGTATGAAAAAACACTCACATGGCTCACGTCGAGAGCTATTCTGACAATCGACGATACATCGGCACAGTTGACAAAATAACGGCGTCATATTTCCATGACCGTTGTAGTGATATTAAGCTATTTAAATACTTTTTGTCATTTAACGACAAACAGCAGGAGTTACCAAACCGCATCGCATCTTACGGGGTTTTCTGTGGCAATCATGAAATATTTCAATAGTTAGTGCAAAAATTAATAAAGCTATCATTTTTCCTATTTTATATAATACTAGTATTGCTACCCGGCGTCGCTCGGGCTAAGCGACCAATAATTATTTAATGTTATATCATTCGACATAATTATATCACAAAATCTAACATCCAAAATAGAATTAAAATAAAATCACAAACTTTATTTAATTTGATGACAGCCCTGCCCCATTCTCGCCCATTAAAATGTCCAAATTCAAGGAAAAAATCTAATTTGCTGTCAAAGAAATGTCAAATAATACCTTCACGTAAATAATAAACATTATTATTAATAATAAAAGCCGGGAAAAGTTCAGTAGAAGACTAATTTATTACATTTTGACTAAATGTTTTCGCCAATAAAAATTCAAACATATTTTCTTTCATATTCGTTTTTATGGCAACTTAATGATCAACAATGCAAAAAGGAATTACAGACATACATACATACGCCGTTTTGGTTTTATATATAAGATTAATATGTTGGCAATCATTTGAATGAATTTATTATTTATTAAGAGTTTGCTTAAAAGACAACAAGGAACAATTCAAAACTCGAAGTATATTTACTAAAAACAACAAGCCATTAAGATTTATCAAAGGTGGCCAGAAGTATATATTTTTCTATTATAAAAATAATAAAAATAAAGTTGTCGTGGAGTGTTGTCCATAATGACCTAGGTTTCGCCTTTCAGCATCTTCAAGCATTTCAATTGCCTGAGTGAGCTTTAGCTGACTCGTAGTAAATAGTTTATATCGCTTATATATTGCTTAAATAATTTTATGGGTAACTACTAATAAAGATTCACTAATTAATACAGATTTCGTCATCAATTATATACATTATTACTTTAATTAATCAGACGTGTAAATATTTGAATATTTTGACGACCCCTGATATGGCATAATATACGTGTACGTAGGAAATCGTACGACTGTAATAGTATATTTGATTGGATTATTTTTTATAATTACATATACGTGACATATAAAAATCATACAAAAACGGCATCAGTAACATAGAGGAGCACACTAATTATTAGCGAGGTAGCGACAAAAAATATTCGGCAAAGAAATCTTTTTGCTGTTTTTAATAATTGTTCATTGAATTAATTAGTAATAAAATTGAACGATTTTTTAAGCAACATTCTTTTATTGCGTAACCTGGCAACCAGTTTCTAGCTTTATATTTAAGTATGAAGTTTTTTCATAGATATTATATAATATTGACACCGCCTTATGTGGTAGGTCATCAGAACTCTCTCGAACGATCTATTGTTCACCTCAGTCAATGAGTCAGTCGATATCAGGAAATAAATTCATTCTTTTAATAATCTATATTGCAATCTATAGCGATACAATGTAGAGTTATTTCAATTTCTCTTATCGCTTGACGCCCGACAATGCATGTGCTTCATAAAAATTTCGTAAGGCGATAACGGCGGGCGCACGTGTTAACGATTTTTGAAACGGCCATTGTTTTTTCTTTCTAAAGTAACCGTTTGTTTTCATACAGCAGTGAAAGATTGGACTGCATTGAGAATGCACGCGCCTAATCCTCTCCCTAAGAATTAAATTCGCGTAAAAATTCCTGATATCTTCTTCGCCTATCGTAATATTTGTGTGTTGTATAACGTCTGTGTAAACTATAAACAATTAAATAATGGATGCTTACCGCAACCATATAACGCTTTGAGATCGTCTTTTCTTTATAAGAGTGCCATGTTTCTCCTACTCCGTCCCCCAAATCCCTCTTCCTGAGTGTCGGATAGGAGGCTCCTTCTCGATTTACGAGGGAGCCGGAATAAAGGTATTCTCAATATATATAATTATATAGTACCTAGTACCTTTAAATATGATCGAGCAAGGTACAAAATAAATATCATCGGTCACTCAGACCATGAAATAATACATTTAATCTTGGAATAGTAGATACGTTTTTCACAAACCCGCGTTAATGTAAACCACGTAAAAAGAAAATAAATATAGTTTTCTTTGTATAAAAAATGCACACATCAAGGAATTGAATTCATATTCAATTTGAAGATGAGAAAAATCCGCTTGTTCAGATTACGTTAAAAAATATACATATATGATATTAATATGAGCCTAATATAAAATTATATTACGTTCATTGTTAATTCACATAAAGGGTTTAAAAAAACGTATTTTTGGCTGTGTTACAGTTAATCGCGTAAATCGAACAATAGGTAAAATGTATATGTATTATATCTAAGTAGTGGTGATGTTTATCTGATCAGAAAAAGAACAACGAAACAACATTATTTTAGGCTTAAAAACAGTTTTTTTCCAAAAAGTTATAGATTTATTCTACAGAAGATGTCAAAGTTGCTATCTTATAATATGCTTAGTAAAAAATTCACGATTTTTTGAGTCAACGTGGTCAATCACTGTTAACGATTAAGTTTTACTCTTTTTAACAATGTACATATTGACACCGCCTTATGTGGTAGGTCATCAGAACTCTCTCGAACGATCTATTGTTCACCTCAGTCGATGAGTCAGTCGATATCAGAAAATAAATCCATTTTTATATTAATCTATATTGCAATCTATAGCGGTGCAATGTATGAGTTATTTCAATTTCTCTTATCTCTTGACGCCCGACAATGCATGTGCTTCATAAAAAGTTCATAAGGCGATAAATCATTCCTTATCAGCGGGCGCATGTGTTAACGATTTTTGAAACGGCCATTGTTGTTTCTTTCTAAAGTAACCGTTTGTTTTCATACAGCAGTGAGAGATTGGACTGCATTGAGAATGCACGCGCCTAATCCTCTCCATCGGAATTAAATTCGCGTCAAATTCCTGATATCTTCTTCGCTATCGTAATATTTGTGTGTTGTATAACGTCTGTGTAAATCCTTAACGATTAAATAATACATAACGCTTTGAGATCGTCTTTTCTTTATAAGAGTGCCATGTTTCTCCTACTCCGTCCCCAAAATCCCTCTTTCTGAGTGTCGGATAGGAGGCTCCTTCTCGATTACGAGGGAGCCGGAATAAAGGTAGTCTCAATTGGCCCGTACAACGTGGAGCACTTGGCCTTAACGTCTAGTGCGTCAATTCTTAATTGTTGCCGACGACTAGGGCTAACGATGTTTGACAACATCGGAACTCACTCCCGCCCACTTCATGCTCTGAGGTCTCAAAGTGTCTAGGTTCGTATAACCTAGTGGCGCCCAGTGAATAGTAATAATTTTGTGTTTTATAAATAATTACGTAAATAATTTCGAGTGTTCCGAAAAAAAATAATATCTGTGCATCGTGCGGATAACGCGAAAGATCGCGAGTGCTCCGCGGGGCATCATTAATTACGAGTTAATAGTTGTCAATTAATAATATTTGTGTTTTGTTGAGACATGAGTATGTCGCAGAATTAATAAAATAATGTCTTTTTTTTTTTTAATAATGCGAATTCTCGCACGTGCTTCACGGATAAGCGATTGTAATAATAGCAGTATTTTGTGTGTTTACTTAAAACGTGTAATAATTAATAATAAATTTGTTTGTGTTGTTCGTAAACAACGTTGTCAAGGGTGCCGCCCACCAAACGCGCAGCTAAAATAAATTGATGCGATATCTACCGAATGCCAAGGGTAGTCAGCCACGTAGGTGACGAGGAGTGTACCAGGATGAGAGCACAATAGCATGGGGTTAAGCCATGCAGGACGATACAGCAACCTGGATGACTCACGAAGACGACTGGGGAGACGGCGTTCTCCACCATACCGGTATGGCCGGAAGACAGTTGTCATCCGTGCCTACCGAGATGACCCAAGAGTGGGCATAATGGAGCCAAGGACCGAGGGGACCAGCAGCCGCCTTCGAACCTGGAGTAGTGACGGCGAGACGTAGTGAACTACGTCCATCAGTGCCGGGCCTACTTCACCCTAGATCGCGTGAGCGTGCGTGGCGACCAGAGGTGCCGTGGCACCAGCATTTGGAATCCAGTCGTCCAGTCAGGGTCGTATCTCCTGCATGAGACCTAGCTTGCCACCACAGACCTTCACCGAAACCTCGCCAGCCAAAGGCGACACTCGCGTATTAGCTTTGTATCGCGACTTATTGCAGACCTCCGTGACATGATTGAAACAGCAAAGAAACCGACGCGACGAAAATCGACACTCGATATCGCCGCGTTCATGACGTTGTGTTATCGCGCAAGATAAGGTGACGCCTGCGCCGACCGAAACTAACGCACCTATTGTTCTTTTTAACGACGCCGCTGTGTCGCTTATATGCTTTGTTTTATTCATGTGATTTTTTAAATGTGTGTTTTTATTTACGAAAATACTTTAATATGTTTTCAAATCTAACTTCTTTTGATTCTTAGTCAGGATTTGGAAATTTGATCATTAATGTATGTTTTCCTTTGATTTATATCTTGGTTTACGATTTTTTTTGCTTTGATTTATGTTTTTACTTGTGATTTAGGCATTTAACTTGAGTAATGTTATACTCAAACTTTGCTTTGAAATTGGATGTATCCTTTCAACTTGATGTACCACGGTCCTTCAGACAGTAGTTGTGACTTGTATAAAAAAAAAAAAAATTTTTTTTTTGGTATATTTTTATAATTTTTTTTTGCTTGCGAAACCATTGATTGAGGAAGACGTCCGAGATAGTTGCTGATTATCAGAAGTAGGGGGATTTGACACCGCCTTATGTGGTAGGTCATCAGAACTCTCTCGAACGATCTATTGTTCACCTCAGTCGATGAGTCAGTCGATATCAGAAAATAAATCCATTTTTATATTAATCTATATTGCAATCTATAGCGGTGCAATGTATGAGTTATTTCAATTTCTCTTATCTCTTGACGCCCGACAATGCATGTGCTTCATAAAAAGTTCATAAGGCGATAAATCATTCCTTATCAGCGGGCGCATGTGTTAACGATTTTTGAAACGGCCATTGTTGTTTCTTTCTAAAGTAACCGTTTGTTTTCATACAGCAGTGAGAGATTGGACTGCATTGAGAATGCACGCGCCTAATCCTCTCCATCGGAATTAAATTCGCGTCAAATTCCTGATATCTTCTTCGCTATCGTAATATTTGTGTGTTGTATAACGTCTGTGTAAATCCTTAACGATTAAATAATACATAACGCTTTGAGATCGTCTTTTCTTTATAAGAGTGCCATGTTTCTCCTACTCCGTCCCCAAAATCCCTCTTTCTGAGTGTCGGATAGGAGGCTCCTTCTCGATTACGAGGGAGCCGGAATAAAGGTAGTCTCAATATGTACTGAAAATGGTATTTTTTATATCAAAATACCAATAAAGATGGAGTTTGGATGGAACTATGTTTTGTTACATTTTTTTTTGTCGACACATTTAAATAATTTTATTAAGTGGGTAATTTTATGTCTTTTTAGAATACGACATTAATATTATATTTATAATTTTATATACTATTATTCATTTATCAACACAATCTAAAGATATTTTATGTAAGTTTTTTGATTTCGCTCATGTGAGAAGCATATGCTTTGACACCAGACATCATGTCTTATTATAGAACTAAGTTGTTTTTTAATAAATATCATTTTTAACTTCGAATATATGTTTTTTTTTTATATTATACATATTTGATTGATTGATAATGCTATAGCATATTGAAATGATATATTAGATAAACCATGTATGTTTATCACAATTAAAGTGTAAACTATCACGACTTGGTAGAAAATCATTATTTAAATAAATTAAACACATCATATGGTACTACTCCCACATACGTATATGTATTATGATACAAAATAAGATCGGTTTCACCCATCGCAAGCATTGTCAACCAATGCTCGCATTGTAAACAGATAAAATTCACAATGAAGAAGTTTAATTATATTCTGTATATTTCATCAGTTGGTAATGCTCGTGATTAGAAAAACTGGTCCTGTTCTTTACTCGAATAATATATCATGAAGAAGTACTATATAATGTGTTGTTTATATATTGCTATATTATATCTTGACAATGATGGAAAGTGTCAATGGTAACATTGGATTCTATAATTTTAAATTAAGTTAATGTTTTTTGGTTACTCGTGGCTTCTTAAACAGTTACATTTTATTATTTTATCCTGTAAAATCAAATACATTCGTTTTTCAATTCAATTGTCCTATCTCTGTTTTTGACGTGGAGCATAGATATTATATTATATCCTTGTAATAGAGCTCCTACAAATTCCCTGAAGGATCTAGCAAATCCACAATAGGAGTAGCTATTCGACTCGTATTTAAAAAAAATGCTAGCAAATAAACTAATAGGTACTATAACAAATAAATACTACAAACTTGTGAAACCATAATAAATAAAATATTTATATATTCATTATTATTAATCGAATTTTAAATGTGTCGTTCGTTTACAGTTTTATTTTTCTTTCGAATATGATTTTTAATGTGAATAAGGAATTACTAACCTTCAAATTTGTCAGCTGATAAAAATATATTCAAATTCCTTTCAGACATTTTCGTGCTTCTGTCAGTCTGAGTATCTCGAGCTTTAAATTTCTGACAGACAATAGTAATCCTAGCTTATATTAGGTAATCAGAATTAATTGTAGGGATAATGGTACGTGAATGTAAGATAGGAATAGTAGCCATAAAGCTTTCTCTTGTACTAAGAAAAGGTGTGTGTGTATGTTAACTATATATATAATTTGTATCTTTATATATGTTCAATATATTGCTTCTTATAATTAATCTAGATCCCTTGTTAATACGCTATTATTTATACTGCTAAGTTCACTACAAGTTCGAAATAATTAAACTGTTGACTTTGTTACGTTATACACAATTTTACTGCATCTTTTAGACATGATAAAATAAAAAATAAATTTCATAGTCACTGATTGATTTCAGAATATTTAAAATTTTTGACCAATGTTACAACGTACAACAAGGTCAACAAAGGAAGCGTTCTTCAAATAGTTAGGAATGGTTTTGAAGCCTTTAGTTAGAAACAGTAGAAGCGCAAAGCTGTTAAAATATTTAATGACCAATTTGTTCTTAAAATACTTTGACCGGTTAGAGAAAATCAAGTCAATCGTAACCTTGCGAAGATTTCAAATGCAGAGACCGGCTGTTAGTCTAGGACAGTGGTTCTCACGTGCGGCTACCAGAAGATTTTGCTGCGGCCACCAACTGATTCAGAGAAAATATTAATATTTAAAAAAACATAAATGAATCTTTCTTTTTGAAATTATAAAACTGGAATCATCGGAATTAAATTAAATTTGGCTTGAATGAATTCACAAAGAATTAATCAGCCAAAATATTGTATTCATTTTTATAAAAGAACACAATAAATTGTGACATTTACGTAAGTACACTTTTTAATGTAGGGGTATTATTTTAAGCAAATAAAACACCTTTTTACTACCTCCACATATTTGCTCTCATAACCAGTCCTGATATTTATAAAATTATTTGTGTAAAAACCAAAACCAAAAATGTATTTATTTTAAGTACCTAATTGATATCAATGATAAATTAATTTTGATGCACAGTCAGTGATTTTTTTTAGTAAGCACAACGATAAAAATACGTTTACTAAAAAAATATACATACTGACGTAATAACATATTAATGAAGTTATGACATGCTATTTGGACATTTCAAGAATCATTAATAGTTACATAATGAGATAAAAAATATTAAATTCCTACTTTGTTCATAACAATTTTATTATAAAATTAGTCGCTTAGTTCCACGCCGGATATTGCGGAACATTATATTGCTAATTACATCCATACTGGTAGCTGTTGCTTTTCGAACCGCAGTTGGAGATCACTGTCAGATGACTGGAGGCTATTGACACGGAAAAATACGAAGGAATCATTTTATTTATATCATAATGTGATATTATACATATTATGTTGTCATATTCCAGTGCACACGTCCTCAAGTTAATTGTTAACTAAATATGTGTTGTCAAAACAACGCAAATTACATTAAGTTCACATTGCTGTTTTTTGAAGACATGGTCTGAATTTATATTACATTGGGTTGAAATCAAAAAAAATGGTTATAATTTAAATGGAATTTGTCATGTTTTATAATATTTGGTCAGATTTGTTTTGATACATGCTCGAATTTTTTTGGTGATAATCTTACCTAAGCTTACTCTCAAGAAATTGTTCAGACCGTTAGTATTTTTATTATGACCGAAAGGCTATTTAAATTCTGACCGAAAATTGTTTTTAATTCAGACCATTTGTCCCTACAATAAAATACTATCTTAAATAGCAAATATTGTCATTTATATTTAAAAGTATCCATTATTCAATAAAAAAAATATATCCATAAAATAAATGATTTTCAATTCCTGTTTTGCAAGTTCATATTTGTTAAAGCCAGCTATCATTGGTTTCCACGAATTATGTACTGCTATTAATATTATATAAGTTATAAATCTTGAAAATATTCAATGACCAAACATGTAAATTTTATTATTATTTTTAATAAATAAAAAAACGGACGCGATTAATCATTAGAAAATTAAATAAAAGCTTTATTTTACAATAAAAAAATAAAAATAGCGGAGATATTCTCCGAAAGGATCGTCGAGGCTTCCATTTTGTAAAGGAGTATGACGTCTTTGTCAGGTGTATATTAATATTTATTGGAAATATATGTATTGAAATTTTATTGAAAAAAATAAATATTGCTTTATATTCTCTAATAACAAAGTTTTTTTCTTCAAAAATCCCAGAAAACGAGATACGAACGTTTCGTTGGTTTTTTTGCTTTCATATTATATTTTATTCATACAATATTGGAAAATATTAATGGCAAAATTGACGAAGTTTTTTTCGAACGAAGTTGTGGCAGTATTTGAAATGCAAATCATTTGCTGAATAAAATACAAAAAAAACGTCCCTACTTTATATGGACGTATCGAATTCACCGATTCGTCGTTATTAAAACGAGTGTTTTTCTACAAAATTTTGAACTAATTGCCAAACAAAACAAAAAAATCCTTTGTACGCTTCATGATGTAAATCTGAAATATTATCTCGTAATTTCAAACCGTTGTGTATTTGGAATAGTTTATACCCAATAAATTTTGAAATTTAGTACAATTAAAAAATATGTGATTTCAATTGAAAAGTTTACTTTCTTTTCAATTTTTATGGCACGAAATTTAGTGTGTATATTTTATTCCTTTCATTATCTGTGCTTATAAAAATGAATACTTCTCTTTTTTCTATCAATTTATTTTTGCAATACAATATTATTACTTCTTTATAAAAAAAAAGACGAGTAGTCTTGTTAAACAATACACAACAGTTATTTTTCACAAGATATATTCTAATTGAGCCACTTAAAACCATTTTCAGTAATGATAATAATGATTTTGCAAGACGCATGCAAGGAGTACTTTCTTTCATTATCATACGTTTTTCAGTCTACATTTAACTTATAGAATTGAATTATGGGTTTGTGGGAATGTGAGAATCGCAGCTGTTTATGTCTCCAGGTTCAACTCCATAAACCGATTGAAAAATCTCTACATTAAAGTTTTTAAGCTGAATGGATTTCTTACCAACAGCCACCCAAGCGAATTACTTAAACGAATGTCTTGTAGGTAAAATTGGCATAAGGATTCGTGCACAATCAATTCGATGTCTTTTTTCTTGAATTGATCTTGAGTAATATTAAAAATTCTAATCATATCTCATATGTTTAAAAAATGAAATGAAATGTCGAATATTTTCTTCAAGTATGACTTCAAACATATTTATTAATGCATCTATTACTTGAATGAAAATCTTATTAATTCTGTGTAATCAAAACAAAGATACAATCTTATATTAAATGTAGTGATAAATTTTCAACATAACAAGGAAATGTGTGAAAATAAATTAATCACAATTTTCCTCACGGAGATAATAAGTTCAAGCTTGTTGAAACTATTGTATATTTGAGCAACACAATATATTATGATTGTCAATCCCTGGGCCGTAGTTTGCACGAGTCGTGTTTTGATAGTTACAAATCAAGGCGCATTCATTAGTTAGCGTCGACCGCACAGTTGTTGAGCCGCGGGACGATGGTGCTTCAGCGTACTAGACCACTGTTTCCAAACATCAGTGTCGTATCATCAGATGAATGTTTTATATTTATAACTGTTTTGCTGCTCGTTTTACAAGAAACGTTTCAACTAAAAGATAGCATCAACATTGTATGTGAAATTAATGAAACGTTTGTGGATTTCACATAATATTTATTAAATTCCATTAAATTCACAAAAACTCTAAATTATACTTTCGATGGAGTCGGCTGTAATTTTGTAAGTTTACAATACAAATAAAAAGAACCATTAGTTACTCCACATTAACTCGAGGAGAATAACATCAAATCAGCAAAATTTGAAATGGTCGAGCAAATGAAATATGTACTCATTTCAATAAATAAGATCAGATGAGCGTTTTTTTTAAATGTTGGAAAGCCGCATTTATTTATCTGTTTAGAAATAAGACAGCTTTTAAGAAACATTAATTTGATATGTGTATTCAAAATCGACAAACGGCTGTACTTCTTTACTCAAATAATCCACTTTTAAACAAGATTGATAATTTATTTAACATGTCTTACTCTACTTAGATTTCGAATAACAAACAATTAGAGAATGATTCTTAGAATTATTTCGTCAACATATTTTGAATGAGCTTGTGCAATCAACTTGAATTTATGTCAAAATATCAAGTCTATTTTTTATGTATAATGATACCTACACTTAAAACAATAGCTTTTAATTGGTCTCGGGAGATCACTGGTTATAGCCCCTGTGCCAACAAGAGAACATAAATATTCAATTATCAAATAATGACATAACTTTTCTGTATATAAACTGTTGAAGAAAACAATAAAATACAGTTTAGGTGTTTACAAATTTATGATGTACGCCATTTAGTGATCGCTGTATCCAACGTATAGTGTTGTGGCAGATATGGAAGTGCAAAACTCAGGGAATGGAAGTACGCGGCGTAGAGGTGTAGACCTGTAAAACCAGGAGATGTAGAGTTCTGCGGAAATTGGGATGCAACGGTCTACAAGAAGCCGGAGTGAAAATTGTGGTACTTGACTTGAAATTCGTAGCAAATTATTTCACTCTGCATTTAAATTGTACCTACAAACGGCCATTGAAATTATTTATGCAATTGAACCAACCCATATTTCCACTGCCCAATGGGGGTGTTTTTCCTCCTCAGAATATTGCGCAAATAATTTATTCGAGAGAAGTATTTAATACGGGCATATTTCAGTATTTAGCTGCTGTGCTCACATGTTCGATTCTCAGTATAGACAGCTTCACAAAGTATTTTTTTTAAATCGATTTATAGAGTTGTTTTTCATGTCTAGGTTCTCGTTATTCTGTCCCACCCATTCAATTTAAAAAAAAGACTTACTGGTTATATCCTTTTCACATCATTCCATTACTACACATTCCGAAATAAGTTTGAATGACTTTATATCAAGCAGTTCTTGTAGAACAACTGTTGTTGACATAAGTTTCATTGGTAGCCCATATGCTCCACGTCCGGAGTGGAGATGGCCAAAAAACCAAAAAACTTTATTTATCAGCTACTAGCTTTATGCGGTGAACTATGTTTATTGTTAAGTATGTCTTTGATTTGATGTACAGGCAAAAAACTGTCATTAAATCTATAATGGATATTTAATTGTATATTATCTTGCTATTATTTACTATTATTTTATTGCTTTTTAAGCAGGAGCTAATTGTTATATTCCTGTTTTTTCATGATCTGGACTGGTTTCGCTTGAGGTATTATTTTCATCAAGAATTTATAGAAAACGCAATATAATGCTTGAGTTCTAAAAACGTTTTCAATTAAGATTAGAGTGACTACTTTGTTTCATGTGTACTGTTTTTAAGATCAAAAGAAAATGGTTTGAAATATCACATGAAAGTATAATAAATTTAATATTTTTTTTATGCTTATGGTACACTGCGATGAAATGAATAATTTTTAATCAAACTGCATATTACAAACGCGTTTTATATTTGTTTAGTTTTACTGTAAAGGAGGTTTAATGATTTACAGATGAGTGGAAAATCTTATTTCTCTGAAATAGTTTGTGAGGCGGTAGATTCAAATACGTATCAAAACTTGTGTATTTTGCTATTCGATGATATTTGATACTTAATCTATTAATTTACATGCGTACATAAATAAAAATACGATAGTAACATTTTTATTTATTTATTGGATAAGGTCGCTCAAATGTATAAGTTGATAGTTAGAATAAAGAAGTAAAAGGTTATCATAATAATATAATGCCATTCCACCGAGTATTGAAAGTGAACACCTTACACCTTACAGTGACAATATATGACGTTAATAGTAAAAAAATATAAATTAAGCACTATTTAAATGTTGCTCATTTGTTATAGCAGATTAAGATTAATATCAGGAGTTTCTAACAATAAGAGTTGAAACAGCTTTTTCACTGTTTATCACAAGTAAATATTTTTATTTTCATTAGACACAGAAAATAATTAAGTTTATATAAGTGACAGCTTAATACACGCATTTTGTTGAATATTGCGAATGCCAGAGCCATTCTAAGCACCTTTAGGCAAACACGGTGACGGACTGAGTACCATAAATTAGCGCGTCCACCACACGACAATCCTCCACCTGTAAAGTCTAACTCTCTATGACTGAGCTACAGCCTACAGCAACACAATAAATTAAATTATTAAAATAACTAAATACACAATGTTTTTCAAATCAGCTCTATGATACAATATGTACTGTCAATCATTTTTTCACACAAAGCTTGATTATCATATTTACCAAAATTTTTTTTTTAATCGTTTTTTTCTGCTGCATTTCCTCGTCAAACACTGAAATACTGTTGAACACAGGATCAATGGCTTTCATTTAATTCTATTTTTTGCCGGTCGGCAAATTTAGTTTTCCTTTGCCTAGTTATAACTCGATAAATTAAACGATATTTCTGCGAACTTTTTGGCCTTTTTCAAGCACTTCATCTAAAACATTTTGAGATGAGACTGGCTTTGGGTAAATATTGTATTATTTATTATCAAGAGTTTTTTTATTGGACAAGTTGATGCATCTAAAACACGCAATTCAAACTCCAATAGTAAGCTGGTGAAGGTAAGAAACACGGAATATTAAAATATAACATATTTTATAAAAAGTCTCCAAGCCAACTTACTAAAACGGCTGAACGTATTTAATAATTATCAAAATCGCAATCTTTGGGTAGTGTACTTTCATGTGATGGTTTAATTAATCTTATATATAAAACCGAAACGGCGTATGTATGTCTGTGGGTCTGTAATTCCCTTTTGCATTGTTGGTCATTAAGTTGCCATAAAAACGAATATGAAATAAAATATGTTCGAATTTTTATCGGCGAAGACATTTAGTCAAAATGTACTAAATTAGTCTTCTACTGAACTTTTCCCGGCTTTTATTAATATAATAATGTTTATTATTTACGTGAAGGTATTATTTGACATTTCTTTGACAGCAAATTAGATTTTTTCCTTGAATTTGGACATTTTAATGGGCGAGAATGGGGAGAATCAAATAGGGAGAAAAAATTAAATAAAGTTTGTGATTTTATTTTAACTCTATTTTGGATGTTAGATTTTGTGATATAATTATGTCGAATGATATAACATTAAATAATTATTGGTCGCTTAGTCCGAGCGACGCCGGGTAGCAATACTAGTAATATTATAAGAATTGTAATATTACACTGTTCAAAAAAAAAATGCTTACTTTTGAAATTCTAATCTAAATTTTCCCTTTAAAAAATAAGCTTTCTTACGAAATGAAATCCAAAGAAGATACATTTTGTATTACGCCATTGTTGATCATTCCCGATAATTATTTTTTTCCCACGTGATTTTCTTATAATCAATAGGCGTGTATTAAATTGATTTATACAGCAGTGATTTTATTATTTTTTCAGTTGTTTAAGTTTTTAGATTTTAATTTTCGTTGAATCGCATGATAATTAGGGTAAATTTCATTGATTTTTTTATTATGAAAGATGATATGACGAAATAATAAAAATATTGAATTAAAATGGTTTTAATATATTCATAATTCTATAGAAAGTACTTTTTGCTATTTTAATCGATTGATTAGAATGTATAAGGAATGCATTAACATTTAAATATAATGTAGTTATCATAATTTAATAACACGTCTTTGAGACAGCAAATCCATCGTATTATTCGACAATACTATTAAGAAAATTTTAAATAGTTTAATAGTTTTTTGAAAGTAGTTCGCCTGTGTCAAACTGGACTATAATATATGTAAAGGAGAGAGTTGAGTCGGACACAGGCCACGTCTAATGAATGGATGCTCGGCACACCCAGCCAGAGGTCTCCACCCAACAACTGACCCATTGTCTTATGTCTCTATGTCAAATCATCCCTCTCGGATCAACTAATTCATTCGTTACATATGCATTCCGATGATATATGAGGCTCCAGTGAAGTTTCATACGATATAAATAGTATACCTGGTGGAGGATTTTTGTACTATATATCAAATATTTGGTACATGGATTTGAACTTTTAAATATCTTGAAAAAGGAAGTTTTTAGCAGTTTCGATGGTTATTCTATACTCAATCATATCTTGCAACACAATTCTCAATTCACAAATTCTCTTCACATTTCACCAGCTAGTATATTGTTAGTCAAGTAAGTGTTTCAATCTATCTAGGTCAGTAATGCACAATCTTTTTAGGATAAGGGCCAGATAATCAATTCTCAGACAGTTAGAGGGCCGCATGGGTAAAACTGATTAAATTATCGATATTTTTAGTGTAAATAAAAATTGTATTGCTTCATATTGTTCTCCCATCGTTCGGAAAACATTCTGAAGAAAAAAGGTGATTGATATTAGTCACTGTGGGTCACATGAAATGTCGTTGAGGGTCGCAGGTTGTGCATCGCTGATATAGGTTGATCAGCCCGCCTCGTGAGCTTTACCCGCGCTGTGCTCATGACTTAGCCAACGCAGAATCCCTACTCTGAATGATGAATTTTAAAACGACACGTGATTCTTATACCGTATTTTTTTTAAGCGCTTTATCTTCTTCTTTAAAAATTTCCAAGTATAAGAGACATTCAGTGCCAAAAAACAGTTCATCCAAAAACGTTAAACTTTTACGCGATAGTTTTGCTGTATTATTTGTAAAAATCATCAACGTAAATAATCGAATTAGTCCAAATCAGTTTAAATCTGCTAAACTGTCTTTATTGAAATATATTTTTTTAACTTGTGCATCTTAATAATGAAATGCCTGTTGAAAAAAAACGACTGTTGAAAATTTTATAGCATAAACTATAAAACACAGATTTTGACCGATACCTCATTATCAACACGACTTTCATCTCACTAGCGCGGCAGATATGATAGAAAAGATAGCATCTAGTTGCCTGCATAATTAACGAGGGAACTTTTCAATAAGGCTTCAGTCGTTAGCAAATATGAGGAACACAGGTAGTTTGAGTGAATCAGCCTAGGCGATTGAGGGTGGGGGCGACTCACCTTTGCGAATCGCGGCCCGGCGGATGCGGACAGTAATTTTATTCACCCCGGGAGATCGCCACCCTATGAAAACCATCTCGAAGCGGTTATTAAAGGTTGCCACGACTCGGTGCATATGAAAAATATGATCGTAAAGGCCAAAATGCTATTGAAAAATAGTTAATTTCAAATTTGTTTTCATTTTTGTGATGAAATATTATACTTAATTGGTGTTTACTTTGTTCTCATTTGATGTTGAACAATTTTACACCATATGAATTTTAAGTTTGATTATTCTACGTATTGTGTTACTATTTGCGACGCGTGTTTCGCCTCTTTCAGAGGAAATTCTGGACTTCCTATCGCAAAGGTTGGTTAAGTAATGTTTTTTTATTGAATTATTCAAAATTTGGAGTAAGCAGAAAAGTATTCATACTAATTACATTATATCAGCTGATAAAACAAACACCACTTAGGGAATTTAGTTATATCTTACATAACAAAGTATACAATATCAAATAATACTCATATTATATTAAAAACAAATAATATTAGATACTAAGCTTGATTTCTACTCATTAAGACAAGCATAAAAAAAATGTTGGTTCCACTGACGTTAAGCTGTTATTATAACATGCAAATAGTCAATGGCTTTGAACTATTTTGAATAATTATCTTTTTAGTAACATTTTTTTATATCCGGTGAGTGATTGATAATCATTTCAATTTTATCATTTATTGGGAAGACATTTTCCTAATTTTACATTTTTAAATAAATAAATTGCATTGTACTATGACAGTATCAGTTTGATTAAGCAATGATATATTTATGATTAATTATTTCACTGTGGGTAAGCCAGTTATACATTTTAAATACTTGAATAAATACATGGTTTTGAAATACTATGTTCACTTAGAAAAAACATCTTAACTGTAAAACAACTATCCATCATTGCTAAGTTTCTTAATACTGTTATAGGTAAGTATTTATTATGAATTGTGAGCTGATTCAATTTATAATTCATTGCATTACCTACAATATTAATGGTAATACATTGAATTCATTAAAAAGCACCATGAAGCAGTAAATTAATCAAAAGACTGCAAGAGCGGCGCATTCACCTTTGTACCTTACAGCAGAGACCGGAAATAAATAAGCAAGTATAATTCCCGGCCGCTGGCGGCGCTACGGCCGTCGATTTGAATTTGGAGCGACGTCGTGCCGCTTCCGGTGTTTTAATGACAAGCCACCTCCACGTGGATGACGCCAATTTGCATTGGAGTAAAGGTAGAGAAACCAGGTGACGCGAGAGCTTCTGCAGTCGGTCAATTAGCATGACAACAGTTCATTGATAATGTAGATGGACATATTCTAAATTGAATGAGGGATTTTTTTAATATACATATATACAATTTTAGAGATTTAGACATCACAGAATACTGTTGTTATTTTATTTGTGCCATTCTTCTAGCAGAGAGTTTGACTGATATTTTGTAATAGATTTTTCAATATCTTGGTTGCAGGGCCAAGAGATAGAATCTCAGATTGAAAACTTTCAACTAGTGATTTGTCAATCAATTCATGGATTTAATATTAATTTACCTTCACACCCACTGTGTCCGATCATGACAATAGGTTACGAGGGAGTTAGTTGATTTATATTCTTTTCCTAGCCTCATCGTTCTTTATTTACCTTCTTTCTTTAGTTAAGCAAAAAATTACAACCATTTCTCAATATACCACTTCTCTACAGTTGTTTCGTTGGAAGACCAGTGTGGTATAATAATATTAATACACTGTGGTTGTCCGTTTCACTTGTTTGAAAATAGTTTTATTAATGATCGAAAAATTACCAATGTTAGTATTTTATCTTAAGTAATATTTGAAAAGTATTAAATAAATAATAAATAATGACACATTACTGTATTTTGAATATTTTTAATGGATTCATCGGTGATTTTGCAGAAATTACTTTATCATTTAAAATTTTTTTTTTTATTTAAACCGTTTACCTTTATTTATTCATTATAAAGCAAAAAAAATGTATTGTTGTAGTCATTATGTAAATTTAAAAATCATGATCGAATAAGCTTAATAAAAAAATAAGATAATTTCTAGAGTATTGAAAATGGAAAAAAGATTGCCATAAAACGTTTTATAGAAGATTTTTAATATTGTTTTCAAATTTAATTTTTTTCAATATCGTATCAATTTTTTAAATAAATATGCCATTTTTTTACCGATTTATTTATTTATTTAATATTATTATTTTTATTATAATGCCTTTCCACCAAGTATTGACAGTAAACACCTTAAAAGTGAAATATGCCAATGTTTGCTTAAGGAAAATCCAACTTATGAATCTAGCTAACTAGCGTTAAGATAGTTTTATATATTTCCATTTCTAATTAACAATGATCGGAAAAATTAGTAAGCAAAGCGGATAAAGTTAAGCCTTTTTCTTTTTTGTATTTTTTTCTGAAAAACTGTGGCTTTCTATGCAACGGTTCTTATAGAATAAATTGTATCGTCTAAATATGTACCTCTACCTGGTACTAAATTTAAGAATACCCAACACATCAAGGATGTTTTACTCCACAAAATTTAGTATACTATTCTGTATATCGAAATACATGCTTCTTTTTTATAACTTTTACTTTCAAAATATGTTTATTTAATTTAAGTTCATATATCAAAAAGCATCCCGTGTAATGTTGCTCAACTTATCATGAAACTGGAATTCTTCATCAAAAATGTGGAAAGTTCTAATTGTCTTTAGAAGTGATTTCTATGGCTCGTGTCATGAATTATGTGCCGTATACTATTTTTATGGCATGTATTTAATGGGTCATTAACTAATTCAAGTTTCGATCAGTTAAATAAATAAATGGTCAGTTAAAAATCAAAATGATCAGTTAATATTATAAACGGTCAGTTGTCATTGTATCAGTGTGAATGTGGTCAGTTATTAAATAAAACTGTCAGTATTTAATTTAAATGGTCAGTAATTTAAAAAAAGTTTTATTTTGACAATTTGTGAATTTTATCAAATATGGTCGTAAGAGGCAAATTTATGACATTATGAAATTATTTCTTAAGTTCAGGTATTTGAAAGCAGATATTGTTATATTATAAGTGTAAACTGACCATTTATTATTTTAACTGACCATTTATTATTTTTAACTGACCGTTTTAAATATTTATTACTGACCATTTTAAGTATTTATAACTGACCATTTATCGAATTAGAAACTGACCAAATAATTAGTAGTCTATTTTTATTGCTTAACGTTTTACCTTGTCTTGTTATTTTTTATGTGGCTTTTCTATTCGAAATTCAAATCAAATGTTGCCAACTTTATATAAACTTAAATATGGCTATCGGACGCTAATTATTCTTCTAACAACAAATCTTTACAACGTAGGATTGATACAAAATGTAATGATTCAGAACACGATTCTTAAGATCGGAGTAACTATCCGGCAACATGTTTCAGCCAACTGAATATGTATGTGCACAGTGTGACAAACAATTGAATCCGAAATCAACAGATGATTCATAATTCATTAGTGTACATTCATTTGAACTGTTCTATTTTCAAATAAATCACTTTCATACAAAACAAATGTTACAAGTTTCCAATATGCATTGACATGTGGCTTGAAATCAATTTAAACAATAATAATGTGCTATTTAATACATTATTCTCAATAGAATAACATACATTTTAGTCAATCACAGTGCGATATTAAATAATGGCATGCAAAAATTTGAAGGAAGAACAATATATGTAAAATAATCAAATTTTCAATTATATACACACTAAAAATAGTAATAATTTCATCACTTTTATCCATGCGGCCCATGAAAAATATGAAAATTGATAAGCCAGCTCCTCTGCCAAAAAGGTTTTGCATCACTGATTTAATACTTTTTTTTGGTAACGTAATGCAGGCCATTTGTATGCGCAGATTAGAGAATAGAGATTAAAAAAATATGAGGACTAGGACAGGACTAGTGATTACCTAATCGCCTTGCTACGCGCTACTTTTTGGAATCGGAAGGATGGGAAGGGGTTCTTGACAACACCCATGCCTTCGAACAGAATCGCTTTATCGACTGATAAAATCTGCTCGTATCGGAAATCGAACCCGGCTGGTCCATCACGGAGGCCAATTAAATTGACCACTGGACCACGGACCAGGCTGAAGTAACACTCCCACATGTGTGTAAATGTTACAATAAAACTTTTTTTTAAGTTTCACTTTTTATAATTAAGTAGAATAAATTAGATGTAACACACAATCGATCAATTTTGTTTTTTATACATCCTATATTAGCTTCTTGCTAAATCTTTTTCCAAATGCAGCAGTGGCTATAATTATGTAGAAAGTCCCAAACATATTTTGGTATCGTGCAGTCATACATCTGACCAATATTTTAATTGTATTATTTACAAGTTAGTTAGCCGCTAATAGCATGCTTGCTTTTCAAAATATCATGTAATGCGTGCAATGAAAGGTTACCATGGCATTAATAGCCGTATCGTGTATTTTATACGTGATAGAAGATGGAGATAAAACCAGACATCATAAATGAAAAAATGTTTTTAAATTATTATTATTAGAAATTTAATGCTTGCTTATAATAAAATGAACAAATTAACTCCAGTTAGATTTTGATTATAATATTACATAATAGTACTTCAATTTAGTAATACGACACCTAATTTTGAAAAGGTTCTAACAGCTCTTCACACGGTTTTAAGATATCAGCGATTGAAGTTTCGGTTGATTGCATTTCACTTGTAACAAATGAGCAAGTAAGAATGTATCAAAATACTCATTTTAAGCATATTTGTTCACAACTCTTGCTCATAAATAATGATCTTAAAAATTTTATCATGGAAATAATAATGACAGTCTTAGAACTTTGTGTGCAGATGCAGTGCAACTCTGGAATTATGCTAACTCCGTTATTCAACCAAAGATAATTCTGAAATTCATATATGTATTTATATGATAGAATGTGGTAAATACAAGCTTTTCCGACCAATATGCCATTTTAGGGAAAAATAACTATTAGAACTATTTCAAAGTAAGGTATCGAATATACAAAAAATCAATCATTTTCATTCAAGAAAATAATATGGCATCACAAAAGAAAAATAGCCTCAAACAACACACCAAGCAAATTTCCTATCACGATCACACAATAAAAAAAAACACGTCGAAGGTTACGTGATTTCATTCCATTGTCATCTCGTTGACGAACATCATCGAAATAAATAATAAAAAACATATGGTCCTTTTGATCGAAAAAGATTAAATCCTGCTCCAAATAAAAGAGCAATTTATAGGGCGTTCATTTACTTGTATACATCGCTCCATTTAAATTGGTACCTTGCGTGATGTTGTGTAATAGATTTTTCCTCTTGGAGCATTTTCCAATTTATTTATGATTGAAAATTTGTCTTGCAACCTCGCCACAGTCGGGCGTGCCGCGGCTGCTAACGCGGAAAGCTCTATGACGTACATTAATAAAACATTTTTTCCATGAATGAGCCAAATGTGCTTGCATGCGACATATTTATTAATTTAAAAAAATATATATTTTCCCATCGCAGGCCCACGGGGAATGCCGGAATTGATTTGCGGAGGTGATAAGCCGACGCGAAATATGTAAATTTTAAGCCGAAATCAGTTAGCTTGGGAAAAATAGCAGCAAATTTAATAATTATTTATTGCGTTTTCGTCAAAATAAATTAAGATTTTATATTCAGGTCACTTAAGGAAACGTTTCATTTAAAATAAGTTATTAACGTGAAAGCACAATGCCCAACTAAATAAGTTGTTATAGTGATTATATTTACAGCAATGGGTTGGTAAACCTATAAAAATATACGTAGGTATAGAAATTTGGAGCTCAATTAATAATTATAGGTTTATGTAACCAAGTTTGATTTTTTAAAATTGAAGTAAAGAGCTATAATTCACATGCAATATTTATAAGTTAACGTTTACTTTACATCAGCAGTCGCCAACCTTTCAGATTTCACGGACTATTAACTCACCATATCAATCCTTTAGTCCACTAACACTCTTTTTTGATGTGTCACACAATACATATTTGCGTTAAAAAAGTGATGCACAGACCCGTAAACTTCGGCCCGCAATGACATTTCATACGGCCCAATATGACAAAAATCAAACATCTTTTTTTAAAAATTTACAATTTTATATATGTAGAATAAAAATATCGATAATTTCACTTTTACAAATGCGGCCTCCAAACTATCTGAGAATTGATTAACTGGCATTTCTCCCAAAAAGGTTTTGCATTACTGCCAATCACTGTCAAGAGTATGCTAATCGATGCACCTTCAAACATTAGTGCGAGGAGATAAATGTAAATACACAGAAATATTATTGGAAAAAATCTTACTTATATCCTTAATCATAATATACAACTACTTAGGAAACAAAATAAAAATTATATTAAAGTATGACACGTACCAGTTCCATTATTTTTAAATACGTATGAATTGTAATTTTTTTAATGGTGCTTTCAGGTTGAAATTCATATGTAAAACAATGGTCATAAAAGTGACCATTTTTCTATACTGAAATGAGTAATACATCTTTAAAATATGTGAATCAATAATTGTGACACATTTTGCTGCTGCATGTTTGAGATAAGTTTTAATAATAGGTTCTAACGACGTTACTGCGGCGAATTCGCGGATCATTAAAACTTTCTTACGGACTACTGGTTGGTGACCGCTTCATAGATATTCTTTAGGGAATGCATAGCGCTACTTTAATGCTCGTTAGAAAATGATTTTATAAAACTGTTGAGAACTTTTATCATATTAATGGTTGCATATTACATGGGTGCATAAGTGTTTGAATTAAAAGTTGGTAAGAAGTATTCCGGACATTTCAAACTAAAATATCAAACAGGTATATAATCGCCGGGTCCGTGGTGCAATGGTCAACGTATCGACGATTTTCGTTACCGGGTTTTTTTTCCGAGTTCAATTCCCGGTACGTGCAGATTTTTTCAGTCAATAAACTATTATGTTCGAAGGCAATGGGTGTTTGTGTTGCTAAAAACCGATTTTCACTCTTTCGATCACAAAAAAGCGAGAACGATTAGCTTACCACTAGTCCTGTCCAACTCGTTTTTCCTTTCAATTCCTATTCTCGTCAAAAAAGATAAGTTGAGCAAATGAATAACAAGCAGTTCTCGTATAAAAAACATTTGATACCCATCCGTCATCCAATAATTTGCTTTCATATTTAAATGGCACACTTAAAATTTTATACGATGAAATAGTTTTATGGAATTTTAAGAGTTTACTACAAATGGTTACAAATTTACAAAAACTTTTATTACATTACCTATAGTAAGAATCAATTTGCCATTATTTCCACCTAAACAAGGTACATTTTCAAACTCTTTTTGTCATTAAAAATATAAATTTTGATTTACAGTTTTTATTTCGATTGCTAACTATGAAACTAATTTTTTTTTATGTGATTCGTAATCTGCTTCATCTTCCATTTAAGTGAATTAATGATCAAAGTGTAAAATATTCAGTGAATATTTTATTTTCTTATTTATCGCAAAGGAAGCATACAAAACATCGTTTTTTAGTATTCGATTTGGCAGAAACCTTTAATTGCCTGCGTTGTGTGTATGCTATTGATATTGGGCTGAAAATTATAGCGGTTATGTGATGTCTGTCTAAAATCAAATTATTATAACCAAGTGAACAACTGTCATCCACAATAATTGTATGATATTCACTTACTCCGATAAATCAATTTATTTGATTGCCCTTCTTACCTATTCTATGCTGAGTTTACTCAATACGTAGCTATCCAATATGATAAGTGGACTGATTTCTGTTGAAAGATCGAGAAATGGGGCGATTTGTGTATTTTCTTCATAAATTATGTACGACACTTGCTCGGCGATTTATAAAATTGCATGCAGGTCTGTGTATTCACCTGCAATTTTCTGACTCAAATCACTGTAATTGATTACCAAGTAATTGTATACACCGAACTAGGTACGTCATGTTCCGGAAAAACGATTTTACAATATAATTAGTATTTAAACAAACTATTGATACGTAAAGACAAAAGATAAATTGTCAACAGAAATTAAGGCCAACAAAGATTATAATATTTTAAATGAAAGCAAAAATCAATATGTACGTTTGCCGTCAATGCTCAAATTAGCTCAATATTGAATGAATATAGATAGATATTTGATGGTAAATTAAATATGAAAATACCATATTTAAGTAAATAGAGTTTAAGGGAATCTTCAATGGCACTTATTTAGTATTTAAAAACACTAAAAGTCTAATCATTCAATCATATGACATGATCGATTTTATAAAGATTTACTGACGCACCATTAATTTTGAAAATCCCTCAACAAAAACCGTATTCCGCACTATTTTCCAAAAATACAGATGTTAACTATTTGCTCCCATGAACTGTGTCCATTTGATTACATAAGCAAAATGATCGATTGATTTTCTAAATATAAGATAGGTAACGCATTTTTTATATCATATTGTTTCCCATGAAAATCACCTTATAATCGGTCCATGAAATACTCAATTATCAACGATATTTTATCTGTTCATATAATGGTTATTGCAGTAATGTTTGAAAATGAGTAACCAAATTCTATCTATTGTCTTCGATCCAACCAAACATCCTATTGTTGCACACCGCTCGTACACGTCAAACGTCGACCATATTAAATTGGAACATTTAACCGGCCATTACGTTCATGACGCTTCTTCTCATCGTTAACTTTTTTATTGTTTTTTATAACACTCTATTTTATTATTCAAGTCTTATTTTTTATTTTATATAGTGTCATATAAAATAATATTTCGCCAATTCTTCAGCTGCCATGGCTGTATTAAATCAGGGATGGGTATAATATAGAGATACCAAAGGCTATACTGCCATTCCAAGCAAGAAGGCAGTAAGTGACTCCGACAAACTTTTGAGAAAAATTACGTTTTGTGTTTTTTGAAATTTTAATATTAAGAATTAATACAAAGCGGTTGAAAACGCTGTAAACAAGCAATAAGAACTTGCAACTGAAGTTGAGTTGCTGCTTTATTAATAAATTGTTTAGCTTTTAACAGGTGTCAATTTGTTAAAAAAGGATTTTTCGAGTTTTTTTGTTATTTTACTGCTATAAAAGTAAGCACCATATATAGCTTCCAAAAATATTTAGCAAATGGCATTTATAAATCAATTCCAAAAAATTTGCGAGTTACTGCCTATTTTCTTGGAACGGCAGTATAGCAATAAGCCCCGTAAAATGGTCGAGGTCCTTCGGTCTAAATAAATAAATATATGAAAATCTCTTTTCAAGATTGCTTCTTAGTAAAACTGCAACCATTTTCCAAGACGAAAAGAAAATTTTCACCAATTAATAATTATATTTTTACTCCCGCTGGCTAAAATTTATTTAAGATCGTTTGATCTAAAATGACATAAATTCAAGATTTGAGTAAATTTTCCTTTAAGGTCTTAGCACTTCAATTTTACCCTGGTTGGCTTCACATGGATATACATGTCGTCGTACAAGGGAAAGTGATTTGAGTTATTTGACCATTATTAGTCAGTTACGTAAATGACGAGAAATTGATTAAAAATAAGTGTTTTCTTGCAAATTTTAATGCTTTAAAGTTGGTCACTTTCTTCAGTATTGTGACGGTATTTAAAAATATCTCCAACGTCACTTCAATTTAAAAAAAAAAAAAATGAATAGTTTTTTCATATAAATATCTCTTCATTCATTCAATAAAATAATAATAGACATCGTCGGAACGAAACCTACACATTGTAAGAGTACTGATCGTGTATTGTTAAACATTATTGCTTTGATTTTGTTTCGACAAAAACAACGGTGTCAGAAACATAAAAAGGTATCCCAGCCCAACAGTAAATGTATGAAACACTAAGTATAGGGTCAAACTTTGTCAGCTGTAAAGCTTTTTAATGGTTCATTGGAAATCGTTTATTTGTGCTTAAAGGCTTTCAATTTGTTAGGCAAGTCGTACCATTTACAGACATTCAAACGAAGTTATTTTTAATATTGAAACATTGTTTTCAATAGTAAATTTAAGTCACAGAATAAATAAAAAGAGTGTGTTATGTCGGTTAGTATTCTTTTTAAACAATATCCATCTTTGATGCTTAGTTTAAAATAAAGCTTCAGCATTAAAAATTATTTAAGAAACAAAGACTTATATTTTTGTCACTTAACCCATATAAAAGTGATTGATAATATCCAAATATTTAAATATATATCTTTTAATTGTATTTTCAGCAAAAAATTACCGATGCGCCTTACAATTATAAAATTTAAAACCACGTCAGAATTTATAACACACGGGAAAAAATCATCTCGGTTAGGATCTCAAATACTTTATTTCATATGGATGTTACCAGAACATAAACCTGGAGCCATTTGATCGCTAACGTAAAGCTTTTGCTGCAAGACTAGATGCGGCAGTATTGATAATGACATCAGAAGGGACATGATAAGTTTCGTTTTCTTCGATTCATGATAGGTGAGCTAATAAATATAAAATGGTCAATAGTAAAAAAAAACAACTGATACAACTTGTTTCGACGATGTCACTAAACTGAAATAACTCTCAGCTCCATGACATAATCATTTTCATCAGTTTAGTGCCAATTAAATCAGTCTATAATAATCATATATTTAAATTTAGTTTGGCTAAAAAGCACGGCATTGGCATTAGATCACAATAAAATGAATATAATATTCGATTCCATTCCATTAGAGTATCCAATGTCTTGAATTATTACCATAATTAATTAGTTTGTATTAAAAAAAAAAGACCCACGTTGGAAATTTTTTCTCTTTGATTTGTCATCACTTAATCTTTGCGATCATTCAGTTATCAAGAATTTCAATGCTTTATTTCATGTAAACTAATGCTTTTAAAAATTGATCGATTGACTGGTGATGATTAAATTAATCCATCTTAGTTACCGATCCTAAATTATTCGAACACAAATAATAAAACCATTATTATAATGCCATTCCACCAAGATTGACAGTAAACACCTTAAAAATTACTTACTTATTCGATTCACTTCTACGATACCAAAAATAATTATTAACAACAAAAATGGCCTGGTAATATTCTAAGTCTGAGAAATATTTTAAAAATTTCCTCAAGAGAAAAATGTATTGTACGTCATACAGTTGGCGTTATTTTACCTGTGTCATCAATTATCATAACAAAAATGGCAACACCTCCGACAGGCAGTTGTCAGAACACGGTATTAATCACCGCATATCCGCCTATCTGCAACCCTTCATTAATAACGTGAGAGTAGCGACACGAACAACAAACATCAGGTGATGACACATCGACTGCCTTTAAGACGTCGCGACGTCGCAACAAGAGCTTGGAATGGAATGTGACGATGCGGTAAAAAAGACCTTTCGAAACTTTCATTTGATTTAAATGAAACTATTTTTTACAATTTGATTTTGATATTTAGTGGAACGCGCAAGATTTCAAGTAATTAACATTAACTGCGAAGAATCGATGCGACAGTAAAATTTTACGATTGATACGGCAGATTTTTGTACTTTTGACCATACATAATACTTATAAGCTACCGTTATTGGTATATTAACTGTAAAACAAGTGTAGTTATTTCACATGTAATTTTTATTTGCCAATCATATATTAAATAGTTCAAAATGATTGTGAGCGTATAGAAATTGCTTCATTTTGTTAACATCAGTATCAGTTTTTAATCATTTGAGATTGTCGGTCTTTGTAGCCGTGTGGTAAGAATAGTAAGAGCTTTTCCCTAGAGTCCTTTTTTCAAGTTACGGCGCAGTTATTTATTCTATAAAATTTCGGGTAAAATACACATGATCATATGTTTTTATAAAATTTTCAATATTTGACTCGTTTGCCTGGTATGCCAAATATTCATTGATTTTTTTCTTAACTTAAAAATACTCAATCAATTTTAAATACACGTACTGTCATTAGTATTTTGTAATGCTAACGTCATAAGTATTATAATTAGTTCTCTTTGTTTTGATTCAATAACCCCCTCTTTGCTTCCCGTAAAAAGGAAAAATCCTAAACTCCATTTTGTGATTTTATCATTTTAAAATATTAGAATCAATCTTGCTGCATTACTTAAGCAAACTTTGCGATAGTCAGCCCGAAGATGTCTATGTATGAGGTGAAACACGTGTCACAGTTAGTAGCACAATACGTGGAATAATCAAAGTTATTTAACGTTTTATACTATACGTACCGTCGATTGATACAAGATTGTATTTTACTTTTATATACATTTTAGGTTAATTCATAGTTACATATATAAACATTATATACAAAAATAAACGAAAAATAAACAATGTGAATACACACCCTGGAGATAAATAAATGGTGTTATAGAATTATTTATATCCCTAAGCCTTTCCCTTTGTGCGCACGAACAATCATCATATTACAGGAGAATAAAATCTCCCAAGCATGCAGCGGAAAATTACAATGTCTTCTAAGACAAGCTTTCAAACGATTCTGCTACACCAAATGTCTTCGCATAGCTACATGCAGCACTATTTGTGTAGCAAGAATCAAACGAAAACAAAGCTTCAATACTATACACGTATTTTCTCAGAGGAATATTGATTTTTAAACAGTGGGAATATCTTGTATTAATATGAATCATTTATTTTGCAACCCATTAACGCAAACGTATGTGACGAACGTTAATTTATGTTACATCTTATTTTCTGTGTAAGACAATTAATTGTTCGTATTTGAAATAATTAATTGTTTTTTTAGGTACGATAAAGCTTAGTTTTAACATGAGTTTAAGAAAAAACTTCTGCATTTGATTAATAAAAAATGCGATAACTCATGACTTGTATATTTTTGGTAATTTTTTGACCCTGTAACCAAACGTTTAAAACTACCAGGTTTTGTTCGGCTGTACAGTCTTACATAGATTGTTTTTTTAATAGATTTAAGAACTTATTCAAAGTCATGGATTTAGCTTTTTTCTGTGTGCTTAAAATGAAACGTGGAAATATGCTGATTCATCTAAAAATTCTTGAAACTAAAGCTATTTTTGGTATTGTTATACATTCTGAGAATATGAAAAGTCTCCAAGCCTTTCTTTTCAACCGGTAATAGCTTTCGCTATGTTTAATTTTAGGATTGGATACGGTACGTGGAAAGGGGTGAAAATGATGCAAATATTATATTCACAGCGATGGAAAAATTAATTGAAAATATTTCCGACCTAGAATTTTAAGCCGTATTTGACTGTAACATGAGTCTGAGTTGCAAAAGCATAAATTTACGTGATTTTTTATTGATTGAATTGATAACTGGAGTTAATGTTCGTTAATTTTGTGACTAAATAATATTAAAAAACGGATGTAGAGTAATATTAAATCAAAAATAAGATTTTTACTCTCAGTATTATGTCACACACAGTGACACGTGTTTTGCCTCTTTTAAAAGCACCATCAAACTAAATATTGCATATAATTATATATGAGGTGAAATAGTTTTTCACTTTTATAATAAACATTTTTTTTTTATTGATTGAGTAGGGATTTACTTGGTAGAACTCCATTATAATACAGTAAGAAAAATAACAATGTACAAATATATAAAATAATTTATGTAGAACTAAAATACATTGCTATTTTTCTTACTGTATTTTTTTTTCATTAACTTTCATAAAGTTACGCCCCATCAACCAAAGTATAGAAGTAGAGTAGTTTCTGGCATAGATTCAAAAATAAGGTTTCAAACATACAGATACACGATAATATTTGAATAGGCAATATTATTGTGTTTACAAGTGCTTGCGTGAGAGTTAATTTACGTAAGGGTCAAATATGAACCGGTATTGAATCACAAATTCGTAAACTTAAGAAGGGTCACATTAATTCAGTAAACTGAAACGATCCTAGTGAATACAACTAGTTTAAGTGCTAATTCAAACCGAACAAATGAGTCCACGTATTGCTTGTCTTTAGTTGTGTACTGATTTATAGAGTTGGGGTAGTTTTAGTGAGGTAAACTATAAACTGCGTCCTACAATACGAATTAAATAGGCACTAGAATAGTTTCATCAATTATGTCGGAAACTATTTGCGGAGCGCTCACTTAAACATGTTCCTAATGAACAGAACAATATAATTTTGCATCTAATAATTGTAGCTATTATTACATATCAAACAAACAAATTTTTCTTTACTTTTTAAATTATTAAAGAAAGACCTTTATTGATAAATAAAGTTGTCAATTTTCAGTTAATCGGTTCTCAATGTGATGTATAATACGTAGATAAGAAAACTCATATAAAGCTGAACAGATTGTATACAGCTAATACATTGATCCGATAGTCGATTCCTATGTTCAGTTTGATAGCATACATACATTTCAAGCATCATGACGAATTTATTAATAAATCAATTAATTGCCGTACATCCTGTGCTTAAGTGAGCATTGAACAAAACTCGTAAAAATGATTTTTCTATTTGTAACATAGAATCTTATATATAAAACCGAAACGGCGTATGTATGTATGTGGGTCTGTAATTCCCTTTTGCATTGTTGTTGCAAGTTCAAACAAACAAATTGATTTCGCTCGCGAAAGTTTCGACGGTAAATTTGTTTCGTTATCAATGTGTGTGTAGAGACTCCAATTACTCGAGTATCGAGTACTCGAGTAGTTTCATATGAATCAAAATATCTTATATAAAACCGAAACGGCGTATGTATGTCTGTGGGTCTGTAATTCCATTTTGCATTGTTGGTCATTAAGTTGCCAGTTGTTTCAACTTGGCCCGTCTGAATTTACCCGCCGAGGTGAACATAACCCCAAACTGGTCCGAGCGAATACTAGTATATATATATAGTAAAAACACCGACTGTGCGTTAAATATTTTTTTCATTATGTCCATAGATTTGTGTATATTTTTAATTGTTTTTATGCTTTCTTGTATATAACATAGAAGTATGTAGTAAACTGCCACTTTTAGCGGTCATAAGATCCTGGATTCAATCCGTGACAAAGTTTTTTTAAAAATTAAATTATTTTTAATTTATGTTTTTTTATTTCCGTTTTGCTTATTCGGCTTCGTTTCATAACCGAAGAAAAATTCATTTAGTTTCATATTAAAACCTGTAAGAGGAAAGGAAAAAAGGTTAGTAATGCAAGAATAATACAGGTATTGTTGATGTGACACAACTGATTAAAATTGTACCGCTTAGTTTTAAATGACAGCAGCAAGTGAAAGACACTACGTTTAATTGTTGGATGAATTTGTTTTTCTAAATATATCGATTTTAATATAGGAATGTTTATTCTTTCATCCCATCCGTATCTTGCGAGAGAAAGGCGCAATTTATAACGTAAGCGGAAAAGTTTTATTGAAGTGTGCAAAATTTCATTCAAAACTGATTCAAAAATCTAGTGTGAGCCGTAAATTTTGCATAAGCCAAAGACCACCTTCTATTCCATATCAAATTCTAAAACATTCATTCAGCAAAATAATTTAATGTTTGAATTCGTTTTCCCTTGACTGAGTGGGGTCGCGAAGCCTCCCTTGATAAGAACTGCTCTAAAACTTTGACATTTAAGTTATAGTGGGGATCGTCATTCATGACGTAAACATGCACTTTCAGCCATGCGTGAAATTGAATTTTACCGACATACTAATGCGGCTCGTGCATGACTCAATTGGAAAATCAATATTTGCTCGTGTTTTACTACAAGTTATGTCGAATGTCGTTATGTTATCAGGCAACATAATACATCAATGGTTTTCTATTTAAACTGATAACATATTATATAATTCTCTTTCAATCTTATCCATGAAGTGTTTTGGCTTTAAAACTTACCAATAAGCTGCGCCTACTCAAAATTTTGATTGCCTAATTCTAAACGAATTAATGTATTTAAATACTTCAAACAAAAAGAAGGCATATTATTTCAAATTTAAAACAGATGAAGAGTAAAATCGATTGCTTTAATAAAAAATATTTATCGATTCATCAATGACGATAATAAAGTAATATTTTGATGCGTTTAGTATTATTTTAGTGTTCAAAATACTTCATTCTTATACGTTCGCAATCGATAAATACATAAAGAATAATAACCATCATTTTAACCATCACGAAAGCTATACATACATATAAAGGTAGATAATTTCACCAAAGATTACTGTTAAAAAATAAAAGTGTTTTATCATTTAATCGTAAGCTTCATTTCTTGTGCTTAAATTGTTCTTTTTACGTGTATTAAATTATTGTTACATTTATACAAATCATTTGTTATCTCACAAATGTTTAGAGAAATTTCCTGTAGAAAGTGGTGTGTGGATAACTTAAAAGTGATTATCACGATTTTTTCTTGAGACGATATATGGTTTGCCGTAGATACTATTATTGCTACCCGGCGTCGCTCGGACTAAGCGACCAATAATTATTTAATGTTATATCATTCGACATAATTATATCACAAAATCTAACATCCAAAATAGAGTTAAAATAAAATCACATACTTTATTTAATTTGATGACAGCCCCATTCTCGCCCATTAAAATGTCCAAATTCAAGGAAAAAATCTAATTTGCTGTCAAAAAAATGTCAAATAATACCTTCACGTTAATAATAAACATTATTATTAATAATAAAAGCCGGGAAAAGTTCTGTAGAAGACTAATTTATTACATTTTGACTAAATTTCATCGCCGATAAAAATTCAAACATATTTTCTTTTATATTCGTTTTTATGGCAACTTGCAACAATAATGCAAAAAGGAATTACAGACCCACATACATACGCCGTTTCGGTTTTATATATAAGATGACTCTATTACGCGAAAGCGTATCAATATTGTGTGAACGTTGGCGTAAAATGATAATTGATTTGACAAATATCTAGTCTCAATTTCGAGTCTAAAATTTTAACGCAAACATTTGATCGCATTTTCTGTGTTAACTTTTCCATTAAGTTTGCTGAAAACGTTGAAAAAAGAAATATCAACAGAGTTATAATTAATTAATACAACAAATCTTTACATTGATAGTACCCACCTGGCGTCTTAAGAAGGCGTAATACATTATGTATGATATCTAAAAAGTACCTTCCCGCTGTGATATAATTTTTTTTCTATTTATAAAGTAAAGTATAAAAAATCACTTTTCATAAAAAAAAAACATTGAAGTTGTGAATTCAATCTGCCATCCCTCTGTTTGCGCAAAATAACATTGAATTATTGAACCCCGTTTTTGTGGTGCGTGATTTTGTTTGTGGCATTCTTCATCCGTTTTACAAATTTTCCATCTTTTGTGCATTTTGCATTATCAATCACGCTCGAGCTACACACTTAAGCGATTTTTTTTGTATCCAACATCCATTTTCATTAACAGGCAATCTCTCGGGGGATTTCCGAAAAATGCCGTTGCTCCGCTGGCGGAATGAAAATAACAACGTATTTTTATCGACATTATTATGCCATATACGGATTACCTGGCGCAAATGAAACGTTAATCTAAGCTTTCAACAAAAACTTTGTCATTCGGCGAAAGGCGAGGTTTACCTTTGGGTAACATTCACGATGTGAATAATTTTTCGCTTACAAAGTAAAATGTTCCGCAAGTGAAATATGATTTCAACGAATTTTATTTTTAAACATTTTGTAAAACAACAACCCTTATCAAATTGGATTATTCAAATCACACACGGACTCGTTACTTTAATGTTCAGCATCTTTTTGATATTTCTTGTGACTGAATTTGAAAATTTTGTTAAAGCCTTAGTTTATTATACATAATATACAATACATGTAATATTTTACTAACAAAACAAAAATTTTGAAATTTTAAAAATATTCCTAGTGAAATGTGAATAACATAATTGTTACGGGTCGTCTTAGCTGGGCGAAGCTGGGCGAGGCGATCCGGCGCAGCTTTGAAAGCGGCAGAGTTTTAAAATATCAAACGGTCCTCGCCCATGCAAGTGTCATATGTGGGCGAAGCGATCCGGTCAGGACGGCATATGTCGCAAGTCGCCTCAAGTGCCTGACTCATGGCGCACGCGAATCGCTTGAAAATATCAAACGGTCCAAGCTCACCAGAGCGTTAATTGCATCCGGCCGAGCGATGGCACATAGGACCTTTTGATCAACTACGTTTTAAATTGACTGGATTCGCCTAAATTCGCTTGCCGGTTCGCGTCGCTTACCTAAGACACGGGGTTACTCTTCAATAAAGAGTTTCCTAATTTTATTAAGTGTTAAATTATTCAATATTATTGTTTGACTCGCTGAGTTTTCCATTCCTGCGTTAAAGCGTAGCGATGATATCGTATTTAACATTTTCTGCATTCGTGAATGATAAAAATCATCATTAACTGTCATCAAACTACTTCCGAAAGACAGCTTTCTTGTATTTCTCAAAAGATAAAATTAACTTAATTTTTTTTACCAACTGTATTATTATCGTTAGCATGTATTTTATTTCCAAGAGATATGTCCGTGCTGAAAGTAAGGGTGTTAAAAATTACGTTTTTGAAGATTATCTGAACTCTAAGGCACAGGAATGATTCATTTCATCTTCCAAAGTGTAGGATCAGCTTGCAATAAAAATCTCACAGGAATTACTTTTCACATTCTTTTTCACCGATGTTGCTTCAGATATTGACATATTTTGCGTGTTAGTGAGTATTTTTTTTACAATCTTTAACTCACTCAGAAGAGCTTCCTTGCTTATGAAAATTCTCTTTTAATATTAAGATTCACAAAGAATCGACAAAATTATAAAAACAAATATCATCAATTTATTCATGATCAACAAATCATTGAACACATCAAAATAGAATTTAGGATTTCGACTGAGAGTGCTTGATGAAATTCGAATATCAAATTTTAATGTTGTACTTTTCTATGCCAACGACCCAGGTTTAAACTTTCAGCATCTTCAGGCATTTCAAGTGAACGAGTGAATAATTCGAATTTTGAATATTTACAAAGGTTTTGTGAATAATCACTTGCCGGCACCTGAAACCGGGCATTCAAAGTCGTCACAAGCGGTGTATCTAAATTATTATTATATACAAGGCTTTTTTTGTCAATTCTAAACATTTTTGTTGATTTGTTCAAAAACAAGGTAAAAAAAGGTACAGAATATGTGATACTATTAAAAATATTTGATCAATTGCACTGGGAACTGGTTACGACCCGGTACTATCGCCTTTCGGCATCTACGGGTATTTCAAGTGCTCGCATGAGCTTGAACTGACATTTCGGCGAACTGGATCGAGCCGGTGACAAAACTCATGAAAATGTACAAAATTCAAGCGATTCCAATCTTAATATAAATGTGTTAACATTAAGAAAGAATTATGGAAGTTGTTTGAAAATAAAATTTTATTGAGAGTAGTTACACTTTTTTTGTAAACGACAATTGCGATGGCGTAGTCTAAACTAGCAACAATTCTTATTAAACGAAATTGTCTCGTAGGAAATACGATTTTCTCGCATTCCAGGACAGCGGAATGGTCCGTACAATCTCCTCCCAGTCCATTCAGCGTGACCATGTGGCCAATTTCCTATCTCGCCGAGAGCATGCGCTCCGTTATTAGATACACATATTTTTTTCGCGGCGGTAACACTTACACGATAATTGGAACTTTAACAGCAATAAGAGCGCTAAGAGAAACAATTCTGCGAAAGCTTTAATTTCTAATCACGTGCAAGTTGTACCGCTTCCACCGTGCATTGTTACATGCAGCCGGAACAAAGTGCTACGCAAAATGATGGACTATTATTAAAACGATAGACAAAATAAATGATGCAAAGTCATAGCCACATAATAAAAGATGTTTAACGCTGTCTAAAAGATTTCATAAAGAAAGCCATAAATACTAACAAGCATAAACCATCTCTATTCTTATAAAATATACAGCTTTATAAACAGTGGATTCTCGGTATAATCATACACATACATAAAACGCGGTTCATTTCTTCTAAAATTTTCCCTTATTCCAATCGGAAATCTATTTAACTTTCTAATCAATCTAACAACTAGTGTATGCCAAATTATTGACGCCCTCATGCCTGATAGAATATGTTTACGAATATTTAGTAAGAGACAGTGAATTTCAATAAATAATATCAATCAAATAAATATATTATACAGTACCTTTTCCACATGTATTCTGATAAAGATGAAGACCGGTTTTTCCTTCCATCACGAGCATCGTCAACTGATGAATAATGCCTTTTCACTTAGAATAACCGTTAGCACCTTAAACGAGAGATAATATATTGATTTATTGATTGAGTAGGAATTTACTTGGTAGAACTCCATTATAATACGGTAAGAAAAATAACAATGTATTTTAGTTCTACATAAATTAGACTATAAATTACTTCTGACGAAGGCGTAAGCCGAAATAGCTATCAACAAATATATAAAATAATTTATGTAGAACTAAAATACATTGTTATTTTTCTTACCGTATTGGGAGATAATATCTTTATATCCAAGCACAATTTTCTAAATTTTTGAAAACCTTTTAAGGGCTTATATGTAACCAAATAATTTGCAGTCCCTAATAACAATTATACGGTTTGTATGCGGTAGATTTTTTATGTTATGGGTATAATCAAAAAACTTCGAACTTAAACATCGGTGTTAATGTTCTAAGTTTAAAAATAAGGTAATGTGTTTTTATCTGAGTGCAAAAAATGGCATTCTAAGATTTTTCAAACATTTCACCGATCATAGTCATATTATTTTTTAGAATATTGCACATTTTTGATAATCTTAAAACAACACATCCATTGTCTTATAGCTGAGAACATCAATCATGGTGTGCGTTCAACGTATACTCTGTGGAATGAATACTATTTATAATATGTAATATAAATCAATAAAAAAAAAAAAAGACAAGCTAGTCTTTCCATCTTCAGAAAATATCTGAATATGTTTTGAATGTGAATTTAACCAAAACTTCATTCGCAATTATCTTAAAAAAAATGAATGAATTCAGTAGCTAGATCAATATATCCCAAAATAGAATAACTGACCACACAAAATTTACAAAAAAACATGAATGGTTTTTTATAACATCGGGGAAAATCGATAGTCCAAACATCGCAGGTATTTGATACCTACTTAAGGACAAGACAGGCCTTGGGCTTTATGTTCGTGTCGATAGATCACCTTTGCGCATATACTTTTTAAACAGTGGTCTTAAACATTTCATTTTAATATCATGACCAAGTAATTTAAAAAAATCACGTTCCAATATCAATGACTTTCGTGATTTTTTTGGTTCAATGGTAATAGATTTTTTTTTATACACACACTTTTTGTTATATTTCCAAAACTATTGCAGTAGGATAGTTTATGAATAGGGTAGGCATATTTCAAATGATCTTAAAAAGTAAGACAAACTTATCTGGAAAAAATAATCAATTTAAAATGTGGCATTTGTTGACATTCTTCTATTTTGTATTTTTTAATTTTTATATTATATTTATAAACATACATACCCTTTTTACATATATAATATTTTATTATTTACTTATGCATCTATTCATTCGGAACATAGTAAACGATAATATAAAATTTTAAATATCTTTGATTATTCCACGTATTGTGCTACTAACTGTGACATGTGTTTCGCCTCTTTCAGAGGCATTAAGTAATGAATCAGGATTGATTCTTTTATTTTAGAATGATAAAACAAAAAAATGGAGTTTTGGATTTTTCCTTTTTACGGGAAGCAAGGAGGGGGTTATAGAATCGAAACAAAGCAAGCAAATAATTATACTACTAATGACGTTAACATTCTGAAAGAGGCGAAACACGTGTCACAGTTAGTAGCACAATACGTGGAATAATTAAAGTTATTTAAAATTTTATATTAAAATGAACTTCCACAAAGTTACCGCCGAAACCATCGAAAGTAGAGTAAATGATGTTGCTAGAAAATATATTATCATCGAAAATAAAATATTTCATTTGAATATGCCCAGTACAAGCTCAAACTAATCGAATCTAATAAAATTTGAATTCAAAAAAATGAAACAGCATGTATTCATTTTCTATTGATATCTTGAAATAAATTTCATCATTCCAAATGTCAATTGTCGATGACACCTGCCTATGTCGTGCTACGTCGTGCTACGTCGTAGAGGACAATTTTCCGCAAAGCCCGCGGCCGTAGCGCGATGATAATGCTGGGGCTAACTACCCACGATAGGCCCCTGTGTTATACGCCGGAAGGGCGCCGAGGCCTTTATCTGGGCGGGGGGTCACCTGTAGCCATTATTTATGTCACACCTGACCAGGCAAAGCGGTCAGGTGGTATTTGCGGGTCATTAAAACGGAGAGATAGCTGCAAAATAGATATTAATTCAAGGCCCGTATATTTTCATCTATTCATAAATTGGGTCTGCGTACGTATTATTACTGCATAGTCGATTTTATTCGGAAGTTTTTTTGCGTACAATTTACTTGAATCGGGGTTTACATAAAAGGTATCATTAAAATTATAATCTTAACACTGTGGACATGGGGTATAATAAACATGATATAAGTAATTTCCCGTTGCTGTTATTTAATTTTATTATTTGTTTTTTACTCAACGATGTCATTTTCGGTTCAAGATTTTATTCAAATGAATTTTCTTTTGTGTCTTAAGTATTAGATAGTTCAGTATCAAAAAATAATACAACATTCTTTTACATACACATTTCACAGTAAATGAATGTCCTCATCTTTTCATGAGCTGGTTTCGCTCATCGCTAATTATTATTATAAAAATAAAAATACATTTTTAGTACTTTTTCCACATAAAATTTATTTGATCAGGACCGGTTTCGCTCATGGCGAGCATTGTCAACTGATAAGAAATACAATACAACAGTGATATTTATACAAAAGTTAAGTGAGGTATGACAAACAATTGGTAGACAAACTAAGCAAATAAATGAAGCAAATAACAAGAAAAATAGACTAAAAATAAAAGGTTGAAGACCTCTTAGCAATACAAACTAATACATAATAAATCAATTAAATATGACTTATCATTAACAAAGTAAAAGCCCAAAAATAAGTACATTTAATAAAATAAATCTTTTATTTTATTAAATGTACCGGTCCTGATCAAATAAATTTTATGTGGAAAAGTACTAAAAATGTATTATTATTTTTATTATAATGCCCTTTCAACCAAGTATTGACAGTGAACACCTTAAAAGTGGCTAATTATTATTATTTAATATAATGCCTTTCCACGAAATATTAAAAGTGAACACTTTAATAATGATAGTTGAGTATTAACAGAATATATATGTAATCAATGATGACAACATATTTAATTTTAAATGCAAATATAAGCTTATAAAATAAAATAAAATTTCGACTGAAGGTGCTAGATAGAATTTCAATATAAATTTGAATCGTTTGAATTTTATACATTTCCTTAAGTTTTTTCGCTAACGACCTGAGTTTTGCCTTTCAATATCTTCAGGCATTGAATGAACTTGACTGTCAGTTAAAGGTCATTCGAACACTTAAAATGCATGAAGATGCCGAAAGGCAAAACTCGGGTGTAAATGACAGAACTAATGAAAAGGTATAAAATTCAAACGATTCAAATTTAAAAGAATAAAGTAAACTGTCTTAGTTATCTCTGGAGATAAAACGCGATTAATAATGGATTGATTTACATATTTCATTTACAGACAAACTAAGCAACTTGTTTCTTATATATTTAATAATCTTAATATAACGAGTGAAATATTTGATTCGGGTTTTTACTAATTGCACCATTCGTGTAAGATACTTCTCAATTGTCAGATTAAAAATAGTCACAATTAAACTAATTGCCCCAAGGTGAACCTTTGTAATGGTGCAATATATTGAAAAACAAAAGTTTCCTCCCAGACAAGCAGTAAAACAATAAATTCTGCTAATGAAAACCATTAAAGCAACAAAAGATACTTTATCATTTGGCCGTTTAGCAGTCACCGACCCAAGGCACTCCACAATAATATGGTTGATTCTCAAAACGGCGTTTGACCTTAGATTGTGTCCCCAAGGGAGTTCTACATGACGGTTCTTTACACATACTCATCATCAATTCTCAACGAAAGCGAAATGCAAAAAAAGCAAACAACAAATAGTGAACGGTGAGAAATATTTATGCATCACTATTCACTGCAAACTATCTCAAGGGAGCAATTCTATCTTTGCCGCGTTTAAAAATATTGTCAGGCTTTCAAACCACTCGTTTTTTTCTGTAGACTTGCAGTTTATTTAGTTTAAGTGTCCAGGGATTTGAGTGCAGTTATTCGTTTACAAGTTCGTTTCATAAATCAAACTGTACACTGAGTAACACATGTTAGAAGGTGAGGAAAAACGAGTATCCATTGTTTATATTATGTGATCGTAGTAATTCATTTGGAATATATAATATATTAATTCCTTTAGAAGTAAACTTTAATTCTATGTTATGAGTACTGCAATGAACGACGTCGTTTTTAATTGCCATTATCCTTGAATTTGAGCATTAATTAGAAAGTTAGATAAAGATCTAGAATGTTTTTATGCAGTTTTAATGCATCATATTAACTAGTGTAAAAAATATGCTGTAATGGTGTGGCATATCAAAAAAAACCGGAAAAACCTAAGTGGGTAACCTTTTCCATCACAATTTATTCGATTATCGTTATTTTACTCAAACCCATGAAATAAATTCCGTTAATTTCTGTCAGCCTCGAATATGAATTAAAATTATTACTATCGTCTTTGAATGAAGATTTTTTCAAATTATTTTGTAGTTTAATATTAAATATTATCTTTCAAATACGTTTTGAAAGAATGATATTACTAGAAGTGACTTTAAGTTAGTCTTTGCATGTCCATAAAACGATAGAGATTTCAATGTAAAAATTGAAGAATAAAAAATCAACTTGGCCGAAAATCTGCTTAAATATACCGTTAATCAATTATAGTACATTAAAAATATAGACTCTTTGCTTCTTTAGTTTCCTAAACATTTTATACTAAAAATAAATATAAATTCATATTATAAAGAACATCATACATATATGATTTTAAAGCGACTCAGCTTTTTGCAATAAATTTGTATCAAGGTATAATAAAAGATTAAGATGACATACTAAAAGAACAATATTTATTAGCTTATATATAATTAGATTGAGAAAATAGTACTATGATTTATTATAGCATTAAAATAATGTCGAGTATTGCATTAATTAAACTTGAGGTAAAATCAATTATGTAACTTTATTATATCTTGAAGTTCAAATCGTAAAATTTTCCAACTCAAAATAGGAATTAGTTAATAATATTTCTACATACTTTCAAAACTTGAAAAGTCGAATCGTGTGTTAAATAATATAATCAAACTTCCGCTGACTCTCAAGGCTGAATGGAAAAATAAATTGTTTAATCTAGCATTGGTATATTTTTAAAAAATCAGCACGCAACTAAGATTGGTAACATTTATTTCGCTTGGGAGGTTAATACTGCTTGTGAACTATTTTAACGATTTGAAATATTCACAAGGGGGAAAAACAACGTTTGAAGCTTATAAAGTTATACTTTAATCCGCGTGTAAGAAGCATGTACGAAAAGCCGCAGATTTTTTGAATATTGAAATAGTATTGCCATATATTTTTATAATGCTTAAAACTTTTGACGTTACAAAGTGAAACTTTTCAGAAGTTTTTTTTACTATTTTTATTATAAATGAAATATGTTGCCTGATCAAATATAGAATTTTTGCAATAAGTAAGGTTATAAGAAGGTTAAGATAAGGTTATTCCATGTGAATAGTTCAATATAAATTTGTTTATAAACTATCCAAACTGTACCTGGAACAAAGCCCACAGCTTATATTTACTTGACCGAACCGCAGAAATGTATTTTTTTAGATTTTAAAAATAAACTTGTGTCAAATAATAAAGGTTATTTGATTATAGTTTAGTTCACTAACTGAGAGAAAGTCAATATTTCACCTAATACAAACCATTCAAAGGCAATGAAAAATAAGAATATTGACACTAAGAGTTATAAATATAAGCAACATGTATCTTTTATAATAATATTTATAATGTTTTCAATGATTTTTTTTTTAATTTTAATGAGCACTCTGCCGTGAAACGTGGATATCCAAAATGGTTTACATCTGAAATATTGAATTCTATAAGATTAAAATATGAATGCCATAAGAAATGGAAATGGTCCAACTGTCATAGTGATTATATATTTTTTTCTGAGAAGCGTAGAAGAGTTCACGAACTAATTTCGTGTAGCTACAAATCATACATCAGTCAGATTGGTCGAAATATCAATTCTGATCCGAAAACTTTCTGGTCGTATGTCCGCCATATTCGTGACTCTTCTGCTCAGCTCTCATCTATGTCTCTTGTTAAATTTACAATTTTGTTTGTTTGCTGCCTGTTGATGTTGACATCTTCGGCAGTGAACTTGATGCTTTGTTTAAAAATTATGTTTTCTTATGTAAATAATATGTTTCTGTTCTGTTTCTTATTTTTGTGTAATATTTTATGTAATCTTTATTAATTTCTCAAATGCATGGCGCATTGGCGCTTGCTGTAATGCCATGTATTTTATATATTATTTTGCCAATAAATAAATAAATAAATAACACAAAAATATATTCCTTCAGCTTAAGACCCACCTAAGCTGAACTAAGTTATCGACAAGCTCCGGGTAAACGCATACATATGTTGCATAAATACATTTAATTTGAAAAATATGCGTTAAGTAATAGTGGATATTATTTTTTTTTGGCAAACAGTATATTAACAATATTTCACACATAAAATAAAAATGTATATTATTTTTTCGTAGCTTTAATAAGGACAACAACTATTTAATGATAATATATATGTGGTTCAAATATTTTTTAGTGCAATATAAGCAAGATAAGTGGAAGAACTTTTAGTAGATATTTTTTTCCATATCCGCTCCGTATTCGGAGCATATGGCTGCTACACGGTGCCTCCAAGATTCTCTATCTCCCGCCAACTTCCTCGCATCTTCCCAGGCCATCCCGACGTACATCTTATGGATGGTCATCAAAGGCCTTCCGCGGCGTCGGGATCCATCAGGTTGATAAAAGAGGCAGGCAGGATTCAAGCTCTCCTGGGGCATCCGCAGCACATGTCCAAGCCAGGCCCATCGTCACCTTTTAATTTTAGACGTAATAAGGGGCTGGTTTGTCCGCTCTCTTACCTCCGTATTCCTGACAAAGTCAAACCACTGTACTCCTAGTATTCGCCGCAGGCATCTGTTTTCGAAGCACAGTATACGGTTACCCTGTGCTTTTGTGATGTGCCATGACTCGCAACCGTAAAGCTGCACAGTCAGTATTATTCCGAAAAGATATATTAGTAGTAACTAATACTACCGTACATTTTATTTCTTAGAATATTGTTTAATCAACACATTATCAAAAAGGTACGCCTACATCCACATCTCACCCACCATTTGCAAAACTTGTTACAACACATTCATATGTGACGAAGTTTAAACAGACATCTTTTATTAATAATTCTATTCAAAATTCTTACTCGAATAATGAAAACTGCTGCTGTTAGATGGCGTCTAAAATTATCTATACGGTAAAAATTACAACTCTATTATCGAGCGGTAAAAATAGCAACACATATTAAATAATAAGAATTTATATTGTAATTATTGGAAAATATTTTTTTTTTTACCAGGACCGGTTTCGCTCATGGTGATTTTTTTTTAACTGAACCAAGTGGAATCATCTGTCACAAATGTTTGTGATCAATGAAACTGATACAGGTCAAAATACATTTTCTGTGGAATAAGTACAAAAAAAGTTTGACTATGTTTTAACATATTGCCTTTCTACCAAGTATTCACAGTGAGCACATAAAAAGTGAAAGCAACACATAATAAGACTCCATATGATTTTTTTTTTGCAATAAATAAGCTACTTTTCAGATAAAACCGTTTCAACAGTAAAGTTTTCAGCATTTTGACAACTGTCAAATCTTGATGAAAATTAATTATATCTTATATATAAAACCGAAACGGGGGATGTATGTCTGTAATTCCCTTTTGCATTGTTGTTGTAAGTTCAAATAAACGAATTGATTTCGCTTGCGAAAGTTTCGACGGTAAATTTGTTTCGTTATCAATGTGTGTGTAGAGACTCCAATTACTCGAGTATCGAGTAGTACATATATACAACCGAAACGGCGTATGTACGTCTGTGGGTCTGTAATTCCATTTTGCATTGTTGGTCATTAAGTTGCCATAAAAACGAATATGAACGAAAATATGTTTGATTTTTTTATCGGCGAAGACATTTAGTCAAAATGTAATAAATTAGTCTTCTACTGAACTTTTCCCGGCTTTTATTAATAAAATAATGTTTATTATTTACGTGAAGGTATTATTTGACATTTCTTTGACAGCAAATTAAATTTTTTCCTTGAATTTGGACATTTTAATGGGCGATAATAGGGTTGTCAATATATGAAAGGGGCTGTGAAATGTTAATGCCAGTCTGAAATGTTCATTTTAATTCCATTTTAATTGACCTAGACTTTTGAATTTTGAAAAAAGTTGTTTCAACTTGGCCCGTCTGATTTTACGCGCCGAGGTGAACATAACCCCAAACTGGTCCGAGCGAAGCCGGGTTCCAATACTAGTACTTTTATAAGACACATTTTTTTACTAAAAATCTAAGACGGATAAATTGTGTTAATCATCTCTCCCAGAACACCAATTTTAACTATACATTGTCACGTATTTCTCAATTTGATATAATAGGCTTGTTTGCATCTATGTATGTATATTTCATTAGTTTAAAATGCCTATGATGAGCGAAAACGTGTTTATTTATTGAAATTATAAATGGCGCAACACTTCTTAAGGACAACACTTCTGTCACAAGTAAACATTAAAACGATTAATCTGCTATAAAATATTCAATATGACCTAAAGCATTTTATGCCCTTCTAAACAATATTCATTTCTGATGCATTACGAATTACGATATCAAAACAAAAATATATAATTTGAATATATATGAATAGTTATTTTATTTTGAAACTATAGTTTAAGTATCATAAATTGTTATGACTCTAAGTTGTATTGTATATTAACTTCAGATGGCAGATTGCAATTTATTAATTTTTAGTATTTTAAGATAAACCATAGTTATAATATGCATTGATTTTGAATAACGAATGAATGATTATTGCTGTTTCAATATAAGCACTATAATTTTTAATAAATAATGTCACTTCTAAAGTGTCCACTGTCAATACTTGGTGGAATGGCATTATAATAAAAATAATTAAACATTTTTAGTACTTATTCCACATAAAATTTATTGTATCAGGACCGGTTTCGCTCATGGCGAGCATTATCATCTGATAAGAAATAAAACGAAACAGTGATATTTATTTAAAGTTTAAGTAAGAATTACAGGGTATGGCAAACAATTGGTGTTACAACTAAGCAAATATATTGAAGCAAAATGCAAGAAAATTAGATTATAATTAAAATGTTGAAGACCTCTTAGCAATGCAAGCTATTACATCAAAAATCAATTAAGTATTAATAATCATTAGCAAAGCAAAAACCAAAATAAGTGCATTTAATAAATACATTTTAATGTCTGTCATCCATAATGCGACGTCTAATTTCCAGGGAATGCTCAATCCAACGAAAAAATTCTGCGAAAAGCATTAAAAGGGGGCAATATCAATTCTAACAAATAAAGGCAAACAAAATGGAACAGAATTCCAAAGAAATAAAAGTATACAAATAAAATCGCCATGAGCGAAACCGGTCCTGATCCAATAAACTTTATGTGGAATAAGTTCTAAAAATGTTTTATTATTTTTATTAATAAATAAAATTATACCAAAGAGAATTGAATTATTTAAGAAGAATACAATTATGTACCCGTGGAGAATATTTAGTTATTATCACTTACCTAACAAAATAGATTCCCAAGACTAGACGAACTCCGAGCAGTCTACGCCATTTATTATTTTAGCGACCACCAGCTGGCTTTCCTCCCGTGTTCATAAATAATTATACGGAGGAAACAAATTAATCATACAAATCCGCGCAGGTGAGGATTGGTAATTTGAATTTCCACCGTGAAACACATCAATAAGATAGGCTTAGGTTTTAAATTGATTTAGCTTCCAATTCAATATAAGCGGTGAGATACCTTTATCAATAAAGATAGCTAAATAATTCCAGGAACGGTCACGAGAGGGACACGTGTATACGGGATATTTGTGGTTTGTACGCGGATTAAAAGCTTAGTGTTGAATGAAACTGCTCGCTAAATCATCAAAAGCGAGGTTTGTTCTACCCTCGGATAGAAGTTAAACCATCCAAGTAAGCTATAGGCTTCTGCGGCCAACGGAATTAGAAATTCGTGTTGTATTTATAGGTGTTTTGTAATCAGTGAGGTTCTCATTGCAGACGATAGGTCATGCATGCAGAGAGAAAATGTTGTGCTTTGCCCGTCGATACCTCACCTACTAAATTCCCTTACCAATACGAACATATTTTTATATAATGATTGATTATATTAAAAGGTGCGATGTCATAACGTACACAAGAATTAGCTGTACTATTGATACGTGATTTGACTTGACAAAAATCAAAGAGTATTGATTTTTATTTGTTCTTTAAGTTTTATTAGTATTAATTTCCCTTGGTTGTTTTCTTTTTATTTGATTATTAAATTTCTACCACCCAATTCTAAAAAGGGCAAAGCAAGAAAAATTAGCTTATAACTAGTCCCGTCTATCTTTTTCGTCCATTTTCGATTAAAGAATGGGTAAGTAATGAGTATCTAATGCTTCATGGTTCGTGCGTGGTTCGCTGTTACACAGAGATTTAAGTGTGCCCACTATTCGCGAATTTGTTCGTGAAACTTCTAAAATGTTTCATAAGGCTGTGGGCCTTCATGAAAACCCAACAATCTCTTGCTTGCAGAATTATGACGAGAAGGCCTCAGAGAATCGATATAGGCCGAGAGTTATTCTTCTCGATGACCCTCCCTTGGTAGAGACGCAATATTAAAATGAATTCTCAACTGTAGCGATCGCGCCCTCCTGTCGACAGAGATGTGAAGAGAATGTCAACAAATTAAATTCAAAAGTTAGAACATTTAGAGACGAAAGAGACTTGAAGAACTTTGGCGCTAACGCGCCTTAGAACTTGGTGCTACGTCAAACTGATATCCAAAAAAAAAATCTATTTGTCGACATCTTTTTCATGACATTTGTCACTATTGACCCAAGTCTCGCCTTTCGGCATCTTTGGACATATCGAGTGCATGACTGAAACGTCAGCTTAAATCTAACACTTGAAATGCATTTCTGATTTGATATTGCAACTCCATCAAGCACTTTCTGTCGACCTAATAAAGATGAATTCCAATCAAGAAAGTATCATGCATAAATTCAATCGTTTAACTCATTACTTTCTTTAATACAAGTTAATATTTTTTAACCTTGTCCTCGGTCAATATCTACGATCCTAACAGAACACATATTTACAGACGTTTTCTACGACAACTGCTTGGTACACTGTAAATCTGGTAGTTAGTACATAACTACCACTAAGTCTCGTGATTAGAATAAGATGTGTGGGATGAAATTTCCAACACCACAGCCTTTGAACGAAACCCATAAATGAATTAACTAACCTATTACCAATTAATCAATTAGCAGCAACTGAAGCCCACTACTTTGACCATCCCGCTTTTTAAATATACATATAATATTTTATTCGACTTATTAAAAAATACTTTCGTATTCGCCTTCATACTTTTTACCTTCTTTCAGTTCTGCAGTAAATATTTTTTTACTGAAACATAATTTATGGGGACACCACTGTTCTTAACCGTGTGAATCCATATGAATCATTTCAAATACCTTTGCAAAAGACAGCGCGACCTTGAACCCAAAGAGGGGTTTCATCTTTCGGGCAGGTTTTCAAAGTAAAGGTACTTACCATATTTTTTACGATAATAATTCTTAGAAGCAATTTGCCAGTGATAGCCTTTTCTTCGAATTTCGTGACATTTACTTAGATCATTCGTTACATTATATTAAATATTGTACAAAGATATATTTATAATATATACTAGTATATAAAAATAATAAAACATTTTTAGTACTTATTCCACATAAAATTTATTAGATCAGGACCGGTTTCGCTCATGGCGAACATTATCAACCGATAATAAATACAGCGAAACTGTGATATTTATACAAATACGTTGTATTTCTTATCAGTTGATAATGCTCGCCATGAGCGAAACCGGTCCTGATCCAATAAATTTTATGTGGAATAAGTACTAAAATGTTTTATTATTTTTAATATAATGCTATTCCACCAAGTATTGACAGTGAACACCTTAAAAGTGATACTTATAAATGTAAAAAAATATACATTTACAATGTCCACCAGTATGCAAATCAAGTTGTAATTCGGTAGCGTAACAATCCTTCTCGGATAATTTAAAAAAATGCATAACCGAAGACAACAAAAAGTAGTCATAAGAAGTATAATTCGAATCCTCTGAATTGTGTACTTTTCCTTTACTTTTGTCGCTAACGACCATGGTTTTTTCTCTCAGCGTCACCATACATTTCATATGCACGAATGAACTGGAACTGACTTCAAACTATTCTAATTTGATATTGAAATTCAATCAAACACCTTCAGTTGAAATAATAATAAAAGAACAACTTAAAATAGATGCACTTAGACATTGCAGATTTTAAGTGGTTTCACACGATCAAATAACCCAAAAATACCCAAATTATTGTTTCCCACCATTACTTTAGACCAATAAATCAAGCTTATTTAAATTCTTTCATGTGACGTAGGTATGGTTTCAACCGAAAGAGATGATGTAGGGGGCACCCTGTCTAGCAAAGGTATATAAGCTATCTCTAATACACGTTTTAAACATAGTTCTGACGAAGGCGTAAGCCGAAATAGCTATCAATAAATATATAAAATAATTTATGTAGAACTAAAATACATTGTTATTTTTCTTTCCGTATTATAATGGAGTTCTACCAAGTAAATGCCTACTCAATCAATAATAATAAAAGAGGTTATAATTTCATATTCCCAATGCTTTTAAAAATATATTTATCTGAAAAGGAATATTAAACATTAAAAGCAGCTGATTGAACGAAAACTGCATCTAATGACGAATAATTTAAAGCTCTTTCAATAAAAATTGATAATTTAAAACTCACAAAATCTTGATAATGTAGAGTGGTTATGGTATAGATAGTTAGTCTCATTTATATCAAATTGACACTTTCATACATCGATTTATGGATTCGTGTTTTCCTTTACCGCCCATTTAAAAATTTAAAACCAGATTTAGAAAGACCTAATTATTTAACTTTTACAATTATTCTGGCATCACCTTCTGTTTTAATACTCCATGAGAAGATCTAACTTTTTTGTACTATCGGTATCGGTTTCGCTCATCACGACCATATTCAAGTCAGGCTCGCGATGAGCGAAACTGGTTCTGATCTTGAGATGTGGATGTAATTACCCTTTCAACCGAAACAGTCCATATATTTGAAATCGATAGTGGATATTTGAATGAGTTTCATTTTTGCTTTTATAATTGCGACATCATATCCTCCACATTTTTTTACTAACTTAAAAGGTTAAAACAAATGATTTTACCAATCTATAAAATGAAAATATTCATATTTTTTAAAGCTTAATTAAATATCAACTGACTATCTTTAGTATTCATTTATATTTCCGCATATTTGAATCACATTTATCAAAGTGTATTCATACATACGTAAGAAGAACAGTAGTGAAGTCGCAAGCTTTTTTTCAGCAACATTCAGATGTTTTTCGGCGGAAAATTATAAGGGTTCGTTTTTACTAGCCATAAGTGACACGCGGTGACGCAATTGCTACAACAAAAACGTTCAGCTCAGGGCCACTGACGTCCACAAACAATCTTGACATTGCAAAACATCTACTAGCTTTCACTAAACCAACTTTACTTAATTAAAACAAGACCATTTTTCCGGTAGACCTTAATAATTCATAATATACATATATGTGGGGCATTATGCTAGAAGTGCCTATATCAAATATTAAAATGATCAGTATAGGCAATTGTTTATTATTTAAAATATTTTGGCAATGTGCTTCTTAAAGTTTTTGGAAATTTATGGTATCTATGTAGTATATTAGAGAGGTGATTTTTCGCACTATAACTGCATAAGAGAACAGATAAAACAGAACAGAATAGAACAGCCTTTCACTAATAAATATAAACTTTTGATCATCTACATATGTGAACCGAGGCCTTTCTTGGTGCAATGTGTACTGCAACACTAGTTTCACATATGTATAAGTTAGCTGTCTTTATATTCATTCATTTTGAATCGAAAGGCATAGATAATTCTAGCATAAAACGAAAAATTATTTTTAAGTATTTTGAATAGCATCAATGCCTAGGTGTATGTTATTTATTTACATTAAATTACCAGAAAAACGTAACAATTCTGAAACCATGTTTTTATAATGACATAATAATACAATAATAATTTAAAAAAGATATTGTCCTTAATTGATATTCGATGGACACAAATTATTGTTTTGTCAGATTATTTGATTAGTAAAATTGTTGAACATCAGGAAACTAATTAACTTTGAGAGTTTAAATTGTCAAAAGTTGAGACCAACCGATTCTCATATTTATAAATCATGCATGTTCGTATTTAAATATTTTGATGTGCGATAGTACGTTTGTTAAAAGCATTCATGTGTAACCTTATGACAAGCTACATTTTCATTTTGCATTACTTTGTCGTGGTTGTAATGAGCGTAATAAATATCTCTTTGGAAACATATCGTGAATAGATTTTTTTGCCAAATACTATTCGTGAGCACATCAACGTTTATATTTATATCTATTGTATTAGATTCCAACGTCTGTGGGAGCCACTTTATTACCATCCATCTTCGGCAGCGCCTTTAAATGATGTCATGAATTGGGATACCTATGGCGAAAAGTCTGAAAAAATAGGTGGATTCTTGGAAGACTATATATAAAATTTTAACAATACTTACGTGTCAATTATTATTTAATGAATTACGTGTGATGTTAACATGATCACATCACGCACGCCATGTTGAACATTTATTTTACTTTTGTTGATAAAATATTACTTGATTGAAATATCGTAAAGTATATTGTTATCTGTCTGCGTCTAAAAGCTTAACATCGATAACTTACGTTGACAAGGTTTTAAATTCTCTTTTGAGATATAAGCGTTTGAAGTTTCGATTGATCATAGTATTAAATTTAAACGATAAAATTCTCTTTTAATAATTAGAATGTAAAAATGTTTCAAATTATTTATTTTAAACATTATTTTCACAACTCAAACCATTATAGGTATTGAGAAGTAATTATTTAAATGGTCTGATAATGACAATATGAGAATATTATCAAATAAATTTAGTAAAAAAAAACTCCGTTATTCAGTAATGTATGATTCTTAAATTATCACACATGCTAGCATACGGTTAATACAACATTTTTCGATCAAATGAGTTATTTTTTGTCAAAATGTCAGTTAGAACTTTTTCAAGTTAAGGTAACGATATGTTATCCACTTTTTTTCGTTAACGTGTCAAAGCGATACACATTAAGATATATTTTGAAAATATGTTTTAAGTCACACATGTAACGCGGAATACGAATTTAGCAGAATTCTGAATCTCTAGACCGGATTTAGTAAGCTCTTTTTCGTCTTCAAAAACAATAAATATTAAGGTTAGAGGGTGAGCACAAAAATCTTCACTTTATCTTATCAACGTACTCTTCTTCTTAAGTTTATCACAAGTGTCGCAGATGCCGTTTTCCAATAGAAAGCAGTTGCAAGCAAATCGGAATTTTTATCCATCGTAATATTTTGGATAGCCGAATATATTTGAACGATCCATATTTTAGAAATATTGTTTAGCTGGGACACAGATTTTTTTTGAATATAGTATGATCAATAGTAAATATATTAAAAAGTGTGACTGATAAATTGGCATTTACTTGGTAGAACTTCATTAAAACACGGTGGTAAAATAGAAATGTATTATTATTCCAATAATTATATAATATATAGTTGATAGTTATTTCGGCCTACGCCCGCCTATGTTTAAACATGCATCAACTTATCTATGTATATATACTGACGTAAAAGAGATACACAGAAAATAAATAAATAAGATAGTATCATATATTCTAACACCCTAATTTTATATTGAACAATATTAAATTAATTGTGATAAATTGTTTTTATGTATGTTTTTAAATGAAATTAAATCTCGGTTTCTTGAGTGGTAATGGACGTAAATAAGGTTTATTTAGGTAAAATTGCATTAGTCTTTTGTAAAAGTCTAAGAAATGCTTATGAATTAATGTTAGTTTTCTCACTAAGAATTTTATTGGATTTATGATAAATATCTATTCATTTTTATTTGTTCCAGTTCATTAAGCTTACGACCTACACTACAAAGATGTAAACATGTTGGTACTGAATAAAAAAATAAGTTTATGATTCTTTTATTCCTGTCTTTTAATTGTTAAATGACTTATTCTCGTTTTATGGTACCGATTCTAATTCAATTGTTAAACATTACAATACAATTTTATTTTGATGGTCTTGACTTATGTAGCAAATATTAAATAGTGTATCAGGCAAGTAGCTGAATAAATATTCAATAAGAAGTCTTTGTGTAAAACTTATTGTTTCTTTAGTACATATATACTGTGTATAAGTCATAATATACTTGGTAGTAACAAAACTTTAAGTCGTAAATTGTGTATAACAAAATGTCCTTTTTAATATACGGCTTCAAAGCAGCACTTGAGTAAATATTATTATGTATGTGTGAAAGTTTCTGAATTGTATATTATAACCTCTGGGTCCTACTTCTAAGTCTTGTAATATACGTTTCGATACAAGGTGCTCCCATGCGCTAAAATCTTGTTCGAAACATGTGTTTGAATAACTAAAGAAGATGTGATACTCCCTAAATAGTCATAAGTCATGTCGGCTCAACAACACAGATATATCATGAAGCTTTTATGATAATGAATACAGTCAGCTGTTGTACATTTTAGCTGTTTTACTATACGCCAACACGATAACGGGGCTTCGAATGTGAATTATTATTATTGTAAAGTTTTATAACTTTGAGAGCTCAGTGAGAAATTTTAGTAGAAAAAGAACATCCAAGATTTTTTTCACTTCAATAAATAACTATTTACATTCCAAAAAAATATTTTTCTTCGTTTCACTTCAATAAACGAAACTTCGTTACGATAATATTGACAGTATTTCTTAATACAAAATTTACAAGAGGACAAGGACAGGACTAGTGGTTGGCTTATCGATCTAGCTATGAATCGCTTTTTAGGATCGAAAATGTGGGAAGAGATTTTTAACAACACAAACACCCATTGCATTCGAACAGAATCGATTTATCGACTGAAAAAATCTGATCGTACCGGGGACCGAACCCGGGCGGTCCGTAACGGAAGCCGACGACGTCGACCACTGCACCACGGACCGGGAAAAATATTTAGAATGTTGAAAGAATATTTTATATTTTATGCATATTCCACATAACATTTATTAGATCAGGACCGGTTTCACTCATGGCGAGCATTATTAACTGATCATAATTCGGTTGACTAACTATCAGTTGATAGTGCTATGAGCGAAAACGGTCCTGATCAAATAAACTTTATGTGGAATTAGTACTAAAAATGTGATTATTTATCTGCGGTATGTCGATTGTGTTCACTCAGACGATCCAAATCGGATTTTCCAAAGACAACTATGGAAAAAGGCACACTTAGCATTTTGAAAAATATAGTTTTATTTTTGAATTTGAATCCGCATAGATAAAAATACTTAAAAGTGATAGGTAGTGTTCGTAAGACGATAAAATTTAAATTCATGCACTTAGAAAAAGAGAAAAATTTACCTATTCTAGTGTTTTGGCACCTTTGGGTTCATGTTCGACTTCAATATGGGCATCGTACAATTTACAGGTATCGTATAAAACCAATTTTCATTTTACTCATATCATAATTTACCTGTTAAGATCAGCAATGGCAAGCAGCATGTCTATTTGCGTGCCTCTTTACACTTAGTGTTGGGTTACCACCTTTGCTACGAAAACTTGAAAACTTTAATATCTGAAGTGAAATCTTGTATCTAAGAGCCAATCTCAGAAAGTACATTGTGAATAATTAAACTTCTACACAGTACGTTTTATTGAAATGAATGTCTACAATTGCTTTGCGTATTTATTCATACTTTAAATAAAATACATTCTAAGATAACTAAACAATTTTGGTTCGTATTATGAGAAAATGTATACCATTGACTCCCGATTCTTTAATTTCACGGTATTTAACACTTGAAAGACGGACACTGAAAAATAACGCGTGATCCGAAGGGGGGTCTAAAAAACCTCAGTGTTATGGCTATATTGGCATGGACGATATACATGGTTTTCAGCCAATAATAATCCAACATATTTCATTGCGATGAAACAAGTCGATAAACATACCAAAAGTTTATATATTGTATCACTAATATTAAGATAAAGTGACAGTTGTGGTAAACTGTCTTACCCACCGCGTAGGAAAAGTTGAACAGAAATATAACAAATAAGATACGTAACACAAATTTTATAATAAGTCATCTTCTTTTTGTGAAATGAGTGATAAGAAAGAGCTTTTACTTTACTTTTACCCCCATGTGACGGCTGGTTTTTTAGCTTTTTTCGGGATTTTTTTTGACGAACATTAATAACGAAGAAGTTTGAAATATTTACCATATGTTTATTGACATTTTAATAGAAAGTCAAAATATTTTCAGATTAAAATCTTCATCAGAATGTGTGATGCACCGCTCAAATGCACCCATGTCGAAAAAAAGGTGGTAAATTGAACAATTGACAAGCTTTTGAAAAAAAAAGTTCAAATTTCATGATTTTTTCGATTATTTTGCTACGTAAAAACAAAACGGCTGGGAATTTTTATTCACTATCCATTTTAATTTAAACGATGTTTTTAATCTACCATTCAAATTTCAAAGCAATCGGTAAACCCGTTCTTGAGATATCGTGGAGACCAGTTAGGAAAACACAGTTTTGAGAAAAACGCGTTCGAAAGTTAAATACGATTAAAACTATGAAATCTTTACTCCCCATTAATCTGCTATGCCTGGTCCATAGTTACTTCTTTTTTTTCCTGTTTTATGTCTTTTGAAGCTGCTTGCTTTGCTCTTGCTTAAATTTTGGTTTGTTTCATGAATCGAAATTACATGTGTATTGAAAGTTTACAGACAATTTCAAAATATTAGAGATCATGGACATTGGTGTTCGTTACGCATATCCCTTTCGGGTTAATATTCTTACAAAAAAAGGCTCTCCAATTTCAAAATATTTATTTCACTAGCAACTATGAGCTGTTCAGGAAAATGGTTTAACTTTTATTCAATAAAAAAAATATTAATAAAAAAACACACAGCTTCATATTATTTAAAATAAATAAACGCGTACGCTTTTTGGTTTTAATAAATCAAGAATAAGGAACGTATTAATTAAATTTATATGTTTGATAATTAATATTTATTTTATTTATTTATTTATCAGCTATCTCTACTAGGCATTATAAAAAATCGGAAATATAAAAAAAAACAAGCATTCTCATTTACAGAATTTTCTTGGTAAAGTCTTCACTGCTGAGCTATAGCTCTACTTGGTATAAAATTGTGGGCTTTATTGTAAGATCCCAATATAAGTGACTTACTATGGTTATTTTTATTAAATTTTCGAATAAAATTCATAATCAATAGATCAAACCGCAGTTAAATCATGTTGGGCATAAACCCCTTCCGTCTACTCTGACATAAATAACTCCATTATTCAAAATTTCCTATGCCAATAACCGGCTGGTAGTAAAATTAACATCATAGATTTTTTAGGGATGGATCTAAGGGAAGATACCCTTGTCTAACCCTCGTTTCTGCAGGGATCATAATATCGCATACCATTTAATAAAACTATCCCTTCAGACAAAATAGCATTAAAATAACCTGAAAACAAGAACAAATTGGATTGTATAAGACAAACTGCGTCACAAAATATATTTTATTCAGTTGCTAATATAACAGAGGATTTTTTTTTGTATAGAATACTTGTATACCAAATCATTTTTAAATAGACTTTTTTAATATCATTGTAAACGTTTTTATTGTTATAAGCTTTCTTTTAGGCAATTATTTCCTTATTATGTCAATATCCCGGTATTTGGCCTGTTTTTCAAAAAGAAATTCCTGTAATGAAATTCAAAATACAGTATGTTGGCATAACAGAGCAATTATTAAATTATTGCTCAAACAAAATACGCTTAATCTGTGAGGGTATTTAATGCAACTGGAGCGTAAAAAGATCTCACAACAATCCAATCGAATCGAACTTATAATTTTTGTGTAATTTTTGATAAATTTTATAAAAAATACAATTTGTGTGTTCAATGAAGAATTTATAATTCACACAACTAACGATAAATCACTTTTATATTGAAAAAATCACTATGACTAAAAGTATTCGTAATTATTTAAAATAAAATACAAAGTTTAGTTTTTTTAATTTTTAATGATAAATATGTAATTTTGAAAAAATAAGTTGTGCCGTACACGATGAAAAAGAATACAGTTTGAATTTAAAAAGTCTTCTTTACAAAATTCTTCCACAATAATTATTTTTGTATTCGTCTATCTTTCGCAGAAAATTGGGTTATGTTTCAGAATAAATTTAAATTGATTTAAATGGGACAATTGTATTAAGGATCAATAAAATTCAGACCGTTGTAATGTAATTTACTTAGTTTCATTTCAGCTGTATCGTAATTTTTCTAAAGAACAATAATATTGAATTATATCCTGAGACCCGAACAAGCCTAATTTTAAGATATTCTTTTATAATACATTTGCAGAAGAAAAGAATGGTATTTACCATATATATTTTGATCAAAATATTTCATTTAAAAACCACATTATTTCAACTAGTATTTTTGAGGTTAGAAAATTGTTTCTGAATCATAAACCCTATAAACTAATGCTTATTATTCAATACAGCTTGAGAACTGTTTCTGAAATACAATTTAATTTCATATTTTCTTTTTGCATAGTTTCCAAGCACCACACAGTGCGTTCCAGATAATTATTATCTTCTATGCCATATTTTTCAAGTATGCTATGATTTCTTCTCTTGATTCTATTGAACACAGCATAAAACCAATTTCTTTCTGCTATTAGTATATACTTTAAAAGTTCGGTGAATTTGTGTTCACGCAGCTATACCTAAATCTGTACAAATTATGTACTTGAATTCATAGCACTCGACATTAGACTAAGTATAACTATTAGATCTAAATATACGGACAGAGTTCCGCAATATAATATTGATATTCAGTTAAGAGTTGCAAAAACTGACGTTTAAATTTGATATTTATAAAACTTAAAGCTCGCGAAAGAGAGGCGAGGTTTAAGTGGCAAAATTAATCGAGATTTGTCAAAAACGTTAAGTTATATGACTTCAAGGCTCACTCTTCGAAAGTATGTTTTATTTTATTTTATAGTAAAAAAATATTAACGTTAACTACATAATTATAGCAATTTATACGAGTAAAAATTGTAAAAATACTTTTAAGCTCTGTTGGTAAAAAGCGCCATTTCTTTCTAGAAGGAGTCACTCATATCTTGTGCACATTTTTATAACGGATAGCTACAATATATTTGAAAAGAGGAAATAACACTATATTTGAAAAGCATTCGTTGCTCATTTATTCACATTCACCCCGAGAAGTTCGAATCAAATAACCAACATAAATAATAATATGACTTCGGCTGTCATCAGTTTATATCTAGAATCTTCTGGCGCGTTAATGTATTTACAACAGAGGTCGACAACGCGGCATCTTATACGTTTTCTTTCGCATACTAATTTTTGACAACTAGGACATTGAACATTAATGAAATCTTTTGTAAAAAAAAAAAACTCGTTTAAAGACATTGCTTGCTACAATATATCTTTGTGAGATGGATATCTTATTATTAAAAAACACTATATTACAATATTACACAATATTACAAACATGTGTAATGGATATTTTTTAAAGCTGTACGGATAACAATAAGTGGAAAACTTATGTCGAATGAAATTATCTTGCCAGAACGCTTTTTTCAAGTATATATTTTATTGATGAAGTTTATTACAACACTGTTTCCTAAAATACAAACATACATTAAATAACACATTACTTTCACAATAATCAGTGGAGTAGTATTACGGAAAGCATTTCAACATTCTGGTTGCAACAATTTCAAGTACGGAATATGCTATTTGCATACACAAAATATTATATTTTTCATTTGCAGTAATTGAATTTTAGCTTAAAATTATGCACAATTTATTTACTCAATTCCTTCAAAACATAATTGAATTTAATTTTCCTATGCCCGTGCTTGTATTATTTTGTATACAAATGGCCGCTCCAAACGTGGAGCATATGGAATTCTCGAGGAATGTATATCATCTTATGTTTTCTTATACAAAACTGATTATTACTCTGTTTCTTAATCTCTCTTTTTCTATGATAGTAGGGCTTGAAAGGATACGAGACAGGACAGGACTAGTTGGTAAGCCAATTGCTCGCACCGCTTTTGGGATCAGGAGAGTGGAAAACGGGATTTATAATAACACAAAAACCCATTGCCTTCGAACAGAACTGAAAAATAATAAAGCATCACGGACTGGACAAGTGGTTTACTTAACTTTTTTCATTGTTAATCATCTATATAAGAGTCAAATTGCCAAAAATTGTAACAACACAGAAGAAAAACACTAACATGACTTCTAAAATGACTAATACTGATTTTATATTCGAATATGCATCCACTTTCATCATTATTAAATCAAGGTAAAAAGCAAAGATATTTATTGTCAATCAATGATTTCATTGCTTTATCCGCATCAACACATCGTCAGAGATAGCTCTGTCGATGGTGCCATAGCCATCAAATATATTCATATTAATTCTTGTCAGTTTTTTTTATATATTTTAATCGTCTTTGTTAAGTGGTCCAGTTCTCCAGTTTCCTATCTCTGATGAACAACTTTCCATTTGCCCGGCATAGCTTGGGGCTCGCGCTCTCTCGTGAAAAAATAAAAGTTATTACCCCAAAAAGTCCTATCAAAATTTCGTACGCAAAACTGGTGTATGGGCTTTTAGCCTGTGTGATTTATGCATCTCCCAAGTCAGGTGGAGAGAAATTTCAGCGGAAACGGGGTCTCTTTACTGAGAGGTCTTTAAATTGGGCCACGAGATCTTTCTGACGCAGGACAAACTAAGAAACTTAAATGTATTAATAAAGTCTTATTGGGCTGCGTTGTACGTGGGTTTGTAGTCATTCGGGAATATCATCAATCAATATTTCTATAGATGATGTTTGTAATACGTTCATTATCTTCTTCTCGTACAATTTATAAAATGGGAAACATGAAAAAGGTGGTCGAACAATTGAATTCTAAAAAGTTATCGTAAAAACAACATTTGTTAGTTCTCCAAAACGAAGCCACCTTTATGCTTCGTCTTTCAACAGCTGCCTATTCTAAACAAATACATCTGTAAAAGTAATAAAACATTTGTAGTACTTATTCGACATAAATTTTATTGGATCAGGACCGGTATCACTCATGGCGAGCATTGTCAACTGATCAGTTGACAATGATCGCCATGAGGGAAACCGGTCCTGATCCAATAAAATGTATGTCAAATAAGTACTAAAAAAGTTTTATTATTTTTATTATTCTGCCATTTCACCAAGTATTGACAGTGAACACCTTAAAAATACAATTGTATTATATATAACAAAATGTGTGCGAAAATGGGTTTGTTTACCAAATCGATTTATCACACCGCATTACAATACAAAATGTATGTTGGGTAGGGTGGAGTATTTACTTCGTTCTGTTGACTTTTTTACAGATTTCTTATTAAATACTAGTATTCGAACCCGGCTTTGCTCGGACCAGTTTGGGGTTATGTTCACCTCGGCGCGTAAATTCAGACGGGCCAAGTTGAAACAACTGGCAACTTAATGACCAACAATGCAAAAGGGAATTACAGACCCACAGCCATACATACGTCGTTTCGGTTTTATATATAAGATATTTTGGTTCATATGAAACTACTCGAGTAGTCGAGTATTTTGTAAAATGTACTACTCGATACTCGAGTAATTGGAGTCTCTACATACACATTGATAACGAAACAAATTTACCGTCGAAACTTTCGCGAGCGAAATCAATTCGTTTGTTTGAACTTGCAACAACAATGCAAAGGGGAATTAGAGACCCACATATACACATACGCCGTTTCGGTTTTATATATAAGATTTCATTTTAGTTATGAGATTTTTTTTTAAATGTAATACTTCTTTGTCTCAGAATCGAAGGTCTTTTACTCATCCTTAAGTAAAGGAAATAACATTTCAAGCTATTTTTAACATAGCCTATACTCTTTTTGAAATGTTTTGGTAGCTCGATCACTTCTTATCACCGTGTCGTCCGTGTCAAAAGATAATACTTACAATGATATAATTTATAAATATTAATCGATTCATGGATAACAAGTTGATTACGTAAATTTCGCGCTTACCTAGTAAAAAGAGAGGTTATTGAACAACTAGTATTTTTGCATGACTATATTTCACTAAGTTGTCAGTACTATCTATCGTCTTGGAAGCAGAATTATACTTCTCAAATTCGTAATGTTGAAATTTTAAAAACATCTTTTGGATTCTATCATAATACATTGTATTATGGTCTGTATAGGGAGCGGATATTGTGTAAAAAATACTCTATATCGCCACCCAAAGCAGTTTCCTTGTCACGTAAATTATGTATTTTAAAGATTGTACATGTGAAATTCTATACGTTGGGTTTACATTTTCAAAGCAATATTTTACCGTATTATTTGAACATTTTTATAATATAATATACTCGGCATTTTACTTTACAGCGGTGGTCGTCTCCCAGGACATGCGTAAACTTCACAATTTCACGGCAAAATTGTGGGGCTTTTTCGAGAGCTTTTCCCAAAATAATTGTTGACTTTTATTGGTCGATGGCGCCGTAAACGTTTAACCGGCGAGGTAGTTACTAATAAACGCGCATCTGACTCCTGCCTGCTGCCTCTTATTTTTTATGTCGATTTACATTTTTATACGCGATAAACTTACTCGAATGGCGTATGATAATGCCGAGGCGTGTAATGTGTTTTAATTATTTTTTGCTGTAAAGGACTCACTTTATAGGTGGTTTTAGTATGACAAGCAATTTGTGTTTTAGATTTCTGTCAATTTACAGCGTCCAAATATAGCAAAGTATAAAAATCAGTCGAATGTATATTCTCAAATTGTAGCACAAACAATCATCATCAAATTGTGAGAAAGTCTTTTTTCAGCAAATTTTCTCCACGGTAACCAGCTTAGGTTACTAAAGAATCATCAGTACGGATATGTTCTGTTTTTTAATCACATTTTCTTATACGAGTTACAGTAAATAAAAATAAATTTCACCGACTATTACTGAATTTTAAAATGCTGAATCGTCATTCATTAAAGAAATAATCAAAAGTTGAATAAGCTTTTAAAATACCGCCATATATGTATAACATATTTAATTAGTTCAAAATTATGCCGTTTGGTGCTTTGAAACTTTATATTTTCATTTTAAATCATTGCAAAGCGTACGGCTTTCTTATTTCTACTAAATTGACTAAGAAATCACTGGTAAAAGAATAAGTCATTTAAAATATAAATTTGTATTACATTTACCATAAACGTTATGAAATAATTATTAAATGATTATTTGACCGAAAATCCATAAAATTTATTTAATTCTTTTTGTTCGAAATAATTTTAAATTCTTAAAATACACAAATATACAAGTCGATTTAAAAAGCACTGTTAAAATTATCATCAAATAATATTATTATAATTCTTTGTATAGCGCCGCAATAGGGTTTAATAAAACGTACCTACTATTAGGTATAATCTAAAAGACATTTTGCAATAGCTTTATTCTGTGCATAAATTCAGTGTTTGCTAGCTATTCATTATAATTATTAGAGTTTGCAGACTAAACTCGTAGAATAAATAAAATTCAATAATTCTGGGAGGGGCACTAAAGCCCAGTGAGTCAGAAAGACAAGGGTACAGTTTTATTGTTCGCGCGAAATTATCTCAAGATAAGAATATTTATTTTAAACAAGGCTAATTTTAAGCGATTGTATTTTGTGAAAAGGTAAATCATTAAAGGTTTCGTTTGTATAATTTAAGAATTAGCTGACTTCGCTTTGTGAATTGAATTTTAGACATTGAAAAAGGTATGTCAATATAAAAGATTCCATAAAGAGATAAGTACTAGCTAAGTTGAAATAAATTGTCCATAATGAATTTATAAAGTGTCTGTATCTTTTAATTTGAATATTAATTTTTGAGAATATTTGAGAAATTTAATTCAATTATTTTTTAGATATGAGTCGAAAAATATCAAATCTAAATATTTAATATGCATGTTAATTACATGCATTATTGTCATTTCAATTGGGGCATTATCTTGTCTTGTAAAAATTAATCAACATGATCTAGTCATAAATTAATATCATGAATTTAAAAAAATCCTGAAAATAGTTGAATTGGGAAAACACATAAAGACGTGATAATAAAACCTTTGTTATTTCTTTTATTAATACAAAGGATAACCACGAAGTTATTTTCAAGCGATATTATGGTATCATTTCATTCATCACATCAAATCGTTTTTCTGGCGATATTTTTGTGGCATTTTGTAAGTATTGATTGCAAACATTCGTTTATTACAGATGTTACTATATTGATGCTTTTATAGTTATTCGAATGTTCAAATATGTTTAAACGACATACATCACGTATATTCATATTTTTGAGCAGACGTTATAATTATTGCTAGCGTATACTAGTTAGCCTAATGTTTAAATACTTTTAAGGTGTTCACTGTCAATACTTGATGGAATAACATTATGCTAAAAATAATGCCCGCTCCATGGCGCAGTGGTTAACGTCGTTGGCTACCGTGTCGGACCACCCTGGTTCGAATCCCGGTGCGAGCAGATTTTTTCAGTCGATAAATCGATTCTGCTCAAGTGAATGGGCGTGTGGGTTGTTAAAAATTCCTTCCCACCTTTCCGATCCCATCGTGACAGCGATTAACTAACCACTATTCCTGTCCTAGTCATCGTATCCTTTCTATCCCTACTTTCTTCAAAAAAGAAAGGTTGAGCAACTGAGTAACAAGCAGTTGTCGTAGAAAAACAAATGATGAGATAAACTCGTTGAGGAGTCCATATGCTCCAAGCTGGGAGGACACGGTAAAAAAATAATAAGACATGTCTTGAACTTATTCAACATTAAATTCATTTTGATCAGGACCGGTTTCGCTCATAGCGAGCATAATCAACATTTTTTTTAAATAAACACAATATATAATATTGAGCTTCAATATCTCGCGACATTTCTTGTAAACTTTTGCTAAATGTATACTTCTACCGTGATTGAATTATTCATTAAACAAAGATATTCGAATACCTAAAAGGTGCCGAATACATTCGAAAATCGATTGCGATCCCTAATTGTCAGCGTAGCATGCCAACCCTATAATAATGGCATGAACAACTTTCACATTAACTTTATTGCTTTTTCAAGATTATATATTAAAAAAGGCTGGTGATGAAAAAATAGAAAGTAATTATTTAATAATATGAAATTCACGGAATAAAATAAGGCATATACCTCAGTTTATTATCAGCAGTAATTTGTAACACGTCAGTCGTAAAGTTCAAACCTCTTTCACCGACACCGTCTTATCACGTTTGCTCACGAAATACTTTCCAACATAATTTAGTGGCAGCAAAAAACAAATCGAATGAAACTATCGTATTTTAGTTAAGTTATGAAGCGGTTAGTATAAGCTTTGTAACGTACTAGTATTCCTGCTTTATTCTAGATAATTTATTGCACCTAAATTTCAAGGTCTTTTTAAGTACGTTAACCTGACCACCCTAGCAATATTCTCGGATCACTTGACAATCTATATTATATATCGATATATGGCGACCCCCAAAAAGGGCATTTTTAATAAGATAATTAAAAAAAAACGAAAATGAATTGAACTGAATACTTTTTTAGTTGACTGTATAAGTTGGCGACCCCACGAAAAGTCTGCCGTGACCCCTTCGGTGGTCGCGACCCATGGGTTGGGAACCCGTGATCTATAGCGTATTATAAGAAAAAATATGTTTCACCAAAAAAATACTAATTTGCAACGGGATTTTACAAAAATTCGTGTAACTAAAGGAGTTAAAAAAAATCTTAATTAAAGTTATTCTTATCTTTTCCTTTTACTGTTCAGAAACTATATGGCGCTTGTGACCATTTGTATTTTTTCAAAATATAATTCATTAATTTAGTTTAGAACAATTTATCGAGTATTTATTATGTTACCAAAGAGAAGGTTGCATACAAATTTGGTTTTTTTATATTTCTCTCTTTAAAGTTTACCGAAATCAATTTAATTTACCAATATTTCAGCATTGACAAATAAATGTTCAATTCAAATTCATCTACAAATCTTTAATCTCTATATATATAAAAATCTTGGCACAAATTTTTGTCGTCGAACTCCTCCGAAACGGCTTGACCGATTATTATGAAATTTTGTATGTATATTTGTTAGATATGAGAGAAGGTTGTAAAGTATATTTCATTCCGCTAGGTGAAGGATGTTCCTATCAGGACTTATTTTTTCAATATTTCTGACATCCGTGGTTTTATTTATGTTGTTGAATCACAGATGGCGCTACGTGTGCTACCCTACTATACATTCGTTATTTTTTACTTAACAACCAAAATCTCTATATATATAAAAATCTTAGCACAAATTCTTGTCGTCGAACTCCTCCGAAACAGATTACCTCCTGACCGATTATTATGAAATTTTTTATGTATATTTTTTAGATATGAGAGAAGGTTGTAAAGTATATTTCATTCCATTTCATAAATAATTTATATGGCAGAAAAACGTTTTTCGGGTCAGCTAACCTATATGTATAAAACAAAGTCGTTTTAGTTACACCACTTCAAAGTCGAGAACGGCTGGACCGATTTTGATGATCTTTGATTTTCTGGCCCACCGTCCCGAATAGCTGAATAAGTTTTACAACATCCCAAAGTATGACGGCAAAAAAAATATGAAGGAAAATGATATCTTTATTAAAGTACTAAAACATCTCATTTTGATTTTTGCACATTTATTGAACTAAATTCATTTTGAGTATTCATTTTAACATAATATAAAACTGAATTTATTCAAGCTAATAAGTTAACACATCTATTAATTCTGAGGCGGTACGAAGTTCGCCGGGTCAGCTAGTAATTATATAGAATTATATTATATTTTATCACATAGTTAAAGTTTATTCGGGCATTTCATATGCATGAAGGTGGAACCCAGGGTCGTTAGCGACAAAACTTATAGAAAAGATATTGAAATTTCATCAAGCACTATTCTTATATTATATAAATATTCGGTAAACTTACAAACATAAGTTATAAACAGTGACAAAACAAAACCAAAGTACAGATTCTGATAAAAAACGTTGGATACACACCCCTTGCGACGGGTAAAAATTTGCAGAAAAAGGCACAGAAAAAAATATCAAACACAAAACTGACTAATTTGAATCATAAAATAAAAAAATATTCTTAACAACCAATTTTTCAATAAAAAAATACTAGGTTCGAAGTCACAGTTTATTTTCAATTGCCGCTTAAATGGACTTAAAGTCAAAATTAGCCTATTTTACACTACAATTGTGGTATTTTTTTAATGTTTAGAAAGAAAGAAATTCTATATTATTTACATGATGTACGTATAGTACAATTTAATCAAAACTATTTTGAGAAAACTATATTAATTTATGTAATTTATTTTGTGCTTTATAAAACGTGTGTGTAAACAACATTAGAGGCATAATTTTATATGTGACTGAATTAAATGAAATCAAGATATCTTATAAAATAAAGCAATTACACCGGCCTTGAAAATGTGTATGTGAAATACTTTGTATTTTACGTGGATAAAAGCCTATTTCACACGATTTGAATATTGGCCGAATAAAGCTAAAAGCTCACTTAACCAGTAATCAAAACATTAGTGGTCTGATTTAAGCTCGCACACGCAATGTGCTTATTTTAAAGTTGCCTTCCTTGGTACTTAGCGAACAAACAGCCACCAGTTTCATACAACAATGACCTCTTTATTATTATAGTTGTCGATGCCTAAGGCTTTATTTGGTATAACTTTACACAGGGTTTGGGATGTACTGGTGAAATCAACTAGAAAAGCACTTTCAAAAGACTGTCTACCGCCAAACAAATTTACTAAAATTATTCCTTTGGTTCGGTTGGAAATAACAATGCTATGAAAAAATACAGGAAATTTCGTAAAACACAAATTTTTAAAAACATCATTTTAGTTCTAGCTAGGTTCTAGGTTCTTGCGTAAGGTTTTAGTATTTTTTCGAGCTTGTAAATAAGTTATATTCTGTACAATCCATAGAGTTGTAATTTGGAAATTGCAAATGATTATTATCATAAGCAATCGGTGGATAATAGAATCTGTGTACGCCACATGATAACTCATTTGACAGATAAGAACATTGGGAACCTATTTTCTAATCTTTCCGTTCTGTTCTAAACTTTTTCGGATGGCGTCCCTTTTATAAAAAGCCATGTGACCCGCGTATTTTTAGAAAAGGGGTATTTTTCATTAGGTAATTAAAAAAAACAACTAATATGCACGAAAGTGAATATTTTTTAGTTGACTGTAGAAGATGGTGACCCCACAGTAAACCCGCCAAGACCCCTTAATGGATAATGAGTAAGAATAAGAAGAACTATTTTCAATCTACGATATTGATTGTAGGCGATTGGTAGAACTTTAACAGTAAATAATTACAAGGCGCAGGACCGCCCGGGTTCGATACCCGGTACGAGCGGATTTTTTCAGTGGATAAATCTGTTCAAAGGCATGGGTGTTTGTGTTGTTGAAAATCCCTTCCCACCTTTCCGATCCCAAAGAGCGACGCACATTGACAGCGATTAGCTGATCTCTAGTCCTGTCCTAGTCCTAGTCCTCGTATCCTTTCCATCCCTACTCTCTTCGAAAAAGAGAGGTTGAGCAACTGAATAAAAGCAGTTCTCGTAGAAAAACATACGTTGATATAAACTCCGTGAGGAGTCCATATGCTCCAAATTGTGAGCGGACATGGTTAAAAAAAAAACAAAAGATTTAAAATTAAAGTGGATATGGTTCTTTATCAAATTGTCTCTCTTCTATTACATTGTCCATTCTTTCAATCGACATGCAATGTTAATGAATAGTCGAATCCCTATTTTCTATTTTTCGAACATAGTTTCAAAAGATATACAGCGGTTGGCATACAAACTGCATACCTTAAAGCAGTAAATAATGATTTCATATATACAATTTCTGAAACGTAATACTGCAAATTTTAACTTCGTCCTTAGATCTAATAACGACATTTCTATTATACAAATACTGTTCCGAAATGTAGTGTTGTAATGTTTTTGACGTGACAACGTCTTATAAATCGATGAACGCCCGCTGCACGCACGAAAAAACATGACTCATTGTCCCGTTTGTCGCGTTACGCCGAAGGCAAGCGTGCGAGCGAGAGCGCGGATAAGCGATAGAGAGGCACGATCGGCCTACCGTTCGGATTGTGCCGCATCTATCTTCCACTGATTGGTCGATGCGTCTGAGTAGAAAAGAGACAGCGGCAGCACACAACTTATACACCTACAGTACCTACACGTGATCTGTTTACAACTGTTTATAAAGTGAAGTGAAATGTTAATGTGGTTTTCATTGTTTATATTACAACAACAATTGCGGCAATCAAGGTAATTAATTCTCATATATATCGTATAACAAATATACTTTAAATAAACAATAAATTATTTAGATTTCATTTCACTCCTTCTTCGCATCCATACAAAATAATGATAATTCAATAAAAATGATTCCATTTTATTCATAAAAGTATGCAATCATTTCATCAATGTTTTCTTATGACGTTATCACGTTAAACTATCGTCTGTAAACCGACTTTACAGACAACCATTTTTTTATGAATTTATTTACTAAACGCATTTATATTGATTTTGTATTGTTAGTGAATATGTACTGTTTGGTAAGTGTTGGAATTACTTCGGGTTTCAATTTTTCCAATATGTGTGAGTGGCGGTCTATATTTTTTTATGTTTCGTGTGTTGTGGAAATGTGGAAATTTTAATGCGGCTACTGGTTTGAGCACAATGTAATCGTAAGGCATGTTTTATACGGCGATCTTATCGCCGATAATGTTTTAGTAAAAACCAATTTTACCTCATTAAAGCACTAAAATCGATGGTAAAGCTTATTTTATAATTTTTTAATAAATAAATGGCGCTTAGTTGCAAAAATGGTCTTTTATTTGAACGCGTACCTATGCATGTATCAAAAATTAAAAAATGTAAACATCGGAAATTTGTTTATAAAATACTGGTTGTTTTTCTGTGAAAAAATCAAATAAATAGTTTATAAAAAATTGATTGGAATTAAAATATTTTTTACCTGCGATGAGCAAGAGACTCTAACTTGCTTGCAACTTCTTCCAATTGGTGGAATTCTGTATGACCTATAAAAGGATTGGCGTATTTCGTCCATGGAAGAAAAGTAATTTTCCAAATGATATCTGAAGACTTATAGAATACGCGAAAAATAGAAATCGATGTTTCGACATATATTTTTATTTTGAATAAATTTGTCTAAAACTCTTGCATCAAAGCCATTCGTTTCATTCGATGATCAAAAATTGAAAATTATTCAACTGAGACGTTGTCAACAGTAAACTGAGTTTTATTCCAGAAGCTAAACGAATTTTTTCATCAATGCATGCTTATATCACAGAGGTGTCAGCATTCCGTTATCATTTAAAATTATATGAATTTATCTTTTTTATCAGTGTAACTTTGCGCAGGTGTGATATAATTTGTTTTACAGTCTACATTTTAACTGTTTTATTTATGAGAGGAAATTGTTAATAAAATGAGACAAAACAAAACAAAGATTTATCGCTTCAAAGTCATTAAACTGTTATAAGTTTTAATAATGCACAATAATTCAACGTTGCCTGTATCTTACCTCTAATCAGGGCCGTTTGATACGTAGCCTGGTGATAAATAACACTGCAGTATCTGGTACCATAAATTTTAGAGCTCTCGTTAAAACAGGCAGGGCGACAGGTTAACTAAACATCTGTATTCATAGTTTGATTATCTATTCACAGACACAACCACGAGGTCGGCTTTGAATGAATATGTAACAAAGTTTGCAAGTGACGAATGCTCCAGAGGATTACAGATTCATAGTTTCAAGAATGCAATGAGCTATAGAAAAATGTGCGACGCAAAGAGAAAAGAAGTGAGCGTGTTAACCATTATATTAAAAAATGTTAATAGAATAATTTAATATTTATAATATTGTAAATATTAAGTAACAAAAGCTCGCTGTCGCGTAGAAAGTGAGCATTTTTACCATATATTTTATCGTAAGACATTGTTTTACTTTCAGATATTATATTTATTAGAGATCAGGACCGGATTCCTTTACTCGTGATCAGCGAAAGATTGTATACGAAAGAAGATATTGAAGTAGCAAAACTAACAATCAAACACTTCTATGGTGCTAACTGTCATTTCTTGGTGGAAAGCCATGATTTTAAGTACATTTTTGTACTATCAGTTAAAAATGGCTGAAATTAATGAATAGCGGCCTTAAGATTTATAAATTTTTGTGTGGAAGAAGGACAAAAAAATTTGGTTTATCTATTTACATACAATAACTTGACCGTAACCATCATATTTTCAAAACATTAAAGGTACATTCAATTGAGCTTTAATCAAAGTGACCCGAGATCAATTCGAGTAAAATATACAACAACATTATTATAATTATGTTATACTTATCTTTCAACTGCTTGAGCTTGGAACCATCTTATAGCTAGCGTAGAGTACTCACCGCTAGGCAACATAGGGCCAAATGCTTAAAATGTTTTTTTTATTACCATTAAAATTTATCTATTTACAAAAAACGTAAACACACAGAACAACATAAATAATAAAAATCGTTACAGAAACTTTAAAACATTAAATTGATTTTCGATCGACCCACCAAAAACAATATTGAATAATAATTTCATACAATACAGCAGTTTAAATATAATGTCGTTATTATTCGCTTTACAATTTGGACAGCAACCGGTGACATGTATGAAAACTTCGTCAAGCTTGTAAGCATCGTTCACACTATTATGTAATATTATCTCAGTAACTTTATAACAATTAAAAATCGATGACGTGTCATTTAAATATGTGTAAATTGAGTTGATATACATACAATAATTGAATATAGCAGACTTCTAGCGACACTTACCATTTGCAATAGTTTAAATTATGCACGATAAGCCATTTACAACTGCAAAGCTTTTGTTCAATCCGCTTACCTTGTGAAAATTATCAACGAATAGCTGGACGCGCTCAATTATTACTAAATGATTTTATTTCGAACACATTTTACTGAAAAAATTACATTTAGAAATCTAAAATTAAAGCACAGTATTTTATATTTACAGTAAAAAGAATCAATCTCTTGTAATTTATTTTTAAAACGTAACAGTAGAATGCTAGTAGTTTTTACTATTTTTTTGTTGGTTATTCAAAATTCTCGTTGATAAATATAGTCAAACGAGATATTTTACAATAAAATTGATACTATTGATACTGCACACTCACGCCTAGCACTTTGACAGGCATATGCAAGTTCTACGAATATTTTTTTTATTATGTACAGCAAAACTCATAGTGAATGCAGTAGTATGCGTAATATGCAGATATTGAATTTTATTTTGTTTCAAAATGTTTGTCAGTTTTTGAAATAATGTAAACCAGGGAAACACAGACACGTATTTGCAACATAACACGCTGTAGTAGTAATACTAAAGCAAAACCAACTTAAAAATATATATTAACAGGACTTCCGCTTCGGAAGCAAAATCGAAGCATTATCACACAAAATATTTGTTTTCCAATGTAAAATTACAGTAATTGCACTCTATTTGGTATATAAGTAAGAATTGTTTCAATTTTTGAGAAAATTTTGATGCTCTACTATCGAATGTTTGTGTTGAGCTTATTCGATCGATAAAATTCTGCAGATCACGGCTGAAATGCCATTGAAACAACTATATAAATATCGGTTTTATATGTTCTGTAATGTATTTACTGTGTAAGACTCTCTGAAAACCACATTTTGAGATCTGCTATAAAACATTTTGTCACCTTATTCGGTTACACCTTCACTTTATCACTGTAAACTTAAGGCAATGTGTATGGGTGCAAATTAATATTTTAAAAACATTCTCGACGAATATTTGTAAGAAATACTGATAGTTATTTTCATATTTCAAGTTCAAAATTGTGTTAATTAATCATACAAAAACATTAGGATTATTTAAATTCTAAAACGACAAACTGTAAAGGCGTCATTGAGGCTTATTGATGAATTGAACAAACCAAGTATTGTCTGATGGGGTGAAACCAAGCTATTTCCGGTGGGAAATTACATTTCAGCGCTATCTTCCTACTGTTCCATTATTCAAATACTATTGATGTTAAGCATTTTGACGTCATTGACGTCATGGTCACTCGTTCGTCTCAAAGCGGGGACGCTGAACGAAATATGATTATTAAAATAAAGCATTTTTTAAATTTTCGTAGTTTTTCTTCTCTTTATTCCAAGTTTCATTAAGTATATTTATATATTTTTTTAAAATGAGGCTTTATTCTATTAAAAAATACAAAAAAATATCAATCAAGGTTTTACCAATGTAGCGGCGCTTGTTTTTTTATACATATTCCACCAATATCTATGCAAAAGAAATTTAATAATATTTTTAAAAATATAGACATGTTTGCAACTCTACCACTGTCTTATTTTTGAATATATTCATATCGTTTAAATAAATATATCAAATTATAAAGAGAGCACTATTGAATTAAAGCGTCGAGTTGGAGCATGAATTTTGCGGTAATATTCTGGAAAAAAGTTCAATATTAAATAAATCTATCAATTTTCTATTTCATTGTTTTGTACATTTAATTATTGAATCTAAAGATTCATAAGTCGTTAAAAAGTGTAACATTTAGTAACACATCCAGTGGAATAACAAGATTATAATTTTTGATCGTATAAATTAAACAAAGTAACCATCTATCGATGAAAACCTTGTTTCATAGATTCGATATTTATATATTTACCCTTCTTAGTTATACTAAATAATTTCATAATATACACGTGTGTTCGTTTTTTGTATACTCAAGTAGTTAAATAAAATAATCCCCAAAGTCTTTTCAAAATAACGTAACGCAAAGTAGATTTACTTTAAACTTTCCGTCTCAGTAAACCTTTCCCTGTCACAAAAACGTTCAATTTATGCCTGAAATTAAATCGCATGATATTTCAGTATATTTAACGTAATTGGAAAATAAACACACACCCTAAATTGCCTAACGAACCCTAAGTTTTGATAACTTAATAAACTTGCACACTTCTTCGTGTATTTAGGAATTTATAGATTTGTCTTTATTTCATAGTGGAAACATAAATCCCTAGTAACTAAGAGATAAGGGGGAATTTAGAGACGTGTAACGAATTGTGCGTGTTAGAACCCAACTAAACATTGCGTGCTGTTGCGTATTTTCTTCGCTCAGAGCCTTGTTTTATAACATTGTTTTGCTCTTTACCTGCCTTGTCTGAATTATTTTTGAAACCGGCATGTTATATATGTGAATTTGCGATTGTTTATTTGTGTAAGCATCAAACTGCTACTTTTTCAGCTCTGAAATTTGTGGAAACCATTAAATGTTATGATAGCCGTTACCGGAATGTCTTCATTTTTACAAACTACGTAATAAAAAAATACGTAAAATCTTCAATAGTCATTTGATAAGCATAGTATTATTATGAACATCTGTTATAGGAAAATATGCTTTTATAAACATAGTTTACACTATACTAGTCATACATTTATGTTTTAATAAATAAAACAGTATTTTTTTTGTACACATATTTTATAAAGATTATGACTGGTTACTCATCGCGAACATTTTTAGCTGATGACATGTAAATAATTACAGGCTCATTTATATTAAATAAATAAAGACAATAAATGATAAGCAATTGTTGTTAGAAAAGTGAAATGAAAATAATTGTTTTTTATTTACTTAACCCTGAATATATTATTGTATTTATATCACTGGGCTTGCGTATTTATTAGCATGGTAAAAGGGAATACCGAAAAATATACCACAATTCAAGAAATTACGGTTGTTGTATTAAAGTTAATTAAATATAATAATAAATGATTTTTCAACCAAGTTTTACAATGTCAAGCTAGACTCGACAAAAAGTTGTACGAGTTAAATATAAAGCATTTCTACTAAGAATTGACAGATTAAACATTACAAATGAAATAATAATGTGTTTAATATATTTAATATATATTTTATGGTGATAAAAAACTACATCATTTTACCAATATAAACACACAACAGTTACTGTCACTGATAGGAATTTTAAAGCAACCGAAGCAGAGCAAAGGCCTCAATGAAACTATACGACCTACAGTACTACGTTATACCGTCGTTATACAGGATAAAGTGCATGTTTCACTTAATAACTATTTGCCGTCTAACCATCATGTAAGTTTTCAGGAATAAATGCCCAACAAATTATACGTTTATTTATTCAAAAATAAGATGTGAGAAGTTTTAACATTTTTTCACCCATGTTTCTTTACAATCGAAGAGAAGTGTACTTCACCACATATTTATCGATGCTTGAAAAAAGGTAGATAAAATTAATCACCATCCTAAATTAAAGCCAATCGAATTAACCTATATCATATCCAAAAAACTATGAGCTGCATCGTTATTGCGCCATATACATTCTTGGCAGGTACTGCCCGTATAACAGATTGTTATACCGAAACAACTGGTTGGTAAAAATTTAGATACCCTTAGAAGATAAAGGTTATTTAGTCCTTTGAACCTTCATATATCATGAAACGAAACACATATCATTGTTAAACATATAAACATAATTCATGACTATACCTTCCACGTCATGAATTGCTCTCATACATCCCAACATCTAGCTGTCTTATTTAAATTAACTACAGTCGCTTAGCTACAGTAAAAACTCATAAGACAGTGCCGGAAAAACTATATTCACATACCAGCTACGTCTATTTTTATTGAAGAAAATATGTCACTATTTGATTGTTGTCACATGTCTATACTTGGTGAAAAGACATACCTACTATATTTAGAAATAAAACAAGATTAGTTCTATGTACTTTTCTAACTGATTAAAAAGGTATATACAACTTATACTTATTCAGTGAAGCGTTTTTATCAAATAATATTTTTAAAAAATCACTAAACAATGCACACAACACATTAAACAAGAAGTTGAAAGCTATTTAGTGGAAATAAAACCATTCATTGTTCGTTTTCGTAAAATATAATTATGATATCTTTAAATAAGGGGTAACCTATTTCTCAACAATTCTTTATTGAAATTATCATGTTAAATAAATTCATATTGTATGATAGAATCAGTTGAAAGTCGCATTCTTAGTAAAACTGGTCCTGATCATATTTTAAAATTGTGTAACGATTATTTAGAGCATTGTTTAACATTTTTGAAAAAAGCAAAATTGTCTTTCACGCATTTTATTGGTTGTGTTCAATGGTTAAACTAACGTATTATTGAAATACTCCAAACGTAAGAAATACAACGATTAGGAATGGTTGTGTTAAGAAAAAAAAAATCAATTACTTTTTCTAGTTTTCTAAATAAACGGAAAAAGACGCATTCATATCTTAAAAAAATCAGGATGGAACTTTCAGTGTAATAACTTACTAATAAAAAAACTTTATCCACATTTTGCACGAACTTTTCATGTTTTTTCAGGACTTAAGTGGAATCCGCTTATGGTAATCTTCTTATCCACTCCCCATTAAGCATATACGCTTCGTTTTAAATATTTAATTCATATTCGCCACACGTGTTAGTAGATTTTATTAAGAAAAATCACAGCTCATAGTCTGATATTTTGAATGTTATTATAAACTCATTTATACGGACTGTCTGTCTCAATGTTGAACATGATCTCGAAACCATTTTTCTTCTTATTTAAATATAACTGTTAAGATGTACAATGCGATAAATAAGTTTGAAAATTATATGTTTTGACATAATGACAAGGAATGGTTTTTTTTTAATGTTCTTGTCTCTCCTCTGAAAACCGATAACTTTACACATTATATCAATTCTTTAATTTCGTTACTGGAACGTGTTGTTGACTTCATTTTCTATTAAGAGCTTTAGCAAAGTTAAGCGGCATTGCTTCGGATGTTGACATATTTCATATTGACGTGAGTGAGTTCAGAGTGCTCAGACGAATACATTTTTTTATAAATAAAAGTTGATTTATTCCCTGATTTATTCAGATGGAACTCCCTCGGTTGACTTCTTTGAAAATTTATAATGTGATTTTATTATTTTTTTCTCTCTGTTATTATGACAAAAATTTGTGTTTTTTATTATTTACATATATATATATAAATAAATGTATTAAGATTTATCAAATGCAAGGCGTTTTTGCGTCAGCTGTAATGCCATGATTTGTATTTTTTTTTGAATAAATAAATTAACAAATAAAGTGAATTAAGAAAAATCAATTCAATACATATTGTTTTTTTACCACAAAATTTAAATTTAAATTTCTTATGTGATATTTTTCCATTTTCATTTGAGCTAAATTTGAAAATTACACACCACCACAGTAGTCCTGAAGAAGTTATTAAAAAACTTAAAAAGCTTAGCAGAATGAATAATGTTTGCAACGGTAGTTTTATACCAAATGAATAGCAGAGATTTTATACTTAATCACACGTTGCTTGAACAAAGAGCTTTTCAGAGCGCTTACAAATCAGTATAGGAAGCTCATGAATTCAACATGATGAAATGCATAGTCAACATTCAACTTCACCCATAAACAAGTCGAAGTTTACTTATTTTTAATGACCATTTCCGCTCCTAGTGTGTAATTGAGTTGATCAATAATCACTTTGTTAAACCTTGTATAAACATTTGTCGTAACAGAAACATGTTTAAATAGACATCGTTTAACGACAGTTGCTGATTATCTCTATTCAGATCGATAAAGAAACAAGAATAGTGTGAGAAATTTTAGGAAACTATTTTTTCTATCTATTCCTTTTTCCGTATGGGAGGGGTGAGAGAATTGGAAAATTAATGTATGAAAAGGAGGTTGAGCACTTGAGTAACAAACAGTTCTCGCAGAAAAACATCCGTAGATACTTGCTCCACTAGAAGTACGTTTATGATTCACATTGAGAGTGGAAATCGTTAAAAAAACACTACTACTGTTTATAACTACTAGAAAAATATAAAAAGAGAATAATATTATGCTACCTATGTATATAAAATTTACTTATCAAAAAGAGTTTTCAAACGGAATATTATAAAAATATTTCCTTTCAGTCAGTCGTTTAGTGGAAAATCTCACCTTTTAGAAGCTCCTAACTTTGTTGTCTTCAATCAAGTCGTGTATGTATGTATAAACAAATCCGTTAAAGCTGCCTGAGAAAGATATTCACTCGTGTATAAAGAATTACTAAGAAGCTGGTGGTGGGTACACGAGGTTTGTTTGTGCCGAGTAAACGTATTGAGGTTCTACGAAGATTGAGTAGGATCATGTGACATTTATCTTCAGTGATTTTTAACCTTTTTTAGCGTGCTCATTTGTTACGTAACGGCTCTTTACGGCCAATCGATTATTTGAGATACAGTATTTTACCACAATTCTGCTGATTGTTAATGGTTCTAAAAGTAACAACGAAAAATCTATTTAGTATATCGCGAACACCGCGAAAAGTTAGTAAGTCATTATATAAAATTGTAAAGCTATTACAGAAACAAGGCAATAAATAATGTCTTTCTCCCAAGATTGAACACTCGAAAAATAAAGCATGCCAATAATCTAAAGTTAACTTTTGAGGCTTAAAAAATCATTCCAAGTGCAATTGATTGAATCGTTTTTTTTTATTTCATTGCATATACAATCTATATGACCGAATAATTTTAGCTTTTCTTTGCAAAAGAAAAACGAAAAGAACGAAAAGTTCCGTGTGCACCACTGTTACAAAGTATTCTGATATTTTTTGTGCGTTATGTTTTTTTATCATACTATTTATAAAAGAAGTCGTATGTTTTATAAAAATTCTATCCGAAATAATGGACATTTATTTTTAACCATGTATGTTCACAACGTGAAGAATATAGACTTCTTATTGAGATTATCTTTTATAGTTGATCTTTTAATTTATCAGTTTTTTTCGATGATAGTAAGGATATACGAAAAGGGTTAAGATATTACGGGTGGTTAGCTAATTGCTTTGTTACGTACTATTATTAGAACCATATGGACGCGATGAAATTATAACACATGGCACTACACATAAATCGATTAAAAAAAATATTTAAATTTTCGCACAAGGATTTGATCCCATGAAAACCGTAACTGAAGCCACGGACGTTGACCAGTGGAGCACGAGGCCAGCGTAGATATAAACCTGAATATTTTTTAACCGTTTTTTTTTTTTGATACAGTAAGTAACAATCCTTTTCCAAGCAATTCGGAAAACATTGAAACTTTATATCCAATCGGAATAAATTTTGATAAAGTCTATAATGTAATGAAAGGAGCTTAAAGATCAAGAAAGGCCCAATAAAGTCTAATGAAAATTGCTTTGCGGTAACATGCTTATCCTTTCAGAATGCCGAGAATTTCGATTTCATTCATGTGTGCGTTTAATTTGCGAACAAGACGCCAATAGGCTTCAACATAGAACCTTACTAAACGTGGGCGATGTCTCGTCTCTAAAGAGACATTACATTGAAGATGATATGAGATTTTCTATAAAATTTAAATGCTAATCCTTATTAGGCGTAGCATATTATTTAATCGTCAAATACTTCATTGTTACTATGTCTGCTCGTTTAATATCATTAATAGTCTTTTAATGCTCTACATCCATTTTTTTTAAATAAAATATCTCTGCAAAGTGGAGGTCTCCCGGGTCTCTAGGCCCGGGCTGGGCTAGGACCTCGGCATACATAACAACACATATAATATGTATATCGGATTATTTCCGGACGAACACGTAACTATCGTAAATCTAATTTACGTACAAATTATAATTTGGTGAGTCAGTATTAATTTATTTCAAATATTAAAAATTTTAAAAATTGGATTTTATTTCTGCAAAGTTGAAAAAATATCGGGTTCGAGAAAGATGTTGGTTAATGAGCCCCGGGATCAGGCTTGGCTGGACGGTAGATTTTCGCGCTTGGGCCGCGTAGAATTTTGAAATTTCGGCCTCTGCAGACCATTACTACAGGAACTAATCGAATTGAAATTCACTTGGCAGAACACTATCGTATTCAGGTAAGACCGGTAAAAATATGAATGCAGAATACAAATATGGAAATAAAATATGAACGGTACAAATTTGAAGTACCTTTTTGGGAATCACACAATAGCTGTCAACTGAATATAATTGTGTGCTACATAATTCTTAAACCAGATTTTTCTACGGAAACTGCTTTTACTCAGTTTTTCAATCTATCTTTTTTAAGAGAAAATGAATAGAGAGGATAAGACTAGGACAAGACTTATAGTAAATAATTGTTATAAATCCTAACTACAACATTTTTTTACGATCGCTTGAGTTTGAGAAGGAATGATTTAATGATACTGATGCAAAATTCCTAAGCAATGGATTACCAAGTACAAAAATTCTTAAACATCAAAAATATGAATTCAAATAATAATTTAAGTCATTTTAAGCCAGTTTATGAAGTCAAAGTACATTTCCATACATATTTTACAATAAGTGTTTATTATAACTCGATTGTAAGGTTATACAAACGTTTTACATAATATTTAAACATTAAACATATACAGTAGATCCTCGATTATCCGGACTGATTGTGGATGAAGGTAGTAGGATAAAGACAAATCCGAATAATCGAAAAAATCATGATTGATAGGAAAAGAAAAGTATATTCAGTATAAATCATTTTTATTTTAAATAAAATTTTTAATAAAAAAAAAATATTGAAAAAATCAATTATCGATTTTTGCTTAAAGCTAGCTTTTCTTTTCGATGCTGCCAAATCACGAATTCTTTTAAGACACATAAGTTGTCTTGAATAGCACGCTTCTTGACTCTCAAGCCACGTCATGGCGACATCTAGACACTGAAAAGCTTCAGAATGAGTAGGATCAATATCTCCTCCCTCACAAATCTCTTCTACGTCTTCTTGGTCTTGTTCTTCTGAGGTTGATATTTCTTTAATTATTTCGTCATCATTCAAAATTTGGAATCCAGGATCGTTTGCATCGCAATTTAACCACTCGGTTATATCTTCCTCGTTGCATTCAGCACATATTGAAAGTTGTGTCAATGCTTCCGCAATGTCTCGTCTATCATTTTCTACTTCGTAACTAATGGTCTTTTCAAAATTTTGTTCCATGATTTTTTCAAAGACACATCTAAAGAATTCCAACTCTCTGCTGACATGTAGCAACAATCTTTAAAATTTAACTTCTTGTGGAAGCTGATAACTGTTTCTTCATTATTTTCATCTTCTAGCAATAATCGTCGAAGAATCTCTTTTCTATATAGGCGTTTGAATGTTTCTATTTCACCCTGATCCACAGGTTGTATTATCGATGTGTCATTTGGTGGAAGACATTTTACCGTAAACATTTCACCAATCTGGTATAAACATTCAATAGATGGGTGGGACGGAGCATTTTCTTGTAGTAATAACGTTGTTCCTCTTTTATCTATTGAATTTTTATATTTTTTCACTTCTAGAATAAACTGTTTTCAAACCAAATATTAAGACTGCATTCCATCACGTACGTACGTAAACTGTGACGCAATTTGCCACGTGCATATCCGCAAATTTGTAAAATTTTTGTTTATTTTGCCCAATCCGGATAATCGAGGTTTTACTGTAGATATATGTATTGACGGCAACATTGTTTCTTGGAAGAAACCAAATAGTACTCGAGTCTCAATTGTGTATCAATTTTCACATAAATCATGTCTCGATTAAATGCAGCTATCTAAAATAATAAAAGTCAGCCCTCATGCTTATTAAATTATTTCACTGTGTAAATGTAAATTTCACCACGCCAAGCTCAAACTAGTTTCAACCAAATAAAGCCACAGAATTTCCCCTTACTTATTTATAGGAAACAATGCTGTTATTTCACGTAATTGTTTTTTTAATTAAATTATTCCTAAAAATACACTTCCATCATTTTAAAATTATTATTATAAAATTCACAATGAAATTATATTTTGTCAAATTACAAGCTGAAATTTTATGAGAGCTGTAGAATTTTTCATATAATTAAGCATTAATTATTCCATATGATGTATTATTTTTATCTGTGAAATTCTTTTGATGTTGATATTTTTAAAACACTTCGAGGCGATTTCAATTACTTCAATAGAATTTGTAAACTGTATTAATTTAATAAGTGTTTCTTTGATCGAAAAAAAAAATTTTTAGTACTTTCAAATGAAAAAATATTTATGATAGATTTTTTTATTTTATATTATATACATAAAAGTATTCTTCTATTCTTACTAGCGTAGTGGAACAAAATCAAGTTAGTTAACATGACTGAATTTTTATCAAGAGTGTATTATAATTTATAAGCAGATGCCTATAATCTTAACCGGTTTTCAAGCTGGTTATCCTAAATATATTTGTTATTTGAAAAAAAATGTTGTAAAGATAGATTCGCCATATTATAATAAAATTTCTGAGCCGAAGCATATTAGCGAAAATTTCATGCCTTATCATTTCTAATATTATTTTGTGGTTTGAGTTAAGTCATACTATTCCATGAATTATTCCAAAAGCTTATGAAGTCTACCTAATTATACCTTCATACTATTATTAATTATTCTGAATACTATATGGATTAAATTATATTGGTTGGCTGGCGTATTCTAATTATTAGTTATACAAAGCTAAATTCACACATTTCAAGACTATAATAATTTAACGAGTCAAGACATTTTATAAAGTAACATATAAACTATTATAATATAATTTTGATTTGTTTATTATATCAAACTGAATATTATTAATATGTTTAAGATATTTACTTATGTTTTAATAACGCATTTTTAGCACTTATATATCAGTTGATAATGCTTGCCATGAGCGAAACTGGTCCTGAATCAATAAATTTCATGTTAAATAAGTACTAAAAATGTATTATTATTGTATTGACAGTGAACTCCTTAAAAGTTTAAATTAATTGTTTATAATGTTGGATACATTTTCATACTAGCCGTATATTTGAGTATTCAATTAGAAACCATTTGAGTGAACTTTTTTTTTAAATCTTTTAATATGGTTTCTGATATAACATCAATGAATTATGGTATTACTCTATTTTTATTAAATTTTTTGATTTCTATTATCGCGATAATTTACCATAAAAGATATTTTTTCCTTCTTATCTTCTATATATGTATGAATGAATGCCTTCATATAATATAATATAATATATACGTTTAATGCAATTATCTAGATAACTTTAAGTAGTGTCATAACTATGTATATCAACAAATTTTACCAGGTATTTTTTATTATCCTGCACTCATACGATGTTTTTGATTGTTTTTAAACTTTAAAACGTATCAGAAATATCTTCGCAATCAAAAATAATATGATTTCTTTGGTTTGTATTGATTCACAACACAGTAACAGTAGCGACATCACGCCATATAACAAACGGTCTTGCCCTTAATTCAATGATACCTTGGAAGTAGATTAATAGCGAGAAGCGATCAAGACTTCATATTTGTAAGATAAATCGACATAGAATTCATCAAGGCTATATTAAATAAGAATATTAGAAAGTAGAATATGTTTGGCGCAGTGGAAGAAATAAACTCCATTCATTAATTACCAAGTGTGATATAGGTCAAAAACTTATCGGAGAAAAACTTCCAATGAATTGCTAAAAGATCGGAATTTCAAGATAAACTTCTGGAACAAATAAATGATGGCCAGGGAAAAACTTCAACAATGAAAGTCTCAGTAGAATAACCGTTATTCCTATTCAGAGTACATTAGTACGTACTATATACATGTCAAAAGTTTTCCCGTTCGCCATATATTATTATAATGTTGCATGAAAAAGCGGCAGGAACAAAGATTTCTGTGTAAGTGTGTAATAAAAAAAACAGAAAAATGCGCAAAAAAATTAAGCGAAGATCAAAAAGCAATATCGTATTTCATGTTTAAGAGTATTTATTTGGGAAAAAATTCTAATTTATATTCTGTGAAGCTGAAAAATGATTTCAATAAAAATTTACGATTGGCATATTGATAAAAATAAACCATGATAAAGATAGATATTCTTCTTTATTTTATAATCGATCGTTGTACAACAAAGTCAAAAACATTTGTGTAATAATTAAGCATTTCGACTGAGGGTGCTTGATGGAATTTCTATATCAAATTTGAACAAATTGTCAGTGCACTTGAAATGCCTAAACATATGGAAAAGTACAAAATTTTAACAATTCAAATTTGTGTCATAGTTTTTGTGAGCAACCGACGCAAAATTAAACGTTGTTAAATACTCAGTACAATATATATAATTATTAATACTATACGTATCTACAATATGAAAAACTTTATATTATGAATTATAACTTCATGAAAAATATTAATATCAACTTAATTCAACTTGACCATATTACGCAATCTTGTTATTAATTTTTAAAAATGAAAGTAATTAGTCGGTCAGTGTAGCGATTTTTTTAAACTTCCTTTAAAATACGATTATATTTAAGTTATGAGATTGAAATTATAGACCAAAGCGTAAAGCACAATAATCATCCGCCTTCTTCCTTGGAAGGCGCCTTTGCGATAAGCCGGCGCCGGATACAATTAAGCATTTAGCCCTTGCTCGCTTTGATGCTACTCATGAGTGACTAGGGGTGCTTTTACCTACTGATATAAAATATTTAAATCAGTACAACTTCCGCAAAGAATTTTTGTAAATTAACAAAAAAATATGGTTTTTTAATTCATAACTGACATAAATGATACAACCAAAAATAGCTTATAACCAAGACATAAAAGCCCCTGTTATTTGTTATTATAAATACGTCTACTGGTTGATTGCGCAAAATAAAATTATTAGGTGTTGTTGAAACAAGATGAAAATATTTTTTAACGTGAGTAAATATTTCAAAAAAGATTGAGGTCAAACTGTAAAACAATAACCGACTCTTTTAAAAAATGTTTCGCATTTCAGCTTCGCACGTTTTTTATAATTATGTTTTGCAACAACGAAATATAAAAGACTAAAATAGCAGTCGGATTTAAATTATTCTCAGAATTGAAAACATACAAACATATTTTAACCAAAAGCAATTGTTTAGTTGACGTTTCGCTAATTTTTGCTTTACATGCTTCAAATTAAAATTACACTTATTTAAAATCAAATGTGGTGTTGAACTTTGATTATATATAATATTTGTAAACTGTATGTATAGCTCGTGGTTTCATCCGGCTTAACTCGGCTTTTAATTATATATAATATTTATATAATCACAGCTCTGCGAAAAAAATGTTTAATAATTAATAACGATTTCAAATAACTTTGAGATGATTTACGTAAACAACGTTCGTTTTTTTGTTAAATAAAATTTATTTCAGTCTAAAAAAGAATATTTAACGAATTACATACACAATATAATTAATATTGACGACCGGAAACAACAAATATCACCGACATCGTTTTACAGAACCGATACCTCGATACCATCGACAACATCCTTACAAAACATAGCTAGCCTAGCTAAGGGGTCACTTAGCATTCATAGCCGAGGGCCAAGATACGGTCATCTTTAGTGCCAACTTTGCACTAGTGCCAAGTCTCTTGATAACGCCGCAAATCTTGTCTTATTAGGAAATGTATGCACGACCGGGACTTTTCGTGTACATACTACGATACCAGTGTAATTCTGCTTACTTGGGTGCAGTTTAAATATTTAGCGAATTGTTGTGGTCGAATTGTTGTAGAATTTTAATTGTTCATAAATTTCAAATACAAAATGGTTTAAATATATGTACGAACGACAATGCTGCGGCTTAGTGTGTGTACTATCATTAAAGGGTAACACTCGAGAAGTCATTAAATTCAATAAAATTACTCGAAAAACTTCTAGGTATATCGAGTCATAGATTTAAAATATCATTTATTAATATCCGCGAAAAAAAATAATATTTATCATTGCAGTCGATTGCCAATGCGTTTTTTTTTATACAAAATCTTTAGGATTATTAACGGGATCACATGAATCAAACCGTTCTAGTTAACTATTGACCTAACCGAGACTTCAATTCGAGGCCATTGATTGACTTGGTACAGATGTTGAAACAATATTATCCGAATCTAATATCCAGTTAATGCTTGCCAGAAAATGTAACTCTATAATTATTATTTTTTAAATGAAGGAATGAATACTAAATTTCATTCTTAATTTCAAAAAATCTGCGTTGATGATGTCCAAAATTTTCAGAGATGATTTTTTTTACCATGTCTGCTCACAACTTGGAGAATGTGGATTTCTCACGGAGTTTATCTCAGTATATGTTTTTCTACGAACACTGTTTGTTAGTTGCTCAACCTCCCTTTTTTTGAAGAGAGTAGGGATGGAATGGATTCGAAGACTAGGACAGGACTAGTGGTTAGCTAATCGCTGTCACTATGCGTCGCTATTTAGGATCGGAAAGATGGGAAGGGATTTTCAGCAACTTAAACACCCATTAACTTTGAGCAGAATCGATTTATCGACTTAAAAAGTCATCTAAAAAGGATGTCAGTTGTACGAATCAAACAAATTTAGTATTTAAAAAAATGGCATCACACTTCTTGGAATTATATAAATAAATGATAATTTAATCGATAAATCAGTTATTTCGTTTCGCAACATATGACTATTTACTTTCACTTATAATATATTGTTTTTAAAACTAGTTACTTACACAATATTATGCATTCGCTTAGTTCTGTTAAGGCCCATGCATTTTGATAAATGTCTTTTCTTTTCGCATCTCTTGCTCTATTTCCGAGCTATTCTTTCCGGGGAAGAAAAAACAACAAAAATAGGCAGGGAGCAGGGCAGCATAAAGAAAGAGAGCTCACAAATCTCCTGTCAACGTTTTCACCGCGGGCAAGTGACACATTATTTTGCTTCCGAAACCCTTATCCTTGGCACTACCTGTTGACAGTACTTAATACGTGACACCTTACACTAAGTTCCTGCTCTCCCCATCCATCTCTCGCTGGGTTGTCCTTCTTCCTTTGAACTGCGGTGCATTTTTTCTTCTTTTTTGTGTCAAATGATGGGTCGAGCTGGTCTGAATGACATATCCTAAAGCCTTAGAAATCTTTCCACCATTCAAAAACCCGCAAATGTGATACCTCGATAAGTGCTCTTAAAATTAAGTTTTTTAGTTGAAATACACAAATAACACGATTTTTTTAAATTGTATAGTATACATACATAATTAATTAAATATTAAGAAAGGATATGTACCGTAGTTATTTTCCAAATAATTCAAAATAACTGAAATGATAAAATCACGAAAAATATTTAAAACGAAAAACCAAATAATATGAATTAAATTCTTTGAACCAAAGCTTATAGGAAGGCTTTTACCATATTTTATATTCAATTCGTTAAATAGAGACCAAAAGCCGTCATTATTTTTAATATTTTTATGTTGCTAAGCTCAAAAAAGAAAGTATTTACGATATTATTTTTTACTATATTCTTTCCTTGGTTGAAGGGGATAGAATCTTCTTCGAGGATTTCAATCTAATTAACCTATAATTTTGTATAAGTTTCATGTTGAAAGTTTACAGTTGTCACAGTAACCGATAAAAATAATACTTTATTTGCTTAAATATTATATAGGTTTTAAATGATGTTTTTTAAAAAAAAAAATATGATTATATATTTCAAACCTCTATAGCTTGTATCACATTGAATCTATTTAATTTAATACTGTTATTTCAACATATCATTATGAGCCAATTTTCTTTGCTTTGTAATGTCGTATAACCAAAGATTCTTTCCAACAAATTTTAAATAAACGATGCCTTGTCATTTTGAAAATAACATTTTTTTTAAATTATCGTTGAAAAAAAAATCAGAAATCAGCTACTGTGGCATATTTCTTCCGATATTTTTTTCATAATAACATTGAGTGAAGAGACACAAGGGAAATAAGGGATATTGCAAAAACGTGTATCATTTGAAGTTTTTCTTATACATTCAATTATCGAGGCTTATCTTCATTCCACAAAAAAAAATGAAAGCGCAAGATTATTGCATTGATTATAACGTTAACCATTGAAGCTTTTTAATTTGTCATGAACTGTGTCTTTTCAAGCTTGCCTATCTAATATATTCAACATTTTTTGGTATTACTCCCACAAAATTATTTACAATTTTGTTTTAGTTATAAAAAAAAAAAATTGTCATTACAGCTTATGCCAATGCGCCAAATATTCTCAATTGTGAAAGTCATACGAGATTAACTCGATGATAAATAATGAATCAGTTGTGCACAAAATCAACGATACATAAACATACACCCAAGCCCAAGATCTTTTTTTTTCAATTGAAAAAATCTGACCTTGCCGGGAATTGAACCCGTCTGCCCTGATCGCTAGGACAAAGCTCTTGCCACTAGAGCACAGGGACCGACAAAATTATATTTTATAATGAACAGTATCACAATATATCTTTTGTTTTTATTTACATTTCAACAGCTAAAAATACTTGTGACAAGCAACTCTGGTACTGGCATCACTAAGAATAAACATTAAACTTAAATATAATAGTTTCAATGAATCCTTTAAAAAATTGTATTCAAAATCAGATTTAAAATAGTATTCAATCAAAACATAAAAGGTTAATAATTTTTTAATCACATTTTAGTTGAAAACTGCCCTTTTAACTGATGAGTGGGAGCATCGCAGTCGCGATTAGCGAAATTAGTCTTGATCTTTATCAGAATATAAGTTAAAGTATGACTTTAAATAATGTTTTGTTTTTTTGATGCAAAGAATTATTTCCTATGAATCATGAGAAACCGTGCGAAATTTCAAGATGACCTAATTAATGAAACGGTATCAAAAAGAAGCTTTATTAATTTCGAAAAAAATATTGTGTTAGAGGCGTGTGACAACTGTAAGTAAGGAAGGTATGAATACGTAAGTACTGCCTGAGAAAGACGTTTGTTTGTATTGTATGTACGCAAAATGTGCTTTGAGTAACTGACAAGCCTGAAGCTGAGCCTTTACACCTGAGAACCGTAATTTATGACGTAATGTTATGAATAAAATATTTCTTGGAGCAGGTCGCACCAGGTGAAACAAGGATGTCGACTCGGAGGCGGCAACGCAATATGAGTTCTGTTCTCAGAAGCACAGATTATTATAACAGTTTTTATTTTTAAACACTGTGAAACACGGTTATTATATGTATGAATATTATATCGGAAAGACAGCGGGCTTTTGATGGTGATTATCATCTAACGTTTTAAAAATGATTGCGAATTCTTCCAGGGTATCAGAATACTATATACTATGAGCCTGTTAATGTTACTGCTGACTGATTACTTTATATCAAGCGTCGATAAAATTTATATTCTATCCGATGTATTATAATACCTTTTTTCTATCTATATATATAAAAATGAATGTCTGTATGTATGTCCGCTATGGACTACTAAACCGCTCGACCGATCGATGTGAAACTTTACAAATTTATTGAGTGTACCCCCGCGATGGTTTCTGGCTTACCAACTACTCCCCCAACCACCCCCCAACCTCCCCCCCCATTTTTTTTTTTAAACTTTAAGAATTTTTCGAGTTCACTTCTTGGAAGGTTTTTGGCATACCCCTCGCTATACGCTCCCCAAACCCCACCCTGCCAAACAACCCCCCTCCCCCCAAAAATTGATATCGAATTTTTACAAATTTCTACTACACTTCCGCGAAACTTTCTGGCATACACCCCCTCCCCCACACCCCCTCCCCCAATCCCCCCTACAATTGCTAGCGTAGCAACGCGCGCAGGGTACAGCTAGTATTTTATAAATTTCATTTCATAGTTATTATCGCTTTTATTTACAGAATATAATACACCTAAACCTCTTTTTGTGCGATTTCAAAGTAATGCAATTTTTTTTAATACATTTTTTTGTATATATATTTGGGACTATATATGTAAATGGAAAAATTTAATAACGTTATTAACGGCGAGTTATTCACATAGTGTACGTGCAAAATCAAGTGTTTCACATTGTTTTACAATGTGACCTTTACACTTGCGTTCTTGTACATTTTATATTCCCGTATTAAGTCATAGCTTTTTTTGTGCGATTTTGTATAGTACTATTTTTTGTGGAACGCATCTACCGAACAAAAAAAAAGGTTAGGTGTATGTTTATAATATCACTGACATAAATGGGATATTTTCAAAAGTCCCAAAACAATAAGGACCATTAACCCGTGAATAGGACAGCTGATGATAAGCCCTGTAACGATTTTGAAGATCGACTCATAGCCACCTTTGAAACGGTGATAAAATTTTATATTATATCAGATGTATAATTTACTGATGACACTCACAGATAAAGTCGCTTTCATTTAAAGAGTATAATACATATAAACAATGGTAAAATCTCAAAAAATTTCAGCACCATAGAGAAATATGAAAAATCTCACTGGCTCAACATTTATTACCGTTTTTTTTACTGTATTTTGTTAGGCCATATTTTTTGCAAGATACACCTTTTATCTTTTGTTTAAAATGTAGTGATGTCACACAACAGGTAATTATAGATATTAAAATATATAATAAGCTCTGAATCCTACGCGAGTTTTTTCATTTATTTTATTAACACTGTTCATTATAAATTGTGCTTAATTTATCGTCAAATTCATTAATTACATCTTTATTTCTCAAAACATTTGCTTTTAATTTTCTCTCTTTATGTTGCTCGTAATTTAAAACAGAATACCTAATCATAAGGCCATATTCTATTGAGCTTTTCAATACACTGGCTTATTTTTATTCAAGGCTTACAGTATGTAAAGATCGTTTTATCCAAAAGATAAATGGGAACTGTCTTCTGTAGCTTCGACATTTCAAAGGTGTTTGTGTGGATATTTTATTGAGGTTGTCCAAGCCTGTTACATAAATATTAGAAAGACCTGGGCTTATCCCCAATACCGGCAATATAAGACATTTTCTCGACCAGTTAAAGAAACGTATATTTTTATAAATATTATAATCGACCCTTCTCTCCGTATGTGATTCATAGTTTTACTATTATCCAATCAAAACGTAGAATAATTGATTCTAGAATATTAAATCACATATTTAAAAAACAATATATTAGATAGATAAAATATTTCCATTTTTATTCATCCAATATTTTTTTGCGTTTAAATTATTTTTTTCAGATATATTTATAACATATCAGTCTTACGTTCATATTGTATAATGGTTGCGTTACATATTATATTCATCCGTACTCACAATTTTTAATTGAACAAAATTTTAAAAATATCTAAAATCTTCCTTTTCTTTTCCGAAAAAAAAACGATTGAATTAATTAAAAACAACCAATCATCGTTAAAAATTAACTGGTGAACTGTCCATCAAGCTGAGAAGCATTTTAAGGGGCAAACGGGGTCAAAAATTAGAATGATTCGTTTTTAATCAATGCATTGCTTAAATTTGTCATCAAATTATATAATCTATACATATAATATTATAGAATAAACAATGAGAATAATATGTAACTTCATGTTTGAATGACATGAAATGGTTTCTTAATAAAAAAAAACCTTTATCATTTCAACAGTTTAACGACATATTTAACGTCTTTGAAAATATTTCAAATCAATAAAATAAAAAAACTTCAAATGATTTGTGTTTTACGAGTATTTTAATTTTAATTAAAATACTCGTTAGAACAGCATCCTTAAATGATTAAGACAACGCTGCTAAATTTAGCTTTGAAGCTTATTAGTTAATCGGATATAGATTTTATTATATGTAGAAGCGGGTAATTAATTCACAAGAAAACTTTAAGCTTAACGTGAAGAAACATTACGGCTAATTACTATTTAATACACTTAAACACTTTCATACTAACTTTGTCACACACGAATACCAACATACCGTAACTTCATAAAGAAATAAAAGACAGAATTGTGTATGCTTGAAATAATCTTATTGAAAAATGCACTCAGCGCTCAGGAAGGTAATTATTTTTTGAAAAATATAATTAATACTCATCAGACAATGCTAATATTGACAATGTAAAAATTTCAGCATGACCAATTATTTTAGAAATACATATAATCGATGCATTGTTAAATATTAAAAAAACACAATTAATAATATTAATTTATGAGGGTAATAACTATTTTATGCATCGAAAAGATTTTCAATATTTGAAAAATAAAAAATATGAATTAGAATAAGCGGTTTATTCTTAAAAGCTTTAGAGGTCTTTCATCAAACAACGGGTTGAGCTTCTATGACAGATTAATATGAAAGAATTATTCTGACACGTTTTTTAATCACTGAGAATGGCTGACCCTAACATAGAAATAAAAATAGAACAATGGCTTTATATCGATTTGTTAGAAACCTCATTTTTCAGTGTGTATAACGAATAATGAAAAAAACAGCGAGTATTTATTAAAACCAATTTTCATTAAAATTACGACTTTTCTGTAGTTATTACAATCGATATAATAGCTAACGAGTATATCTTTAACGAGATGCTTAAGAAACCTGGTGCATGCCCAAAAACATATATCAAAAACTTGTTTAAGTTAGATATAATATTCGAACATACTCATTGACAAATATTATATGTACATATATAACAACAGGCTCAACATAATAAACGACAACACTTGATTCATTAAATCCCCACATCGCTTCAAAAACACATTAATAAATATTTTGTTATATTTACTTTATAGCTTGCTTCAATATGTAACATATTGTCTTCTTTGGTCTAGCGCAAGGGTGGCCAACGCGGGGCCCGCAGGAGCATATTCCATTTTCCACATTTTTTCATTTAGTGCATAAAACCACCAAAAGAACATTCCAACGTGCGTAGTTCGTAGAGTCGGCTTTATTCAATTCTTGAAAAAAGCAATTCTATTATTCGCGCTTTCAATTATTCGTGTTAGCAAACAATCACAAACTTTAACTGATTTTAAAAGCGCGCACGCCGATCTTGCGTGGATAGCCTTGAGCGTGAATGCAGGATGCGGAGCGGGATACATCGTGCGACCGCCAGTCTGCAGCAAGCTCGCATCGCACGTATGTATGGTCGTTTTCACTGTGTCCGTTATCGCCTTTAGTCCGTTATCCGTTGTCCGGATCATGTCATGAAGGTAGTCATCAAAACAGAACTTTATTAACTCAAAGGGGTTGAATCACCGTCAGTTCCAAGAACTTCTCAAGTCTTTGGATTCACAGCATAGAGACGTTACATTTTATGCAGAAGTAAGATGGCTGACACGTGCTCAAATGTTGAAAAGAGTGTTTGATTTGATGCAAGAAATACAATCATTCTTCGCAAGCAAGTCGATAAGTATCCCAGAATTTGAAGACAAGGAGTGGGTTAGTGACTTTGCATTTCTGGTCGATATAGTTCAAATGTTGTTAATACTGTCTACAAGGGAAAGATCAACTTATTAATAATATGTATGATCTTATTTCCGCATTCCAAATGAAACTTGGTCTTTGGGAACAACAGTTAAAGACAAAATCTTCACTCACCACATTGTTATTGCAGCCGGACGTCACATGGATAAATACGCTTCGTTGATATCTGACTTGAACCTGGAATTTGATAATCGATTTCAAGATTTTAAAAAGCATCGTGTGCTTTTTGCTGCATTCGCAACGCCATTCTCCGTAATTTACAGAATTTTACAAATGGAACATTGTGAAATGTATTGTGATGCACAGTTAAAAGAAAAATTCAGTTGGTTTGGAAGAATTTTACAAGACATATTTGGACAAGGAGAAATATCCTTAAACATGCTCATCGATGATTTCACTATTTGGAAACACTCGTGTGAACAGCTTTTTGGTAAAATGAAGCATATTAAATCTCAAATAAGAACACGAATTACTGACGAGCATTTGGAAAACTGTTTGCGTGTAGCAACAACATCAATCGATATCAACATTGATGAACTTAGTTCTGACAAACAAAATCAGACGTCCCACTAAAATTTAATATATTTTGTTTATTTTTTTATTATTATTTTTGTATTGCCTAACTCTAATCTAATAAATATGTTTGTTTCTCATGTTTGTTATATCTTATTAAAAAAACACTATATTTCTTGTTTGCTTTGAATTATAAATGACATTTTTTTGTTTGGCCCGGCATGCAATCTCATATCTAAAATTTGGCCCGCCTGCTGAAAAGGTTGGCCACCCATGGTCTAGCGGTAAGAGATGTATTTAAGCAATCAGGTGGTTCCAGATTGATATATTGGCAAGACCAATATCATATTCTGATTTTTTCTGAGGTGAACTCAAGTATTGGTATTTTTTCTGTTTATTTCATGTGCATCGCAGTGCACCGATATTATTTAATGTACACCCATCCCTCGCTTAAACACGGAAGATAGGTTCTGCTAGATGGCCGTGTTTAGAGAAACCGTCCTAAGCGAGTCTAACAAATGTATGAAAAAGAGAGGATTGGTTCTTTTTAGAAATATTAAGAAAAACATAGATATGTAGAACTTCTAAAAATTTATTGAAATATTACTAACATGGAAAAAATATATAATTCAATGTAACTATCACTAGAAGATATTAATATAGGAATTTTCTTTCTTTTTATTGGTTGAATGTCATCATCACTACAACTTTCAATTACATTTTCTGTTATGTTCCGTCGTCGTTTAAAAAATACGGTAATTTTGTGATTGTTCATCTATTTTGATATTCTTGTAAATCTCTTCACACCTGACAACGCATTGTTTAATGTCTCGTTGAAATTTCAATGCACGATCCATATCTGGATCATTATTTAGGAAATGCATTTCTATATTTCTTGCCATTTGCAACCCATCTTTTATTGTTTGAGCAGTGATCCTTGAAATTGGACCAGAACTTTCGGTATCGCTTCTGATTTCAGGAGGAACCCTTTAGTCATATCAATTAATTCTTCTTCATTTAACTCTTGTTCTTCAAGCAAATCCTCCAATCCCCCACCTCCTATTGCACGAGCGATATAAATAATTTTCATTTTTTTTGGTTATCTTGAATCAATATCATTATTACCCAAAAACGTCGAAAACCATTTATTTTTCGACTGAAACTAAAATCGTGTTAAGCGAGGGATGGGTGTAATTGTAATATTCAAGGCGATACGTCGACACTGTTGAAATAAGTGTTTAAAAATTGATTGTATATTCATTATCTGTCGGGTCTGTGGTCTAGTTTCAACGTCGTTGGCTTCGGTTGCGGAGGACTTGGGTTCTAATCACAGCACGGGCAGTGACATGTTCTCCCACACTTACACAATCCTTAAAACGAGATGTAACTAGAGCGATAAGCTAACTACTAGTCCTGTCCCAGTCCAGTCCTTTCTGTCCGAAAAACAAAGGTTGAGCTACTGAATAACAAGCAAAAATACTTCTTCTCAGATAAACTACTTTAGGAGTCCATATGCTCAACAGTAGGATCATATATTGTGAATATATATATGTATATACATTGAGATGTGACAAGATAATAGCAATAGATTAAATATAAATATATTGCGAAAGTCGTAAAGCTTTTGTAGACATGGTGGACCTCGAACATAACGAATAGAAAGAGTCTGGCCAAAACATTTAACGAGACAAGACGAGATAAATTCTGATCCTTGAGAGAGCCAAGACCTTAGTTTCAGCTCAAAGAAGAATAAAAAGATGAAGTAGAATTGGTAGTATGATACATTAAAGATATGAAAAGTAATGGTTATGCTTTTTCACTCCACATATCATTTAAAAAATAGGTGTCAAAAATATCATGGTGTTTTTCGTCAGACATGTATTGTAAGAATGCTTTAAAATAAATCATAATAATGGCGATGAGCATCCACAAAAGAAAAGAATAAAACAAATGAAACAACGCATCACAAACACATCATCCAAATCGTCGAGATAAGGAAAAATAAAACACATTCTTTGACGCGATAATACAAATGTTGCAAAGCAAAACAAAAATATTTTTTTCTCTTATTTCATGCTAGAATTTTTATAATATTATCAATTTTCCTCACATGAGATCCCGCCAACAAATGTTTCAGCGTTTTGGTCTGCATAGTCCATTACGTAACCATATTGCATTTATTTATACAAACAAAGTTACCTCTATATTATTAAGATTATAAACATAGGATCGGATGTATATATAATTAATTATTTTGAATTGATTAAAACTAAATTATTCTCTTACCTGTTTTATCGATTCTTATTATTGATATATAAAACACCGCACTCATATATTTAATTTAAAAAAAATATGTATAGATTTTTCACAAGAAAGTTTAGAGAATATTAGTCTCTAAGAGAATATGAAACTCGGTAATAATTTTACTCGTGTATAATGAGTAAAATCATAAAGTTAATAATGATAAAACTAATGTATATTCAACTATTTTTTTTTAAAGAAACTTATGTTTCTGAAAGGTCTTTCATTATTAATATGGGATAATTTAACATAATTCAACGCTTTTTAAGGCTATAAATAAAACAAAACCTTAAAGACTTAATGCGGAACAATGGATTAAATGCGACTATTTTGAAGGTGTTAGCTCTCGGTTCTTGGTGGAAAGGAATTAACAATATTAAACACTTAACTGTAATTTGATGCAGATCAGGAACCGTTTCGCTCATCGAGCATTATCATTTATCAGTTGGTAATTTTCAGGACGAGCCAAACCGCTTATGGGTTATATGAAATTAGATGTGAAAGTAGTATTAAAAAAAAAGTTTACATATTTATTTAACATAGAATACGATGGTTCCAAAAAACATTGTGTAAGTACATATTTAACATAATATTCATTTAAATATTTGTAGAAAACTTTAAGTAAATTGATGTTAAACTATTTCATTATTGAAAATACTACTGAACAACATTGTACCAGTATGATACTAGAGCAACACGATTATTTCAAAAAGTTTCTCGTGGCACAATGAAGTGTCTCAATATGCCGGGAAATTGAATGGCCGCCTACGTTCGGAGTTCCATTTACATTCACGAATGGAATGAATACAATCTGACCAGATAGAAGTTCGCAAGCACCTGCATTCCCTTTCTGTGAACGATGCCATTCTCTGTTTATCTTGTGCTTTATTTTTTTCACTAACGCGACTCTTTCCAATTTGTAGTGAATTTTAACGTAAAAAAACCCCGCGAAGCAATCCCATTAGATTTGTAGAGACTGTCGAGGATATTTAACGGAGAGGCCCGCTTTGGGCGCCACTGCGTGGATTACCGCAAGACATTTTCCACGGATATTTTTAGCTCGTGAGATAAACGTCTCTGAAAGGAGATACTTGACGGGAGTACAACTCTCAAAACATTACCGTCACGTCAAGATGTCAAATGAAACGATAACGTTTTTGAAACACATTAAAATAATTGAAAAACGATTTTATTTTCTTATTCAAGTTGGCATTACAATTTCATTTAATAATATAAACATCATGGTAGTTTAGAAAAAGACAAAAAACATTAAGAAAAACAACCAATGCTAATGTATCTTATGATACTTTCAAAATTAGCACCTACCATATTATATGTATGAATATCGTTTTTAAATATTTAATACTCTGTTTTAATATGAAATTTTATAAATTAAAATATTTTAATGTTTTAAAATTTAAACTCACGTACAAGACAATGAATGGTTGGCTTGATGTAAAAGAAAATACTTTTAAAAAAAAACTTTAATGATATTTTCAGAAAAATTTAATGAAAAAAATCATTCAATCGGGTATTTCCGGCAATCTGCTTTTAAACTTTTGACAACGAGTAGACCAGAGCTTTTATGTTTTATGAAAAACTAGTATTGCTACCCGGCGTCGCTCGGACTAAGCGACCAATAATTATTTAATGTTATATCATTCGACATAATTATATAACAAAATCTAACATCCAAAATGAAGTTAAAATAAAATCACAAACTTTATTTAATTTGATGACAGCCCCATTCTTGCCCATTAAAATGTGCAAATTCAAGGAAAAAATCTAATTTGCTGTCAAAGAAATGTCAAATAATAAATTCACGTAAATAATAAACATTATTATATTGCAACTTGCAACAACAATGCAAAATGGAATTACAGACCCACATACATACATACGCCGTTTCGGTTTTATATATAAGATTAATTAATTAAATGTTCTAGTTGTCACGTAAACCTTATTTCATTTGTTCTTTCAATTGCATTGTGTTTATTATTTATTATTCATTTAATATCCATTCTACGTATGTTTTTAGGAAATTGTGATGATGTAGCATGTTATTATACATCAAACGGGTACTAAAGGAACCGCAAAACATAATCCTTTGCGGTTGTGAGTTGATGAAAAGAATTTACATAAACGAAAAAACTTCAAAGGCCGCACACATTATTCTGTGGTTTCGTTGATCATTTTATATTGTTATTACTGTTTCCTTTTGTGACAGGTCAAAATAAGGTTGGACAATTATTATTGTTTGAACCTAGTTACCTTGTGATATTTCAAAAGTAGGATACTTTGTTTAATAAACCAAATAATAATGCCTCAGAGAATAAGTTCATTAATTTTGTCAAAAACACCTGCTGTAAAGATCTAAATGTTTTGTGAGCTTAATGGGGTTAGTCAGTTTTATTATTGTTCTTTGTCATCCCTGTTACGATTTTTTTTATTTCACATGTGAACCGCACGCTTGAGAATAACATACAATTTTACGAGTGATTCTTTGAGGGGATAAAATTAGCGATGATATTTAAACTCGTAAATGTCAAAAGTCTGAATAAATGCTTTTAACATAACAATATATTTAAGTATGATATACCGATAGCAAACTAGTGACGCAAATTACATGTATTCATAATCAATCAGTAAAATGCTTATGCTCGCTTACCTAACTGCTTAAATCCATTTTATAATTGGCTGATTTTTGTAATAATTCTAGACTAGCAATTATTGTACAAAAAAAAATTGGCAGTTATTAAATCACATTTAAAACGAATTGCTAATAAATAGCACTTAAATAAATATAATAAGACTAAATAAATCGTATGTGATTCTTCGTAAGTTAATAATCAAGTTTTTTTAACTATGCTCAATGGTATTCGACGCAGGCGTCTATTTTCTAGTTAAATACATCTACAGAAGAATTGATACTTGCAATGTGACCAAACTGTGTCCTAGTTTTGTAGAAGCCGTTCATTTTGCAGATGCAACGACAATACTAAAGGAAACATCTTGTACGGTGTATTCAATAAACATTCTTTTCCGACCGAATGAATTTAAAATATACACTTATAAATGAACACCATTTACATAAAACGAATTTATTTACAATTTACATTACAAAATATTTTAGAGATATTTTTACAAGTGTTCTTAAATATGTATAACTACTTACATTTAATATTTTAGTTACACAAAACTCCATTTAGGCTATTTAGTTAAATTGATTTTTCTATTTCAAGTATGGTCGTAAGATTCAAAATTTGACATTATCAATCATTATGATTCACATATGTATTTTTACTTAACAGAGCACTGTAAGGCAGCGTCATGTTACGTCACTATTTTGGAACCGATTGGGTCACGTGCTGCGGAAGCCTCCTAAGAGCCTCAACCATGCAAGCCTCTTTTTCCGACCGGTGGGATGACGGCGTCCTGAACTCTCGTAAATTTCTATCCGTAGTATGTACTTAGAAGAATTAAGAGATGCTGAGATGTCGTGGAAAGAATCAAATCAAATGTCAGGCTATTGCGTTTTGGCTATATGTTCCACTTAGCGAACGTTTATGGTCCAAGAAGAATAAGAATATACTGATAACCTCTATTAAAATTCTTTTTGAGAAACTCAATTGATATGCATATCGTTGGTTCCATGGTCAAGTCCGAGTTTACACCGTGTCAATTTTTCAATCGATTTAATTTATTTCTGTTCGTAGACGTAATTCTCTTCTTCACCCATCCTGTCATTAAAACGGGATGTAGCAAGGGCGAATAGCTAACCACTAACCTTTAAGTAGCTATATTCTTTATACCCATTCTCACTTTGATAATGAGGGTTGAGCAATTGAATTACAATCAGTTCTGGTAAAAAGGTTTGTTGAGAATTTGATTTTAGATGACCATGTACTCCAAATTAGGAGTGGACATGGTAAGTATATGTACTTATATAATATTAGGGTGACCGGAAAGAAAACCATTATTTTTAAGATTAAAATAAAAAAAATATTTTTTCACCATTTTTCTACAATTTATTTTAATATTATATATAATTTCCATCGGTACTTACAACTGTTTCCCACCTATCTGGCAATTTTTCAATTTCCTTTTTATAAAAATCTGCTGGTTTAGAATTGAAATATTCATTAAGCTGGCTTTTAACCTCCTTCACATTGTAAATTTTTTTATCCCTTAAGGAATGTTCCATGGAACTGAACAGATAATAGTCCGAAGGAGCTATATCTGGTGAATATGGTGGGTGTGGAAGAACTTCCCACTTCAGCTCCTTCAGTTTTTCTCGGGACATCTTCACGGTATGAGGGTCTGCTGCTCTTTGTTCGCCGGGGATAGCACGTGCGGCATCCAAATTACCATTCTGTTTGTTTTGCCGATACGTTTTAAATGTTCCTGTATGGTGGATCATGGAGATTGGAGCTTCTGCGATAATTCTTGGATACTTAGTCGAGGATCTGACTCAATCAGGGATTTCAGCTGGTCGTCATCAAATGTTGAAGGCCGTCCGGATTTAGGGTCATTCTTCAAACTTCTATTGTCCGATTTGAATTTCCGAAACCAACTTTGACATCTGTTTACTGTTAGATTTTGTGCGTAAATTTTGTTTATAACTTTCGCGGCCCTGGTGGCATTTAAACCCTGGTCAAACAAAAACAGCATAGAATGCCTTATGAGTTGTTCGTTTGTTTCGGGCACGGACATTTTTGTCTAAATAAAAATAAAAAAATATTCTACAAAAAAATAAGCTAACACTTATAAGCGTGTTTGCTGCACCGTGGACGGGCGCAGACTGAACCCAAACAATAGCAAATAAAATAATGGTTTTCTTTCCGGTCCCCCTTATATATATATTGTGCTAAGTAATCTATGTTTGAAACCATTCTTGTAATTAGATGAAACAAAACAGTTTATATACCGTATACGGACAATAATTGAGTAAGTTAATAAAAACAATACCAATTTGCACAATACGAGTGGATTGTTACAAAGCTGGAAAAGAATAAAATATCGAAATCTCTTGTATGGTTATCAAGCGAAATCTTAATAGAGCACTCAAGAATAAAGTGGCAACGCAATTGTTCTGAAGCCCTCAATGCCTCTAGGCCAAACAATTAAAACCCCTAAAACGAGGGACTTAAAGTGATATGAAATTAATTTACGAGTCAGAGATAGCGGTTACTTAAACCATCCAAGGGAAACTAAAAGAGACGGCTACACGGAAGCAGTTAAAACGGACAAAACATTAGTAAATAAACTGAATTTTTCCAATAGATATTGTGATAATGTGTATATTGCATATTAACCGCAGCCATTGTGTATATAGTATATGCAGTTGTTTAATTGTCGCCTTCCATGCACTTCTACAAATAAAAACAGTCATTCTTTTAAATATTATATTCATATGGTCCGAGCACGGAAATGATTTTGGAAGATGCAAAAAATCAAATCTTCTAAGTGCTTTTCGACTTAAGCAAATGTCATATTAAGTATGCAATGTTTGACTTGGTTGCAACTAAGTCATCGCGGTCTTTAACAGCCATATGAACCCTGATTTTTAATATTCAAATATGGAAATAACATATTTTGCGACTTATTTTTAATATTAATAAAAAACAATGTATATTTTATTCAACTGTATCTGCGTAGCAACATACAGTGGAACCCCGATCTTACGTTCTCGCATTATACGTTTTCCGCGTGGTGCGTTCATGTTCTATAGTCCCGGCATTTAGTTCATATTTAAAACTTTCCCGCATTAATCTTTTGTTTTATACGGTCCCTTGAAAAATGTAGAATCGGGGTCTCACTGTACTATTAAATATATACTCATTTTATTGCGACATTGTACATTATTTCTGGCACTATCAGAAGAGATAAAAGGTGCACGTAATTTTGTATTTTTAAGGTCACTTTTTACACCACGTTGTATTTTAACCATTACTATTCCACCTATTCATTGTAGCAGTGAATAAAGACAGACGAGCATTGTTTCATTATCACATAATATAACTAGTCAATATTATGCATGCATATTGGATAGCAAACAGTTTTGCTTTTAATTTGAAAGAGTGATCAAATATGACCGGAAGAGTAAAGATTGTTGAATTAAAATATTATAGTTTTTTTATTACTACAATGCCAGAACAAAGTTGTAAATATGATATTAAATGGTATGAAAGATTCATGGTTTAATTTAACTCTTCAGCTCAAACTGAATTTTGCAACATTGTGTCTTTAATTTGAGACCACTCAATATAAAACACATACTATTTGAAGAAATGATGAAGCAGGTCAAGCTGACAGACTTGGCACGACGCTAAGGTTATACGTGATCCAAATATCAAACGCCATCTAGATTACCAACGGAGTCGACTACTGCATCAAAAATACACACTTTTCTATAAGACAATCCACAGACAAATAGCCTTATACAATATCAATAAGGACGTATTTTTGCTATATTTTAATTATGATTATTGTATTTTACATTTTACAGGTGTGAATAAAGAAAAGTGCGCACCAAAGGTAATTCTATATAAAAAGATTTTTTTTGTGAATAGCGTGATATCAAAATAATATATAAGAGACGTCGTATTATCAAAATCGTTCGAGATTTTACAAAGGGGCTTCCAAAGTCTTTTTTTTCAAAATAAGTTAATATATAATAATAACTGGCGGGAAAACACAAAACCAATCATGGATTGAAACTCTGGAACGCAAACTTGAGTTGGACACTCAATAACAATAATCGCTCGTCTATTAGTCTAAAAAATAGATAATGATTTTGATACATAGGTTAGGATTAAAGTATTTCGTTCTACAAGAGTTTTAAAATATTTTTGTTACTAATTACTAACGATGGCTTAATTTTGAAAGACTATTAAGCACTTTATACTTACCACGTTTGCTCCCAGTGTGTATAATATGGACTAATAATGGTGACCATCTCACCAGAAATTTTCAGAAAGTGTAAAGTTGTCCAGTCGCTCAATGTCATTTTTGTGAGTACAAGAAAGGATTTTAAAATATTTAAGTGTCGTCCTATTTTGAGATTTGAATGTGAATAAGTATGCTGGGATTGTAGCCTAGTACCTTGTGAAAGTCATGGGCTCCGGTTGTGGCTTTCAAGGGCTCGAATCCCAGTCCGGACTGTTTTTAAATTGGCTTTTTAAATAGATGGATTTGTGTAAAACATATATCATTAATTAAGGATTTCGACTGAGGGTGCTTGATGGAATTTCAAAATCAAATTTGAATCGTATGAATATATTTTTCCGTGAGTTTTGTCGCTAACGACCCGGGTTTCACCCTTTGGCATCTTCAGGCATTTCAAGAGCACGGAAGTACTCAAACTGTCTGTCAGTACAAAATTCAAATTTAAAAAATGTACATAGAACATAAATAAACATTTCTCGTGAAACTTATCAATACAATCAATAAATTAAATTAAGTTATTTTTAAGGCTTAATATTTGTGACCAAATTTTAGACTAGATACAGTTCAAAAGCATTTCAAATTTTTCACGTTGACCCAAAAATAATTCCTTTCATGCCTTATCAGTTTTAAATACCGCCTTTCTCGGTATGATAAGATGTCACGTAATTTTGTAACGTAGGCAGAAATCTCTTTAGTGATCCTAAGATAATGTGTACGTATCACATGTTATTATTTCCTTGGGGCTGTTTGTGCTCTTGTTTACGCAAACTTGTACGGGCCCTATCAGGTATACTAATAATGTATGAACATATGCCAATGATTACTCGGATTCTAGAAAATATTTGTTTGTTTTGATATTAAAAAAGCTGAACCAACGCTAACAATGAACAATGAACATATTTCATATAATATATTACAACATATTCCACAAATTGTATCCTAATCCCGAGAGAAAGAACTTGTTACGATTATAAAAATCTATAAAAATGTTTCCTTATAACATTAGATTTCAACTAGGTAAATGACAAGGAAACCATATATATTTTTTTTAATTTAACGACCACAAAATTGAATATAGAACATTATATTTTTGTTTGAAATTGAAGATGTCACGAGACTTAAACGAAACTACTCCTATTTTTTTAATGTGTGCCATACATATTGCAACCATGAGCGTTTCAACTTGCAACACACTAGCTCACTATTCAACCCTACTACACTTGTATCTTGTATGTTTTAGGAATATCGTTGAAAGGGTGCGACAAATACCTGATTTTCTTAAGTATACATATTCAACAACCGGGCTGATATTTAATAAAAACCAGTATCATAGGTGGTACCATGAGCCCGAAGAAGTTGAGAAATAACGCGCAATACTATATTTCTGTCAACTCTCATATAAATTCGACTGTAGATATTTTGTATTGATTAATTTTTATAACGAAAGAAAATTTCGAAACCACTAAATAGTAATAAGCTGATTATTATTCATTTTGAGTTTTTATATGCTTTAAAATCATCAAAATTAGCTCAATATGTGTTCTACATATTAAGCTCTCTGATGCCAATAATCAATAAAACTATATATTTAAAAATGCATATGTCACTGACAATATTCAGTGTGCATACGTTTCTGATAAAAAGATATAATATTATAAATGAAGTAGATCCTTTATCAAGACCCGTCCGTCAATACGTCATTGCAGTATAGTGATTAAAATAATTTTTCTAACATCATATTGAATGAAATGTCTTTCTTATTAATATCAATATCTTTACCAAGCATAATTATTCAAATATCAGATAGCAATTCGTTTGGCAACCTCTCTGGTTCACAGCGCTCCTGCAGTGTAATTTCAATTTCGCTAAATATATTATATTGCGCGGAAGATATTACTTTTCTTAGTGTCTTTTGAAATTAAAGTTTACGGTTGGTACCTGCGAGCTTTTTCAATCTACCTGCTCTTTATGAGATGCGGGTTTTCATTCGAAGGCTTTGTTAACGACCAACGAATACCAGTTAAAATACCCCTGTGCGTCGTGGTCGGGATAATCTGATTCTAGCCATTAATGCCTTATAATAAAGCGTCACGAAAATAGCTAACAAAAAAACATATATTAATGGTATAATAATACACAAAGCCAATATTTATGATTACCACTTCCTAATAAAATGTTATTATTTATTTATTTTTTTGCATTCTACTCAAACTAACATTCAAGCAAATGTATTAATGTGTTCTGCTGTATATTAATGTTCACGAATAAATAGTTTGAGAACATGATTTTGTTTTTTTTTCTTAGATCCGTTATTAAATTAACTCTGTTCCGTAAAGATAGGGCTCTGCGTAGCAATCCGCGTGTGCCAGGCTTAATATCTATAAGTCTTAATCAATATTTTTTTATTTTCACATTTAAGATCTTAGGCATGAGTATATTTAGAGTCTTTTCTCTCCGAAATGATTTTAACTTTACATACGTTTGATTTTTTATAACAAACGAACAAATTTTAAATGCCAAATTTAGTTTTCTTCTAAAGATAAAGCATTACAAGAAATATTAAATCTAGTAAGTAACAAACTAAGAAATGATAATGAGACTCGATGCAAGTTTTAATTTTCACTGTTGTGCAAATTTTCACCGCCATTCCATGTCATTACAAGAAGGAACTATAAAATTATGTTAATTTATTTTTGGAATTGATATTATTCCTCCCAAAAAATAGCACAGATTATAAATTAAAATAGCATTGCAAAATAGAAATTTTCTGAAACATGTATTGTAGCATTATGAAATATAGTATATTTGTAAAAAAATAGCATGGAAATAAACACACTAGAATGCAGATGGTGTAGTTGAAGGCGTAATAAAATTATTTAATTTTCTTGGAAAGCGTTATGCTACAAATATAATGAGTAAATATTAAATGCATAACGTTCACATTAATTCTCAACGACAAAGTTTGGCATACAGATAAACTTATTTGACATCGTCAAGAAGTTTACTCGACACTATCCACAAATTTATTAATCATTATAAATCACCTCGGTGCAAAGTGCAAAGTTTTCTTTAAACAGTATATTTCTCGAAGTATTTCTGAGTTGGACGACGTCGAGAGGAATGCGGGTGGCTCAGATTACGACCGCCCTCGTTGGTTTCTTTTACAATCTAACAAATCACAGCTAATGCAAAAATTACAAAAGGTTGGTTATTTTTAAATAACCATTTTTTACCTATTCATAATTTCTTTTGAGCTCCATAGAAATGGATATCGATTTATTTTAGCGTCGATTTTGAAATTGATTTTATTTTTGTGATGGAAATCATTTTATCGCACAGGAGAGAATCAAACTTTAACGAAATAAATGTGCTTTAAAACTTTTCTTACGAAGCTTTTTAATAACTTAGGTATTTGAAATGTTATTTCGTATTTGATGACCAATTAGCAAACGCACAAAATTTAGCTTTGTGTTATTATAGATTAAATTACTATTTTGATGTGTTTTAACGATTTCAAATAGTATTGCTTCGGATGTCGACATATTCCACGTGAAAATTTATTTATTTATTTATTTAAGAAAAAGCAAATCATAGCATTACAGCTGACGCCAATGCGCCATGCAGTTGACAAATATAAATACATGTATTAACATGTATGTATATACATACATACATGTTAATACATAATAAAATCACAAATTAATTAAAACAAGATGAAAACATTGTAGTCATAAAAACAGAGAGAAAAAAATTATAAAACCATATTAGAAATTTTCAAAGATGTCAACCGAGTGAGTTCTGACAAAATCAACTTTTATTCATAAAATATAGTATTTGTCTGAACTCACTCACATGAGTGAGTTCAGAGAAGTACTATTTTACAAAGTATTAAACTTTTATGCCAATTTTTTAAAATGAACTTTTGTTCTCCATCTTTATGTATAGCATAATATACATACATGTATATATATTTTTTTTTCTTACAAAGTTTTAAACTTTTTGTCACATAGCAAAAGCAATAAACTTATAATTTGTGTTTTTTGTAATATACATATAAATTAATAAATATCTTATTCACGGGTAAATATCATCAATATTTGATTTTTTTCCGTTTTGCTTACTATAGACTTTGACTGCAAAGCTCACGTGATCGAGTTGCAGTCGGGACAAATTAATTGTTCAATCAAATTATTCATTTCCATTTGTAGACATGAATATCGAATATCGAGAGCGATTAGTTGATCATTATTCTTGTCTTAGACCTTTTCTTTCTATCCCTGCTCATTTTGTAGAAATTTTATGTTCCATCCATGAAATCCATGAAGTCGTTCGTATCGAGCGTATGTTAAAAGAAATGTTTTCAAAAGCTTAGCGCATAGGCGTCATATCTTATACGTATAATTAAATGGTATAATAAAATTCAATCGTATCCAAAAATGCTGATAATTTTAAAATCCTGTCCGAAAAATACTATTATATATTATGAGAGTGAGTAGAAATCTTTTGATCGTCTCTACCGTCCTCGGACCCAGAGCATGGTAGGACGAACACTCTTCCAAGATAATTCCATCTAGTCCTGTCGCCGGCTTGTCTCACCAGAAAGGCGTTATGATAAATGTAACAAAGCGTACAGCCATTTGTTTGGAGTCACTACAAAAACAAACATTGTAACTCCGTTAATATTTCACCCAGGCGTAGGTACGGCAATGTGATAAAAATTCACGCGCGCACATGCTACGGCTAGTCAGAAACCATATAAACAGACTTTTAGAACTTTTTTTCAATTCTTTGTGAAAATCCTTGGTGAAAGCTATATATATTTCAGTCATAATTGTGGCATCATATTTCAAGGCTGTCATTCGGCATTTGTCGTCATGTTATGCAAACTAAAAAGCCTAACCAATGGTGAAAAAAAATGTGAAATTTATCATTGGCTGAAGCGCATTTAACAAGTTGAAAATTATTTTTAGGCAGTGTCTCTATTATTTAAGCTTTTTTGCAATAAGCAATAATTTCCCATTACTGCGCTGGCTGTTCGCATTTCAATAATATCACAATTATAACACATTGATTGACTAAACACTCAAGCACACATATTAACATCAGCTTTAATGATAAAAGTGTAGAGTTTAAAAAAATTCGGCACAACTGACATCAAGAATAAGAGCATACAAAGTTCTGAATTATATTTAAATGGAAAAAATGAATAAATCCAAGATACATCATATAAATTGCGGCATTAACGTGAAAGTGTTTTGGTTCTATATTCAAATTTTACTTTAATACAATAAGTATGGATTTTGATATATTTTTATAAAAGATTGCTATGGTTTTTCCAAAACTGAATCAAATTATAATTTTCCATAATCATTTGTTCACATGTATAAATTTCACGATAACTGTTATTAAAAGGGTTATTCAAGAAATAAAAACAAATTGGAATAATTAATAGTCTCGTCACATTAAAAGTAAGCTTTATGCCTGATTTCTAAGTTTGCACGGCCATTGCTTTTATTACATTTTTATATGAGCTTTTCAAGTCAAATAATGGATGTCTTCAATACACGCTTTGGGCTAGCGCTGTAAACAAATGTGTGCCACTCATAATTCAGTTCAGTCTTTTTATGATGTTCTTTTACTTAAAAATAGTAGTTTTCAATTTTTATTCACAGTTCATAATGCATGATACAGCGGCCAAAATAGCTTCAAATAATTTTTAGATTAAATATTGTATGCAACGATAAAAAATACACATAAATAAAACTTACCATAAATAAGTGAGAAGGCTTGGTGTGCATTCGCATCGTATTTAAAAATTAAAATAATTTATCTTTTACTCATTGGCTACGGGGGAAATCAAAACACATACAAAAACGACGCTTATTCCACATTCCCGTAACCAATCTGTTAACATAAAATCACTTTTTGAGGTACGTGTTTTCCTATTTTTTTAGAAGCATTGCCAGTTTCATGTGTAATAATTATTAAAGGATATGAACCAATTCTTATATTAACCTCTCATTTTAGATCTAATCTTATTTAATCACATTAATATAATATGCATATAGACCAGTGGTTCTCATGTGCGGCCACGAACAGCTTCATAATGAATATTGATATTTAAAAAAATGTGGTTTTAAATGTAAATTTTTCAACAAAGACTAGAAAATTTTAATATTTCGTATGCAAATAATAGCAATAGTATATTTTCAAACATTTTCAGGTCCATTTGAAAAATTCCTACAAAAATTTGGAGCGGCCACCAGACATTTTCGTCGGACCACTTATGTGTACGATGCGGCCACCGTAAAATTTACGTTTGAACCACTGATATAGACGATTCAGAGAATCGACGATCAAGATTATCATTACATATATTTAAAAACTTCCATCAAGATTTTTTACTGGTTCATATGTTCCTATGGTTGTTTAACTTACTGCTAAAAAACATTAAATATATTTGCAAAATAACAATAATAAAACACCTTACAAATAGCAAAAACTAAATACAATTCTCAGAAAACGGGGTACTTTTTGTTAATCTAAAAATGTTATTGAGGTCGTGATAAGCTCGCATGATTATTGTAACGAATACTTGATTAACAGTGCCATTAACACATATTTTTGAATAATATTTTTACCCTGGACCTACATTTTTATTGTTATTGAAGTACCTGCAATCAAAAATTTGCTAATGTAGGTTATTACCTGGTTCTTTTGGACAGTCGACATATCATGTAAAACCACTATGATTGTATCTTTGTCACAAGATTATCAACGGGATAGATAAGGAATTTCTGATACTGAAAAATATTCCTAACAGTTGAATTAAAAATATGTATACTCCTTAATATTTCCATATTCGATTAAATTGAATATTTCAATTTCATTCAAAGAAACCGTTTATTGATTCAGCTAACAATATAACAGCTATTATAAAAACACGAATATGAATAGTAAATATTCCATGTGGTTTATTTGAAGTCGGTTTATTTGCTTATGCTGATAATTCATTATTAATTAGCGTGTATGTTTTACTATTGTTCTTCAAATAAACCAAATATTTAACTTTACCTCACTCAAGTTGGGAATAATAGTAAACAAAAATAAATATTTTATTTTTATTAAACATGATATTTACTCTGCTGTATTCGATTAGTATTCGCTGTTAGTTTTTATAAAATAAAACGTGTAGTTTTAAAAAGTTAACTTCGTTTATCAATCATTTTTTGAAAATGAGAAGCTTAAAAGAAAAGGTTATTGACATGTTCAAAAAAGAAACGTTATCCACTGTGGGCTTTTGCTTACCCAATTTGATAGTGTCTCCTAGATGTGGCATTATCCATGCCTCTAGATAAATATGCAGAGAAAAGTAATATCTTTTTTTTGTTACATGTTATATTTTATTATAAATAGGTATATAAAACTACATTACATCTCTCGTATCTATTTTTTCACTTTAATTATATACTACATGGCTTTGCAATAGTATTCTATCCTAGTAAAATATAACACAGACTTCTCTATTCGATGTGTGACTGTTTTACAAATCGACACTTTACTTTGAAAAGGTTCTAACTAATCTTGACACTGTTATGAGATATGAGCGTTTGAAGTTTCGATTGATTAAAATTCACTTGTAACAATTAGCAAGTAAAAAATTTTAAATAACTTATTTTAAGCATATTTTTTCACAACTCTTGCTGAGAAATAATGATAAATATTGACTGAAATTCATATACATATGTATGCGGTGAATAAATTTCTTTCTGACCTAGGTCATTTTAGACATAAATGACAATTAGAACCTTTTCAAAGTAAGGTAATGACATAGTTAAAAGCTTTACGCATTATCAGACTGACTTATTTATTTAAAAAACAATAAATTTGTTTCCACACTTTCGTTATAAATCAAGCTCATTATAAAAACAGTCTGATTTATTGAATGAGCAGGAAACCGAAGTGTTTTAATAACATCATAAAGACGACAAACTTTTTCAGTATTGATCCATTGAAGCAGGAACTTTTTTTGCTCTCAAAGAAAAGTCTGCCCAAAGACAAGTATTCAAATACTGAAAAGTATTCAAATGTGTTTTTCCAAAAACTTGTAGTTAGATGAAAGAATATTCGTCAGCACAAACTTGTTTTTTAATTTTTTTAAAAACATTTTCTTCAACGTCTAAGGTATGTAAAAATGATAATTTAGGGCCCTTAAAACTACACCGATATGCATTAAATTGGTATAATTATGACATGAATTATAATATAGGAGTTTTAACAGATCAACACAGCTGATAGGTTGTCAAAATTTTAAGAAGTAGACAGTTTTCGTCTGCATAATAATACAGTTAGTACGATTTACGCGATTTCGACTTACACGATTTAGAACTAACGTGATTAACATAATTTAACCGAGCTGATAATCATACACTTACTGCAAGGCCAATTCACGACCGATAATAATCATTTTTATAAAGGTAGTCCATTGCTACTTATGTATTGAGTGCCAACGTTGTTTGTTTTGGTTCCAGAGCTGAGCACGAATTCCAGTACCAACAGTTTTATATTTGTATTTATTTATTTCTGTTCCAAAGCATCGTTGTGTCTTTCAAATTTATGTGTTATATTCCGTGAGTGTTGTTTTGTTGCAAAATTCAGTAGTTTTTGATCACTGATTTAAGCTGTTTTTCTACTTGAAATTTTCTTCGCAGAGAATGTTTTTTTCTCTCATTGCCCGTTGGCTTTTAACATTTTAACGAATAGCTTAACCCACTTCGCTTAAGTTTTAAATGACGCATAATGTTTTAATGGGTTTGACTTACAATTTATGTGATTGCATGTTTTATTTTAAAGTTTTGTTTTATTTTTCAGCCACATGGTGTAGTGAAACTTTAAGTATACCCGTAAAAGCTCACAGTACTTAGGTGTGTACGACCATAATACCTATCTAGGATGAAAAAACGACGCGACCAACGTTTCTTAATAATATATTCAGTTTTTTGTTTAGTTCGTTTGAATATGCAATGTTATATTCAGATATGCGGTGACTTAACTGAATTTGCATTTATTTTATTATAGTTACAATGATTTTACATTTGACCAATAAAATACGAAATATTCTTCATTGTATTTACAAATAAAAGCAAAACTGTAAGGTTTTTATTCAGTTTTTTGCCATCAAACGATTTCGTAACATTTTATCATAAATAAATAATAGATTCAATAAATCTTTCGATAATTGTTTGAAAAAAACTTCTCCATTGAAAAAATGCAATGATGGTAAAAACCAAAATGTGATATTTAATTGCAATAAAGTTAAAGTAAAAAGAAAAAACCTAATATCGTAGATGCATATTTGAAACAATTAAAACACATTGCTTTTTACTACGTCCACATATAATTTCATAAGCCGCAGTACCGGTTTCATTGCGAGAATTATCAACTGAAAAGCTCACAATAAGTGAAGCTTGACAGTTACATTTAACAGGTTTACACTTTTAAAGTGAATAATCATTTTCTTTTGATTTTTAGGACGTTAAAAAATCTCCGTTAAGTTAAACAGTAATTTTTATGAAAACAAAAAAACGCGATTGTGTAAAATTTCGATTAAATTTTTAGTTACTCAAATTGTAATGTTGTGATAAGCGATATTTTTTCTCTATTTTAGATGTTTGAGAACATTATAAACATGCAATCAGCTAAGAGAAGATACTGTATATCTGATTTTGAAATATGTTGAAAAAATAATAATCTAGCAATAGAGGGCACCCCGACATAAACTTTATTGATATTATCTTGTGTCGTACTTACTGCATGAGCCGCTAAGAACATTGGTGTTATTACGTATTGAACAAAACTTATCGCAAAAGAGGGTCATCGAATCGGTATAGTGAGCAGTCCGCACAGATAATACTAATAAAAAAGATATCAGCCGCCATTACAAATTATTTTATATCCCTCCACGCGATAGGTAACGACCTGACCGTAAACGGATAGAACCAAATAATTGAACACTCGGCAGATATTTGCGGCGATAGCCCTCTCGTGTCCGCATCTTAAGGCAATAATACTGAGTGGTAATAATAATCCCGAATCTCCCATAGAGAACCAAAGATTTTCAGGCCCACGGAAATAAGGAATGGCGCAGAATAGAAAGATATACACGTTCAATAAAAGTGAAATGATAAGCACTGTCGTGGTGGAGCTGGAATTTTCACACAGAATACTAATATACAATAAACATTCAACAATACCAAACGAATTGTTCAACATCTCTTCATAATTTCCATGTCTTCTGTCTACGAAATCCGTGTATTCGCCGCAGCGTCATTGAATGCCCCATCCATCCCTCTTCGGTTAAAACAAAGTAATATTCAATATGCTACATTCAACGTATCACCTCAATGATAATATTCATTTTGCTATAATATTTAAAAACCCAGGAAAGAAAAATATTTCGGAATCAATAAAATAAAACCCGATCAATAAAATTCGACCAATATATTCATTTATTGTTTCTATATATACATATGTACCATTTTTATGCGTTTTACATTACATAATTAGAGGTATAAAATCAGGAAATTAAATGTCAAACAAAACCGTCAAAAACCTAATACATATTTGATTCTAAAAACACTTACTTGAAAATCTGATACGGTTGGCATCAGCTGGGCAAATATAATATTTAATGTTTTAGTTGTAAGCTTATGTTAAAATATTTTACAAAATCATTAGGTTAGATATGAAAATTAACATTAACTGACTACACAAATAATATAAATAAGTGTACATTGTTTATGCATTATGTGTATATGCAAATCAATGATTTGTGTACATTGTTAATTATTTTATATTCTCGTTAAAATTCATTTAATATTGTCTTTAAATAAGTCTAGTTAAATAGTTTAAAAAGATATTCAAGTAAATTTTTGATGGAAATTAGTTATGGGTCTTTTGATTAATTTGGTTAAATTATGAACTCAAAAAGAAGAGATGCTTTAAAATAATTTCGCAAACAAATTCAATACATCTATGTAGACACTTCGATTAAATTATATGAAAATAGAATAAGAAAGATTGTAAAGAATAATAATCTTAACATTTTGTGTTTTGTGGCATTGCATTTAACGCTACTCCACTGATGATAAGAATGAACAGAATGTAAGTCTCAAAGGAGGACGGTTCGTTGAGCGATAATACGGAGTACTGGCCTCCTTGTTTTATCCGATGCTATATTCAACAACGAGGTCCACCATAATCTTATGCGTCTTTCTTCGTGCAAGGGTTGGCTGTAAAATGACAGATGCTATCAGATCCTTCTCTGAGAGCATCTCGTACTGGTCAGGAGCACAGAAGAGCATAGCTATCATTGTCGGGGTTGCACGTCAGTCATCGTGAAGATCGATGTTAAGCATAAAAGCCACTTTGCCAAAAAGCTTTTTCACACAAGATATTATCCAAAGACATAATTTATTTCAACTCTAGTAATATTTTATAACAAACTGGATCTTTACTTTTATTATTCGCGATATATTGTACGATATAACTAGTAGAACAATAAAAAAATAACAGTTAGTTTTACATATTTTTTGTGTATTGTATAATCTTAAACATTTTATTACACACATTGGTAATAATTTCTGTCTGGCTTTCCCATAAATTTGTCCTCCCACGTTACGACTAAGGTCTGAAATTGTTTAAATTTAATTATTATTAATTTGTTTGTGTAGCATGCATAAAGTTTTTTGTAGCTTTTAATAAAAATTATGTGTCACTGTAGTGTAATTTAGAATTTTAAATGACAAGATATCGCACAATTACATTCGATTCGCCATTATTTAATTGGTCTTTTTTTCGATTGCCTCACTGTTGCAACGATGTGGTGATATAATGTGTAAGGCGTTATTAGAAGTTTGTGTTCACTGCTGACAATGAAATGTTTAGAATAAATATAAAGATAATAATCGATTTTAAAAATCACTTAAATCGTCGACGATTTATAATATTTAATTAAGAATTTTCTTACTGGCCTAGCGACTCAATGGGTCTGGGCTCAAATCTCAGTAAGGTCAGTTTCAAATTAAGATATTTTTTCAATTTCTTGCTTCTCTTCGAGTTGATCTCAAGTGAATTATAAAAAATCTCATAAATTTTATTTTGTACGATTTTCCAATTAAAAATATTTGGCTCATTTCCATAAGCTGTAATGTAAAAAATTTCAACAAGACAAAAGTTAACCATTGTTTTTCAAAATTGAAAGTTTAACTTTACACAAATTAATATTATATAACTAGCATTGCAACCTGGCTTCGCCCCTATTCAAATTTTGATTTTACCATAGCTCTGAAATATTATGAAGTATTGAGCTGCAAATATGTCCATCTGAATTTTTCAAGCACAATTAATTATGCTAATTTCATACGCGAGTATTTTTAGTCTATTTTTAGTATAAACAATATGAATAGTTTCTATTTCATCAGTATGATTCTCTTTTATTACCATACATCACAGCCTTCTGTTCTTTGTACACTATAGTAAGAAAAGAAAAACGACAGTCAACATTACATGTGATTACCACAAATAAGCATAGTTTTTTTAATTTTCAATTAGAAAGATATTTATATATGTGTATTATGCTTATAAAATTATTGGACTTCACAGAGAATAACCCTCACGAGGGCCATTTCCAGCTCTGCAACACATACCATCATTATGATGCTATGACTGAAAATAAAATAACATATCGTTATACGTTTATTATGTATTGGATTTCTCTTAGTGCTAATTGAACGATAAGTTAGATCGACCGACAACTTTTGTTCTAATATATACGTATTATTTACCTTAAAGTTTAGAAGTCGTAATCAATTGTGGATTTAAATTTATGGCAAAAGTTTAATCTTAATATTTGCTTTAATAACAATGAATGAAACTTAATTCAATTAAAATAATCACGTTCTACTAGAAGCCGGCAAGATCGTTATAAAAAATGGTTTATATTCAATATATGATTTAATATTGCCGCTAAATATTATAACTTTAATTCTACTAAGAATAACAGTTGAAAATATAAAATTTACCGGAGATTAAAATGTACTCATATATTCGTGTGACCTTTTTTAAATATGTTTATAATAAGCCAAAACAGCTCGTCGATATATTTTGTTTTGCTTTTCTCAAATAAAACAGCCATTTATCGATTGTGACATAAAAGTCAGTAGTGATTTTTTTTACTTTTCAGATGGACTTAACCGAGTATCTGCAAAATGGACTGATATTACATAACAATATTAATGCCCCCGACAAAATGTAATTTGCTCACGTATTTAAGATATAAAAATTTCCGCAATGGAACATTAAAATAAGAGTGGATTTTAATCACTTGTTTCATAAAGAATAAAATCTGAGCAGTGTAATGCTTTTTGTACCCACAGCGTGTTTCCAATTTATTGGTACAGTGCCGTAAAGAATTCGTAAGTCTCCCCTGTTGGCCCTAGTAGGTCCCCGAGAGAGGCTTCCATTGGCATGCCATCATACACCAATTGGTTTTCAAGAAAGAACTCAAACGTTCTTTTAAAACTGTGAGTTAAGCTCGCTTCGCTCGATTATTAAAACGTTCTTATATTTTTTGTGAAAAACCTTATAAATTACATATTTACTAAAGTACCAAAAAAATTACATCCACATCTTTTATCGGTTAATACTTCAAAATTTATAAAGAAATTTATGTAGTAATATACAGCTGTGATTGTTCAGTTTATCATAGCATCTGAAAATCAAATAAAACTCGTTTTTTGGTTCTTGCATTAAATAATAAAAATAAAAAAGGGTACCAGTTTTTAGTCGGGTTTTCTTAGTGTTCCTATTTCGAGAAATAATAACTGTAAAAAAGAAGAAAGAAGAGAAGAAGATTTGGTAACGATAAGGTTTTATAAATTTCATTCCTATGATAGAAATCCTTTCATTAGCTCAACAACCATTTTCATACATCTTTTACGACAAACAATCTGCTTGCTTATACAATTACCATTCACAAAATCACTATCATAAAATATTGATTGTGAAAACAGCTTACGGGACCTGTATAAAAATTTCCATTCAAATTATTATAGTAAATTTAGAAAAGACAAATGAAGATTTTTGTGAAACAGATCATATGTTGTATATCTCAGTTTTATAATTCACTAGCTGTACCCTGCGCGCGTTGCTACGCCAGCAACTAAAATAAATTTGAAGGAAAGACATTACACAAATATTCAATTCAATTTGCATGTATTCAATACTCGAGAAATTTGTAAAAAATCGATATCAATTTTTGGGGGGAGGGGGGTTGTTTGGCGGGCTGGGGTTTGGGGAGGGTATGTCGAAAACCTTCGAAGGAGTGAACTCGAAAAATTCGTAAAGCTTAAAAAAAAAATTGGGTGTCGGAGGTTGGGGGTGGTTGGGGTTTGAGTTTGGTAGGCCAAAAACTACTGCGGGAGTGTACTCAATAAATTTATAAAGTTTCACATCGATCGGTCGAGCGGTTTAGTAGTCCATAGCGGAAATACAGACAGACAAACATTCATTTTTATATATATAGATAGATTTTACTAACGACAATAAAATGAGATTATATCACAAATAACACAAAAGATATTATACATAAATGCAGGTAATATAAATCAATGGGATCTTTACCCCACAAAGAAGTTACCGATGTATTTCCAAGCGGCTTTCGGGCAAAATAATTACTTTCTGTTATGAAATAAATTATTTCCGTACGTGGATAATAAGTATCAAGCACGTGGAGAACAATGAAAGAAAATTTATGGCGAATCTTTAAATAAATGACTTTATTTCGCCTGCAAAATATTGATAAAGGCCGAATTTGTTGTTAAGCTTGATATTTTAGTCTTTATAATCAATTGTCTCTATAAATAACATTGTACGTAGGTCAAGCATTACTCTATTTAAAGAAAATAGAATGATAAAACTTTTCCATTTATACAGAACAAGCCATAAAAATATCGAGAAGATCTAATATTAACTTATCATAAGATCTACATAATATACAAGAAATGTTTATCAATCTCTACCCAAATGCTTTTTCTCCAGGCTATTAGATTGATAGTATGAATATTACTAATACTTTCGATGGTTTCGGCGCTAACTATGTGGAAGTTCATTTTAATATAAAATTTAAAATAACTTTGATTATTCCACGTATTGAATGTATATGTATAGTGATTGTATCAATACGTGGAATAATCAAAGTTATTTTTAATTTTATATTAGTATATTACTATGTTCATTTCTTAAAATGCTAATCTTATTCAACTTATGAATTTGTAATGATCGCGTTAAATTATTGTCACTGAAAGGTATCCATTGACACTATTGTGGAGACTGCAAAGCTTATTATGTAGGGCAGACAGGAAAAATCTCAATTTTTTTTTTTTTTAACAATTGGTCGTTTGTTAAAAAACGATCACAATGTTATCCAAATAATAATGTAGAAATACTCCAACGAGTAAATATGATTTCTTAAAAATGAACAACTTAAAATTTTTGGAAATCTATAAAAGCATTAACAGTAATGCATCATTAGTGAATGATATTTTAAAAAGAACAGGTGGCCCATCACTGTTATATTTCCTGTGGGATTAACTCTTCCAAGCACAATTCATTAATTATTAATTTTTAGTGTAAGTACCGTTGTTTGTATCCAGCCTTTCTCCGGTAAGAAGGAACAATCCCAATCCCTATATTGTAGTTTACTTTATAAGTAAGAGAATCAATCTAAATTTTATTATAGAGATATTCTTACGATAGAAAGTTACGATGAAAAAGCTTTTTAAAAAGACAGAACACGTGTCACTACTTGTTACACAATACGAGGATTAAAAAAGTTATCAATTTAATGTCTTCATTATTAAAATGAACCTCAACATAGTTAGCACCGAATCCATCGAAAATAATTTCAAATCAATTTTTAATATTGTAATTTTCCATGAGTTTTGTCGTTAACGACCCGGGTTTTGCCTTTTGGCATCTTCAGGCATTTCAAGTGCACGGATATACTTGAATTGACGCGCAGAAAATATTTTGTATCGTTTATATACAAAAATAGAAGTAGATCACCAAGTTAAATTGCTATTAAAATGTTATTTAGCGAATATTTGATGTAAACGAGTTTCAATGAATAAAGTGAGTTTGTTATAATTATCGGAATTTTTTAATGAAGTATCGCAAATACAAATGACCAGATAGGAATAGGAATATCTAAGATAAATCTAGGGTTTTATCCGACCTATTATTAATGGGTTGATTGATTTCAAGTCTTTGAATAAATACTTAATGATAGTAAGTGCTTCAATTATTAATAAATGACAATTATTTAAAGGGGTACAATAATGGTGAATTTGGAAGATGAATAATTCAAACAATTCAAAATTAATATTAAAATTCCATCAAGCACCCTCAGTCGAAATCCTTATTAATAGTTTCAAATATTTTTTCAGTGGTGCTAATTTTGTAGAATTATGAGTCTCTAATCTGAAAATTTTTATTTCAGATATAAAATTTCTCAAAGTTAACAATTGAAGGTGGAACATGTAGTGAATGCGTTGTATGAAAACAAAGAGTAACCGCATTCTCGCTCATAACCCGTGGTTTGTTTCTGTACAACAAAGATTGATACGGGCATGTAAAAGGGTGCCCAGTACATTCGTGACTAAACTTCCAACAATTACGTGACCGAGCGTACCTCATTAGAACTGAGATCGAGTGTACGCTTGAAATATTGATTTATGAAAAAGAATAAATTATAAACATTTCCCGGAATAAGAACATAATAAGTTAAAGCTCACTTCAACATTTTTATAATATCATTTGAATACTTCTCCGAGTCCATCCCTTAACGAATTCTAGGGCTCATATTAATAAGGAAGATTCAACAAAATATTAAAAATTTAAAAAAAAAATCCATGTGTTTTTTTTATCTAAAAATATTTTTAAAAGGTTCCTTAATGTCTTATTAATCACACTGTTCATTTTAAAAGAAAGTATGGTTCGAAATGCATTATAAATTGTTACAGCAATAAAACCAGTAAAGCTCTGTGGGGCGCGAAATACGTTTTTTCCCTATGCCTCCATGTTCTTAGTCATATTGTCACTGTTAATGGCCTACATTTTTTTTATTCATTAGAAATGATCTATTGGCACGTCCACATGTGGTTCATGAAAGTAAAATGTTAATATTTCATTTAATAAATAATTTATTTTTATTCAAAAATGAAATTATTTTTTATCATCAATCAAATGGTCATCACTGTATATTAATATAAATCTTACATGTTAATAACAAGAACGAATTGTATAAAACGTAAGCAATGCCATTTTCAATGTCAAAGAAGTTAAATATTATTTAAAGCTAGCCGGTACCCGGTAAGTGTTGCAATGCCACGCAAAAAAAAGAAAGTGTTTGTGTTTATGGAAGTGCTTTTGAATGCGCAATAATTTCGATGTAACTAACTAATTTCACTAACATTGATCGGTATCGATGACAATTTCTATTTTTCGTTTGTCTTTTGCCAGTTGTCTGTAGTACGACACACGCGCCACCTACTGAAAGTTAATTGTACTATACCTATAACCTTTGCGCAATTGCAACAATAGTTGTCAATATGAACGGTATGGCAGCGCATAAAATGTGAAATAACATTGATTTTTATATAAAAGACCTACTGTAAGCTTATTTTACTATGCCAAAAACCTCCATGAATCTACAAGTAATAGGTTGACATAGTTCTTTCGCAATCGAATGAACGGTATGGCAACGTATAAAATACGAAAAACCTACAAACATTAATTTGTATATTATATTAGATAATAACATAACTTTTCAACAAAAATTGGCTACAAGTAAGTATGTTTCTAAACCTTTTTTTCATGCTAAGCGTAAATAATACGAATAGCACGATTAAATTTATTCCCTATAGGATTAAGTAGCCCATCCAAATGGAAACTCATTGTGCAATAATTTGTAGCGTTTGTATCATTTATGCTATGATTGTTTGTTTTCCCTCTTCCTGCGTCATGTAGAAAAGAAAAATCCCAACTTCTATTTTGTAATTTATAAAATAAGAATCAATCTCAACTTTATTACTAAAGAAGCCTTGCGAAAGTAGCTCTGAAAAGTTAAGCCTTCGCCTTCCTTACGTTCCAAATATCGATTGTGTATAAAGGCTCTGAGAAAATTTTCCTTTTGATTGCATTGAATTAATCATATGTATTCCATGTCAACAATAACACATGCAATCGTTTTTCATTGCAGTTTATACTGAAATGAAAATCTCTGCTGAAATACATTTGTATTCAAATATCACAAATTTAAAGAAAAGTCTATTATGAAATATATAAACAGCTACAATAAAATACATACATTTACTCGTCAAAGTATACATCAAATATTCAATGAAAATTTACTCTTAAAGTATACATTTGTTTGTTAATGTTTCCATTTACTCGTGAAAGTATACATTTACCAGTCAATGTATATATAAACTAGTCAAAGTATATATTTACTGGTCAAATTATACATTTTATAATTCATGTTTACATTTGCTCGTCAAAGTATACATTTACTAGTCAAAGTTTATATTTTATAATTCATGTTCAACTAATACACAATTCATATATGAAAAATTATAATACGGTAAGAAAAATAATTATAATGGAGTTCTACCAAGTAAATGCCTACTCAATAAATGAAATATTATAGCTGATTTTTTTAATGTTATTTCCCAACACGATCCTTATCCGTCATCAATATCAACATTCTCTAGAATTGTTATTAAGAAATTTAAAAGTCTCATTTTATTCCACGAAACAAATATTTCTCAGTATAACGAGATACTTTTCTATTCCCGTAGCTGCTGGCCGTAGACAGCGCCGTAGCACGTTGGCGTAGTGCTACGATATTACCGGATTTCATGTTTGACTTTGTCCTACGAGCAACATGGCATTGTGTTTCATCGCTCTTATTTCATACAAGAATTTTCATTATCAAGATCTGTGATAAGTATGCCTCGGGGCTATTTTCATATAGTCACTATGGCTTGTGATTCACTATCGAATATAAATTAAAATAAATACTGAATACTATATGAACTTCCAAATTATATACATATACACCTACACGATATAATATAAGCTATATTTAAATAGATATCATTAAATCTTGCAAACTGAATGCATATTGCTTGTAATTTAGGATATTCCGTGAAGCATTCTAATTATCAATAATAATTATATATTGTTTACAATACTTATAAATCTCTTTTCATTTTAAACTTAAATAGTTGACATATACATAATACATTTTTCAACATGATACGTTGTCAAACAATAAATTTTATATAACATTTGTATTTTAATGTGAAAATATATCAAAAACGCTTTTTTTATTGAAACATGTGACGTTGTTTACAAAGAAAATAAAATTGTAAAACAAATTTTAACTGGAAAACTGAAACATTCAATCATTATTTTTATTCGCTTAATTATTTTTGCTATATTAATAAAAACCTTAAAATATATCTTATATTCAGTCAACATTCAAATTCTTCACCTTTATAGTCAATACTTGGTGGAATGGAATTATAATAAAAATAATCACATTTTTAGTACTTATTCCACATAAAATTTATTGGATCAGGACCGGTTTCGCTCATGGCGAGCATTATCAACTGATGATAATGCATTATCATGTGATAGAGCAGTATCATCAGTTGATAATTCTCGCCATGAGCGAAACCGGTCCTGATCCAATAAATTTTATGTGGAATAAGTACTAAAAATGTTTTATAATTTTCACTATTTAAATTCTTGTTGAACACTTGCGTTTTCTTTATTTATATTTTTTTTTCATTTCTCATTGTTCACGCACGCTTTATTCAAAGACTCAAAATAAATATCAAAAATCCTGCTAATTATATAAAAATGGTATAAATGAAAAAAACTCAGTCGTTTAAAATTTTAATAATAAATGCCAATTGTTTTTTTAGCGAAAAGTGTTTTACTGATTATGTAAACGTGTACTATTTCTGTTAACCCCCGAGTTTGTTCATTTATAAATGTCATTCACACACAAATTATATTTTTGAAACCGGACAACACAAAAGCCTTTTTTGTATATCAATGTTAATTGTCAACAGGGTCGGCATAAAAGCCTTTTGCAGCATTGTTTTATTACTTTAATGAAACTGAGCTTATTTTTACAAAAAAGCTTTTGAAAAAATACATTGCTGAAAGCTGTCCACTAACAAGCGATATTTTTTTATAGATCTGGAAATAATTAACCATTTACATTGGGTATTCATTTAATTTACAATTACAATGCAGAATTTAATTGCATAAGTGAGAAGTAATTCGCTCCTAATTTTATCTTTATAATTGATATCGACCACCGTTGCTTGTTTCATGAATTTTAGTAAAATTTTAAGAATTTTAACCCGAGAATTATTTGAAACATAATTTTCTAAATGGCGTCATTATGCTTTTTGTGGGAAATATTTGCTTCTGATACTTAATAATAAACTATTTTATATGAATTTAATGTTGAATATTCGACACATAAAACTCTCAAATAAACATTTTGAATGAGATAAAAAATATAGTGTTTTTAGTGAACTCTGCTATTCTAGACTATTATTAACACAACAGACACTTTGATTTAGACTTTTCATTTTACTTGTATTTCAAATATCTATAGATATAAAAGAAAGCCGTGTTGGTTACACCACTTATAAGTCGAGAACGGCTGGACCGATTTTGATGATCTTTGATATTCATTTTAACTTAATAAAAAACTCAATTTAATTCAGCTTATAAGTTAACCAACATCACCGGGTCAGCAAGTTGTTTTATATATGTATATACGATTCGTCTCAATGAGAAATCCGTGCAAACAATCTCTATTTATCTGAGTAAATCCTCGATTCCTTTCTCTCGCAAACTATAAATTTAAAAATACTAGCAGTGAGTCTGCGTCCTTAACTTTTTTATGTTAAAATCTCCAAGTACTAGAACTAACGCCTTTTACCAATCGATTTTTTTAAATATTTTTTCTGAATATACGCCTCTTGGGGAAAGAGAAAGACGATTTAAATAATAATAAATAAGTAGCGAAAAAAATATATTTTTTCATCAAAAAGTAGATAGTATTCTATACGTGTAGGCCGATAATCTAAAAACCTTGCACCAAGATACATTGTCACCTGATTTGCACTATGGTAACTTTATTTCGTAATTTCGTGAAATATAATGAATATCGATACTAGATTAAAAAATATTTGATACATTAAACATTAAATAACATTCCAAATACAACGTAAATTTTTCCGAATTTAAATTGTGATGTAATTTAAAAGAAACCCTTAAATGTGGTTTCTACCATGAGATTATCGGTATACCAAAATTCATGCGTATCGCTATATTATATTTTAAAGTTCATGATTCTCCAACTACGTGCCAGAAACACGACCGCATCACGTTACAGTTTAAAAAAACACACCGGAGCAAATAATTTAATATATATTAACAATTTATAACCACGCAACCTGCGGTAAGTTTTATGCTGGTGATATTTGATTTACGATACAAACTCTATTATTTAAACTGTTTTTAAGATTTTTCGATGTATTCAGCTGTAACTTTGTAATTTTTTAAGTAAATTTTATATTTAAATTATATTAGTTACTTTTTTCTTCACTAATTTTATGACAAGGTGTGAAACATGTTTCACTTCTTTTAGAGGAAGCATCGTCAATTTAGCTCTTTTGTATGATTCTTAGTTGACTTTTTTCTAGTTAAAAGTATGTTTTTTCTTTAACTGTTCATTTAATAGGGCAAGAAAACAAAAAATAATAATACTTGTTACAATTTTAGCTCTTTTCATTTGGAGAGGAGCATCTCATATTAAAAAAATAGTATAAGTTTATAGAGATTGCATTTGGGTAATAACATCATTTTATTCAAATTGTATGCATTATTAAAAGTATGATAAACTGTTTTTAAACTATTTTACGACGAAAAATTCTCGTTTTAAAACCCACATCACATTGATTCTTAAATGATCCATTTACTATTGTTAATATTATAATGTTATAAAGAAATTGTTTTTTAATTTAAAAATAGATTGAAATACTTCAATGTTTTTTTTACTATATGAAACCTATTTACTATGCTACTTCGCTCTAAAAAATATTATTAAAATCTTGAGGGCACTACCTTTTTTAAGGTTAAAGTTTATTGTAACATAAAAATCATGTAACTATAAATATGTTACTTTTTCTGTGACGCTAAATACTGGAGGTTGTGACATTTCATTTTTCGAGACAGAAAAAAGCGCTCACGCTATTATACTGTTTTAAAATGTTACGTCACAAAGTATTTGCTTAATTTCAGTTATTATTTTTTTATTACGGCAATATGTATCTGTATCAATGTTTGTAAACCTGTTTTTTTATCTTTAAACAATATTCAGATTACTTTTCAAACAATGCGGACCAGATTAAAACTAAGCTAACAAAATTTTCACATTCGTGGTGGAAAATACACCAAACAAATGTTAATTAATTATACAAAAAGTAATCCCTAACGAAATGCGAGGTTGCCAGCATATTTTTTTCTATGCTTATATAAGGTTTATTTTGATTTCAACACCAATTTAAAATTAGCGACATAAAAAATATGTTAGTTACATATACTTAAATCATTAATAATAACACAATCTTGTAAGTTGCCGAGCTAATTCTCTTATATTATTTATATATTTTATTATGTTACAGTCATATGCATATACATATAAATTAATTTTGTTGTTTCACTCATGAAATTAATGTCATTAGTTTCATCTATAATGTGGAATAATTAATCGATTTTCATGTAGGTATTATGGTTTTGATGTCAGACATATTTTAATTTTATGATATATGTTTATGTCCGATTGGATTGATTAATTCGATTTCTTATTCTTATTTTTATTGCAATTAACAAGCAACAAATAAGATATCTGAAATTCATGAAGAAAGTAAAAAAGTCTGGCATAGAACGCATAATAGAATTGCAGTCAAAATATACCTTTTATAAATTGCTTGAGATACTTTTGTTGATAGTTCTTCTTTAAAATATGTTTATATAAGGGCTTTTCGTCTAAACTTCCATTGATGAGGATTGAAAAGTTCGACGACAAGCATTCACGTGTTTTCCGCTAAAGTACTATTCCAATTGGATAATAGTAAAAATAATATGTTCTACTGATATATAATAATATTTTATTTATTTTATAATACTGCTATTCTACCAGAAATTATGACTATTCTTTTGAATAAAAGGTACTGTTCTAATAATTTAAAACATTCTTACGTGTTAACAAATAAATGTGACAATGTATTGCCATGTGACAAGAAGAGTACGTTATATCGTAGTAGTTGAATTAAGATATTTGAAAAAATATGTGTAACGAAATTCACAGTCAGTTAAGTTATTTACTGTCAAGCCATAAACGTGGTTTCAATAAAGTCTAATTTTTATATAGCACAAGCCGGTTCCCGGCAAGCGTTGCAATGCCACTCAAAGAAAAAAAGTGTTTGAGTTTATTGAAGTGCTTTCGGATGCACAATATTTTAGATAAATAATTTCACTGACGTTTGCTGTTTGTCTTTCACCGATTTTCTATGGTACGACACACACGCCACCTACTGAAAGTTATGTTTACTATGTATATAACCTTTGCGAAAGTGCAATAATAAGTTGTCAAAATCAACAGCATGGCAGCGCATAAAATATGAAAAAAGATTTATTTTTATATAAAAGACGTACTGTAAGCTAATTTTACTATGCCAAAAACTTTCACGCAAGTGCAAGCAAAAAGTTTGTCAAAATTTAATTGCGATCGGATCAACGGCATGGCAGGGCATAAGGTGCGAACAAACAAACAAACAAATATTGATTTTTATATATTAGATTACAATTATTATACAATATCTAATAAAAAAAATACTAATAAAATAACCTCTCATATTTTTAGTCTACGTGTTATTGGATCAAATATTCGGCAGAGCCTCATATATAGCTTCGTATGGATAGCTAGTTATAAACCATGCACGGAAAAAGGTGTAGCCATGTATGAAATCACTGTGATTCATCGACACCGGTATGTCTATATCAATGCGCATTTGTTTTGCAGCTGTCATTTATAAAACTCCCAACTTTTTCAGTGTTCATTTCCAGTACACAATCACATAGACGCCGTTTTTCTCATGCATTTTGATCTCTTTGCAGCTTTTTTTTTGTTTTCTGTTTCATTATTGGTTTTCTGTTTATTCGGTAGTGTTTGAAAAATGTGTACTGCCCACAAAAATAACCCTTACGGTCATACGATCGATAGCTATAATAGGTTCTAAATCAAGTAAATTTGTCGATCCCTGTGGTCTAGTGGCAAGAGTTTGGTTTTAGACCTGGGTTGAAGTCCCGGCAAGGTCAAATTGGTTCAATTGAAAAAGAGATGTCATATTTCGTTGAGTTGTTCTCCACTGATTCGTAAAATTTCATATGGAGTTTATCTCGTATGACTTTCATATTTAAAAATATTTGAAGCATTGGTATTAGCTGTAATTCCAAATATGTTAATTGATATAATTCATAATCAGTTCATGTAACTATAATAATAAATCTTTTTTACTGTAGAAAATTAAAAGTTGTATACCACACATAATGAATACAATTAAACTCTATCACTATGTTTTACAATACATTCATTTTTAATGTACAGCATTTACAACTTTCAAAACATGCAAACTGAAATACTTGTACGTACCGATTGATTGGTATGTTCCGACTCGAAGATTAAGCAAAGACAAAATTCGTTTCAACCAGAAAACTTATAATCATGGCTTAAATGTGAAAACTGCAACAAGTTTGCTTTTCAAAACGTAAGTTTTGAGCCAATAACAAGAAGTTAGTGGTTACTTCATTATGCCATACGTTTAAGACGTGCGAGTCTCTCTCTTCACAGCTAAGTTGTGCCCCAGGCTTGTTTCAGCTCCACCAATAATGTCTTTAAGGTATTACATCTGTCGAACTTCAATGGTTAGTGAAGCTAGTGGGTAGTGGAAATCAGGCGCGCGCGAAACCTCTTAAAAGTTTGATAGTCACAAAGTTTGTTCTACTGTAAGATTGAGTCTGCTTATTGAGTACGAACGGTGTTCAAAACTTTTTAATTTCTTAATTTACTTTCATTATTAAAATTGCAACATCACTTAAAGAAACGTGTTTTTTTACAATGTATTTGTTAATTATGTTAACAAAGCAATATAAATCTGTTTGAATACAAAAAATTTTGAAACCAAATCCGACATTATTGAACATGTCAGTTTAACCAATCATAAAACAGTGTGTTTCTTCAATCATAAAATATTACGTAGTTTACTAGCACCACAATATATTTATTCATGTGCTGAATAAAATACGCACACAGACATATTCAATGATCTCTATCTATTTGAGAAAAGTCAAATTTTTATATACATATAAGTAGAATTATTTACGTCGTATCAATTTACAAGGTTGAATAATTGTAATGGATAATAAATACATTTACATATAAAAAAAATCTAGTTTATGTAAAGTTCTATTAATTTATTTTTATTATACTTTTGAATATAGTGCAATGATATTTTTTTCTGAAAATTACAGTTTAATTTATTTCAATACACGCTGTACGGCAATTAATTAATCCAACTAATCAAAATATACTTGCCCTAGTGACTATTAACTGGAATGAAATTACTACGCATGAGTTGGATATACTTACCTTTATCCTTAACCAAATCGTGAGGTTAACTTTATGATAATGCTAAGCAATCAAAACTATGTTGTATAGGACACATATATTATATGAATATAAATATATTCAGTTGTTGAAAATTAGCATACTATTTCTGCCATACGCAATTTTGTTCTTTTCTACCTACCGATCAAAATGGCAAATAGGGGAAAAATAGATCTAACTCAGTTCAAATTCTGTGTTAGAAAAAGAAATCTGTGATGGACAATGAAAAAGGTTGGTCAAAAGGAACATAGTTGTCTTGTCAATTATTTTCATATGTTTTCATTACTTTTTACACCTACATATGGTTAAGACAGACATTGTGCTTTTACGTTAAACTGAATAACCTTTTATTTACAATTTGTCCACAAATTTTAAATTCGTCATGTTTTTAGTAAAGTAAAGTAATTTTACAGTACAAGTTCCACACATATTCTGATAAATATCAGAACCGGCGTTGAAATATACAACGAAACAAAGTTATTTATATCAGTTTATAATGCTCACGATGAGCAAAATCGGTCCCATATATGTACATATGTAGAAGTAATATATTACTTTAATATTTATAAATATATATATATTTTCAATACTCCTTTCCAACAAGAAGTGGCACTTGATGGTTTTATTACAACTGTACTGCAATCTAGTTCTCATTGTTTTTCATTAGCTATCATTATTGCAGTAGGGGAACAATTTTGTTAATCCAACCGATTGACTTGTATACCCTTGAGATAACCAATAGGGCGTAATTTCGGCTTCGCGCATGTACTGATAGCTCTGCTAAAACACGTTGCAATGCATGTTTATCAATATCTCACTCAAGATCAAGAGTTTTTTTTTCCATAGACAGCGTCATCTCGAGTAGAATGTTGCAATTATACGACACACTTCTCCTTAGCAACGGAAAATTTTGCGGTATATTTGCTTAAATGCTTATAGCAACACCTGACTCTTTGGTTTCGTAAAATTCAGGGAATATTCAGGTAATACAAATGTAGACTTCTTACAATCCTTAATCGTTTTACTCTCGTCTGAATTCAGACTGACTGCTTTTCAGTGAATTTGATTGACCGAACCAATTCATTTAAATACAAATTCCTAAGAGAGAATTGCAACACTAAACATTTTGAATGACATATGAAGAATTTCATCAAATTTGATTCCCTGAAATTCCCACGTCGCATTATGGGTGACAGATATTAAGATTTATTTATTAATTGCACTTATTTTGATTTTTACCTTGCTAATTATTATTCATACTTTATTGATTTTTGATGTAATAAGAGGTCTTCAACATTTTAATTATTATCTATTTTTCTTGAATTTTGCTTCAATTTATTTGCTTAGTTGTAATACCAATCGTTTGTCATACCTTGTAATTCTTACTTAAATCAGTTGACAATGCTCGCCATGAGCGAAAACAGTCCTGATCCAATATTTTATATGTGGAATAAGTACTAAAAATGTTTTATTATTTTTATTATAATGCCATTCTATCAAGTATTGACAGTGAACACCTTAAAAATTGAAAATTGATTCGTATTAATTACATGATAAAAATTCATAATACGGAAAGAAAAATAACAATGTATTTTAATTCTACATAAAAGAATTAAAATACATTGTTATTTTTCTTTCCGTATTATAATGGAGTTCTACCAAGTAAATGCCTACTCAATCAATAAAAATTCATCATTGATTTACTCAAAACTCGTGATTTCAGCTAAAAGCTTTATCAGGACTACGACAAAATGTTATTCGGTATGTAATTGAATATTACCAGTTACGTATCATTATATAAAAGTACCGTCATTAGGTTAATAAATCCTATTTATACATTATCCCCGTCATAGGGTGTTATTTTATTTTCTGTGACACGATTATGTGGGTGCCTAATTTTCAAAACTTTGTGTCGTGTAACTAACTTTATTAATCAAACTTGACGACAAAAAACAAAACACGGTTGCTTAAAACCTGTAGAATTAAATTAATGATCCTCTTCCGCACGAACATTGTTCGAAAGTTTTGTAGGAGAAGCAAATGAATGATAAAAATTTACATTATTATGAAGTAACAAATTGTATTCGTAAGTGAAAACATCTTGAAGAAAATTAAATTCTAAGCAAATATAGCTTAAAATTATCTTCGTCTTATTGTGCTGTGCGATAATCTTCTTATAAAATGAATAGTTACGAATAACTTTTCCATAACTTGTACATAAAAGCGTTTGAAGATATTTTATATAATATCAAAAATATCGCTAAAATACTTTTAATAACTATTGCGCCTTGAAAATGATACTCAAATCATTTTTTTCTGTGCCAAAGAAATTGATTTCAATCTTGTTATTAACTATTACCGTAAAAGAAGCGTTAGGACTAGATTTTTTTGGTGATTAGATCCAGACGGTAGAAATGAGTTTTAACATATTATACTGTTTGAAACAATAGCCAAATAAAAACATACGTATTTCACTAAAGAAAAGTGCCAAATATTTCTTTACGTCTTGTATGCTTCCACTTTTAAGAGGAATGAATAAATAAACTAAAACTTATTTTAAAGTTACTTCTAATTAATTGAAATAGTTTCAAAAAATGTTCAGTATCTGTTTTTATTAAATGTATAGGTTTGTTTGACTATTTAAATCAAGCATTATTTCGTTGTTAAAACCTGTAGAGTAAAATTTATTCAGAATAATTAGTTTGGTTTACCAAGATCGGCGTAAAAAAAATTCAAATACTTTGCATAAAATTAAAATTAAATGGTGAAACAAAAATACCAGGGAAATCTAAAAATCTGTAAAGGGGAAAAACGTTAAGATTTTTAAATGTACAAATTAAATATTCATGAAAAAATAACAACTTAATTCATAAACTCAGTTGAGACCTTCAATTTGGCGTAATTTTTATTTATATTCATCGTTATTTAAGTAATTTCCAATAATTTTATATGTGCCCAAAACGTGTATATTATAATATTCAATAACTATTACTCCTAGCATAATGGTGCGTTGCTTTGCGTTCCAATTCTGTGCGAAATAGTACTAATCAAATTTGTTAGGGCAATTTCTTACATACCTAAACTAATTTCCACAACACATCACAAAGTTCTTTGTACTAGGTATAATATGGATTCAAGAGAAGTAAACGGTAATCATTCAATTTTTCAGAAGTTCTCATTCATTTGAAAAACTTTTAAAATACGATCACTATTGCTAATGATGTAATTGCTATCTTAAGCCAATACATCAGTATCCACTACCCACCAATATTTAGTTCAAAGTAATTTTTAGGATACTCAATATTATTTATATATTCTTGTCCAATGAGGACTACTGTTCATTTAGTCAACTACTTAAATCCACCACTCAATCTTACGATTGCACTTTAGCTGAAACACTATTTCAAAGAGTGTATGGCGATCAATTATTTTAAGTGGCAAACCTACTTATCAAGCAAGAAAAAAAAGATGTTTGCTATGATCGTCTACCAAATAGTCATATGACCTTTGATTTTGAGGGTTTTTAAGATTCCAAGTAACTAATAGTAGAATAACCAAAAATATTTTTTGTACGACTTAAACATATATTCACATTCACATCGATAACTCAACTGCTTAAATATAACAGCATACAAACATATTTTTTACAAATTGACAAATAGAACATTAGTTATAATAGAAATTTACACATACATACATGGAATCGAATTGCTTAAAAACATTTATACTCTCTAATTGAATGTACACTTACTTATAACAAATCATAAAAATGTTGATGACATTAAATGAATTCTAAAAATATTATAAGAAATGAAAATCACTCGAAAATCCACAATAAATGCATAAAAATTAATAACATATTTTCACTCTTAGATTCGTTCTTTCAGTGCCTTGTAAAATCATTATTTTAGTTGTATTTAATGTATAGAAAAACCATATAAAAAGTAATAAAATTTACAAAGTATTTAGTTTAGTAATTTAAATAAAAATAAACCATCTGCTGTGTTGACCTCTCGTAAGTTTCTTTATACAAGGGCACTGTTAGAGTTTCATGTAGAAAATGTGCATGACAAACGGTACCTCTAGCAGTTTGCACGTAATGTTGCGTTACATAAGCAATCCTAAGGCTTTTGAGCTCACGTGCTTTGGAATATATTTTAAGCGTTAGGTTTACTTCATAGCACGAACTCTTGTACAACTTTTAACTTCTCAAAATTAGCATCTAATGTTTTCAACTCTTCTGGCTTCCTAAGTATCGAACAGCTTTTTAATTCATGGTACAAAATAAATTAGTCTCTATATCGTTTTGTAATTTATATTGACCAAACAAATAAAAATCAGTCAATTTAAAACATCAAAAATGTCTTTATAATCAAGCCATCGTAAATTAAATGAATCATTAAAAATGCTCAAAGAGATTATTTTCTTTTTATTGCTTCTTAAAAATATTGAAGGAATATTGACAATTCTTTGTTATAAAGTAGTAGATTTATTCTTCACAAGTAAAAAGAGATTTTTCTAGTATTCCTTGTATATATAAATTTACATACTTGGCGTTAAACGGCCAATCTCACTAAATAAAGTTTCTTTTCTTATAGCGATATTGGTTACTATGGATAAGTTCTCATCTGGAAAGCAAATTAAACATTACTTTAATACATAAATTGATTATTTGAATTGAGAGGGTGCTTGATGGAATCTCAATATCAAATTTGAATCGTTTCAATTTCAAGTCAATCGGTCATGTCAATTCAAGTAAATCCGTGCACTTGAAATGCTTGAAGATGCTGAAAGGCGAAACCCGGGTCGTTAGCGATAAATTCATAGAAATGTAAAAAGTTCAATCGATTCAAATTTGATACATTTTATTTGAAATGCCTTAATTAAGATAGCTAAAGCAGAAACCCGGGTCGTTCGCGACAACACTCACGGAAAAGTATAAAATTTAAATGTCATACAGAAAGTTTCATGTATGTCTTTTTCATATTCCATGTGTTGGCTGTCTTATTGTTTTATTAACAACCGCATAGCCCGTTTTATAAAATGCACAAGACGGGCACTGGTGAAACTAAACGCTGTATTATTAAAATAGTGCATTTTAATTTCACGAGAATATCAGGCACGAGTAGAATATTGCATTTCGTATTATTCTTTAATTTTCCATGCAATTATTTTCTTAAGAGAACTGAAACGTTTTCCGTAATTTTGCAAGCCAACCGCTAGTGGGAGCTGAAAACGTTGACGCAAACCCGCATAGCTTCCATTACCCCCCCCCGCCCCCCTCCAAATGAAAGATGCACTCAGAAAGCAGCAATGGATTATACCAAACAAACACTTTTTATTAACTAATATTTATAAAACTATCTTCAATGATTTTCCAACGAACTTTACAAATCACATTTCAATGATTTTTCTTTTTAGATGCCTCAAAAAAATATTTTATCATATCCAAAAAAAATGACAACTTCAATGTTACCAATAATATTACGAATATCTGTGAAATGAAACCACACAGCAGTGAATATGTTTGTTTTCAATACATTTCAAATGTTAAATTAAGTGGAATAAGGTTTGAAAGGTTGAATCATCTTGCAACAATGATCATGACATTTTTTTTCAAAATCTGATAAATAAAACGATTTTGACAATATTTGGATTATTCTTAGTTCACTACGTTTTTATTCTAAGTGACGATAATACCGAAATCAAAAATAAATGCACATATGAGAAAAATCATTTTTTAAAGTGGAACCAGTGTTACATCAAAACAGTCTCATAATTATTTGATGGCAATAATGCCAATAGATATTGAGCTGATTCGGAACTGGATCTGGTCAATTATGTAATTTTTGTGCTATGTGTGTTGTTTTTTATCCATAAATAAAAAAATGAATAATTAAAATATTGAAGGAGCTTAAACATTTTATTCGACATGACTAGTAGTCGATTATATTTTAGGTATGTTTAAATAATAATAAAAAAATATTTGGCATTACAGCTTACGCCAATGCGCCAAATAATCCTAATTGTAAAAGTCATACGAGATTAACTCGATGATAAGTAATGAATCAGTTGTGCACAAAATCAACGATAAATAACATACACCCTGTCTGTGATTGACCTTGCCGGGAATTGAACCTGGGCCACCTGATCAACAAGACAAAGCTCTTGCCACTAGACCACAGGGACTGACAGCTATATAGCTTTACAGAGCAGAAATTCTCCATCCATTCAATATCGAATAAATAAGAACTATTCAATATCGAATAAATAACAAGAAAAATTATCAATTTCTACAATATTAACCAAATTATAATTTTGCGATTTATTATTATTGTGAATAGGTATTCTTCTTAATAAATCTTGTTCCTATTCGCTTGTAATCACATTCATACCTCCAATAGCGTAAAGATAGAGACAACGCTATAGGAAAGTTCTATTATGGAGCTTAGGTGACCATTCAAAATTTGAAAACAGGCTTTTTTCAATTAAATTTTACGAATTGAACGAAATCAAACATTTTTTCCACTTATTGACCATGTTCTATATTTAGTTTTTAATTATCAAATGCGCGTGACAAGAGCGTTGACCCGTGTTTATATACGTATATATATGTATGTAAAATATTAATGTATGTATATGTATGTATTATTAATTGAACTTGAAAGTTTAGCTTTTTGTAGAAAATACGTTATAAAATTACGGTATTCGCTCTATTGAAGAGTACGCTATATGAGAGTTGACTGTATTGTATTCATTTTCAAATGCGACCACAATAAGATTAATCACACTCAATATTATATAGTAGTAAAATTTTTGACAAATTTATCGTTGTTTTTAAACTATTATTTAGTGATAATAATTTGCTTGCATTTTTTTAAAATTTTAAATTTAATTATTGAATTAAATATAATTCTAAATTCAAATTTATCTTTATTGCTTATAGCGTTCTAGATTTCGCTGTTCAGAGTGGTAGCGCTTTGCGAAAAAAATGTAAAGATGCAGTAAAAATACAAAGCTATCTAAGCACAGTTGTGAACAAAGGCGGTTGAGGGAACTTCAAACAAGTGGAGACTATTCTTTAAAGGTAAGAAGCATGACCAATCTCTCTACACCATCTGGTGCAATTATTCAAACAGTATTTCTTTTGAATAGCGAGCACTTGATTCACCAGAGTCATTTTATATGTGGTGCAGATTTTCATCAAAGCTTGAAAAACTGTAATTTTGTGTCAAGTATTCTTTTGTCTCAATTCTACATATGTATAATATAAGTAACATGGGAAGAAAATGTTTTTATATCTTTATATAAAGAAAAACTCAAGCTTTTTCAACACCAGCATCACTCGTCACACTTTCAAATTTTCACTGAATACTGCTTAGACATGGGCAAAAATTTTCTGTTAATACTTGGTGGAATGGCATTATATTGAAAAATAATGAGACATTATTTGTACTTATTCCACATTAAACTTATTTGGATCAGGTCGAGTTTCGCTCACTGTGAGCTTTTTCAGCTGAAATTTATCATTAACAACATTAAAGTCTATACCCTTTGAATAATTGAAAAAAAATCGTATCTGGTCGTTGACATATTATATAATGTTATATTGACTTTAATAAGTCGTACAATTGGTTTAATCTAATTTTATTCTCAGACGTCTTCTCTGTAATTTGTTGTTTGTACCTACTACGTAATGAGTATTTCGTATGTGCTTAAAGTTTATAATAAATAATAAAGAAATACATACTGACAAAATTTAAAATATAATTACAAGTAGCAGTGACTATATCGAGTAAAAAATAAAAGAGATTTTGGTCATTGAGAGTCATTTATCGAATTGCAATAAGTTTTACAAAAGTCCCAGAAAACTTTTTGTAATGGAATGGAGATGGTGCCCGTTATGCTAACATAATGTATATATTTAATTATGGACTGTCTCTGGAAAATGGAGGAGAAACAATCTCGTCCACGGTTAAAAGAAAGACACAAAAAGCTTCGGTACACTGCGCGAGATACTAAATTACTCGGATGGAATCTAATTGAATTGAATTAAACCCACATCCGTGAATGGGGAGAAAAGAGAATCGTGAATGGGAGGAAAAAAGAATCTAAAAATGACACAGTTTCGTACAATACAAACAAAGCGATATTTATAGACTCCGATGGTAACCAACATGACGACGATAATTCAAATCTTATACTCCACTCACCTTTCTCTTGCAGCAATTTCTTCAACGGTGGAGCAAGCGTGGAAGAAACCAACAGCCATGCTGGCTACCAAATTATCGCCCTAATAGATACATCTTAAGCTATGAGCCAGGTTCTTCGATTCAGTTAGGGACTGGGCATGTCTATTATAAGAAAAGTAAACTCCTTAAGTTTACGTAAACATTACGAGCATTTTAGGTAAGAATTGAACGTTTTTTAATGACTCTAAGACAATCATTCTCGTATGGGATTTTTCTTAAATGTTTTTCCCACACAAAGCCCTCAGCTGACAGAATCTCTTATAAAATCAATTAATTAGCAGGCTCAAATCAATTATGCGGCAAAGAGAAACAAAGACGTAGTTTGTATCCACCCTAGCAAAAACAAAATAGCTAGTAAACTAGGAGCCCGCCTCGCGGACTCCACGTATAGTTTCAGTAGGAAACTAACGATAGGGAGGGAAAAAAAATTACTAACTGTCTTGTTAGTATTTTTCTGTTTATGAAATATAGTTTCTTATTAGAATGGATAGTAAAGTGTTTTTCTTTTGTCCCCTTACTTTGCACCTCGCTGAAAACAAACAAATTTTAAGAAAAAAGAAAAGTTTGAGATACTTATACACTTAAAAAGTTTGATTACTTGCTCTGCTTGGTTAAATCTTGTTTATTTATCAACTGTATGTACAGTCGCAACGTAGTGATAAAGTTAGAATAAATATTCTGATTTTAATAAAAATCTGGACTGCTTTGGCTCGTAACCGTGTGAATTATCAGATTTTGTAAAACAAAGATTACTAGCTCTGTTGGGTTGCAGCTTGTTCATTTATAAACCGTATGTGCAATATATGCATGTCGTACTGAATGTTTGCTATGTTATTAATGTGTTGAACAGCTTCACACCTCACTCTCTTCGTTTTTCATGGCTAATTTTTATTAGGCCCAGTTTAGCTCATAGATTATTTATCATAAATTCATTCAAGTTCAAAATAATTTATACAATGAAACACAGTATGTATTTCAATGAATCAATAATAGATATTTAATTGTATAAAAAAAATAACACATTTTTGTACTTATTCCACATTGGATGTATAATATTATTACCGGTTTAACTCATCGCCAGCATTATCAACTGATCTTTTTCTTGTTTATATTATTTTATTTTGATGATTATGCTCACGATAAGCGAAACTGATCCTGATATTAATAAATCCAATGTGGAAGTACTGAAAATGTGTTATTATTTTTATTATCATGCCATTCCACCAAGTATTGACATAAAGCATATCATAGCAAAAAGAATATATCAATATCATTATCTTTGATGTAATTTAAAGCATTTTAATAAAAATTTAATATAATAATATTTCTTCATCTGTCGAAGTTGTATCTTTGCTCCAGCGATGATTGTGAGTGATAGACTGATTTTTATTTGGTTAGGCAGCCATCGAAAATTTACTGCATAATATACACAATGGCAAGTGGTGAGAGTCCAACATGTTTATTATCAGCATGAATATATTAAAATCTTTTTACATACTTAGTAAAGCTTTCAGTTTTAATGACGGCGATGATTTATTGCACACATCTAATGAAAACTTAAGCCGTTCCGCTTGTTCTGTAACAAAATTATGCACAAGAAACAAACATAATATCTCAATAAATAAATATGTAGCAGTAAAATTAATATTCCACACGGCTTGTGAATACTAAACTTGATATTTTCATGACCTCGCAACGGAAAACTTGGAGTTAATACATAAAACTCTGGCCGCTTCATAATCATAATATTATGTGCATGGAATTTGTTCCACTTTGTGTAAAACTTTTGCTGAGAATATTCGACTTTGCATTTATAGCGTCTCGTGACGTAGCTTCTAGACTTGCCTTGACTACGCTCAAATTATACGGAACTAACATCAAAAACCACTAGACAGAAAAAGCTAAATTTAAACACATTGTAAACACACTTCATCTACGACCCGATATTTGAAATCTATATTCAAAATACTAAATCTATAATAAAATACTGATTAAATTATGACTGACGGTATATATATATATATTTTTAAGTAATAAAAGATTTATTTACTGGTCCTAATTCTCTTATCACGATTATTATACACGCAGTATCAACTTGACGAGCGAAACCGGTCCTGATCTCATTAAATTCAATATGCAATAAGTACAAATGATTGTCCTTTATATAAAATATTTTCTTTACTAATAAAAGCTTCAAAACTATGTTTTTAACCTTTTAGTTGCCTTTGACGAGAGGTATAAATTGTAGTGTGAAACTCAGAATACTAAACTCTTAAGAGAGGCAATATCCATCTTTCAACAGTTCCATATCAAGAAATTATAGCTTCCAAAATTATTATTATTTAGTCAAGTATTAAAATCTTTTGCTATTTTTATTATAATTCCATTCCACCAAGTTTGGACAGACTCCTAAAGGTTTTTTTTTCAAAGAATAATGTAGTTAACTGAAACATCAAGTATACATTTTAAAGCACTTATTTTTCTTTCCTGACTTTAAAATAGAATATATTGCGTCACATCTTTAAAAAAATATTTTATCTAAATTTACGATTTTTTTATCAAGAATGACAAAAATAGGAAAATATTCAACCAATTAATCATAAAAAAATTATATACTTCATTGTTGTAAAAGTTTTTAGTATATATATTTTTGCAATATTATCATTTTAATTATGATGTAAATATTGTATCCATTATAAAAGTCAACTGCGAAGATGTTGGAAAGTAAATGTGTAAACATCTTTTCATTTTGCGAGGAAAAGTCTATTTATTTTGTGTAACAAGCTTTTGATGTTGTCTCTGTGAAAATGTAATTATTATTCAGGTGAAAGAAGCAAGACAGAATGAAGTTACTCACTAAAATTATTGCTTTTCTTTGATAACCTAACGCAGATTAGATTGATGAAATAAAAACAAAATTAACCTCAGCTATGGTAGGAAGCCAAAAATTTATAATTTATTACCCGGCATGCGTTGAAATCCCATTCAAAGAAAGAAAGTGTCTGTGTTTTAATTTTGTATATTGAAGTGCTTTTGGATACACAATATTTATTTACTTAATGTAAATAAAATGTCATACATGGAATTACCGCTGACGCCAATGCGCCATGCATTTGACAAATTTAATAAAAATATTTAGATATATATAACAGAACAGAAACATATTAGATACAAACAAAGAAAAGAAAAACAGATAAAGGAACAAGTTCACTGCCAAAGATTTCCACATCAACAGGCAGTGCATTCATCAGCCGAACAGCCCTTGCGACTGTCGACTCAAAATACCTGACAAGTGACAAACAAGTTTTGACAAAAAAAATGATTTGACAGTACATATGTGTATATATAATGAAAACATCTATAAATAACTTACCGAAGTTTTATCGATCTAGGAACACATACGGGACAAACAAACATTCAGTTTGATTTGATATAATTTAAAAAATCTTCGTGTACGTCCACACATCAAATCACTAAGGTTCTATCGCAATCGGATTAACAGTATAGAGACGCATACGGACAAACAAACAAACAAACATTCATTTTTGTAGAAAAAATAATGAAATATATTTTTTCGAAAGGTAGAAAAAAAACAAACAAGGATATTCCTGGAATATTTGCGTGGCATGCCTACCGATAGATCAAAACGTACCAGCTGTAAAATATTTTTTATATTGCGGTGTTGAAAGAATATGTTTTTTATTGCTGGGCATCCTAGTGCAAAGCTCATGTAATAGAAAAGCCATACTCAGGCACTCTGGTCAGTTTTTTGACCCACTGTTATGTCAAAAGCTTTCTGTATGGTATCAATAAAAGTCTAATGTTGTGACAATACATCAAATCACAGCTAAAATACTTTTCATCATTTTCTGGTGTGTTTTGAAGAAGGGGAAAATTTTAATTATTACAAAAGTGAATAATGTGAGCTTTTGTAACAGTACATAAAATTTCAAACTTTAGGCGAAATGTGAGAGCAAACCAATTCGATGAAGTAAGTAAAAAAACACTTTTTAGGTATCAAGTTTTTCATCATACAACTTCCAGATATATTTTTTTATCAGAACCGGTATTGCTCATCGCGATCATTTTGAACACTTCGTCAAATTCTCATCAGTTGAAAATTGTATACTCACGAAATACGAAGTGGGTCGTTATCCTTACAAAATAAATAATATAAAAGTAGTTCAAAAAAGGGTTTTTTTTTTCATTTGAATATATTATTATATTACAATTTGTTGTAAATTATTCAAAATGAATTTAAATTACCTGGTAAACTTTTGACGAGCTTAAAGATAATATTTTTAAGCCATGGCCAAATAGACGCATCTCAGCATAAGTTTATTTTGCGAAACTCGGATCGTTAGCGACAAACCTGATGGAAAAGTAAAAAATTCTAACGATTCTAATTTAGGATCAACTGGATTGTTAAACATCTCTTCTTAACTACCATAACTTCTGTAGGAGTCTCATGGAAAATTATATTTATATATAAATTAATAACTAAACTCAAAACACCTTTCTTTCAATAAGAAAATGTGATTAATATCGTGCGGTATTAAAATGTTTGACCTTTTATTATTCACCTGTCATTGAAAAGTTTTCTATATAAACAGAATTTAATTTCAGCTACTTTATCATTATATTTTAATTACCCATTCATCTAGAGCCTAGATAATAATAAAGGTTGACTGTTAAACAACAGATACCTCTGAATAAACTTGTCACAGTAAATTTAATGGACAGAATGATAAGAAACGTAAAGTTGCCACATAGAAATGTTTTATCCTTAGATAATTGCCGTCAAAACTCGGCACTCAGAATTTTACAGTACCAACTAAACTTACGGCAGAATTTTACAGTAGCTCAGAGTCAAAGTAAAGTTTGCAAACTTCTTTAAAGACGAAGCCCTGAAATTTTAATAATAGTGTTATTCAAATTATATAACGTGCTTAAGTATCGCTTTATGAAACAGATTTAATTTAATAACACTGCTTCATAAATGTCTCTCCAAATAACTTGTTCGTTTTTTAGTACCTTTATACCTTTAACACTTATTAAAACTATAGTATAATAATTCTTGATTGGTCGTATATTATATATTTAATTTGACATTAATTGTTTATTCGTTGACAATTACACCCAATAGCTGAAGCGGGGAAATCGTCGGCCTTGTACGTCGTTAATTGCGACATTTTTAATGAATCCTAAATAAATTCATGTATTTACAAAATAGCATAAATTTTAATTTATCTAATGTAAGCAATTTTATTAAAGGTGTTTTTCAGTCTCAGCATTCCGATTTTAAAAGTGGGCGTAGCGGAAACGATAAGGGGAGGTCTACATGGGCTCAGGTAAAAAACTCCGGGCCCGGGCCCGGCCCAAGGGCTGCGTCGGGCCAGGTACGAAGGCTTCGATTTGAGCTCGGGCCTTGGTACAAAAAAAACTGTATCGGGTTATTACCGGATGTACACGCCATTATTGTTAATCAAAATTGCACAACTTTTTTTATTTAAAAAAAAATGTGATTATGTGCGGTAGCATTTGGGTTCGAGTAGGGCTTAGGTTTAGATGTTCGGAAATTAACCTTGAGCTCGGGCCTGCCCGGATTGGAAATTTTCGGGCTCGGACCCCGTGGAATTTTTAAATTTCGGTCCATACATACCACTACAGTAAGCTAAGACTCTATAAAAATATTACTTCTTTTAATTTAAATTAACCGAGTATCAAGCAGCTCTCCTAAAATAATAGTGGTTGAGAAAAGCTTCATAAGAGTCTGCATGCTTTATATTGGCTTCGTAAATTAAAAAAAAAAGATTACTACCTGATAACCTTAATTAAAATTAAGTCATGCTGATTAAATATTTTTATAGTGGTTAGAAACATTAATATATTTGATTTTAATCGAAAACTGTTAAACAATATTTTTTCCATCGAATTGTTTAACAAAATCTATTTGTAAAAATTTTGACGGTATATTTAGACGAATCGCATTCGGAAAAATGCTTGAAACACCTATTTTTCGGTGAATTTCATTCATATGAGGTCTTTTTACGCCTGTTGGCCACATAAAGAGAACAAGGAATAAACAGTTTCGACATATTCAGCAGATTTGTCTAACGGGACAAAGGGATGTCTTCAAATCCAATCCGAAGATTTTATAACTCGGATGACGTCACAATGGGGTCGCATTCTTATTAGGGTTGAAATATACAGGAACTGAGATCACTTAGATATACCACAGTAAACATTTTAAAGATAATTTTGATCCCTTGCATGGACATTGTTTCGCTGACAAAATTTTATTGAGTGTCTTGGTGGCTTTGTCAAATTTCAAAGCAAAAATATACTCACTATAAAAAATATTATTTAATTATTAATCATGTCTGCTTGCTACGTGACCAGTGGTTCTCATGTGCGGCCACCAGAGGATTTTGCTGCGGCCACCAACAGCTTCATGGTTAATATTGATAAGTAATAAAAATCTGTTTTAACAAGTTAATTTGTCAGCAATGACACTGAAAATTGGATTGGATTGTGCATCAAGAATTTTTAGTTCGCAAAAACTCTAATACATACATGTTTAGGTCTTTATGACAAAAAAGACTCGACACAAAAATGTGGTGCGGCCACCAGACATTTTCGTTCAAAATTTGATGTTCCTAATGCGGCCACAGCCAAAATTTACGTGAGAACCAGTGATATAGACTCCTCAAGGAGTTTATCTCAACATGTATTTTAATCTACGAGAACTGATTGTTACTAAGTTTCTCAACCTTTTCTTTTCGAAGAGAGTATGGATTGCAAGGATACGAAGACAATCCTTCTCCTATGCGTCGCTTTTTGGGGTCGGAAAGTAAGGAAGGAAATTTAGCACACCAAACACCCATTGACTTCGATGTGTGAAAAAAGTGAGAAAAACCCATCATGTATTTTCTTAGTAATTAAATATTGAGGACAAACATTAATGTCAAATGATGAAATTTGAATCTTTTGCATTTTGTACTTTCCATTTGAAATGCCTGAAGATGTCAGAAGGCGAAACCCGGGTCGTTAGCGACACAACAAATGTACAGAATGTAATCGATAAATTTGATATTGAATATTCATCAAGCACATTCAGTCGAAATCTTCAATAATATCAAACAATAAAAACAAAAAACGATTTCAATAACTGTTATCATCCTTATATATCATGGGTGGCCAAAGCGTCGATCGCGGTCGACTGGTCGACCACGTAGCTATTTCTAGTCGCCCGCCTGTCAGTTTGCTTGCGAAAACTAAAGTAAAGTAAAAGAACATTTTGTTTTATTTACATACTATTTTTATGTTTGTGTGAAGCCAAAATTAATTTCAATTATTACAATATTTTTTTATTGATATCATATATATTTTTTTACAATTTAGACTTATTTTTAATTACTGCTTTTAATGTTAGTAGACCGCCGCCAATTATTTCAAAAACGAGTCGCCTGTAGTGGTTAAAAGCTTGGCAAATTCTGTAAAATATGTATTCTTAGTGAAAAATAATTTTGGATTTTTGATTTGAAGAGAGCGAAAAAAAATTGTCACCTTCCCTAATCACTGCAAATGGGCACTTCAGAGGCAAAAATTTCCCACTTTTATTTCATTCGAGCGCAGCATAAGTGCTGCAGACTCACTAAAATATAGATCTACTCTATCATCAGACGAAGAATACGTGTACGGGCGGAGACATCTTGCGACACGACGGTGACACGTATGACATTTCTATAAAAGTGCCTACAGTCGCATAAAGTATGAGGTCGAAAAATGTTCCTACTAACTTTATATTAGCACTTTTCGACATTCTTAACGCTTTTAATTATTTAATGCTTAACCCGTGGATTGCTATCGTCTCATATGCTGAGACGCCTGATTTCGATGTGCTACAAATTGGTAGTGAAAAATAAAAAATAAACAGTGTTAAAACTATCATGCACAAGATTTTTTTTTATTCAAATATGTATGCATTATTTGATCTCATAGTCTCCATGGGTGGATTTAACACAGAACATGATAAATTAATATTTGAAATTTTGGTTGTTGAAATATTCGTAAATCGGCTCAGAAGGGAAGAGGTTAAAACCTTAAAGAAAAAAAAGGTTTATGATTGATACTAATTCATAAATAATGTTTATTTATATCGGGGGTTCTGAACCGTGTGCCCGCGGGCACATTTGTGCCCACGAAGCCATTTTCGTGCGCCCGTCAAAGAAATAATAATAAATAAAATGTTAATTGAAATCTTAAAAATATTTGCATATTATGGGTATAAATCTTGCATGATTATTGCGGTTAATAAAGTGTCAATATTGTGCACTTGTTTATATGCGTATTTTTCTTGGTAGTTTTCGAAAAATTCTCTTGTCCATTTTACAAGGATGAAAAAAGTGACGGGTGAAAATATTTTTAACGTAAAATTATTTAATACTCATCTTTATACGCTTTTAGAGCAATTTGAAAAAAAATCCAGCAAATTTCCATAATCGAACCGGTAGCTACATTTTTCTTAAATCCTTTCAATGCAAACATAGGCATTAATAAAATAGCTAGTTCCCTAGCGGATATTCTTCAAGAAGACACACCAAATATTGAAGAAGAAATTTTAGATTTTCAAAATGACCATCTTAAAATCGAACGGACTGACTGAAATCGTTTGGAATTTAGCCGACCATAAAAAGTACCTATCCTCTTTTGAAAAAAGGAACTTATCAAATAAAATCCTGTTTTGGTTCCACATATTTGTGTGAATCTTTGTTTTCTACCATGAAAATAATAAAATCAAAAACAAGATCTCGACTAACCAATGCCAACGATTGGGATTATCATCTTACACTCCTCATTTTGAAAAGTTAGTTATTGAAATACAATGACAAATATCGTACTCAATGTGAATAGTAATGACTTTGTTTGTAAATGTAAATAAATCCATAATCTTCCGATTTATAATAAATAGTCTAGTAATAATACAATGAATGTAAAAAATGTAAAGCTGCCAAGGGAACAATACTTAAATATATACATAGATATTATAATAAAAAACAAGATATAGTACTACCTAAATCTTGTTTTTTTTTTTAAATCCGGCATGTGCCCGTCACTCATTTCTTAAATCTCAAATGCGCCCGCCACCGCAATAAGGTTAAGAACCCATGATTTATATCATGACCGTTCTTATTGTATTAAATTTAGTTAAAAAAATTACACATATTTTGTACTTATTTCACATTAGATTTAATTTATATTAATTAATTAAGACAGCAATTTTATTTAAGACGTACTAGCTTTATTATTAATCACTTTAAAGATTGTTTACTATCAATATTTTTTAGAATGGCATTATATTTAAAAATATTAACAAAATGGTACAAAATGAAATGTTTTCATTTTTTAACATTATGCCATTCGACCAAGTATTGCCAGTGAATTGCGACTACCATTAAGCATCTCAACAGAAGTTTTTTTCACAAGCACTTGTGTCTAATACCAATTTTCATACATTAAATGGACTCGGCTGTTACTTTGTGGAAGTTCATTTAAATATACTATTTAATTAGCAATTTTGTTTTTTCGCGCATTGTGTAACAAGTGAGTATTGGTGTGAATCGTGGTTCGCCTCTCTGAGAAGCATCTTCAGATTTACTAACAGTTAGGTTAATTTAGTAACTATTCATAAATGATATTTTAAATATAATAGATGGATCAAAAGTGTTCAATTTGTTTCCTATTGGAGTTATCCTTCAGACGCAATTCAATATTGTATTTGCAGTGTTGTCATCAGTACAAGTTTTGTTTGAATCTAGCCTCCCTCGATGCATTCGTAAAATTTAACATCAAAGTTAGAATCAATCTTAATCTTATAACATAAGTTACCTTACGATCGTAAGTCTTTTAAAGATACATTTAAACGAGGTGAAACACGTTTTTGTACTTGTAACAAAATAGGTTGAATCACATTGTTATCAAATAAATTTTGCATTTTAAATTTATATGTATAATTGAATTATTCTTCCAGTTACAGAGAAACTCAAGATATAATTATTAACAGTGATGACTTGATATGCGAAACGTATTTAGTAGTCTGCTAATTTCTCTCAAGCTTTGACAACCTTAACGAAATGTTAATACTGTACTACAGGAAAACCACAATTTTCATTAGCATGGAGTGGCATTTTCCTACTCGCGTTCTGTCAATACTCTTCCCAGGTGCGATATTTTGCTGCACATAGTGCAATTTTGCATTAACAGTTCGTCGAATAATCTATTTAGTTGAAATTTTGACATAAAAATGTCGACCAATATATTTTTCAAATCACAGCCTTACAGGTCATTGCCAATCAACAGATACAATAAAAATTTATTACATAACAAAAAATAGTACAAATATTTTTTTTTAAAATAATACACTTCTGAAGCATATTCACAAAATCTCGTGAAAAATATAAATCTATGCAATTTAAAGTAATACCACGAAGCCTTTGAAAGCAAAGCGAACCTTCTGAAAAATAATTCTGGTCAAAAAATTTAAATTTTACATCTTGCTCTCTCGCTATAGTTTTTAATTCTTTGCGATCAAAGTAACAGAATAAACTAAGTATAGACGATTTTTTCAAAAGTCAAATTTAAATTTCGCTTCAAATTTTACGATACACATTAAAACATGCAGTAAAACTTTTTTTTTACAGAGAATCATACTTCTAAAAAATGCACATGTACTTGTTACACAATTTTATAAAATAATTAGGACTATCCGCCAGTATTTACTTCTCAGTCAAAAATACTTTTGATGACTGAAACTAGTGTCAAAAATTGGAGTTTTTTGAAATATATTTAGCTCATTTAAAGTGATAAAAGTAAATTTCGTTGATTAAAACATAAAAATAATATTAAAATAAAATAGTTGTTGACTATTTATTAAAACATACAAATTAACGCGATTAACTTGGTGTCACTTTGTGGATTTTCAATCATTGCGCTCGGGTCAAAAAATTATATGTTTTCTAACATCAAATCTTTACGTGTACAACAACTTATGTACCAAAAACAAACATACATGGAGTATAATATGAATCAAATTTAACTACCAAATTTGTAATAAAACAATTATATATTTGATATTTATTTATTCATAAATGAAATAACACTAATATTTACACAGTATTTACATTCAAAAATATACATCGTTATTTAAGTTAATTTTATATTAACCTAAAGCATTATATAAAATGTATTTATTATTAACCTATGTATGTTGTTCATAATTAATCGCAAAATATACCTGAAAACTTCCTATATTAAAAATAATAAGTTTGTTTCAACTGTATATATGTACATATCTAGACAGGTCTAGTGCTCCACACTGAACTCTAATGTTTGTAAGAGATGAAACCTATTAAAACATCTTGAAAGGCATCATTGTAATAATTTTGCTTCTCTTTGATGCTTAGCGAAGGTAAATAAACATCAACATGTACATTTCTTAAGACTAAAGCAGAAATATGCGCATAATAAAATTACTATACAAGAAGGTAATAATATGATAACATAAGTTTCTTCACGAAATAGAAAAAAAGGATACCAGCTTGTAAACAATACTAAATAAATTACCAATTTAATGATGAGCTTTTTGGATTAAATTAGACTTGCGTTCAATAGAAAAAATACCATGTATAACTACAGTAAAACCTTTTTTATGTCATCTGGAAATCTGAGAAGAATATTACTGATTATATGAAGTATTGATTTTTATAAATGTAAATGAAAGAATTCTTTAGGACTTTCAAATAATTAGTTGTTTTACCAATTGTTTGTCATACCTTGTTTTTCATACTTAACTTTTGTATACATATCACTGTTTTATTGTATTCTTTATCAGTTGACAATGCTCGCCATGAGCGAAACCGGTCCTGACCAAATAAATTTTATGTGGAAAAAGTACTAAAAATGTATTATTATTTTTATTTCAAATAATTGTCGGGAAGCTTGTACTTGTCTAGATCTATATTGCATTCATATGTGAACATATGATTTTCTATTGAAGCTTATTGAACTGAAATGGATTTTTTAGTATTCACTTTTTTATAAAATTCTTTTGTTTATTCGCATCAAGTCATAAAAATAATGTTACTACTAAAAATCACTGATATATATCTCTAGTTTTTATATGAAAAATAATAACATTTCAATAACAATATAATAATGGCAATCGTTTATAGATGGTAAAATACTTTTCCGTACATTAACAGACAAACTACTCATTATTTTTCGAACATAAATCGATACAAAACGATACAAAAATACACGCCTTTAAATATTATAGTTGTATTTCCACTATAATAAGTAAAGTACATAGTTTTAATGTTAATAAATTCTATTATGGTTTTTTTCAGTTTTAATACACAATCACGAATGATTCTCTTCGAGTTAATATATTTTCTTAAGTTTTTTAACAAAATCAACACACTATTCGTAGCTTACCGAAAAGTGCAGAACTTATCAATCATAAAATATATTTTATCGAAGAGTATACAATTGAAAAATTAAATACTAGGTAATGTATGACAAAATGTCAGTATATGTGGTCTAGAGGTAAGATCTTTGTCCTGGCAACCAGTTGGGAAACACTCAGCAAAGGCAATATCAAAAAAAAAAAAACATTTATTTCGCCAAGCAATATTATGATGTCATTGAGTTGATTTCAAGTATCTATCAAAAATTCACACAGAATTTTTCTCGTATGATATTTCTAACTTCAAAGTATTTAACGCATTTATATTACCTCAGATGCCAAATATTTTTATATAAAAAAAATATTAAAAAAAAATTATCATACGTAATTTAGATTTATCGTGTTTTTATGACAACATACAGTTTCAATAAAAATTAATTAATTTATTATCTATTTCACATACTTCTAACATTATAAGGAAAAATAAAAGCTGAATAAGTAAATTGCATTCAACAAAAGTGTAAACAATAATTTTTTCGAACAAATATTCATTCATAAATTATTGTAATGAGAAAAATGATTTAAAAGTAAAGGATTATGTATTTATATAATATTTGTTTTCATTAAATAAATAGTTCAAAACAACATTTAATATTTTCTTTACAATGATTGTTATGGTATGCACAAATATATTAATATCACCTATATTAAGTTTCTAGCGATTGAAATATGTACTAAAATTTCAAAGAAATGTTTTTTTGTTTATTAACAATAAAACAATAAAAAACTACTGTCGGCTTAGTTTTTATAAAATATTTCGGTGAACACAAAATATATAAGTGCGTTTTTACAAAAAAATGCTAATGTAATGAAATTAAAAATCATCACGAATATTTTTAAAACTTTTTTCAAATAATTTATGTTGTTCACATAAAGAAATTTATATATTTTATCTTTTGACTGAAAAATGAAAGAAATTTGAAAGAAAGTCACGGCGGTTCTGTAACAATCGTGTAAAACAACTCAATATATGTTATAATGATCAGGACCGATTTCGCTTATCGTTTGAATTTTAAACTGATTTTATTGGATTATTATGCATCATATGAACTTTTACTAAACAAAAAAAATATTTAAATTTAATGATTTTAAACGAATAATTTACCGTCAACGTCATAAAAGTAAATATTAATATTTGTGCAATAATCACAAAAAAGTCTGTCTTTTTTTCTATGTAAATCTAACTCTAACAGTAGAGTAAATAAATTCATTTTTACAAACCTCTTCTTTATATTCTATCGTATAACATATACTTCATGATATTGTATGCTTCTATTTTTTGACAAACATAGCTTACTAACTCGATATGGTATTGCGATATGGTCTCAATAAGTAAAATTTTAAGCAATTTAATTTATTTAATTTATTTTGTTTGAAATCCAACTAACATAAAGATACAAATATTTACATTGTATGGTACACTTAATTATCATATTATTCTATTTTTTTAAACTGATCAAGTTTCTCTGTAACTTTTTGACCATTGCCCATATAGTTTTTGAAAAATCACCACAAGCGTTGTCACCAGTAATCTATTGATGATTATGTCAGAAGATCCTCCACTTTTCACTGTTAAAATAAAGTGTAAAATATAATATTAGCTAGGTTAGATGATTTTTTTAAAAAGATACATATTTATCCAAAAAAGTAACTTTCGATCGATGAATACTGTTTCAATTTATGTTTATTTTTTGCAATAAAATAGCTGCTCGTAAATACTGATTGCATGGGGCCAAAGAGGTTAAGCAAGCATATAAAAAATACAATATGGCCTAAACATAATAAATGTAGATTATTTACACTGCTTAAATTTTCGGAAAATAATTTAATTTTAACCCTTTTTTATTTCCCTGTTATTTGTAAATCAATATATGTTTTTAAAAAAGTGGCATTTTTTAAAATAAAGTATGTAACGAGTATTTTTTATCAATTTGTATCGACTCGTGTATTTTAGAGACGTAATTAATGGGTTGAATATACCATAAGTCTTTATTTTCAGTCCGAATTAATTATAATATATTTCATTGCATTTTAAATGAAATGTTATAACTGCATGTCAAAAAATCGTATTAAACAGTTACTAACAATATGCCAAATTCCTAGAAGATATATTTTTCATTATTTACGAATTATTATCAAGATATCAGAAGCGTGTATAGGTATATAACTTTTATAACGTATATGCTGTCACTACAAATTGTATAAGTTATTACGTAAGGGTGTAGTAAAATAATCTCACCTAAAAGCAACGCTTCTCGGTTATCAATCAAAGGTGCCACCCTCTCGAGGAGAGACTCTTGGTCCGCAGTCCACAGAACTGGTGACACCCTCGCTGCGCATCTCGCTCTCAAAGCTCCATCAGGAAAATGTTTGGAAGTAAGCTGCAGTTTCAGTCCCAGTGAGGCTGTCAGAAGACCGTGCTTGTGAGACACCGGCTGGTACTCGATCAACTCGTGGAGGCTTGTTACCTGCGTCAAATAGAAGTGTATCAGAACTTGAAATGGTATCCATATATTATACTTAAATCTCAAATATTTAAGTAATTTAATTAACAGCTGTAATGATTTCTTTATTTTTTATGTAATATACAAATTTAAACAGTTACAGTTATTGCGTTATATATTGTTTATAAAGACAATTTTTTTTTTAATCAAATACCAAACGAAATTTAATTTGGAATTACCCGATGCTTTTCCATATATTTATTTACTACTTTTCACACAATATATGTCTCAATAATCGCTCCAAAAATGGACCTCTCAAATCCGTCAAATTATTTGAAATAAAACGGTGTCGTATCTTTCAATTTACGTAAAATGATTTAAACAATATTTAAAAATCTGTCACTTATTGGGACTTTTTACTGCGAGGTATTTAATTAAACCTTTTCAGCAATGAAATTTATTTCTGTGTGAAACGACATAATTTAAGCATTACTCGTCCAACATCGAAATAGGAAGTGTGTACTGTGGATTTTCTTTTTTTATTATTAAGTTATTCAGCATAATAATTCTTAATTAAATAGTATAGCTTATTCATTTTGCTTTAACTTCAAGCGCTGCAAAAATGGCCGAAATAATTGAATATAAAAATACATATAAAATAAAAATATCATAAAGAAAGTAAAGAATAGTCATACCTTTTCATCGTTGACGTACCAGTGAAGAATGGATGCAGGGGAAGATCTCCCTGATGTACAGTTTAGATTTAGCGTATCTCCAATCTGATAATCTATGCCTTGTCCACTTATGTGTGGCCCATCTCTCGGCAAATCTATGGAACAGGATGTATATTTTACAAACGGACAATCTTATAGTATTTTCCAATCATAATATCTAATTGATAACAAGTTTCTTTGCTGATGTTAAATGAAGCTTTCTCTCGTGAAACTATAAATAGCATAATATTACTTACAAACAACCTCCATCCGGCCTTCTCCACCAACCGAGGCAAAGCTCGGAGCCTCCGCTGAGACTTCGCATCTATAAATTCCTGAAGTTTTCAAAGTCACCCATTTTAGCGTCACTCGCTTGTCATCAGATAGCTGATGCTATCGGGGAAAAAAATATTTACGTTATAATGCAATTCCTACTTTGATACCATCATGCACATTTGAAAATCACGTATAACAATTCTTTACTTACATATTTTGATATCAATTTTATATAAAGCATTATGATGTTCAATTTTCGGAATATTATGTAAATATTTACTTTTTTTAATATGAATACATGAACAAAGTCTATAAACATTTTAATCATTTAACAATATGATCGAATCAATTCATAGTATTTTAAATGTACAAGTATGATAGAATGAATATTGTATTTTTCTTATAAACCAATATTTCAGTAAAATCAAAACTATTGGTTTATGAATAAAAACACTTTTATTTACTTAACATAAATATACTGTTAAAAATAATTTTAACCACTAAAATATGTATTGGGGTTTATTTAGATGTGAATATAACAGAAAATATCATATGTATAAAGATATATAAATCGATGTGTATTAAAAGCGGATTTTATATTTTCAATACTAATCCTAGTTCGTTAATTTTAATTTTACTATAGAGTGTGGATTCATAGTTTATTTGGTTTACTTTTCAAACAGTCTGCGGCTTATTGGACTTATCATATTCTAAAAACAGAAACATTATTCAAATATGGTCATCTATAGTACGTAGTTGTATTGAATTTAGTTGTAAATAAATCAATTTTATATTATTTGTGATCAACGGACTGAAAAAAAAATACAGAAAACAGTGAATACTGTGGCATAAAAGAAACAAATGAAATAGTAACATTTTGCGTGGTCATTTGTGGAATTATTTCAACTGTACGCAAAAAAATTATTCATTGAACAAAGAACATTACGATGTCAACTTTTGAAAAAACTTTAGCTTTTATTTCATGTCAGAGTAGCTTCAAAACGAAAGCCGCAAAACCTAACGTTGCTTGCCGCATTCCATGGCATCGTGGCAACTTCATCTTTTCAATTTTCAGCTCCAGTTATATAAAAAAAAGCCTGTCATATCCTAGTGCTGTGCATCTCCAGCAGGAAGACAGGGAAGCTTAGAGACTGAAACACATTTTCCTTTATTACTTTGCGAAGCTTACAGCGGCAGAAGTTGGAAACCTTTTGACATTAAGCTTCGTACTTTCAATGCAGTCTTATTTTTTGATATTATATATTGCAGAAACTATTCAAACGAAACCAATTTTAGTACCTATGTATATTATAATATTTAAACGACTGACTTAGACTTTTTAATTTCATATAAGGTTATTATTTTGATTCCCAAGCAGTGTATTATTGCCGTTTTTTTTTCTTCTCATTAAACTGTGCTTAATAATTTCATTCAAGTATTATTCCAGCAATAACATATTATATAACACCATTTAAAAGAGAAGTAACTATTTTCAAATGCCTGCTCTCTTTAAGCTTATTTCTTTTACAAAAAAATTAAGCTTTCAAAAAAGTTGGAATGAAGAATAATTTCTGTTGTCGAATTTTTATTTCAGATTTTTATTGAGTCCAAAACATGCTAACAGTATAAAATTAGAGTGCTTTTTAATTTAACACAATGTGAAAAAATATGGAATAGGTAATTTAAAAAGTTACGTTTTCGAATTGAGCAGTTTATTTGAATATTTCTATTTCTACCAGGAAGAATAAAATAAACAGTTGAATTTTACAAAGTTTTAACCTTGGAATATGAATTATTTCACGTTAAAAATTTACCTTTCAAATTATATTCAAATTTAAATATCAATGAAACACGTGTTTATCTTTCAGCTAAAGTTAAAATAAAAACACACTCATTGAAATATTAACTTAAACTTTGAGGGAATTGGAAATAGATTAGAATAATATACTTAGCCTTTTTTGTGCTGCTTTTCTTTCCCGCGAGTAACCGCGGATAAACAGATAAACCACCTTTTTTCAAATAATATTTTTTAAGAATGAAGAACTTATTTCTTCACAATTTTAGTACATGAGCGGCTGGTATTTACATGCGTTTAAACTTTTAAAAATGTAATATCACCTCAAATGTTACACATGTTAAATGTATTGGTACACCAATGCCACATACCAACAATCTGAAGATTACAGTTAATGTCTAACTGAGATAAAGGCTTTTTAGTGTCTTTCATTATCTTACACATATAGTTTCAAAAGAGTACTAACTTCTGACTGGTATTCAAATATTTTATTATTGAATATAACATAAGAGTAGCAGAATAGTGTGTTATTGTACTGTTTCATTAATAGTAAATCAATAAAATTCACAGTGACACGCTCAGGTTATATCGACATAGGTCGATTAATAAAGTTAGATTATTACTAATATTGGATTTACCACTCTGTTTTCCTTAAAATGTCATTCATTGTGTTCGGCACACGTTTTTTGCATACTTCTTTGATGAAGCAATATACATATATACTACAGTGGAACCCCAATCTTACGTTCTCGCATTATACGTTGTCCCGCATGGTCCGTTCATTTTCTATAGTCCTGGCGAAACACCCATAAGAACAATGTTAAAAATTCCCGCATTAACCGTTCCCTGATTTCTCTATTTCTCGATTTCCTCGATTTTACGTTTAAAAATTATGGTCCCGACACAAATATTATCCCGAATGACCGTTTTTGTTGAATATTTCTTAGAAGCACGTTCGAACCCTTCCAATCGATTCGTAGAAAAAAAGTGTGCATTTGTTTTCGATTCATTATCATAATGTTTCCGATAATTACTGAGCATCTGTGTTTTCTGTAGAAGAAGATAGCAAAAAACGCAATAATTAACCATGGAATGACATTAACAGCAGCGTTGTTGGCCTTCGTAAAAATAAAAATATATTTCTACTTTAAGAATATAGATGAATCTGTTAAAAAAATATAAGAATTTTAAGGGCATTTGCTTACATTGAAGTGGCAAACGGCAAAGAAGTAACGTAGTGTTAATATTTTTTTTTTAAATGAATATAATAGGTATAATAAGAAATCCTAATAAATAAATAATTTCTTCAAAGGTTAATTTTTTTTAGTTCATATTTAAAACATTCCCGCAGTCATCGTTTCCCGCATTAATCGTTTGTTTTTTAGGGTCTCTTTAAAAACGTTGAATCGAGGTTTCACTGTATATAATTAGTTAATTTACGATGGCAGGATTTGGGGATATCAATTTTTTAAAATTAAAAATGGCGTAAGTTTCCATATAATATTTAAACAAATTTAACTTACATCTACTTTAACGCCCTCAATCTTGTAGCTATGCTGAGGAGGTGAAAGTTTTGGCATAAAACGGTAAAACTCTTCGTTGTCTTTGTACCATTTAACGGAGTATAAATTTTCCTTGTCCAGTTCATATTGACACTCTAGGAGGGCCGTTTCACCTCGCACTCTGTACCCAGGAACCACCACCTCCACAACTCGAAGGCAGATGGATTCTACAACAAAACAGACATAAAATATAATTTTATATTTCACTCTCAAATAATTCAATGATCGTACATCATGAAGTGCACAATTCGATTTTATAATAAATATTAACATACATACATACGCCTGACATTTTTATGAAATGATTTTTTCCATTATTATATTCTTATAATAAATTGTTTTGGCACCTCAATTTAATTGTGCATAGTTGCTTAAATTGTGTAGCAACAATAAATGATATTAAATAGTGTTAGAAGTGTGAAGCTAATAAACTAAAAATTCTACCGAGAGGAAAAGGTAGTAGGAGTTCCATCAAATGTTTCAAACAGGCAAAGGCTTACGTATTTATACTATCCATGCATATTAGAATATTTAAAAAATCTTCTTACACATATACCGAACCAACTTAGTTATATTTATAACAGTACAATTAAATCTTTAGAATATAATAAATGAGATGATATTTTAGATTTCAGTGACTTAAATTATTAAATTAATATCAAATTGCTGTGATAGTATAATTCTCCACAAAACGCCACAATTTTTTCGAATCGGTGGGAGCATTGAGCAGACAACTGATTCTAAAGACCTAATAGCAAAATGACACTTCATACTACGCATCGATAAAATTACATAAATCCTAACAATCTCCATTATGAGTTTTTCTAATAGCCGGCATAAACTCTTATGGTATTATTTGTTATGTTTTATTAAGCAATATCAATAATCGATTGATATAATATGGCAGATCGTTTTAATAAAATAAAACATTTATTCCAAAGGAGTACGTTCGCAAGCCTCCATAAAAAAATTTAAGCGAAAAACGGAATTAATGGTAATTTTTAATGTACCCAATCGTTATAAAAACAATGAAATGGGCAGCTTTAAACCTTTTTTATGATCGTTATTTACTCGTAAAATGTGGACCCAGGTGGTATTTTTTAAATTCCTTATTAAAATTCGTAAAATAAAACAATAATTCTCAGTCATCGAATGCTTACATCTAGTAATTAGTTTTTATGAGCAATAAAATATTATGGATTTTTTAAATAAATAAAACACAATTCTTGTTTTACAAATTGAAAATGCTTGCGATTAGTGAAACTGGTCCTGACTAAATGATGTAGAATAAGATTACAGATTGTGTGCTTTTTAATACATTTTAATTAATCGAACAAAGATAAGACTGCTTTCTTCGCGGATGTAACATAATAAATTTTCAAAATAAAAACTGTTTACTTGATTACATAATATGAATTTTCATTTCAGCTATTGAAATTAATACATGCCTTTCTATAGAATCTTTACTTCACACACACACAAGTTTCATCAAATTGTATATCCAATCTATATATATATAAATGAATGTTTGTCTGTATTTCCGCTATGCAATACTAAACCGCTCGGCCGACCGATGTGAAACTTTACAAATTTATTAAGTACACTCCCGCAATGGTTTCTGGCCTACCAATTATTGAATTGAAACGAAAAGCTGCAATGTCACAATTTTTTCAAAATGAACGAAATCAATAAATTGACTCAAATTGAATTGAATATTTGTGTAATGTCTTTCCTTCAAATTTATTTTAGTTGCTGGCGTAGCAACGCGCGCAGGATACAGCTAGTGGTTTTATAAAACTGTATAGCTTCCTTCCGTTTAAAAATTTCGAAAATCCACCTTCAATAAATTGTAGATGCTTTTTATCAAAACAAATATGTAAAGTATCCAAGGAATGGCATGCCATGTAAAAGAAAATTGACGTATAATAAAAAACCTTGTTTACGTTTACAGATACACCATGTGGAGTGCCCTGTCAGCTTTAGTATATACAAGAAAACTGCATGGTCAGCCACTGTAGTTTTATGTGCTAAAATATTGGATATCAAATATCGACATTACTAATAAAATCATCGAAACTTTCAAAAGATCTCATGGTATACATATTATATATTGACTACTATCTAACCAGAAAATTCAACTTTTTCCAAAAAAACAAACAGTCCGGTGGTAATGTTACATCGTATTCGCTTAGAACATAGGCTCACAACATTGTTCGGTGGCGACCACATTAAATAAAAGCCATGTGACCAGTGACCCATATGCAATTCAAAAAGGTTATTTTAATAAGGTTTTTAAAAAAAAACAACGAAAATGGATTAAAATGTATTTTTTTTTAGTTGACTGAATAATTTGGCGACCTATGGGTTGGGAGTCCGTGGCTTAGAACTTAACTACATCGATGAGTGAATATTTTTGTTCAATCATCATCGCCATCACGGTTGGTTAATAACAAATTTTACAGGTGCCGAGGTATGTGCAATTATTAAATTCTTGATTAACAGTTTTGCTGTCTGGAAGAACTTAGTAGGTGCATTCAATTTAGTATACCATTTTAAACAACCATTTATCTTGTCGATTTTTATTATAATTATTTAATTAAATATCAGACTAATGTGTCGGCAATCATCACAGTTTATTAATTCTTTACTCTTTTTGTGCCAGCTTAGCGTCGACATCTATTTATATGTTGATATTATTACTATTCATCTACCATAAAATATGAAGATTAGATATGTTATTCTAAGAGACTATTTTTTTATTTACTGTTAAATAAGAACTATTTATCACTTGCCAATTTACTTATTCGATTATGGTTACAATATAAAGGCTATATACCAAACGCTAAATGATTTTAAATGACAATCTTATTTGCAAAAATCAATATTTGTTTGTTTGTTACGTTACATACGGTGCATCCGATTGCAATAAAACATTGATGATTTGTTGTGTAGACGCCCGGGAAGGTTCTTCGGTTTCCAAATCGTTCATCCGATTGCGATAAATCTTTGAAAAAATTTGCTGTGTGGATGGCCACACAAGTTTTTTAATTAATTATATGTATTCAAATTTATGTTTTTTTGCCCCGTATGCAATTCCTATACCGTTCATCTGATTGCGATAAAACTTTGTTAAATTGTTGTTTGGACGCCAACGAAGGTTTTTCAATTATCTATCTTCAATAAATTCAATTAAAACACAAACACTTTCTTTCTTTGAGTGGCATTGCAACGCTTGCCGGGTAGCGGCTAGTACATATATTATAAATGCTTCGTAAGTATATTTCAAACTTTTTTACAAAGCTGTTTAATGTACAATAATATAATGCAAATACCATATTTGTTTATACGTATCTTCTATATTGTTGAGACTACAAATAAAACTTTGTCAGATGAGTGAAATTTTTATGAGCTTTAGTAAGTACATCGAGACGGAGTAAAAAATACATTTCGAAAGTGGCGGTATTTTGTTTCATTCAATTTTTACAACTGGATCAGCGAAGGATCACACAGCTACCCTGCCATACATCTTAAAGGCCTAGCTCAATATTTATCTCAAGGCAGTTTCCGTTCACGAGCTTTTTTATCATTCAAACATTTACAGTTGGTTTTATTACCGCGACACAAAACGGTGAAGCAGTACTAGAAAAATATTTATGGATTCAGGCTGAATCAATTCAGTGGCGCAATCGCTCATGACTTGATAAGTTTAGAGACGGAACTGTAAAGAAAGGTGAAAAGAAATGCAATTTTCCGCTCATTTTAAGGGATGCATTCTTTCGGCTTGTCGGTGTTTTAATGTTATGTTTTTTATCAAATTTTAAATAATAGAAATTTGCAGTACAGAATCGTGTCTAAAAACGTGGCTGTTACTAAGTGATACCATTAAAAATCCAAAAATTTAAATAAAGACGACATAATTAAAAAATTAGTTTTATGAAAAAAAAAAACATCAAAATTGAATTGTTTAAATTGTGTACTTTTCCATGAGTTTTGTTTCTAATGACTTGGGTTTCGCCTTTCGGCATCTCCATGTATTTCAACTGCACGAATGAAGTTGAACTGACCTGTCACGTATTCGATTTTAAATTGGCAAAGTGTTCTCAAGTCTGAAAACTCAAGGCTGAAGTAAAATTGAACTCATTTATAATACATGTATATTATGACAAATTTATTTTCCCTTAAGCCTTCGAAATCAGCAATTAATCATATTATATTTATAGTTAACGATTTAAATATCAATTTAAAGCACTTCCATGTGCCAATGATTGTTGGTAGAAAATAATAATACATACATATGTATATTATAAAAATTGTGCTCCATCTGATTTTTCAGCGTGATTAGGACAGGTTTCATTGCTCGTGATCATTATCAATCGATAAAATGCTCAATCATTGCTAGCGTTTTGACTTATATTTACTCAGCATACTTAATTTTAAGAACACCTATAAAAACTGTCTAAAAGATATACCTATGATAAATATAAACTATTTGAAGAAAAATGATTATTTTAAATCGTTGTAATAAATTGAACATATTAATCTACTAAAATCATTCGTTCAAAATATACAGTCCGTGGTGCAGTGGCAACGTTGTTGGCTTACGTGCCGGACCGCCCGGCTTTGATTCTGCGGATTTTTTCAGTCAATAAATCTGTTCAAAGGCATTGGTGTTTGTGTTGTTGAAAATCCTTTCACACCTTTCCTATCCCAAAGAGCGGCGCATAGTGACAGCGATTAGCTAATCACTAGTTCTGTCCTAGTCCTCGTACCCTTTCCATCTCTACTCTCTTCGATAAAGAGAAGTTGAGCAACTGAAAATATTGAGTCCATATGGTCCAAGTTGGGAGCTGACATAGTGAAAAAAAAACAATCAAAAAAAATTGACTTGACAATTTTTATTTGGAGCTGCCACTGAGCCAGTGTTGGCCAACGTCAAAAGTATGCTTTTTTTAAGGCAAAACAAGGGGATGTTTTTACTGAGCAATCTCTACGTTTCTTTGTGCGTCAGATTTTTATGTGAGCAATTATCCACAGAGGCAATAATACTTATTTGAAGCAATGGCACAGTTCGCAAACGAAAATCGAGCATAAGATGTATTCCGTTTCGAAGGATGCTGCAATAAACTTGTGAATTAAATGCCGGATCAGAAATAAGCGCGGCTCACAATACTAATTTAAGCTTACTGAATTTTTAACATTACATATTGACGACATCTCAACATACTTTGACTGTCTATTAATGTCTTAAAAAAAGAATTCATCGTTGGCTTATTATATAATTATTTTCTTTACAACAACACTCAATTTCAGAATGTTTCAAGGAATCTTCAGAAAAAATCAGAAAAATGTTTAATGGTCTATATATTATATCTTATTTCGAGCGGTTGATGTTTTCATTTATAAAAAATAATTATTATGCCTAAAGTACGTAAATAATACAAAAATACAGACTTATTGTCACGTCTTAAAGAATGAAAAGTTTTCAGTGACTTAATGGAAGAATTAGGCTTAGATTTGTAAGTTTATTATGAGTTTAAGCATAAAATAGTAAGGTATTTTAGTCCAAAAAAAATTATATTATTTATGTGACAATGGCGTAAGCCAGAAAAAGCTGTCAACCTTATATAATATTATATCTGTAGTATTAATATATTTTTCAGCGTGTTATAACGGAGTCATACCAAGTAAATTCCAATTCAATCAATCTATAAAATAGTACTGTTTTGCTTTAAGATTAATCGAAATTTTATGTTTGTAAAATCGATCACATTAATACTGGGAATAAAAGGATAAATATATTATCTTCAATTTTATCATTTAAAATTGCTAATATCCAAGTAAAATTGAAAAAAAACAAAGGAAATACTTCTTCAAAAGTAGTGATGATAAAACTTTATATGTTGAAACATTGTATAAAATAAAATATACTATCAACAGAACTGGTATAAAGATTTTTTTTTTCTTCTATCTAAAGTTAAGCCGGTTATAAGATTCAATGCACTGAAAAATAAGAAAAAATTAAATAAAATGCAATAGAAGAATTTTTCAACAAGCTTCCTTAAGAGAACACGAGTAATTAAATACTCTACCCTTAAGATGGAAAGCTCTACTTATAGACGGAAGAAAATTCGTGTAGCATAATCGGATTTCCCGCTACGCGGCGACACTTGTTAGAAGATTCACTTTTTAAAAAGAGTCTTTGATGTCTCTTCACTCGTAACAAATGTTTAATGAAGTTACGCCGTGAAAAGGAATACCATTAAAACGACTTAATCTGGGATTACCCGCCCTTTAACCACGTCAGCGGTACTCAAATTTTGTTCAACACAAAATCGAATTCAACTCAGAAAACTCCATCAACGAAAATAGGTAAGATTTATTTACCTAATCTTATGATTTGCGTTCAGACCGTATTTTCCTTGAAAGCTTTTGAAATTCTAAGAAACGAATGCTTGGTATAAATAATCAATTCTGTTTTTTACTATGTATCTTCCGAAACATTTACGCTGAATAATATGTGTTTCAAATAAATATTTTGACGTTTTGCAATAAGAAATACTTTTTTACTTAGTGAATAATTTACCGTCTCAAATTTTCGAACAGCGATTATTTTTAAGAAGGCTCTCAAGAATGATTTCTCGTGATTGCCTTCAAAGTAAGGCAATCTCTTTTAACCTTTTCCCATAGAAAATCCTTCTTAATTATTCCTTATAATTATCGTATCAGACTGGTTGATTTAATTTGAAATAAACCTCCGCTGTTAAAGAGTATAACGAATGGAAAATATTTCAATATTTTATTATTTAACACTCGTATTAAAGCTTTTATCTGAGTAATTCACGTATCAGATTATTGTATGTAAACAAAATATTAATTATAATTCAAGCTTTCCTGTTTTTTTTATTGTCATTTCATTCCACCATTATTGACTTAAATTATTATTTTTAAATATTCTTATCTTGGTGACTTACGATATCTTAATTAATTATAGAAATTATTTCTATTTTTCTAAGTTTTAAATTCGTTCAATATGCAGTCAAAGGTAATTTCAGTATGCAGTATTTATTTTATGTTAAATAATAATAGATTTAGATATTGAACTTTATTCTTAGTGAGTAATGATGAATTGTAATAATACAAAGCGATTCCAAAAAAGGAACCATTGTGGAGCTGATTAATGTTTAAGTAAAATTCAAGAAAACTCAAACGATAGACTAAAATATAAATACATAGTGTGGTATTTTTAATACTACCAAGCATGAAAAACCCATTACTTATTTTCTTTGCTTTTGTGTATATCATTGTTTGATCATAAAACACATTAAATAAATTTTTGATGCAAGTGGATGAATATTTTGGCGATGTTGTCGTTTGGTTGGCATTTAATTTCAGCACAGTTTTTATTGGAAGGTCGCCCAGTCTTAAAGATTGAACTGGTCTCTCAAAAAAAGATATAAACTAAACTTTATTTGTCAACCCGTAAACTTAAAGCATCATCCATAAATCTCACAATCATTAGCTAAATAGATTTTTCATTTAGAATATGAAGTGTGATGGGTAAAAGAACGTCAATTCTATCATCAACGATCTACGATTATTTTTAGGGGCTTTTTGAAAAATAATGTTAATTAAAATAAATCAGGTACAATCTGATGTTTAAAGAATAATTCAAAATGTTTAAAAATTAAAGTTACATATTTTACTTTGTTATAAAATGCCAAATAGAAACGTTATTTTTACGCACGAAAATGCTATAACTTTTAAGATGTTGAACTATTTCATATCTTGCAGTTAACTTACTTCATACTCATGCAGTACAATAAATTAAACTTTTACAACATATTTTCGACTTTTTTTTAAATTCATGTTTACTCTCAATGTAGAGCATATGATCCCCTAATGGAGGTACCTTGAAATACTTTTTCTATGAGAACTGCTTGTTACTCAGTTGCTCAACCTCTATTTAGTAAGTTTGTAGTAGGGATGGAATGGATCTAGAAAGTACTAGCGGTTAGCTAATCGCTCCCGCTTTGCCCCGCTTATAACATCGGAGGGGTGGTATGGAATTTTTAGACGGCACAAACACCCATGCCTTCGAACAGAATCGATACATCAACTGATAATAAATAGGAATAAAACCCGTGAGGTCCGTTCTGGAAGCCAGCAACGTTTACCACTGCACCACGAACCTGACCATTTATTTTAGTGACAAAAATGATTTTTTTTTTTTTTTTGCATTCTATTTCATTTTCTACTAGCCTTACTGTCATGAATCATCCTCGTTACAAATATGCCACAGAAATCTATGCGTTGAATATTTATCGAGCTCAAAGTTAGTTTGCTTTCGCAATATATCCTTGTTTGATTAATATTTATAAAATGCCCACCATATTGCAAATACTGGCAATATTCGTAGCAAACTGTTCACCAATATGCTGCAAAAATATTTGTATTTATGAATCATGTCATGAATCGCAGAACACAGTGATTTTAATAATTCATAGATCACGCTTTGTGTAATGCAATCGTTTATACATATTTGCGTTTTTTTTAAATTCATAAATCAGCTGTTGTTGTGTTACCTAATGATAGCTTTTAGACTAGCGGTTGTGAACTGAAATTGATCATGGAATGTTAAAATATATGCCGGTAGATTATATTTTTTCTTTTAATCGACATAATATGTCAAAATAATTATTTCTATATTTTATCGTGATTTAGTATTTTTCATAAAATATTGTGTTAGAAATTTAATCAAAAACGATGTGACGGGCATTGCCTTGAAATTTATAAATTATTTGCCAAGCAACCCATCAAAGAGATTTTCTTAAGTAGCATAAAATTAAACTGGTAAAAGAAAGTTCGCTGCCTCGATTAAAGTCAATTTAATGGCAAGTTCTATAATTATTGGACGATATTAATTATGCATCAATGGGTGTTGAGTTACTTCTTAAGTTAAATTCTCATCTGTCATTAGCTGCAATGACATTATATTAATTTTAATTAGTTTTTTTAATTTATTTCTAAAATAAAAAAAAGGATATTAAAATATTGCAATAAAATATTTTTCTTTGTTCGAATTGATATTTTAGGTTGAAGTTTTAATTCTGTTTTATCTTAAGCATCAGATTTGTTTAAATACATATTCCATTTCAACAAGTTAATGTCTTGAATATTTTTAATTCCATAATAGTTTAGCCATGCCATTTACTTGGCAATATTGCCTAAGCATTTGTGAGCGTATTTACCATTAATGCATTCCCTTACTGGAATACACAACATCATATGGGAACTACTATGCCAACACAGGTCAATATGCTTTTAACTAAGGGTCTAATTCTCAAGCCAAACCACTGTATCACAATGCTAATAGGTATAGGACTAACAAGAAGCAGCCATAAACCAGAAACGACATGGCTGTGGTACAAGCTGCAGAGTATTTGCAAAGGCAAAACAATGTTCTGGTGGGCACTTGAACTAGCAACTTAATTTAAGTATTTATATTAACAACATCTTCGCACTTCAACTTTATGTGCGATGAAACAGTTCATCAAACCAATCAACTACTTCCATCTAATCTTAATGCTGAGACATTTTTGATTTTAAAACATTTATTTTCAATATGACTTTTTATGTGCTAACTTTCATTTCTTGGTTGAAAGACATTACATTTATAATACTCGCGATAACATAAAGAATATGTATGAAAAAATGTTCTTTCTTTATTGCAAATCCCAAAGAGTTAATGTGAGTAAAAGTTAAAGTCGTTGTTTCCAATCGATTGTTCTTTATTCTTTCCCCATTCTTTGGAAACAATTATCCCTCCTCAGGATTATTTTAGTCTTTTTCATGATGTGTATTTGAAATAACGTGGATTCATTCAATATATTTTTTTTTTAATATACGGCACTAAGCCCTGACTTTGCGACACTCGTCCATCAATGTATTAAAATTACGAAGATATCGTTAAATAATAATAATGCTTATGCAACAAGCTGCCGTGTAAAATTATTATACATGTAAATGCGAAACAGCATTCACATGCCTACATCGATAAAACTCGAAATGATCTCGACATCTGATATCATATAAATGTTTAAAGTTAAAATTCCGAACTACTCAATTGAGTATTAATAAGCTCACGCCAGTAGCTTCGTTTGTTGAAAAGATAATATGATTGAAAAAAATATTTCCCCAAGTAATTTCGAATTTATGGGACCATAATACACAGTTTAAGATCAAGTAGATCAAAGAGATTCTGATGATTCGGCATCGTCTACGGTGAGATAAGAAATCTTAGATTTACATTTGAAAGCCGAAATGCTTGCTCGGAAGTTTTTTCTCCCATTTCCGACATTACTTTTTGCCGCTCTCTCGATCCGAAACATTTTCAAGGTTTCCTGTTGACATGCAAAGCTGATCTCAAAAGGGATTTCCACGACGCGCCACATCTAAAAACAATGTGAAAAATCTCACGATTTCATAATTTATGACATAAATTGGGAGAATTCTTTCGGCAGTAACTTCAAAGGCCTGAATTCTTATGACGCCACCTAGACAAGCTACGCAGTGGTGTCCTCACAACACTAAAAGTAAAAATTGAATTCATAATTTTGTAAGGAATTTGTGTTTATCACTTTTATTCACTTTCAATACTTGGTGGAATGGCATTATAAGAAAAATAATAAAACATTTTTAGTACTTATTCCACATAACATTTATTGTATAAGGACCGGTTTCGCTCACGACATTAGTTGACAATATCTGCCATGAGCGAAACCGGTCCTAATCCAATAAATTGTATGTGGAATAAGTACTAAAAATGTTTTTTTTATATTTTTTTTCAATTTTTATTTGTTTAAATTATTTAAAATCAATCAATATAACAATAGTTAAAATAGCTCACTCTCAAAAACTTTAAATAATCGAATTCAAATTATTTGAACAAACAATTAAAATTGTATAAATTTTCAATACTAAATCTGTTGTATCTTTGCGTTATGATCAAAGAATATGTTGTTTCTAAGATTTTACTTTGGTGAGGTTAATCTATTTCAGATTCTTATTCATATTGAGGTTAATTTATTTCAGATTTCTTGTTCATATCGAAATTATATGGATTACTCTTTCTTACCGTAAATTTTTCCCATTTCCCAATTTTGCAACATTAATCATTTTTTGCATTTTTTTTCAATTAAAGAATCATTCAAAATAGCTCCTATTTTTCTCTATTAATGAACGCCACTGAATCTTTAGATCCGGAAATGAAAAAAGATAGCGCAGAGCACGAATAGGCCTTATTTCATTACGCCTACGCGAAAAATTGACGTTTATTGGTACGTGTAGTAGAATAAAAAAAATCAAACTCGTAATCATTAAAGGATACGGAAAATAAATCAAAAATTTCTCACAAGAAAATGTTGGATCGTGTGAGTTTTATTAATAATGTGTTTCAGACATGAATTAATAATACATTCCCCCCGATTAATTTTACTCTTAGCGTAAATCATAGCCATAAATAAAAGCATTCTAAATATTCGTTGCATAATAGAACGTGATCCATGATTTATAATGTCGAAAGGAACGTTCAAATTCATACGTGCGTCATTTGTAATCTTTTAATATACGTGTTACAATCATGTAACTAAGGTATTTATATTTAAATCTAAAAAGTTTTAATATGAAATTTATATATTTCAATCTTTAGCTATTTTTTCTGCAAGTTTTGGTGTACTTCCCGAAGTAAAACGGCTTTTTAGCTGATAAACAGCAAATATCGCTGAGTTAGCATTTATTTACACCGGTCACACGAAAATATCACGTCAGCTAGAACTATTTTTTGTCATAAAAAAATATTTTTTTATGTCAAAGCTTTAAATAGTATTGATATCGTGATTTATATTTTAGCTGGCATAATCATGACATCAATTATGTCTTAAACAGTGCACAATATATAAATATATAGTTAATCTATGTATATCGCAAGGTTTTTATAATAAACTAGCCAAATACATAATTTCGATTTAATTTCACTAACATTGATCGGTATTGATAACATTTGTTGTTTGTCTTTGTCCGATTGTCTATGGTAGGACACACGCGCCACCTACTGAAGTTTACTGTACTATGCCTACAACCTTTGCGCAAGTGCAACAATAAATTGTCAAAATTAATGGTATGGCAGCTCATAAAATATGAAAAAAACATTGATTAATTTATAAAAGACCTTTTTAAGTGCAAGCAATAAGATGAGAAAGTTTTATCGCAATCGGATGAACGGCATGGCAACGCATAAAATACGAACAAGCAAACAAACATTGATTCTTATTATTAGATGTACATATATCTCAAGGTTTGTATAATAAATTCTCCAAGATAAAAGCATTCAATATTATTTATAAAAGAAACTATTTTGTTTTCCGATACACAAATTTTGTAATATGTAAAAAGTATTTCTCAGTTCTGACAAGAAAAAATAAGCCACATTGAATCCACGATATAAAAGTAATATACAGTACATATTTTTTATTATGTTTTTATTATGATTCTTCACAATATCGTCTTCACCGTTTTGTGAACACGTTTATTGTGAAAATGTATAACCCAAACGAAAAAATGAGAAGCAGTCTCTCTTGTGGACAGTCAAAGTACAAAAGGAAATTCCATATATTTATTTCGGTAAAAAAACCGACCCAGAATAAAACATCCCGAGAAAATATTATCTTCAAATGGAAAGCAAATATGTGATTTTTATACCTCTATATTGTAGAAAAAAATACTAACAACGTTACAATAAAACGCAATATGTATTTTTGAAATATAATGTCTAGGTTCTATAATCGATACGAAAAAAGCTATGTCAACAAAAGAAATAATTCATTCATTACGAATCTATTGCATATTGATGAGTTTTGATTTGACATAATATGGTCAATTATGATATTGATTCTTCACTGTGACAGGTATTTATTATCAAAACATGACATTGCCATTTAGAAGGTTGGCAGTTGGCTTATTTTTATCAACTAATTGATGAATTGAATACAAATGGCAATCGATCAAATATCTAACAATGACAATGCATGATGACCAAACGCATCTATTTACCAATTTTTTTAGGGTTCATTTATAGAAACAATATATCATTAAATACGTTTAAATCAATTAAATACGTTTAAAAAATCAACGAGCTCTCAGTATTGTAATAAAATACCTTCGATTAAAATATTGTGAAAATAACATTCCATTATTATTTTAAATAAATTTAATCTTTGCATTACCCAAAAACTTCTTATAGAAAAAAAAATGTTAAATAATTTCTTTACATAAACCAATTTCAAATTAAGAAATTTTAAATAAGTTGAATGATAAAATTTACATTTGCTTTCATTTCAAAGGGTCAACTATTCTCTTCATTTTTAATTGGGGTGGAGTATTCATCGTTAATGTATGTGATTTGAATTGATAAGAAAATATTGGGCAGGCAATCATCGAAATATAATCATTTCCATAAGAAACCTTGAAAAAAATTCATTAATACATCAATCAAAATAATATATTATGTAATAAGATTCATTACCTTGAGACAGGATCAGTATCAAAGCAGCAACCACTTTTAAAATCATCATGTTTGACATACTTTATGTCCACTTTTCACATTGTATATAATGTTTTTACTAATTGCGGTATATTGTTCTTACATTAAACCAACTATTTTAAAACAAAAAATAAAATTATACAATAATCACGCTAGCTTTTAATCACAAACGACCTAATAAAATGTTATTTTATCTCGCTCCGGGTCAGCAAATATTATATCGCAAACACCTTTTAAACTTAAAACGATCACGTTTGTATGAAAAAATTATGCAGGAGTAGAAAATAGTTTTCATCTCACAAATATACCATAGTAAATATGTCGTACTAACGTTTAAGCTTTCATTAATTATGTGTCATAAATACATGATTTAAATTGATTTCATAATATCAATGACTATTTAATACTAATAAACTTCTTTGGTATAAACATATATATACATATGTTATATACATACGTACATTGTTTATTGGGCGTGTAATCGAGTATGCATATCAATAAATTACATTATAAAAATAGTGAATATTATAATATAGCTATATATTTGAAAATATATTTTTTAGTTTCATTCCTCATTCCTTCATAGTTACCTTCTATTAAATACTCAATATTTAATGCTAATAATAAGGAGCACTGTCCTCTTTTCTCGACTTGAGATCATTTATGCTTTAACTTAAAATGTAAACTATTTTCATATCAATCTTATAGGTCTTAATGTCAGCAGTAAAATAATTCAACTAGCCTTTTAAATGCTTTGTAATTTGAATACATCTTGTGCATGTTCAAACAGTTCACTTGTGATACTATTTCACGAGTAGAATGAAACATTTAGCGTAATTCATGGTTGGCCTTTCGGCTTCTTAGGGGGTTTGAAGTTTGGGTAACAAAAGACGTAAGAAACCGACGAGACTAGCACTAAAACATTCCCTGAATCAAATATTTAGCGGGCCTGCAAAAGAGCGGTCGCCAGTTTTCCAAAAGAGCCAGCAACAATTTACTGAAGGAACACAAGAAAAATGGTCCGCATTATGTTCAAGCTTACTCAAATGAGGTTAAATGAATAAGACAGTCTTCTTGGCTGGGTTTCAATTCAATTTCTACTGACTCCTTTTAGTCTTATTTATATTTGCTATCGTTACATTTATAAAGAAAAGTATTCTTATCCTTCCAATTGTATTAAATATGATTTATAAAACGACGTTTTTTCATTGAACGTTGATATCATTTAAAAAAAAAACAGTCTCTTACTTGATTATAATAATCAGAATATGTTTATGATTATAAGTAAAGAAACTTAATATGATATAAACATTTATTGAAAAAAATATAATCAATTTACTACAAACTGTCTTGGTCAAAACAGCTTAAAATGGGACTATTTGGTTTAAAAATACTCACATTCTTGCTCGTAGTTTAAGCATTTATGGAGGTAAATTAAAAATTTTAGTGAATTGAACGATAATTATTTCATGAACAATAAGGAAGCTTTTTTTAGTATAATTATAATTTATATAATTTTGTCATGCTAAAGAAATATGTGTTTTGTGTATAGTTTCGTGTATGTCTGTAAAAGCTGTATATAATTATAATAATAAGATAAAAACAAAATATAAAAGTAGGATTAAGGATTTCGACTGAGGGTGCTTGGTGGAATTTCAATATCAAATTTGAATTGTTTGAATTTTGTACTTTTCCATTAGTTTTGTTGCTTACGACCCGGGTTTAACTGACAGTTCAAGTTCATCCGTGCACTTGAAATGCCTGAAGATGTTGAAAGGCGAAATTCGGATCTTTAGCGACAAAACTCATGGAAAAGTACAATATTCAAACAATTCAAATTTAAAAAAAGGAAATAATAGTATGTATGAACTGAATAGTTATTATTGTTTAAAATTGCCATCATTAGTTTTCTCAAAATATTATTAATAGCACAAAAAGAACTTATAAATAAAGTGAACTGAACCTCGCAAAAGCAGCCGTGTTCATTATTAGTTCACTGATAGAAAAACATATGCCGTGAAACCTCACAAAACTTGTTGTTCGCCCCTTATACAAAGTATCGGTAAATGCCTGAGAGTCATGCAACAATTACCTTTAATAATGGTGCACCTGAACAAGAAATAATAAACCTCTACGCTTGCATTTTCAAAGCGAAATGAAATATGTTTTCTAGCGCAATGCTTTTGTCCAAACGTAGATCAAGTTGTAAAAGCGACGTTACTAAGCAATTAGAAAAGACGAAGAAAAAATCATCATATTATAAAATATTTTCTAGAACAAATAATTGCCAATTTTATTCAAAAAAATATCATTCAATGCTTTCTAACCGATGGTCCACCGAAATTTTTAGCCAGTAAACAAAAAAAAGGGTCAATCATCGAGTGTCAACGTTTTAGCTTTGGTTGCAGAGCTAACGGGCTCGAGTCCCAGTCCCATTAATGATTTGAAGACATGGATTTCTATGTTGTCTAGAATCTCCATATCCCATCCGATCCTAAAAAATGGGACGTAGTAAGTGCGATTAGCTTAGTTCTATCTCGTGTATCCTTACTTACTTTGTGAGGTTATCGGTAGTTCTTATAGAAATTTCCACAATATTACAGGGCCAGTGCTTATTCAACATTATAAAAATATAAAAGTAACATCTCTAACTGCAATATGTGGCTCTTTAAAATAAATTTTGGGAATACTTTCTGTTTTTTTTAAATCCCACTAAAAATGATCGTCGTAAACAAAAATCTCCGTTATAATATATTTTATTTTACCATTTTTGGGTGGTTGAAATTGTTTTTGTTCATGCAGTGAATTCTTTACATTCTCAATTTTTTTTAATTTATAATATGCATGTATTATGGGGAATGGCAATTATTAAAAAGTGAGAAAATCTTTTAAAACAATTTATTTCAAAGCTCAGTCTTTTAAAACAGGACCATAATGATTGAATCACACGCTCTAGCAATATCGTGATTGTACGAAGGTATAATTATAATTATTAGTATTATTCACATTGTAAATCATGGTGTTATACCATCACCAATTAGTTAAATTAAATATATTTTTAATTACAGTTAGAGTAATATCGGCGACAATAAGGTAATAACTAGGTATGTTGCTATGAAACATATAACTTTCTATTTGATTAACTGACATTCTTTTTTAGTAAGTTTTTCAATTTAGCAAACACATGTCCAATCTTTTAAAGGACATGTTTATCTATAAAAAATATGAATGAAAAATAATTTCGACCTTCTATAGTTCTATCATTTACCTTCTACAGCCTTGAAACAAAAGTAGATGCAAAGTAAAAATTATTTGTTTAACAATATGGTATTTTATTAATGAAAAATTCTCAGTGTACAAAACATAATGAAAAAAATTTACTTTATAAATTCATAGTTAAATTCGTCTTTCAAATATGCCTTAAGTTACTTCTTATGATATTCTAATAAATTGAATACAAATAAACTAAGAGCTATTTTCACAATGGCCCAATTTATTTTATTTGACGGCTGCTCATTTCTTTTTTGAATGATAGAACTCCTTATACAAAAATAATAATCCTTCATCAGTTGTACTTCGTTGGGATTATTACCTGATTGAAATTAACATCATTAAGATTAATGAGTTTCGAAAACTTTGAATCGGCACAAAGTTTATTTGCGGTCCGAGTCTTTGGAAATAATAACAATCAAACCATTCTACTTAATGTTATGAAAAGTTTCTCAGTGCCTACTTTAACTTTCAATCAGCGTAGACAAACAAAGGCCTAGAGCAATGCAAAGTTATATTAATTTATGTTGCGACATTTACTGTAAAATATTAAATTTCATATATTATTACCTGACTTCGTCGTATCGACGGGTTTTCTAGCCAATTTATTAACATTTTTTAAATGCAAAAATTTTACTGTTATCATTATTTCTTTGTCACTTATCTGAACCTAAAAATGATAAGTACATATAACGAAAAGCTTAAGTTTGTATATTTGTAGCACGATTTTTTTTTTACTTTCTTTGAAAACGAACCAACCCCCGTAAAACAGATTTTTTTAAAATATTTTCCATTAGCAGTAGTCAGAGTCGGTTTCACATTGGTATTCAATTACAGATAATAATTCAATATGTGAATTGTGATATTTTTTTTTTTTAATTTTTAAAGAAAAACAAAATATTTGGCATAGCAGCTAATGCCAAGGCGCCAAAAAAAATATTTTGAAAGTCATTATATCCGATGTTAAATAATGAATCACTCGAAAACAACTCAACGAAAAATTACATACACCCATGTCCAAGATCTCTTTTCAATTGAAAAAATCTGAACTTGCCAGAAATTGAACCCGGGCTCACCTGATCGCTAAGGCAAAGCTCTTGCTACTAGACCATAGATACATTACTATAAAAGAAGACCATCTACGCTGAATAAATATTTGTATACCAATTGATGAGAAAGTTGATTTGAAAAAAAAAAAAGCAAATGGAATCAATTCCCGTCCTTGCATTACACCGTGACAAATTAATTTCTGTGCTAATCAGCTGGTGCAAAAGTAACTTTTTTCCAAGAAATCTCGATTCAGATTTAAACGACTATTCATAGTAAAATACCCGCCACCCATTAAAAATCCTGCTTTTATTCAACAGATAATAGCTGTTGGTTAAAACAAACGAAACATTCATTAAAATTATAGAAAACGCGAAAAGAAAACAGATATTTTGGTAGTATACAAATTATATAAAACAATGCATGTCAACAAACATACCCATATGTCTCGAATGACAAAGATCTTTTGTAAAAAAATAAAAACGGTTTTATCAATTTGGACTATATTATGTGTTTCGATTTCCAATATTTTTATCAAATTTAAAATAAAACAAAAATACACTGGTAAAAGATACGTATTTCAAAAAAATCTGAACCCACACAATCTATTACTAACTCGTGACGTCAACAAGATCAAGACATCATGTCTCCACCGCAAGTATTGACAGTGAACATCTTATGATTTAAATATAATATATGGTCATTCAAAAATTTCTTCCATTATTCCTTTCATGATATTTTTAATTGAAAATTTCATCAGTGATGCACAACCTTTTTGGGAGAAGGGCCAGATAATCAATTCTCAAATAGCATGATAAAACTACAATATGGGTAAAACTGATAAATCTATCGTTATTTTTAGTGTATACATTGTATTGTTTTATATTGTTCTTCCATCGTCCGTAAAAAGTTCTGAAGAAAAAGGTGATTGATATCTGTCATTGCGATATGCATGAAATGTCATTAAGGGCAGTGGTTGTGCATCACTGCATTTCATTAACTATTGCAGCACGTTTAAGCACGACCTATTCTTTTTTTACGTATAAGATATTAAAAAAAACATAGGCTGCCAGTGAATAGTTTATTTACTGCTGTATACATCTGTTCATTTGTTTGTCAGCAAGAACTTATAAATAAGGAGTTTGTATTTGAAACGACTAAGATTGAATGAAATTTTCTTATTTAAGAAGGATTGTGAGACGAAATTTCGTATCTTTGAAATTCTTTAGTTTAATATTCAAAAAATGTATTTTAAAAGTCAGATAAGATAACTGAACTATGTCAGAATGAAGGAAATGAAGGAACATTGATGAGAACAATGCGAAAACTAATTTAGAAAAAACGACCGCTAGGTAAGTATCCTTTTGTTTAAAAGAGATGGAAAGAATTTCTTAAAATTACTGTTTGAATTTAAATTTACGAGACAAACAGTCACGACAATCAGACAATAACAACTTTTAATTTAAAACAAAATTCACTGCTACGACTTTAGGCTCAGTATGCAAATTTTTCATTGTAAATTGGAACTGTGATGTTTGATTAAGAAGTATACATTTTAATTGGATTAATAACAGTATTGTCGAGATTTTCTGAAGTTTTTAAACTAAAATAATAAATAAATAAAGTAAGCTTTCAGTCCTAAATTGTATTTACGTTTATAAAGAAAGCAAGCGGACAGCATGAATCTTTCTAAAGATTTAAATAAAAAATGAATTGTATATATTTCGATTTTTTATCCATTATTGAAAGGCAAAAATATTTTATTATATCGGTCTCGTTCGAATGCGATCTGATTTTAACATTGTTACTGATATAAGATAAGAGCACATTGAAGGAAATAAATAACGTTATTTGTGAAAAATTCACTACCATCAAGGATGTTGGGATTAGTTTTAGAATTTAACTAGGCATTGATAAAAAAATCATTTATCACCATAAATGAGCTCAAGTGTTGTAACTCGATATTTTTCGTCCAATTAGTTCATTTTAATACAATAAATATTTATATTCGATGCTGTCATAAATGCATGCCGCAGAAAATAATTTGTTCACCACGAGAATTCGGTGTTCCAAATATGACACCTACAAGTACAAGAAATATTATGATTTTGCTATTCATAATTCATTTGTGCTTGATAAATAAATCAATCCCAAAAAATTCAAGATTTTAGTTTGTTATCCCGGGGATCATCAGGAATTTAAAATCTTTGGGATACCGAGACTGGAAACCCTAACCTCGACAGCGTAACCGATAATTACAATGACATGGGATACGCAATTGGTTGGGACAAGGTTAAAAAAATATCCTCAACAAGTGTAGTCCTATTTCGACTCATAGCTTGACATAGAGACATCTGAATTGATGACATCAATAAGTCAATGAGAAGAAGATGCTTCTGTGACCTTAATAAATATAACTAGTAAGAAGGAAAAATATGTGAGTATTTTTAATACAAATATTTTTAAAGCTTCACAATCTAGGTTGCCATTTGTTCTAAAACGTCTCAGTTTATTTAAGTATTATTTCAATCATATTTCACTAAACGATTCCGATGAGGACTGGGGCAAAAAAAAATGAGTATTTATTTTCAAATTAGACGCCATATTTTACTTCTTACCATTAAAAAATCTAGAAAAAATTATAATAAGATAAAAATTTTGATAATCATTCTTTCAATCAAAAACGGCTAGATAAATCAGAATCTTTAATAAATACCAAAATTTTGGTACCTTCGTATATTAATAAATATTTTCCATTTTCCACGTACTTCGAAAGCCTGAAAACGGTCGATTGTATTTCTGAAAATAGGTATTAAAACTCTGCTACGTAGTCATTATAAAATTTACTGTAATGAAAAAGTAACTTAAATTTTCAGTGAATACTTTAATGATAGATTTATTAATAAAACAACTAATAAAAATAATAATACATTTTTAGTACTTTTTTCAAATATTTTTTTTTTGTTGATCAGGACCGGTTTCGCTCGTGGCGAGCATTTTCATCAGTTGACAATGCTCGCCATGAGCTTAAACCGGTCCTGATCAAATAAATTGTTATTATATTGCCTTTCCACCAAGTATTGACAGTGAACACCTTAAAAGTGAAAATATACAACTCATAAGATCAGCGCAACTTTCCGAGATTAAATTTCATCAAACGGTGAAAGTTAAATCAATAAAACATACAATCAAAGCTCTTTGCAATATTGGGTTGATTTTTAGCTAGATTTTCATCATTATCATAATGAACATAACATACGTACTCTAAAGCTTAAACAAAGCTCCTGACTGTTGAAAGTGAATTATTTTAATGTGAGTGCAATGTTACGGTTCCACCTCTAAATGCCATTCGTGAATACCAAATTATTTGATAGTAAGACTCGACTCGTATATTTTAAAAAACTTCTCTTTGTGCGTTGTGAGTTGTACAATGTATTACTGACAGCGTACTCAAACACAGCCGGACGAGCGGAATGTCAAAGACTCGATTCCTATTAGGGATTTTCAGTGACGTTTATGACTGAATATCGGAAGTGAAAGCTCCATTTGAAAGTTGGCATATTATATATTATAGCTTTTACTGAGCAATTAGTATTTTTAGATGTGATTTCATAAATAGCTTGAAATTAAATAAATGGTTTCATATGTTTAGTTTATTAGAAGACCATCGCGAAAATGTTCAATGAATGATGCTCGCGATGAGCGAAGCCGTTCTTTATCTTCATAATATTACGTGGAAGTACCTCGTACAAAAATTTGTTTTAATTTTTTCAACTAATAGCATCTTAAAAGATTTTAAAATATTCCATAGACTTCTTATATTATAATTACATTGTTATTACAAGTATTGCGCTTAAAGTAGTGACACCTATATTTCCTCTTTAAGAACATCTTCAGACTTACTATCGTAGCATTACTTTACCGTAAAGTTTATGCTGTAGTTATCTTATGATAGTTAGTTTGAAGATGGTTCTCAAAGATGTTAAACACGTGTCACAATTTTTAATACAATATGTCGAATAAACGAAGATATAAATTTTGTTTTTTTTTGTGGAGAGACCGCTACTGCGTGGACTTGAATATAATGAGAGAGATATCCTCTGGATGTTGAAACGACGCGAGATTACTGAAGCTCGATGCTACTATTTGAATATCAAATAAAGTAATTACTAGAAATGTATTTCAGTATGCAGAGCCAACCACGACTGGATAAATATTATAACGAACGTTATTCTGATGTACTATTTCTACATGAGCGCTACGCTGCATCCACGAGTTAGTAACATGAAATTTTTTAACAAATGAAAAGCCATCGGCATCCCCTGTATTGCATGAAAGCTTTGAAGTTTATGTATAAAGCGTATTTTTTCAATTACTAACCTAACCTTACAAATCATAAAATTCTTTAGAATAAAAAAATCTTAATATTTATTTTCATGGCGTTCCAGCGTTATTGATTACTCTTTCAGCGATAATTCCAAAAAACGAAACGCTGTAAATAAAAGATGGCAGTGAATGACTCTGACAAACTTTTGAGAAAAATGACAAATTTTGTTTTTTGAAGTTTTAGTATTTAGAATATATTATATAAAAAGCGGTTGATGCCAGAATGATCTTATTTCTTTGTTAACAAGCAGTAAGTTGTTGTATTGACTGCAGTGGCGGCTGGTGACAGAGTATTAGGGAGTACAAAAAAAGATTCAACAAGAGTTCTATCCTATTCATTGGATTTTAAAACACTTCTATAGCATGGACTTTCAATTCAAATGTTCGCAATACCAACGGAGTGCCAGTCTTATGAATTTTTGACTGTCCGTAGTACCGAAAAATGGTTGAATTTTTTTTTGTACTCCCTAATACTCTGTCGCCAGCCGCCACTGACTGCCTCTTTGCTCATAAAAATAGAGTTGTTACTGTTTTGCTAAGAGATTCATATACTTTTAGCAGATGTTCATTTTTGTACAAAACTATTATAAAAGTGAGCACCATATAAAGCTTTCAAAATTATTTAGAAAATGCCATTCATAACTCAATAACAGAAATTTTGAGATTAAATGTCTTCTTTCTTGGAAGGGCAGTATACTTTAGATAGATTCAGCGGTAAATTTGTGGAAGATCATTTAATATGATCGGTGTCTGTGGTCCAGTGGAAAAAGCTTTGACATGGCGATCAGGTGGGATCTTGAACGTAGGCTTTTTTTTACGTTGAGTTATTCTCGCCTGATTCATAAAAATATTATTTTTATAGTTAAAAAATTAAATTATTTGTATTTATTTATATTTAAATAAAGATATTCCACATGCTTTTTGAGCAATTAAATTCAATATAAGCTTTATAATAAAACTAATTGGTAATTTAAAAAGACACTAATAAATAAAGATTGCGAACCAGTGATATATTATGTTTATATAAATACGAATTTTCTGAACGATATCACATCACAATATCAGGACAATTTATTTTTGATGATACTATTTATTATATAAGTGAAATAATTATTTATGTCGACACCAGCAGCGCTCATTTATACAGAATCAGATAAAATCAACCGTTACGTTATATGCAATGCTTTTCGTAAATCTGAATTAACTTTTCATAGATCCATTTCACTATTTGTGTTTCTAGTAGTGGTATTTGTTTCCATACGAAGCAATGGAAAAATGAAGCATATATTATGTTCGCTTGATGGGGTAAATTTATGTTTTTGAAATATACGTATCTGTTATTTTGAATTGTACAACGAAATAGTTGAACATCATCATATGTGATGATAAGTTTTACTTTTTATGTATTTACCCTAATGATATTTCTTATTTTGAAATTCAAGAATTAATTAAATTTAATGAATTGCAGTGACTATAAATATGATTGTAAAAAAAAAGTTATACAATATAAAACACGTACCTATTTTATCTTTTTTGTAAAATACTTCAAACATCTGAAGAAATATAACACGTTAGATAAAAATAATAAAACATTTTTAGTACTTATTCCATATTGAATTTATTTAGATCAGGACCGGTTTCGCTCATCGAGAGCATTATCAACTGATGCGTTAGATATTTTATAATTCAAAGAGTCAGAAAAATTCACACGAGATCCAGAAAAAAGATCTTTGATGCTATTCTAGCTGACGGATCGCTAATCAGACTTCTTGCTACATATTTATTTAATATGTGAAATAAAAAAATCACAAATTGTTATTTTATTGCTTTTGCAATGTTAAAAAAGATTTCAACATTGGAAGAAAAAATTCTATAGTTATGGATATATGTACATAAAAGCGTAAAAAAATTACATTGGAAATTGGCAAAAAAGTCAACCGATTGAGTTCCGACAAAATAACAAGTATAATACATAAAAAATAGAACTCGTCTGAACTCACTCACGTCCATGTGAAATATGTTGACATGAGATATATGATATGTGATATACAGATACTGATATATTATATCTCATTTAATTTATTACAATAATCAACATTATGTAAATAGTACGAAACGACATCACGGGTCAATTGGAAGTTAGCGGACTAATGAGTGAAGTCAATGGAAGGCAGTGCAGCTAATGAATGTAAACATACAATTTTACAATAATTGTGGGAAGGCTGTCATCAAACAGTGTACGAAAAATAGCTGCCTACGATTAACAAACGTAATAAAAAAATATGGCAAATGCTCTGAAAGACTCATTTGAACATTTTTTTCTATTTTTATTATAAAAAGATGCGACATTGAAAAATATATAAAAGCTTATACTTAAGTAAAGTATGAAACTTCTCAAAACTTGGAATATTAGTTCTTACAATTTAACAAAGGGAACCTTAACATTGGATGCCAAGATTCTCGGTTTTATGCCACAACATTTGCTTTCTTCTCTGTCGTTATAACGCTATTCGGTGTGCTCCTTTGCACCATTCACAACACGGGGATGCTTGATGTCACTTTAACACTCCCTCTCTCATGGTTGTTTATGGGCATCTATCAGGAAATTCATTGCCCAAATCTCCACTCAACTTCCCTAGAATGTGGCCTTTTCAACCGAGCTGTCAACTTTACGGTTCTAAAACGAGTTTTTTTGTAAATATTCTTTCATGCGACGTTAGCTTTTTCGACCAGAATCTTAAGCTTTACTTTTTTTATTTCAAAATAACTAAAACATTAAAACAAGATAAATTTACCATTAATTGCTTCCAATTGTAGGTGTATTCATTTTCATTTTGTTTGGTTATTGAGTAATATGCATCTACCATTTTTTGTCTTAAACTAAACTCCAACAACAAAACATTATAATTTCTTTAAAAAAAGTGGTGTAAACATGCAAATAAACATACAACCGATATTATAATCCACTAAAACAAAGTCATAAAACACAACACCGCAATTATCAAGCAGTGTTTCTGTACATCAGGTGTTACTCTTAAGTATGTATATTTATCATATTTTTTTAATTGAGTTTTCATGACTTAAAATCTACTGACATTTTATACCTTCAGAATGACAAAATAGTGTTAATAAATCTTGAAGATAATTAAACGTCATCAAGTTCGTCTATTTTGTTTATGTATTTGTTCAAAACTTGAAAAGCTACCTCCATAAAATATTCATGCAAATAATATGACAGATTTATTTAACTATTTAATTTTTTTATATTATCATAATGAAAAAATTACCGTGTATTCTTTCAAATTCAACACAAAAACTAGCCCCGATAAGTTAACTGGCAACAAAAATGGGTTAGTTTTTGTTTTATCAGCCCAGCTAATAAACAATCGACCACCACACACGGTATCAATAAAAACGTAGTTACAGTGTAAACTTTAATACTTTTTTTAGTTTGCACGATTCTAAAAGGGACGCACATCTAATCCTGTGTCACGTAGACGTAAGTATGAATGGCACGGCATTTTTCCTACACACGTTATTCACCGAAAACACGCGAGGAATTACTCTTCAGCTAACAAAGTTGCCTGAATTTATAATTCGTCAAAACTGACACGGAAAGGAAGCGAGCGTGCTTTGCAGGGGGCAGTAGACTCAGTCGTAATAATCCGTGCTACGGCGCGAGCTACGCGAGTAAGTCTTATCGCTTACGGAAAGCTTTCCGCGGAGTGGCATTTGCACTCGTAACCGTCTCAAAGACTACGAGCGTACGCGCGACCGCCTGCTACGCCAGCCGGATCGTAACTGACCATTTTCGGGTTTGTTTGAGCTCAGAGCTACGAATGTGCACCGCATAAGAAAGGGTTGTGCCACAAGAACGTGCTTTAAAAGATTTTCAATATAAGTCGACCGAAAATTTTAATTAGCGCGTTCGACAAATAGCTGATTTCTACCATTTACGAAATCAGCTACAATCGAATACAGCTAAACCCTGGAAAATTTACATATATAGAATAATTTAGTCATTTAAAAAAACACTACAACATTAATCACTTTTAAGGTGTTCACTGTCAATACTTGGTGGAAAGGCATTATAATAATAATAATAATACATTTTTTGTGTTTTGTTCACATAAAATTTATTTGATCAGTACCTGTTTCGCTTATGACGAGCATTGTCAACTGATAAGGAATACAATAAAACAGTGATATTTTAACAAAATTTAATTAAGAAAAACAAGGTATGACAAACAATTGGTAAACCAACTAAGCAAATAAATATTTTTCTTGTAATTTGCTTCAATTCCGGTCCTGATCAAATAAATTTTATGTGGAAAAAGTACTAAAAATGTATTATTATTTTTACTAGGTACAACATTAAATTAAATTTGATTTTATTTAAAGTGTGCATTATTGCTAAAAAACGTTAAAATATTTTAGATTCTATTTTTACAATTTATCTTTCACTTACTAGTCTTGTGATTTTTTAGATAAAAAAAATACTTTCCATCTCTAAAAATTCAAAGCCTCTCAGCTAAGGATATATAATAATGTCGATTTTCACTTTGACGCTCTTGCTTTCAGAAAATTATTTTTGCCAAAAAGTCATTTAAAATGACTTATTTTTCTAGTCTCTTTCACAAGAATAATTTCATGGAAACGTTTCTTAGAATAGAACTTCAATGGGCTTTATACGGTTAAGTAATGTGACATCTACAAAGAGGCGAGCGCGAGAAAGTGACTTCTCTCGTAATAGGATTTTTATCTCTGATCTCAACTGTAAGTTGACCAAAAGATTAATATTATGCATAAGTCATCTTTTCTTTCCTTCATCTTTATTTCGCATACATGTACGCAGTTTATGAGAAAGCAAACAATGAAAAAAACTTTTAAAAGAATTATATTTTTTAAATTTATTTAACGGACACTCCAATTGCACTTTAGTTTCAATCCATCCAATCCATAAAATGAAATTATGTTTTTAGTGCATTCAGTCGATGGTAAATAGTTTAATGAGCTAGATCACTTTTGATTTTATTTTTACTTAAATTAGCATAGTTTTCCAAATAGGCGAAACCGTAAAGCAATTTTCAATTTTAACTCAATATACCAATATATTTTCTAACATTATTTTTGTTTTTATAACTGAGTTAATGCTGCATTCTCAATCATCTTAAAAAAGATTCAATTGTATTTATAAATGTTTGGATTTTGATAATTCTAATAATATCTTTGAACCGTAATCGAACATAACATCACGGCAAAAACATAAGAAAGTCATTCCCAAGCTAAGATTCATCTAAATTCAATACTTATTCAATTTGATTATACAATCAACAAAATGAATTTAACTGTTGTAGAAGATTCTGTTCTGAATTTTATTTTAATTAAGTATCACAGTTCACAACAAAGGTCATAAAACATCAATATGTATCGTTCTCTATTTAGAATGAAAGATAGGTTTCTCATTCTAAGCTCTTAAATATCATAATATTATTTCAAAACTATTTTCTGTAATTCAAACTGTTTCTTTCCTTATGGTCTCCGTGCAACTTTTACCAACAATAATACAACCTTCATCAGCTGTTGCTTTAGCGGAGTTTCAATTTCCAAGCTTTTTTTAAATTGTGAAAGCTTTCACTAAAACTTGAAATTTAGTTCATTAAAACAGCGGTCATTAATAAATTCACCCATTTCAAAATAAATGTGTATATGTACACGTATACAGTTATTATTTTTTTAACACAAAATCATACCTATGACTATGTATCGTGTTGAAATAAATACTTATACGAAACATTATTATTTGTAGCCTGATATTCAATAATTAACTCACACGGTGTATTAAAAATCATAAAGTAAAATATTTATTTTCTAAAAATGATTATCCATATTAAATAAAACCGTTCATATTTACCATCTGTATATTATAATATAATATTTATTAACTTTAAATTAATCTTTCGAACCAACCTTTTAATAGCACAGATTTACAGCCAATATTTTCTCCGACTCGAAAGGTTGGGCCATATGCAAAAGTTATAATTTACGAATATACATAAGCTTATCATTATCCCATTGAATCGATTCTTAAAATTAATTACCGGATATTTCTGCTCGTTTCAGATAAGGAAATATTTTTTATTCAGGCTTATTTTCATTTCATTTCGAGCATACTTCAATATTTGATTCACTTTGGTAATAAAATTTTTATCAATGGTGAGCTAGGATGTTTAATGAATCAGATTTTTTTTCTCTCTTCTTTACGATTATTGATAAGCAAATGGAAGGTCAGTTGAAAATGTTCGCGATGAGTGAAACCGGTTCTAGTTTTAATAAATTATTTGTGGAATGAGTACGGCTTTTTTATAATACTATGTAATATACTATTGTGACAGCCACTAGAGATTACAATTACTCGTCATCTCAACAAGTCGAGTATCGAGAAGTAACATAAAATTTGTATATATTATATTCAAATTTGTATATTTTATATAAATAGGTGATAAAGAAATAGATCAGCTTTTTTAATTTCATGATTCATTTATTTCTTATTTATAAAACATATAAGTATTTAAAAATTTTTAGAGAATAAACGTCACAAATTGTAAATGGGTTCCAAGTTTTGTTTCAAAACCACAAAACACTCGTATATCGAGTATTTTAACAACGGATGAGTTTTCTGGAGTATCAAGTATTTGATACTCGAATTGGAGTCTGTCTACCGAGAATTGACAGTGAACACATTAAAAGTGATCAACTGGACGGTGACTCAAATCTTAGTAAAGAGAGACGCATATGAACTTGATTGTTTACATATTATATTTGTTTTAAATAAAGCAATGCTTTTTAACGAGGGTGCTTATTTTGGGGGAAATTTTGTTGAAATTCAATTGAAATATTGCATCGCTGCTTATTGCGATGGTGTAATCACTCATATTTGTTGAACCTTGTGAGACTTGCAGGTTCATTGATTTTCACTTTGATCTAAACTATCCCTACTATCCATTTCATGAATGATTTCTTACATAAAAAGCATGTTTTACTTACATAGCGGACGATGTAAAATGATAAAGTTCTCCAATTAAAATCGACTGCTTTTCAAATGCTCATTAGAAAACTGACCTAATAATACAACAAACTTCATTGCAACAGTAATATTAAATTACTTTTGAGTTATTAACTTTTACATGAATAGGCATAGAAAACCATCTTAACTGGCCCACATCGCTGTACAATTAATTATATGTGAAAGTAGTACAAAAAAATGTGTTCTGTTGATTCATTTATAATATTACATTTTGACAAATTTTATAAACAAAAATATCGTTTAAACTCGGTTTATATATTTTTTTATTCTTGCGTAATTATTTTTCAATAAATTATATAGAAAATCAAAGATTTAAGGGAATTATAAGTAATGTAATGAATAAAAAAAAAATCGTTTAATTTTCAATAATCTCGAGACAATAGCGATAGGGCTGCTATTTTCGTTTTGCAAAACGGTTAAGACGATTGTTTTGCCAAACTAAAATAGCTATTTTTTGTCTGCTATTCAGTTCTCCCTCGTTCCCATTCACTGAAAATAAAATAAGGTCAAAATAGTGGTTTCTATGCCATTCTGCTTATGTTCACATCGATAAATCACTTCAACATAATCAATCTTATTACTTTGAAACCGTTATAACAAAATTTCCAAACAAAGTCAATTTCTTTACTAGATTTATTTTTAACATACATATATGACTTTGTAAATAAATTATTTTAAACATTAATTTTAAAGTCGTGTTATATCGCCGTCTGTGTAATCATCGAAGCCTTTTCAAGGGTGGAATCGATATTTCAGGCTTAATGCGTCGAGCTAATGAGGCACAGTCGTGTAGTTAGTACTTTTGTTTTCAATCGATTTTAATTTAGGTAAATAGACACTTTAAATTACTCACATACTTTTCTTTAAAACAAGAAAACTTTTGGCTTATATTGTTAAGCTTTGCGAAGGATATAATAAAGTGTTAACTATTAATATTGGAAAAAACAGTATTGACTACGGTAAAAAAACAATTTTTACGCATATTTATTTCAGAAATCATCTCAAGCTTGAATTCAAGCCAATTGTTTCCAGCATCCGGATCAACTCGTCAATATGCCATGTGAAACTATGGCAAATTTTAAAGAAAGCATACAAAAGTATTATGAAATTTCCTCTTATTTGTATTATAGTACTCTATATAATATGGGAGTAGTCCGATCACTTCTAATGAAGATGAACTATAATTACAAATCGCCTAGATGAGTCGTTCAAGAGACAATAAAACATTGGATTATATATGCAGGCTAATAAAACTAAGGCAAAATAAGTGTTTTACAATTATAATTGGATGACGCTATATTTTCTCAAGTATTAAGTATTCGGCTTAGTGGCCACGGATTCAAACCCCTGAAACTCAGTGCATATCAAAATTGAGTGATATGAAGATTGAGGAAATCTTGAAAAAAAATCATAGATTCCATAATCATGATAAATGAAAATTGAGTGAAATGAAAATAAATGAAATCTCAAAAAATGAAAAAGAAGAAAATCTTGAACAATCGTCTGAACAGACGAGCAACGGGAAGCAAGACTTGATACCGTTTGAGATCGCACTGCTCAATTCAGACGAACAATTTGATACATCAATTTAAAGGAGAAGATGTACTGTTGCCACGCATCCCTATGATTCAGACAGATATGGCATTCAAGTAAAAATGTATGCAGTTTCCGGTGCGACTCGCATTGGTGTGTGTGGACATAATTTAGGAAAATCAATGCTCTTCACATAGACAGCTGTATGTGGCCTGCTCCCGCTCTGGAAAACCTTATTTATTCGCATACATACCATACAGAAAAATTAAATTTTCTGCATCCAAAAGCACTTCAATTTACACAATTAAAAAACCAACATTTTCTTTTTTTGAGTGGCATTGCAACGCTTGTCGGGTACCGGCTAGTAATATATAAGAAATCCTAATATTCTTATTATAATATTTTATAATGGCGTTGCAAAAACTGTAATTATGATAAAAATAATCGACTAAAACATCGTATTGTTGCAAAGATTCAATAATTAGAGCAAGAAGTATAATTTTATCATTAATGCTTTTAATATAATATTGACTCCTTTGACCTTTTTGTTAATGGTTATTAAATTACAATAGTTGACAGTTATTTTATAACGCTCCTCTCGTAAGGTATTAAATTGAAAATAAATCGGCACCCGTGCGTAATAAACAGTAAGAAGGTCGTGTTTAAATGTGGTTGGTTAAATACTGGCAACTCTGATAGCATGATTTCGGCCTCGATATCAAATTAGACTTGAATCATCCATAAAATGGATTCGATTTAATATTTGATATTCGAACTTTTTTTCAAATATTTGGAAAGGATTTTTTTTATTGAAACTTCTCTCTACGTCACGACATCATTAACAATTATTGAATTGCTGCTTAACTTCAATTGAACGAATATAACTGACAATACTTTTGATTCGGCGGTAACTTTGTTTGAAGTTTATTTTTAATATAAAATTTAAAATAACTGACAATATAATTTACCGCAGTAATTTAAAGCCATTTATTTGATAACCACCAACCATAAAACAATAAATGAAATAAAAAATCAGGCATTCATAGGCTCAACAAAATTTAATAATTGTATTGCCATCATACAAATAAAAAAAAATACAAAATCTAAAAAAAGAATCGAAATGAAATAAAACCATTTTCAAAAATCGAAGCAGTATTTTTTTAATTTGCGGCATTATTCGGAAAAAGAGTTTAATTTCTACCGTTCACCATTCAGATGGTAACCTAAATATTGTTTTATATAATACTTCTTTACCTTGATAACATTGTTAGTTTTTGTTTACAGTATATTGTATTTTGCTTTTGATATAATGTGCAAAGAGATCTGATCTTATAGAATCTTTAATATTAAAATACATAGCATTGTACTAAAAATACCAACAAATCAGCTAAACAATATTAAAGCTCTGCCAAGTAGTATTATTATAGTGGGTTTCTTGTTCAATTTTAACCGCTTGGATCCCAAACGGACACTGGTATTCGGATCTAATACGCGACATATGTATGCGACTAATGCGTCCATGTCCATGGTTTTTCAAAAAATATTTACTCGGTATTGTAACGGAATGTTTGAATATGTGAAGCCCCATCTCAAGTCAATATACCTTAGTTGTTTAAATATAGAATTGGAGAATATTGTCTTCTCTCAGAAGTGTCTCACGCGGTGGCTAAGGCTTCCACGTGTTGAACATTATCTCAAAATTACAAAATTACAAAATTGGTAATTAAATGAAAAAAATATTTTTGTGTGCTGTGGCAACCCTAATTTTTTGAAGCGTTGCAATAATCAATAAAAAACTGGAATACACGATACAATTCAAAAATTGCTGAAAATCGATATATTACCTCTCTTGATTTTTAAGACCTTCAAGAACAAGTGGTATCTGCAACATATCAATCATTTATTTGCGCGGTAGTCAAGCGGTATGTATTGACTGTGGCCCTTAAGATAATCAGACTCATAAAGGATGATATAAGGCTGTTTATATATACTACTAGTATTGCTACCCGGCGTCGCTTGGACTAAGCGACCAATAATTATTTAATGTTATATCATTCGACATAATTATATCACAAAATCTAACATCCAAAATAGAGTTAAAATAAAATCACAAACTTTATTTAATTTGACAGCCCCATTCTCGCCCATTAAAATGTCCAAATTCAAGGAAAAAATCTAATTTGTTGTCAAAGAAATGTCAAATAATACCTTCACGTAAATAATAAACGTTATTATTAATAATAAAAGCCGGGAAAAGTCCAGTAGAAGACTAATTTATTACATTTTGACTAAATGTCTTCGCCGATAAAAATTCAAACATATTTTCTTTCATATTCGTTTTTATGTCAACTTGCAAAAACAATACAAAAAGGGAATTACAGACATACATACATACATACGCCGTTTCGGTTTAATATATAAAATTACTGAGTAATACAGTCACGCTGGATAAAGAAAGCACGATCAGATGATAATTGAAATTGAATGATCACTAAAATGCTGGAAAAATATTATCTTTCTCACATTAAACATAGTTGTAGATTAATACTATGCAACTGAAGCCTCGAGTCTCAAACGGTCTCACTTATCATTTGAAACAAGGATTTACTACTGTTTATTTTTTAAACACATCTGTTGTATACGGATCATATAATATACCATGAAGTCTCCAAAGTTCTTTGTCATCTACCAAACGTTTTCCTCTCTCCAAGTTTATTACACCCAATGGATAACATGTTATATATCTTAATACTACACTTCCTTTAAAGGGCTACAAAATGCGCCAGAAACATATTTCGACGTCAACGTTTCTACAATCGTATTTTATTATTGTTTATTTGGATTTATGTTGGTGTAAACATAAGTATGTTTAAATTAGTTGCCAATCTTGCAAGCTATGTTTAATTTATTAAATACGCTGAGTGTCGTCTTCTTATTAGTAAGTACAGAGAAGTTAAAAACGATTCTAAAAAGTTTGAAATATTGAACGGAATATTCTTGATAATATTGTGGCAAATTTGGATCTTTTGAATTTGTAATTTTCCATGAGTTTTGTTGCTAAAGTCTTTTTGCTGTTAATTCAATATTCGTGCACTTGAAATGCTTGAAGATGCTGAAAGGCAAATCCCGGATCGTTAGCGACAAAACTCAAGGAAAAAAAACTCAAACGATTCAAATTTAATAGTTTGATTATAAAGTCCTCAATAATGATAGATTGAATTTATTTTTTATTTTGGACCATGTTTGCGGTTGTAATGTCATAGCTACCAAGGTAATTAAAAAATAACTGGAATTAAGTCAGTCGTTAAAGTTTATTATTTATAGATATGTATAATATAATAATGAGACAAAAGAGGAGATATTTCTGACCAATCGCTCTTTTTCCAACCTCATGCATACTTGTAGTAAGTAAGAATAAATAAAAGCATCATGGATATTTGACTTACTGAATAATAAATGCATACATATTTAAGAGAATTATCACGGGAAGCAGGAAAAATATTACTTTAAATAACATGAAACGTTTTTATCATAAGCCGCTTAAATCAAGAATAAGTATAAATTCTTGTATACATATTTTAGCTATAGGTTAACTGTCGGAACTTAAAAAGATGCATTTATAAAAGGCTGAAATTTTCCAGAAAGCCAGAAGGAAGGCACTTTTCCGGCACCGTTTTTACTGTGTTTATGCATATTCCACTTTCCGTTCTGAGTGCACAGCCTCCATAAAAGTGGGTAATGCAATTTCATACGAAACATAAAGGTACACATGGCTGCGCATCTTTGAAAGAAATAACTAAAACAAACAAAAACGTAGTAAGCTTTACTGAATATGAAGAATGTTTTGTAGAAAAATATCAATACTTATTGAAAGTGTGTGTTCGAATAATCTTTTATTTAATTCCAATACAGAAACTGTTCATTCGACCAAAATTGATTATTTTGATATCAATTAACGAAATAATAAACTTACAAAATTTTCATTATTCTGATTTTTTGGTCGTTCGTTTGTGTTGTATAAAAATTATCTTCATGTATACTATTAATATTAGGATTGTGATTTTGCTTCCCATCTTTGCAATTAAAAGTTTTTTTCTTTGAAATATTTTCTGACGTTTCTTTTATTAAGTTTTCGGCATAATAGTGGGGAGATCTTTTCTCATAGTAGAATTCTAATTCAAAACTTTTTTATTTAATTGTATGTCACAGCAGTGAAATCATATATTGTGTGAGGGTTTCTCAGCCTGTTTTATACGCATAGTAAAGAACGTTAATCCATAAAGGGTGGCGGCGCATGCAAGGTTAAATAACAATGATAAAATGGCGTTATATTTTTCTGAAAATTTGAATAAAACATGAATGAAATATTATCTATCATTTTTTTAAATGTAGATGTGTCCTGGAGGGAAAGATATCATAAAAAACACTACATCATCAAACTTTTTTAAATTGCTTCCGCGACTTGTGTTGAGGCATCAAAATTTATGCCATAAAACATTTTAACCGATAAACTTAGTAAAATATTATTCAAGAACACAGTTAAAGTACACGCGCAAAACTCAGCAGTTGAAAGAAAACTTTGAGTTTTTGAAAGATAAGCAAAGTTAAAACTCGTTTCTAAGTTGGTCCGCGGATATTCGCTAGCCAGTCCGTTGCACTGAACTCTTAACATTTTCTATGCAATTTGAAATATGTTGTTGGAATGGAACCAAAAAAACATTTGAATTGAACTGGATTAGGTTTATCTCTCTTACTTATTGCAAGGGAACAGTTCAACCACTTTCAATCATTTCTATATCTTCCAATCCAATGTATTATATTTATAATAAGTCTTACGGAACTTGAGTTGCATTAAATATGTTCATTAGTCTGAAATTTAAGCAATTGGTCTTGAAGAAATTAATTTTAGTGTCGGAAATACCAAATTTTAAATCTTTAATTAATTAATTTGAATCCTGTGACATCCTATTAGTACATCAAAGTCATCTAAAAAAAGATTGTACAATGATTATAAAACATGTCCATTGCTCAATTTAAATCTTTTGAATTTCGTACTTTTCCATGAGCTTTGACGCTAACGACCCGAGTTTCGCAAATTTGATATTTAAATACCAATATACATCTCCAGTCAAAATCCTAAATCTAAATCTTTTATTAAACTACTCAATTGGATAGCCATAATAATGTCAACAGTATCTTCTTAATTCACCTGGTCAGATTTTAATCGCGTGACTTGACGAACGGTTTGAAATATATGAAAGAGTTGGAAAGGCTAAAAAATCATGTAAAATACTACTTTAATATTAATTAATACAATCGGCATGATTGACAAAATTCATTTCAAATTTAGTAAAATGTGTCTTATATTTATTGGATAATCTTTTATTGTGAATTTATGTTATAAATTTATCACTTCTTGGTATGTAAAACAACTTTTCCCATAACCATCATTTTAGTTTGTGCAAAAATTATTATTAAGAATCAAATCTTTCCCATCCAATACAACACTTAGACCACTCAGTTATGGCTGACGGTAAAGTATTGTATAGTGAGATTTTTTCCTGAAACCGTAAAATTCTGAATATGGTAAAATTTCACTTCAAAAAAGCAACTGCAGCACATAAAAATATTTTCGCTCATTGGTTTCAATATTTTCTTTCGTTTTTATTATCACTTTTTCAATAAAAAAGGGTGAAAGCGACGTTGAGAGACTTTATGACACGCCGTAAAAGTATCCAGGTGACTGGTTTGAATATCATTTTTAATGATGCGTCACAATTTTTATGACATCCAGTCAATCAAAATCCAATGCGTCAGTCGTCTCAACCCTGCAAACAAACATCCCCTGCAGTTTTCGGGAGGCTTTTGCTACCAGCGCAGGCTCTAATTAGATCCTACATTGCTATCCCAATGCACAAGCGATACCCCGACTGAAAACACTATTTTTCCACAACCCCAATTATAGCGAGCCGGCTCACTAGGTTTTTTTCCCGTCATTGCAGACTTCTGGTTTTTTTTAACCGTTGCCGAAGCTACAAAATTGAATGTATTTTTTAAGCCTTTAATGCATTTTCGTATTTTTGGTCAATCTCAATTAAAGGATATCGTATGCTTTTTTACCATTATTGGAATAGCATTTCATCCAGCAATCACAATAAAACATGATTGTTTGAAACATAACCATTTGTAGGTAATAGAGATAATATATAGAAATTATAAGAAATATATATTAATGAGTTTATACAATAAATAAAACTAATAAACGAAATTTCATGTGGAAAAAGTACTAAAAATGTATTATTATTTTTATTCTTGAAATTGATTGCAAAATTTTAGTTGATAATATTTGCGATGTGCGAAATCATTCCAATACTAATAATATGACAATTGAATTCATATCGAACGGGAGTGAGGAATAATCAATATTATTTTTTCTAGTACTTTTCCAGATAAAATTTATTTTTGATCAGGACCGGTTTCAACGGTGCCATGTAGAATTAATATTGTTTAATTATTTCAAACGTCATATCTTTTCCTTCAAGAATTGACAGTGAACACCTATAAAGTGACTATTTGCGAATTCTTTAAAATAGTCCCCCACAATATCGATCCGAACAAATAATTCAACTGGAATTTGACACTATAAGCTAACCATTTTTCTGTACTATTATTATGATTACAAAACATATTTTTAGGATTTATTTAAAAGTTAATGGCAGAAATGAAACAAACATATTTAATCCATAAACTTTAGTAAAATGTTTGATTTCTTAAAACATGTTCGTAGAACAGTGTTCATTAAAATATGCAATTTGCTGCTCAGTAGATAGATACTCCTGTTGAGCCAAACGCAGTTTTCCGCACTGCACACAGAACAATTTCATTTAATTGAAGTGCCAATTGTTTAGGAATGAATTTAAAATTAGCACATTCATTTACTTTGATTGCATACGCTTTGCAGATTCATTCCAACTGTCAATAAAAAACGATTCAACATTACCCAAATGTTTTCAGTTATTTAAATCCGGTCACTGTTTTTTAATTTAAGCATGTACGCTCGTGATATGAAGTAAATTAATTGAATAAAACATCTCAACTCAATTTTTTTATCAAAATCTGGTTACAGGTTAATCAATCAACCTTTTCTTCAATTAAAATAACGGAAAAGAGATGGAATTACGAAATAATTAAGCGCATGTTTCCGAAATCAGAGTAGTTCTCTGTTTTATTCTTTTTTTTTAGTCATGTCCGCTCCCAATGTGAAGAATATAGTCTTCGTACATTTAAAAAAGTTTTTATATGAGAACTAACGGTAACACAATATTTAAACAACTTTTTACTCAGAAAGAAGAGTAGAGATATGAGTAGACTAGGGGCTAACTAGTCTGAAGAAGTTTCGTCATCATATACATATATGCGTTTGAACAAAAACCAGTAAAATGACTGAAAAATCAGTTGATAAAGCAGCTCTTACTGATATTAGAACCAGACAGCTCTCTGACCGAAGCCAGTGACGTCAATAATCGGTGACCAACCCGATAATCTTTAGCTATGAAAATATTACAGACATATATTCCTTTGTTTACAACTCAGTAAATCAATAATAAATCTATATATAACTAGTATTGCTACCCGGCGTCGCTCGGACTAAGCGACTAATAATTATTTAATGTTATATCATTCGACATAATTATATCACAAAATCTAACATCCAAAATAGAGTTAAAATAAAATCACAAACTTTATTTAATTTGATGACAGTCCCGCCCCATTCTCGCCCATTAAAATGTCCAAATTCAAGGAAAAAATCTAATTTGCTGTCAAAGAAATGTCAAATAATACCTTCACGTAAATAATAAACATTATTATATTGCAACTTGCAACAACAATGCAAAAGGGAATTACCGACATACATACATACATACATACGCCGTTTCGGTTTTATGTAAATATAAGAATACTACAACTGGAAAAGTCAAATCAAGATCGTTGACGGGCTATTTGCAAGATGTATGTATTTATTAAATTTCATTTTGTGAGAGTTCTGGCTATAAATCGACATAGTAAAGCCATTCAAATATATTTATCTTTACTATTGTAAAACCATTATAAAATCATACATTATAAAATTATAAAATCTTACATCCCAGTGTATATCATATTATTTAAGTTTGAAGACTTCGTGATAATTAGCTCACACTAAGCCTTTCAATAATTATTCAAATCTGCTAAATCTCAAGTGATATAGAGAACTTAATCTTTCTCAGTCAAAAGCGGCCCTTTATAGGTTTAACCTTTTTGAAAAAACCATCTCAATCTCATGCTTCCGTAAAATCCTCGCGATGGCATTAGTTGTGCGTTGGATTTACGGAAGAAAGTTTTCGTAAACGTTTAAACGTCACGGACAATAAAGAAGGGGATCAGTGAACACGAGAGAGCATACTGGTTGAAACATTATGTGATGTCAGCGCTTTCCAAGAACTACATAGACATTGACCATTCTATCAATTTGTAGCTCAAATAATGAGCTGATAAGTTTTTTTCCGTGGGTGATTAAGAAAGATATAAGGTTCCACATCATCTGAATACTTCAAACTGTCTCTACAAATGATATCGTTGGATAAGACTGTACAGACAATGACAATAATTTCGTACAAAAGTAATACAAAAATATGAATATTATTTTGAAAACATTTCTACTCTTTATTTTGAATATATTTACCTCAAATTGAACTCTTCTCCACAAAAATTATTGTTCTACGTATTACAAAATTTTTGGAATGAGTCGAATTAGAAAGTCAGAGACAATAAATTCGTGAGATAATAGTTTCTTCGAAGCCTTTTCTTATGATCACACGATTGGGATGGAATTAAGGCATTTCATATATTTGAGCACAAATACATAAACCAAAATAAAAACCAATTTACGATACTGGAGGTAAAGGTAGTCGAACCAGCAAATACTGCAACCGTAGTCAACGACATTGACGATTTGGCTTCAGGCCCGGTGCTAAAAAATACTCATTTTTTATACTTCAATACCACTGGACAGAATGATTTAGAAAATTTATGTAACAGAATGTGAATAGAAACCCCTTACATTTGGTTTATTATTAAGTAAAAATTACGCTCAAATTGTTGGTAAAATGGCCAAACCAGGGGCATATTGAAAATTTCATCTGTATCTAACGATGCTTAAAGCCACTTAGAAAGAAAAACCTTTTTACTATCATGAAGCCTTCAACGCAAAGATAATATGACTTTTTTATGCCTTGATGCATTTTTCATGCTCTTTGCACACTGGCGTAATACAATAAACAATGTTATGAAACATAAAATATCTCTAGTATGAGTTATGTGTAACATACCGCAATAGCGTTAAGTATCGTATTCAGCAGGTGCGACAGATCACGATAATTACAAGCATTAAGGCCATTACGATATTTCGAAACACGGATTGGTCAACTGTTTCTCTATAAATTATAGATTGCTAATGAACGTAGCGAAAATTTATCACGGATTAGCGTAAACGTAGAGGACAGTGTGTAATGCAAAATTCAGCCGCACTTGCTTTTCATTTTCTTTGAGACAAACTCTTCTTTGAACACTTTTATGTTCATGGTGTAAACGCAACAAAATTTGACTCAGGTACTCTTTTGACCAATTTCGTACGTAAATATTTTGCACACATTTTGAAAAATCTTTGGTTTTACAAACATTAAAAGCTGTATATTACAAACAATCATTTGAGTTTTTAACTATGACTGACTACTTAACTGTAATTGTAGAAATTTTATGATTCTTTATTAATTTATATTCTCTTCTTACGAACCACTGTATTCTTAATACAAAATCTCAATAGAAGTTTTTTTTATATCTGTTGTTATTAAGTCGCCTAACCTATCACTTTGGTGAAGGTAATGAGTGTATAATCTGGTTAGAGAAGAACTGATAGCAGGTCGATTACTCTGCCCTCCACCCATTTTGAGAATTCAGCAGATGGAATTTATACACTACAGTAAATATTAACACCAAATTCATACATGCTTTTATATATTCATATTGAAAATTCATCATTTTAAAGCGAGTGTATTCGAATAAAAAATCAAATATGATAATTTTCATTTGTGTGAAATAAAAATATTTTTAAACATTGACCGTTAATTTTTTTCAGTACTTAATAAGGGCCCAATACGATATATCTCATGAATAAAAGAACACATTTATTGTACATGTGAAAACAAAAATTCATATTGCAATTTCAAGCATCCCTTTTTTGCATTCATTTCATTTGAATAAAATTCTCTATCATCACTAAAATTTAAAAAAAAAAACAAATGATAATTTTTTATTATTAGTAAAGTTTTAAAAATATGAATAGAGGTTTTACCGCTGACCAGGTGCGAAAAGAGAAAGGAAACCATTAATTCCTAATTGAATGCAATTAGTACTTACATATCAATGACGTTTGGGTAAATAAATTTAATTATGATATGTACATTCTATTTTAAAAAAGCCTCAATGAATTTTCATTGCTACATTATTTGATTATCTTTCTCACAGTTAGCTATTCAATACATACACGGAAATTTGATTCATTTGAGATAATTTATGCAACGGCAAAATTCATAGCTCAACATTTAAAGGTTAAAACTTCAATCGATTTACTTAAGACAAGACAGTCTTTGTTGAAGCATTGTGATGAGTCCCCAAGGTGTTATCGATTTTTATTCAAGAAATGAGTTTTTGTTCAATGGCCATAAATTTTTTTGAATGCTATAAAATATGATTTTGTCGAATGCTCTGATACTGCCGCGTTAACCTTCACTTTATAATAAGTCCATTTCACTTGTTAGCCAAACTTTTAGGCGTATATATATGGAATATATCAATGAGCCTTTTCGATTCATAACAATTACGTTTTCACTTGTCACACGGGTGAACGCAAAATTTCTTCCATTGCAAAACTACAATAATTTTACGTAATGTTCGCCATTTTTTTTTTATTATTTCCAGTCAAGTGATATCTTTTTTAATTGTGAAATGGCCGTACAATCACTCGATTTGTTTTTAAAGACTATGGTTTCTGGGTTTTAATCATTCTATTCTACCACCTTCAAGCCACTGAAAATGCTGGGTTGGTATATAGATTTTTTAATAAACATAACGACAAAGGTGTATACTGATCAATGAAATGGTATTTGTAATTTCTTCGTTAGTACACGATTTAAAAAATGGTTGGATTGAATCAACATAAAACTGTTAAAAAAATAAATTTAAAACACACATGTATTTAATGTGGCAAAACAGTTTATGTTGTTCCATTGCTGGAAATTTTCCTCGTGATGTTAACTCTTTTTACTGATTGCGACAGAAAACAAACTACGTATATAATATATAATGCCTTCAATAATTCTATTAATTTCGTAGCACTAGTAACTTTCTGGTTCCAAATATACAACAGATTGAATCAAATACCCTACTCCTCTATATAATTGAAAAGCGCTCAAGTTACAAACTTCCAACCAATTGTTCTAATCAATACGTAATGTTACATTTGTGCGCAAACTAATCAATGGGCTTCTTGTTGAAATGTGAAACGCAAATTACCTGTAATCAAGTTGCATTGTTCTTAGGCTTAAAAGTTTTTGGTTTAATCCGATTCTGCTTACGTTGATTTATTAACCAGACTTAAAAATTATATTGATTTGACGTAGCGCTATAGCCAATATTAACGTTTCCCGATAATTACGAAATTAAAAACGTTAATTTATTCGTCAATGCTAATTAAATTAGATATAAAAAAAACTATGGCGTATTGTTAATAAAACATCTTATTTTCACATCTAGTTTAGTTTTGATGCTAGATTATAATTTAGCACGCTTCTTAATTTAAAAAAAACAGTTCTTTCAGAGTAATATTATATTAATTTATTAAATAATAACGAATAATTCTACAACTAAATATTGGTAAATTTGAATTTTGTGCTTTTCCGTGAGTTTTGTCGCTAATGACACGGTTTCTCTTTTCGGCATCTTCAGGCATTTCAAGTCCGTACACTTTAAATGCCTGAAGATGCCGAAAGGCGAAACCTGGGTCGTTAGCGACAAAACTCATGGAAAAGTTCAAAATTCAAACAATTGAAATTTCATCAAGCACGCTCAGTCGAAATCCTTAAATAAGAATAAATTTATGGATTTTAAGATGCGACTCGACGTACATTTTGTCGTTTCATTTGTCGTGAATGAAGATCGTGACCACGTTTGATTACCACATAACTCTTTAATAGATGATTCCGTGTAGTATTATCTTAGACTCAATCAATTTTCCAAAAATTAAATACCATCCCCAATTCAGTGACTTATTTCACCTGGTCGCGCCAGCTAGTTGGAGAAAGTCTTCGGTCTATTTTACCCGATACTTTTTCTAGAATCGCTTCATTCAATGTTTTCTGGTTGCTAGAAAAGAGTGTTGCTTTAAAACAGATGAGAGTATTGTTCTGATCCTCAGTGTTTGCATTTTGCATTTCTTTTGCGCTTCGTACACTTTATGTTGAGCACCGGACTCCAATACCATATCCTACAAGTTTTTCAGGAAATATAACATAAATTTTAACATCTCAAATTAAATAAAAACAGAAAGTTTTATAATCGATGTCGTGCGGCTATTTAATTTCAGAAATAAATAGTAGATTTCGGTAAAGGTAAAAAATATTAAAAATTTTGAGTGATAATAATATCTGTGTTCAAACAAAAACCATTATTTTATCTAGATGGCGGTTTCTTTGCAAAAGGTAATTTTTAAAAAAAATAATCGGATTCCCCGTCGTATTTAACATTTATGACGTCTTTAAACAACGTTTCAAAATGTTTCGTTGTTTCCATAATAATGCTTTGTTTGTAATCTTGTCTAAATTAAGCAGATGAAAAATTCGGCGTAAGCCGGCAAATTACAGCGAGACCGCAAAAATATATTTTATTTTCTTGAATTCAGCATAAAGGGAAAGAATGAGGGGCGAGCCTGTGAAGCATGAACATAAAAACGTTACATTTCAGTTTTGTTTATGGCGGGAAGGAATTTTCACGTTGGCTCATATTAACTCCTGTCATATTATCTAACTCCGCGAATTTCAACCGCTTGCCAGCTATGGAGTTGACTAAGGGAGGGGGGGGGGGGGTTAGACGTTAGAATTCAAAAAGTCGACGCAGGAAAAACGACTGTAAGGTGTCACTAAATATATTGCGGAAGTAAATCGCATGAACTGTTGTAGATTTTTATCTGACAGTTGTTGGTGCTAATATTAAAATTTTGCGCTTCGCCTCACGTAACGCCTAGAAATTTATATTGTATAATATGTCTTGAGAAAAATTATTTACTATATTCATTACTACTTTTGATGGATTCGGTGGAAGCACGTTTTAATACAAAATTTAAGTTATTTTAAATGATATATCTTTATTAATGACTATGATGTAGTTTATTGATTGAGTAGGCATTTACTTGGTAGAACTCCATTGAAAAATTTTTTTAATACAAAATTTTTTATATATTTGTTATTTTTCGCCTTAAACTAACTAGCTGACGAAGGCGTAAGCCGAAATAGCAATCAACAAATATATAAAATAACTTATGTAGAATTAAAATACATTGCTATTTTTTTTTCCGTATTATTATAGTTCATAAATAACTTCAAATCGACAAAGCATGGTGTCGAATCATCAAATATTTTAGGAAGTTGCTTGGTAGAATATCAAAATTGGATTTTCTACACTTAAAACGTCACTCGTATCAAATCATATGCTAATTCATCGATAATATTTAAGCTTGGTAATTTAAATATTTCATTGAAAATAACTTTGTTTTCTTTTTCTTGTCTGTATTTTATAACAAATAGTAACAGTTGATTTGCTTCTTTAGCATCAGCAAGATGAGAAAAAACCCTTTACGAGTAGTGACTGAGAGTTTTAGTAAAAAAATATGATATTAAAATTGTAGGGCTTATTAAAATTTGCCCAGTTCATCAATAATATAAATTTTCTTTAAAAGCATTACAACTCATAAATATATTGAAAATATATAGTTTTCAAGATTTGCAAATGAATAAAATTGAATTTTGCAAACGTGACAAAGATTTTATGCCTGCCAAGCATACGAATACTAACCTATCTGGCTGTTTATGTACACAACTACAATGAAGGAGCAAAATCTTTTTTTACAAATTATACACTGGTGAAGTGAAACTAAAACATCTTATTCAGAGTAAATTGGAAGCCATAGAGAATACAGATCAAAATCAACTTCAAATAAGTACCTACTAAAGTAAAAAAAATCGTCTTATATTCAATGTGACTCTATTCGCCTATCCCCTGATTTTCTTTAAATTAAATTTATTTTATATTAAATTTGAAGATGTGTTTTGAAAAATACGCGTAAAAAATATCTACACTTAGTATTTTAAAAATAATATCCGTCAAAAATATTTGTTACTGTACACTACTTTTTAAATACATTTCCACCCCCAATATGCAGCATATGGCCTCCTAATGGAGGTATCTAGAAATTTATTTTATACTATTACTCCTTTTTTCTCAGTCGCTCAACCTTTCTTGCGAAGAAGGATAGAAATTCTAAGGCTAGGACTGGACTATTGGTTAGCTATTCGCTCTAGATATGCCCCGCTTAAAGAATCAAATGGGTGAGAAGAATCGATAAATCCTCTGATAAAATTGCTGCTCGTACTTGGACTTAAACCGTGTGTTCTGTCAACCAACGAGAGAAGCCAACAACGTTGCCCTCTGCACCAGGCGTATACACCACTACGTAGACTAAAAGGTGATTCATATGAATTTTTATATCAGAAAAAGTAGCTTTAGTTTATAATATTATGATTTGAAGAAGTTGCCATAAAAAACATGGTTGAAAACATACTAAATCACAAAAAGTTTAATCAAATAAATTATTTCCCCGAGTCTTCCTTCCGTAAGCACTTAATTCATCTACGTAAGCACGCAAATGAATTTAAAATTAAAACAGTTTTCTTCCACTGATTTATATCATTTCCATGAAAACGTTGCACGCCAATCCCATTAGTAGAATGCAGGCGAATCGTTAGTGGCATCTGACATCGCGTACCCAAAAGAGGCTTCAGCAGGATTGCTTCCCTTCGTGAATATCACAGATTTCTTAAGCAGATGTCCATTACGTTCTCGATCCTTTTTGAATGGTTCACCTTCGTCAATGTACAAACTTACCCAACTGTGTTTTTTTTTCTATTCACTGAGCCCTGGATGAATCTAGAGATTTATTTCAGATAATTCATCTCGTTTTCATACAACTTCATATTAACTCCATTACACAAGTCACATTCGCTATTACATATAAAAGAAGATGTTCGATGGGTTCTGAAATACACACAATCAACCCTGTAGATATGTATATATTATATGTAAAATTGTTTCCCTCCCAACTTTGAGCATTTTGAATCGTCATGGAGTTTTATCTCAACACTTTGTTTTTTCTACGAGAACTGCTTGTTACTCAGTTTTTCGACCTCTCTTTCTCGAAGAGAGTAAGGATGGAAAGGATACGAGAACTACGACAGGTCTAGTGATTGGCTAATCGCTGTCACCATGCGTTGCTCTTTGGGATCGGAAAGGTGGCAAGGGACTTAACAACCCAAACACCAATTGCCTCCGAGCAGAATCGATTTATCGACTGAAAAATCTGTTCGTACCGGGAATCGAACCCGGGTGGTCCAACACGGTAGTCCACGACGTTGACCACTGCCCCACGGATATGTAAATATCAAGGGTAAAATTTGATCGAATTTATTGTTCTTATTTTGTTAACAATCAGTGTATTAATCGGTTTCGCTGAATCATTCGTATTATTCAATCATACCAAAAAATAAATCCAAAAATGGTTACTATAATAAAATAAAATAAAAACATACTCTCAAATAATCATATATTATTCATTTATTTTTAAAATTTATGGTCAATGTACAAGAAAAAGTGCTATTTGTAATGAATATTTTTTTTCCTACGTTTGCGATGTGCTTAAAAAAGATGAGATAACGGTTTAAAAATAATGTATGAATTTAAATATGTACATATATTGGAAATGTTATATTAATGCGTAGATTTGATTCTGGTCAACACACCTAAACATGTGCATAGGTTTGGAAACACTCAACATTTATATTCCAAACATTACAATTATTTAACATTCTACATGTCGCAAACGGTTTTTAACTCAAAACGTTTAAACCGTTGTGAAATGACTAGTACGCTTAACGACTTTCAATTTTGTTAAAAGCACCGACTACTTTATGTTTTACACTAAACTTCACATTATATCGTACGTTTTACTAAATCTTTTTTTACAAAAACCAATCTATTTCGTAAAAAAATAACGTTTAAATCAAAAAATATATCACACATAATACAAAAAGATTAAAAACAAAAATAAACTGCTCCTTTATGACTCAAGAGACTGGACGCTTTGTAAAAAAGTCTTTGAAAGTTATTTTTTTCAAAAACGCAGCAAAATAACGGAATGATAACGTCTGTGAAACTCAGCAGATTTTCTGATGACGCTAAGAGAAAATGCACTAAAGCTTTCAAGCGACATTGCAGCTTTTTTTTATTTGCTTAATTTTTTTTGTCAGTATATAATCTTCAATGGCGCCTCTGAAACCACAAGCTGCTGGTAATTAACATTGTAAGGCATTAAGAGTTATTTAATGTAAGCTATAAATTATACAAAAAAGCTCTTTAGCTAAACTTTAAAGCTATTTAATGCACATATTTTTTTCATGATACTCGTTATAAGCTTTTTTTCTATTTTTATTGTAGGTATTGTCCGTACAGCTTGTGTGGAAACTCGTCATTATTTTATAGTATGCTAACTAACGCATTGTTAGTGAAAAAAAGGTTCTTTAAAAATAGTGACTTTTGGCTTCTGTGGTTTTACGACATCGCGTAGTTTTTTTTTTATATTTTATAATTGTACTCGCTCCAATATCAAGATTTCAAGTGATAGCTTTGAACAGGTATAATATTATTTGGGTTTTACGACTTATTTTTCGATTAGAATATATATTAACCATACAAATAAGTTTAAAATATTACTTATGATACAAATTACAATTATATACGTTTAATTAATGGTAGATACATTAGACCTCTGGGCCATTTTACACCATCCTCCCAAAATATGCGAGATCGGTCAATGTGGCTTACTATAAAGATTGGGATCGAGATTGTGCATACGTCTTATATGATCTTTTACGTCAACTAAAAAGGCAATAAAGGGGCATCTTAAACAGCGGTATATCTTAAAACAACAAAACTTAATGTTGTTAACGCTCTGACATACTAAATTAACCTTTTCTCACTGCACTTAAAAAACGTCCGTTCCGATGATGTGTGAAATGTGTATATCACATTTCATCGATTGAGTGTGCGCGTGTCATTGTCAAGACGTGACACGTGAATTAGCCCATCTTATCACCGCGGTGACATTCATATGTGATCAAACGTACGGTTTAAAAATAAACGATCTTTTTCTCAAACAATTCACAAATAATATAAAATTACGCATTGTATTAGTGTGAATTCATCCCAAAAATTGGAAAAAATCTGCTCGCTGCGCCCGATGATTGGTTATTTTTATTACTGTTTTAATTTCATTCTATCTGTAAATGTATTATGAACGAAAACCTAAAATCTATTCTCAGATTTTTCAATTATTATATCCATGAGTGTTAACAATATGTCTTAATAAAGGGACTGTTAATATATATTTTAATGACGGTAGTAATTTTCGTTGTTATTATACAATAAGTGTGATAAATCGTATACCTCAACAGCCATTTATCATCTGATCGATTAATATTCCATGTGCATGGACATTATTCGTACAATAATTAATATCGGTATCTACGGTTTAGATACTACGGCATAGTCGCTGCGGCATCCCGATGCAAACTTCTCAATTATCTTCATCGGAAGATTTATCGGCCATTCTTTGTGTAACGTGAATTTGAATAGCGGGAATTAATACTCGAGGGATATCCTACAAGACAATCGAGCCGAGGAAACCTAAACAAACAGCGTCCCATTGTGGACACGTGAGAGAGAGCACGAAGCCCATTTCAATGGGACTGTAAACTCTTGCGGGCCAAGTGAATAGAGTAATTACCCAAGGGTTAGTAAATGTGCGCTAGGTTACCTTCATATACATATATTAATAATGTGTTTATTTTTTTTTTCAACAAATAATAAGTACTTTATATTTCATATTAAATTGTGCAACGGACTTTGACGATTCTAAAATATACACAGGTAGTCCTTGACTTACGACCGAGATAAGAGTTCCTAAGCTTTGGTCGTAAGTAGAGACTCCAATTACTCGACATCTCAACTACTCGAGTATCGAATTGTAAAATTTTAAAATACTAGAGTAGTTTCAGGTGTACCAAAATATACTTTATTTATACATTTAATTTTACTAATGCATTTATTCCACTTTATAAAACAAAAATAATAGAGAATTAAACGTCTCAAACTTTAAATTGTTTCGACTTTTTTTTTTAATTCCCGCAGTAGGAAAAAACTCTCTCTGTTGCTGTGGACGTCGGTTTTATAGTTAAGTTTGAATAGTGCATCTGGCTTTAAATAAGTAAATAAATTTTGGAAATTAATATTCAATTATAAATTACGAGTATTACTCGAGTATAGAGTACTTGAAAAATGAACGAGTATTCTCGAATATCGAGTACTCGATACTCAAATTGGACTCTCTAGTCGTAAGTTAAGTTTAATATGTTTTAAAATAAATCATATACACAAATATAGAGTATATGTATATTTTATTGTAAAATTTGTAGTTTTTTACTTCCTCAAAAATGATATTTAAATCTTGAATCTGGCAATAGCTTTCTGGTCTACGGGTTGCAAGATATTTGTGATATTTCCGGTGTGTGTCCTGGTTCATTGCCCCAATATTCATTGGAATTCCTTTTTGATAACAATATTATTTAACTTTAAATGCGTACATTATGTGTGTCGTATTTTTTGTATAAATAAATACATCACCATGTTCGAAGATGCAAATTTTATTTTATAAATAAAGCTTTTTTCGATCGTAAGTGCAAATTGTTGTAAGTCAAACCGTCGTTAATCTTACATACACTTCTAACGAATATCTTCGACTACAACTTTGTTCTCGTTCTTTAATTTAGTACAAGTAAGATACTATATATTATGACAATTAAATTTCTAAAAAATGCATTATACCTTACTCAGAAAGATGTTGCTAAATTCTGCATAAAATAACTGAATCCATATATTATTCGACATAAATGTTTCAAATTCAATGTATTTAAGCTTTCAAATAAGCACAGCTAAACCTTTTAAGGTGTTAACAGTCACGTCTTCGTGGAAAAGCGTTACATTAAATAAATATGGCATATTTTTTAAGTAGGACTTTCATGTTTTATTTGATAAAGATGGAACCATTTTCACTCATCGCGAACATTACCAACGATCGACATTATTCGCAATTAGCGAAACCGCAACATATTTTGGCAATAACATATTGCTATTATCCGAAAAATATCACGATCAAACTTCATTGGATTTATTCTATTAAGATTGCATGAACTACATACTAGAGACAAAATGTTTCAAAACCTTTTAACATAGCGATATAAATTCTTGATTTAAATTCTATTTTTAATTAAGTTATATGCGACTAAATGTATTAAAATTTTACTTTCCAAACACTTTTGTTATCACGGTATAAATTTTATTGAAAAAAAATCTGCCGCGTACCTTTATAAAAGTCTATTTTGAGGTCGGATCGTTACCAAAAAAGGCTCAGTATACGACTTCGTGAAATTTTTCATTGCTACATTAATTTTCGACTGTTAACAGTTAGTATTATTGTTTGGGAGCTTTATTACGGTGAAAGCGTTACCCGGCCCATAGACATATCGACTAAATAACAAACCAATAACCAAGGTAACTTTTCTACTCATTTTAAAAAAAACATGCCTTGTAAGGGGTCTAGTCACTAAAATTTATTACATTTTGGCTTTTATATATGTGATACAAAACCATTTCCGTGCCTTTTCAATTCATTTGGCATTACCACAATAAAACACACCGCTTTCATGTATCAAATAGAAAATTATTTACGAAAAATATGTTCCATAGAGCTGTTGTATATTTTTCTTATTAAAACGAAAAAATGTATATAATTGCGTTATATGTATATATTTTTTAATATTTTTTTAACTTGATTCGCTTACCATAAAAAAAACCAAATCACATGAGAAAGCATACCACTACAATATATTTCTCACATTAATTATTATAAGTTCTTTGGTGTTAAATGTTTATGAATATAATTTTGTGGTTATGTCAGCAAAAAATCCGTACTCTACATTTAAATGTTTTGACTGTAGTTACAAATTAGCACAAAAAAATGTGATTTATTATATACTAGCCGGTACCCGGCAAGCGTTTCAATTCCACTCGAAGAAAGAAAGTGTTTACAGTATAAAATTTAAAATAACTTTGATTATTCCACGTGTTGTGCTACTAACTGTGACACGTGTTTCGCCTTTTTCAGAGGCATCTTTTTGTGGCAGTGTTTATGTTTATTGAAGTGCTTTCGGATGCAAAATATTTTAGATAAATAATTTCACTAATATTGATCGGTATCGATGACATTTATCGTTTGAGGTTTGCTGTTTGTCTTTTGCCGATTGTCTATTGGTCGCGCCACCTCCTGAAAGTGAATTGTACAATACCTATAACCTTTGCGCAAGTACAACAATAAGTTGTCAAAATGGTCGGTATGGCAGCACATACAATATAAAAAACATTGATTTTTATATAAAAGATTGCTTATAACCTTTGCACAAGTGCAAGCAATAAGTTGACAAAGTTTTATCGAAATCGGATGAACAGTATAGCATCGCATAAAATACGAACAAACAAAGATTGTTATTTATATATTAGATTTGAAAAGACGCTGTATTTGTGATTGTGTTCCAATCAAGTTTTACAATGTCGAGCAGAACTAGGATTGGCGGGTTACTTATACGGTGTCGAACTAGACTCGGCATAGGGGTTAAAAGAGACTTAAAAGTGCACAACATTTTTTATTCGTTAAAAAAATCGAGTGGGTATGATTCTTTGTTCAAAAATGGTAATAATATTCTTTTGTCAATCTGAAATCAATTTTTTCTCAAGTGTCTTTGTTTCGAGTGCAAAATTTACAGACTTGGATGATTAAAATTACGTTGCATTATTCATAACTGATTCAATGTTTGCTCGAAAGACGCGTCTTGTTTTGTATAAAGCTTATTATCATTCAAAATGTAATGGCGAATAGAGGCGTAATTTGAATATTCCGAGCCAATCGCAAAAATTTGCATTCTATTGATCAGGCAACACAGGTATATTACAGAATACTGTTGTCAAACAAGAAAATTTTCAATAAACATCCAGACGGGTTTGTTATGCCATGCAGCACACATCGTTATCTCGAAAAACATTTTTACAGAAAACAAAAAAAAACACAAATAGCCGTTATGTGACCAATGATAGTCAAAATAAAAAAAACTACAGTCTACAGTCATATTAAATTCATTCATAATTAAAAAGTTCTCATTTAGTGTGAATACTTTCATATTCCAGTGCCATTGTGTCATGGTTGTCCATCTTAAATATATGAAAGAATAAAAATGAGTACTTATTACACATTGAATTTAGTTATATCAGGGCCGGTTTTGCTCTTCCGATCCGCGATTTGCGTGAATCCGATCCTTATCTCAATAAATTCAATGTGGAATAAATATTAAAAATGTTTTATAATTTTTATTATAAAGCCATTCCACCAAGTATTGAGAGTGCACACCTTAAATGTAATATATACTATAATATATTAGTTATGTTCATATATTCACCGCCGTAAAGCAGTCAAAATTTCAAACGTCGTATTTTTGCCATAAAAAATAGCTAAATATGTTGACCACTACTTTTATAACAGTACATACTGGACAAGGCTTTCCAAAAGATTTATTAAATCATTTTTGATGTAGTGTAAGATTAACAGAGAGACAGATAATTTGAGATGAACTTCATGGATTCCGACCACTTTTTTAAGACTGGAAACTATGTATATATTATATTTAACTATTACCTCTAATTTCCGAATATTTTTATTTAAATATTATAGTGATATAAACATTGAACCTATTAAGTAAAATGTGTAGACAGTTTAAAATAATATGCAATCTAAAAATCTTAACCACGCAACATTGCCTAAATCGTCTTTTATACAGCTGTGGTAGGTAATTTAGTGCCGAAAAACTGTCGAGTGAATGGTGAATGTAAGGTTTCATTTATGGTTATATAGGGGCGTAGGGATAATTACCAACCCCGTGTGACGCTGGAACAAAGACTTGTCAGGATATTTATGGCTGACGACCCTTAAAGGGCAAACGGTCGCGAGGTGGGCCACCACGACTGCCTGGTAGACGGGCCAGTAGGATTTTAACTATCTTTGCCCTGTATTTACTCATAATTAATTGGGGTCACTTGTAAACTGGGCGACACAATCAAGGAGCCCATTCTTCCAGGCAGCCTGCGATATGAGCCATTTCATTCTCGTCTAATAAAGATATTGACATGTTTTTAAGAGGACAATTTCTGACTCAGACTTAACGTATCTTAAATATTTTACGACTGCGTACAAAAAGCAACGAGAAATTTAGTGCTCGATGATTATAAACTAATCCTTTTTATATGAGGAAATTCTAAATACATAAGTGTAAACCTTGAAGATAAACCCAAGCATCAAATCGTGTTCAATACATATGTATTTGTTGTCATTGAGCTCTTTTATATTCCATGCCCATTGTTATGATCTAGTCTCTTATGCTTTTTATCAATCAGTCCTTCACAGGCAGATTATGCACTTGGATATGAGGGTGTAATTATTGTATTCTGATTATTTTGTCAATACCCTTGACCTCATATCTTTATGATATTACATACTCGTACACTGATTGTTTGATATGTAATCATTATAAGAAGAAACATTGCTGACCAATTTATATAAAGTATGTGTATTGTCCGGTCCGTGATGCAGTGGCGAACGTTGTTGGCTAGCGTGTCGGACCGCCCGCATTCGATTCCCGGTACGAAAAGATTTTTTCTGTCCATAAATTGATTCTACTCAGAGGCAATGGGTGTTTGTGTTGTTAAAAATTCCTTCTCACTTTTCCGATCCCAAAGAGTGACAAATGGTGACTGCGATTTTTTAACCCCTAGTCCTGTCCTAGTCCTCTTATCCTTTCCACTCCTACTCTCTTCTAAAAAAAGAAAGTGATAAAAAAAATGTATTTTGGACTTAATACTTCACATCCGTTAAAAAATATTATAATCCCATAATGTAGTCGTCGTGAATGTACCAGAGGTATAGAAATATATACGCTTAAATTTCCCAATTTTAAGCCGCTTTGGTATGCCTATGCGTACACACATACTGTTTCCCCGAACCAATAATTCCTAGCACCGCTCTAATAATTGCAAAACAAAATATTATGGGTTGCCCCCAAAGCCTTGTTCTACATTTTAAACCTTAACCTTTGTTTGTTGAAAGCGGATAAAATTTCCGTGATAACCACCACGCCGACGTGTCCTCGTTATGGTTAATTCACCTCGTGTTCCGTCAAGAAGTGCCTACCTCGCCTCCATGTTTTGACGCGAGAGGTGATGGGTATGTCCTAAATCAGCTTTATATCCACCTTAACGAATATTTACCGTGCCCGTGTTATCACCATTAACTGGAGGGGATCAAGAAAGTTGCGTGAGAGCTCACATAAAGGTGTATAATGCAATTCAAAATTTTATGACTCATAAATGTCTTAATAAAATTCTTGAATTTCAGTGACCAGCTTTTATTTGAGGAAGTCAGGCTCAGTTAATGAGTTATTTTAGAGTCAACGTGTGATATAAATCCTTTTAATACCTGCCTTCTCTTTTACAGTTCAATTCGGTCTTACAATAAAATGTTATTTGTTAAGCCGAAAAGACTTTTAACAGCATTACTTGAACGAAAAGTGTTCTTACTAAAACCTTAAGCCTCGCGATACAATTCGTCTATGACATGAATAATTTTTCACGCAAGCCGATTATACTATAAACTTAAAATAGTAAAATAACTACCCATATCACTTTTATGATATTAACTGTCACTTCTTCTCTTCAGTGGATATGCATTATTTTAAATAAATAAAAAACATTATATATAGTACTTATTCCACATATATTTACATGTTTATGGAAGTAGAACAATATAATGTGTTTTAGTTATTTCTTTCTCAGCTTTTGTTCAGGTTCACATTGGCAATTTATAATTGTTATTGACACGAACGCCAAAATCAACAAAACATTTATTAACATAATTTTTTGATTTCAGAACGCTTTTCTTACTTTTTCCTGCAACAAATTATAATTTGCTTTATTTTTTACTGCTAAATATTTGAGTAAAGAAACTTTCCTATTAGATAAACGCACTCGATACGTTCATAAACGCATATTATGTATAGTAGAGTTAAAAATAGTATTTGATTTCAGGACAAAGCTTCACGAGAAATACAAATATTTAATCTCCTTAACCACAATCCTAGTCTGCTAGTTTGCTTAATGAAAATAATCGGATAACAAAGTTGAATATTTGTCCGGGCATAACCACTCATTCGCGTCGAAAGTACTGTCGGTTTGGTAGATTTTTATACGTTAGATTCAAGCTCATATAACTTCTTCAGCATTGTAATTAAATTTCACATGATCACATAAAATAGTGAAATGAAATATATAGATTCTTGGCAATCGACGTCACATCACTATGATAAACATGGAGTCAAATATTACTACGATCCTTTTTTTGCTCATTTAGTTAAGTCTGATTATATGGATTTTTTTTTTTGAAAAATATACGAAGGAACGAAGCAAATTCTTAAGCTTTTTAGTCCAAAAGTATATAATACCGTGAATATACACTTCGCGATGGTAGATCTAAAAACAAATCCATAAGATTATTTTCTGCTTCACATGACTCCAATCATACTAACTATGATAAAAGACGCCGATGACAGTATTGTTAAACATAAAATTTTATATTCCACACAATACTGAAAAGAGAATTAAGAGCTCAAATAGCTCGCATGCGTCTAGGCGAGAAAACATCGCTTCGTTTGCAGGCATTTTATGTTTATTATTGAAATAGGCGGAGCTTTTTTATGAATGTAAAAATGATTTTAATGAAATAATGAAACCATACATTTTATACGAATATAAAAACATGTTTATTTAATTTTATATCACATAAGTGTCGCATTTTATATTGGAATATCGCTTGATTCGATTCGATTAGGGGAGGTTCACATACCAGCTATGCATTTACGGTACATCTTGCAGATTTATTTTTTAAACGAAAAACGTTCAACCGTTTAACTACGCATCTTCTGAATACCAAGCAATGATACCTAGTGAAATTGGGCTGCAATGAAGCTTTTAACTTTATATGTTTTTCTTACTCCACCCTATTACCCAATCATTCAAACATGTCAGGAGCATTCTTCGTCGAACAAGTGAACTTCTCGAAGGGAAATGAATGATTAAGCTGAACCAAACAGCCGCGTTGATCGAATGTATTTTTTCTTCTCGCATTCGGCTTTTCGGCGTAAACGGATTTCAAAATAATACGCATTAAAACACACCGACGCTGTAATCGATATTCTTGATTTTCTGAGTGAAAACGTAAAACGTTTTATCAAAATTACGCCGCACTAAATATTTCTTCAAACGCTTCGAATACCACATACCTATAAATCCCTAGTGGTTAGATACAGATTACAGACTCCCAAACTCAACGAAAAATGTTCCTAGGTATGTTCTAAGATTTCAAAATTCAGTTTAAATCTCACTGTAAATACCGAAACTTTTCATTGGGTAAAAATATAAAACAATAACTATATTTATATATTCTATGGAAGTCTATCATCATGATACTCACATTGGAGGTTGACTACATCATCAAGATAATCAATTCTCGGGTTGTTTTGGATTTTACAGAAATTTGGAAGTTACAGAACGACAACTCGTTTTTATTTAGCGTTCAGTATTCGTATGGGGAGACAAAGCTTTCAGCTGGCATCATTAGCTAGAATTCTAGTGGAAAAGCGATATAAGACACAACTCGCATGACAAACTTACAACTAAATGCTCGATTTATCATTCTAGGCATAGTTTAAACTGGAAATTGTAATCGGAAATATGTACCGAACAATTAAGAATGTATTTTATTATATTCCTGATAATTTTAAACCATTTATTTGATGGTTTCGACTGACTTGGTGGATTTTAAATAAGAATGAAACTATACCAAATTTGAACCGTTTGAATTGTGTACCTTTTACATGGGTTTTGTCGGCAACAACCCGCTTCAGTTGAAGTTCACTCGTACACTTGAAATACCTAAAGATTAGAAGAAGAAGCGACAATTCATTTAGAAATACAAAATTCAAACCATTTTAATTCAAAATTATTTTTCTTCAGCGCTGTACATATTATTACAGTAGTAATAATCAAATCGTCCGGTCCGTGGCGCAGTGTCAATGTTGTTGGTTTGCGTGCCGGACCGCCCTGGTTCGATTCCACGTACGAGCGGATATTTTTCAGTCGATAAATCTATTCAAAGGCATGGGTGCTTGTGTTGTTGAAAATCCCTTCCCACCATTCCTATCCCAAAGAGGGGATAGGCGCATAGCGAGAGCGATTAGTTAACCACTAGTCCTATCCGATTCCTCGTATCCTTTCCATCCCCTACTCTCTTTAAAAAAGAGAGGTTGAGCAACTGAGTAGCAAGCAGCTATTGTAGGAAATTATATGTTGAGATAAACTCCGTGAGGAGTCCATATTCTCCATGTTGGGAGCGGAAATGGGTTAAAAAAAAATTAAAAAATCAAAAACCATTTTAATCAAACATTTATGATCAATTGTATTATACAATAAAATTTCACTAGTAAACATTCAATAATATTTAGACCTTTGTTGTAAATAACAAAAGTAAATGGTATACATTTGTTGTACAATTATTTTGGGCAAGTCCATTAGCTGTGCGTTTGTTATAATCGACAGATTGTGTAGACATTATCCTCTCAAATTCATAATGTGTGGCAATGTGGCATGCACTGCGCTCCTAATAATACCACCAATCGTGAATTATCACCCCTCCATGCTGAGGCAATTTCTATATCAGTATCTCTGTAAATGGGGTTCGCAGAAGATGATCAGCCGATGTGCTTCATCCGTAAACACGCTACAAGATAATAAACATCGTAGCACTAATTTGAAAAAAAAAACAACAAATGAAATAAGAATATAGTTTGAGCAACGTGTTATTTGATTAAACTGCACCAGAGATGGCATAATTCATGTGTGTTTAATCTCACAATGCTGCATTCAATAAAAATCAATTGGATACACCTTTAATGTTTTTTCAATTATTTAATATATATATTGTTTTAAGTATATAGGCAAAATTTCTTCGCTTTGTCTTACACTGCCTACACTCTGCAAAACAATCTTTTAAGATTAGCTAGCAGATGTCTTGAATATTTTTTTCATATTTTTATCGATCTCAACTGCCAATATCGAACTATCGAGAAGAGTTTTACAATACTTAGTTTTACGTTATTTGGCAAATGAACACAGCGTATATAAAATGTCAGTATAGCTGTTCACACACTGTTCTCGGTATCAGATTAATAGTTGATAATGGATAAATACATCACCCAGACTTTGAATATAAATCCAAAAAACGTTAAATTTGATTTTTCATACGACCTTTAAATATCATTATTAAAGTAACGATCATTGAGTGGGATGCGATTCTGTCATAAACTTATGTGAGGTAACTTTGTCTCAATAAAAACCAAATAAAATAATAAGTTGTTTTGATATTAAGAAGTTAGGTTTTGATGTGGGCATATTAAATATGTATAAATCATTTTTTGTTTATCACAATATACGTTTGCAGACAGGCACATTTTTTCCTATGTATTTTCATATACATTGTATTACACGTATCCTAGAATCAGAGATCTGCTCGCATATTTCTTGGAACAATTATAACAGAGTTCAACTTTCATCGATCATTAAAATAGTAATACAAAATAAAAATACGCAATCTTCAATGTAAAAGGGAAACTGTGTTGTTGTATACTTAGATGCAAAAACAAAATTTACTGTGAAATAATTAGGTCACAAAAATAAGTAAACAGAAAAATGTTAATTCACTCAATATTAATATTCTCGAGGAAAAAAGACACTAATAAAATGTGTTCCTTAATATTGTCCGTACCCAAGCCAGAAAGATGCGGATCAACATTACTAATCTAATATTAAACGATCAAATATTAAATCGAATATCAAACGATAGTAAAAATAATTGGTCCATATTAGCTTAAAATTGGTATAGCTTTCTTTCTAAAATAATCGTATCGATAGTTTAAATATTCATGATGGTTTAAAGGTTATTAATTTAAACTAGCTTTTTACTGCTTGTAATAATGTATCCCAATATTTGTTTTGTTTTATCTCGGCTGTGGAGACGGAGTCGTGAATCTATAATATTTTGAAATTTTTTTAAATAATTTCTGTTTATTTTAGAATCAGTGCTAGAATCATCGGTCTGCGTTAAACATACTCAATTAAATACTTATTTATTTACATGGCAATAAGATGATGTGTAAGATAACAAAAACTCTTAAATAAAAATTAATTGTTGTAATCAAAATATGGGCTGGATTCTGAATGCACTGTTAAGGCGCAAACGTAGATGGTATATTTTAACGGCAACAAAATAAATGGTCAGAATTAAAATGATGTTTCGGTCAGAATAAAAATGGTTTCCTTGGTCAGAATACAATTCAATATAAGGTCATAAAAGAAATAGTAACGGTCTGAATAAAATTAATGATTGTCAGAATAAAATTATTAAACGGTCGGAATAAAATTATTTAGCGGACTGAATAAAATTATAAAATGATCAGAATTTGTAAAAATTTTGGTCTGAAATGGTAAATAAAAACAAAACGTCAGAATAAAATTCGGTAAAGGTTTGGGTTCATATATTTATATAATCTCATAATTGCGTGTGTTCTCACCAGAGCACACATCCATTCCCCTTGGATAGAACTGTATCCATATCCGTGGTTCCAAGAACAATAACGGGCATCCCTTCCCATACTAATTTATATATTGCGCAATATGAACATTATTTCTGATTTTTGCATTTTTGAGAAGCCGATTTGTTTAAATTAAAATTCTGAATTCTCGGTGACTTTCATCATCAAAATTCTCCTCATTTTGATATTTAATTTTTAATATTTAGAGAAAATATTTAATATTTAATATTTAGAGAAAATAGCTGTCAAATTAACGTTAATACTAGTGATTTATTCAATGGCCGCGGCGCTAGTAGTATCTACCGCCCATTGGACTATTTGTCGTATGACATCACTTTGAACGAATAGAAACGCTATTCAATCTCCAAAAAAAAATCTGACAGATGTCAAAATAAATATGTCCAAATACTATTAAATATTACCAATTTCGATTAAATTCTGCCCAATGATATTTAAATTCTGATCAATTTGTTTAAATACTGACCATACATAATTTATCCTGCCCTCTGTATTCTAACCAATACATTATGACCATTTAATATAAATTTAGACCACTGTAATAAAGATTCTGACCATCTTATTATAAATTCAGACCACAACTGTATTACTATTATGACCGTTAAAATACGAGCCTATTTTAACACGTCTCAGCAGTCTTAAGTTAATTATTACACGTTTCTTTTCGAGACAATTTTTTGCACGTTGCAGTTGATGAATTATTATCATTACCATATGCTGAAGAACGTGCGTGCCGTAGTTTGGCAACCGGTGTTTTATTTAGTAGACTAGTATTACGTGTTAATTGCGTTGGCTTCTGTTTGTTCTAGTATAATGTCTATTATTATCATCTGACGAAATGCGAAGTGTTTATTATATTGATAACAACAGCTTTCAGCTTGATGTGGGCGACACGAAGATACGACTTGTTTGAAATTATTCCAGGAAAACACACTTCGCCATTGTTTTTCTTATACGGGAAAGATTTATATTCATACAATTTGTCTTTGTTAGAAATTATGATGAAATATTTATAACTATTGGTAACACAGCGTATCTTTATAAATACAAAATCCACATCATCAAATTGCAGTACAAATACATTTTTCACTCGGCATCTAGACATTAATAACTGATTGATTAAAATATATCTGTTCAACAAGCTTATCATTTTTAAAGGACAATTAGTACTGCATGCTGTATCATGTGATATATGCGTTTGGCTTTATGTCAACGATATTTTCTATTTTGAATCCATGTAATTGTGAATTCGTCTATATGTATTAGTACTAATTTTGCATGGATGTACTCACAGTAATAAAAGAGGTTTATCGTTTATCTTTATTTTATATATAAAACCGAAACGGCGTATGTATGTCTGTGGGTCTGTAATTCCCTTTTGCATTGTTGGTCATTAAGTTGCCATAAAAACGAATATGAAAGAAAATATGTCAAATAATACCTTCACGTAAATAATAAACATTATTATTAATAATAAAAGCCGGGAAAAGTGCAGTAGAAGACTAATTTATTACATTCACTAAATATTTATGATGCCGAATCAACATGAATAGAGTTTTGTTGATATTTTCAAGATTTTCTTTTTAAGCTCTTATTAGATTATACTTTAATGAAGTCTTGAAAATGTCGTTTCATACCAGCTATTATTTATTGGAAAAAAATAACACTCAAACGCAATTATCTATTTTCTGTGGGTTCGCAACACTGCGTGATTCGATATTGATATTTGATCAAAATATTGCCGATAGTTTTACTTTTAAAGAATAATTATTGTAAGCCGTAAATAATATCCATCCAACATTTTCACAAATAAAGTGACAAAAGTACATAAGCATACATATAACTTACGCTAAAGAGTGGTTTTCAATTTCAATACTTTAAAATGCTCTTAATAATTAGTGTTATCTTATATCTATTTCAATAGTTGGTATTAATTTCGAGTTTGTTCTCACAGACGGAATTCAAATAAGACAAGTCAGTATTTTTTACTGTGATTGTAATTTGATCAAAAAGAAAAAAGCCGTGACACAAAAAGCTTGCTTCGTTGACACTATATAATGACTGAGCATGCTTCTGTGAAAAGGCGAAAGCTTTGAGTGGTTGGCATAATCAGATAAAGCCCAATAGTCACGAGAGCAAAGAGCGAAATCCTCCACTCCTTACGTGGCCTTAAAAGTAGGTCTTGAGTGAAAAGGCCAGTGTGCTTTTTTCAGGAACGTGATCTATCTCTTGGCGCCATCTCAGAATATTCAACGAGGCCGCGTTAAATTTAAATAAAGTTGTATTAAATGAGCAAACGAATTTCACTCAACTGTCAAACACTGAAAGCACACAGAAAATATGCCTACTTAATCACAGAGGGTGTATTTTGGAGTCGACTAAAAAATCTTAACTTTTTATCAAACCAATAAAAAAATATTTATCAATCGATTTTCATCTTATGACACAGTTAGCGAAGCACTCGTAAAAAGGTTTGGTAGAGAGATTGGTTAAAAAATATTCGACGATACTATTCACCTTCAATACATATATGAACCATCCACAGGCAACGAATATATTCGGAACAGTTAAAGGTATCTTCAATAATTATACTAGATAATCTTTTTTCTACGTCGGTAGGAACCTATAGGATATATAGCTATTATTTAAATACATGTGGACTTGCCTTGAATATATTTGTTTTAAGGGATATGTTTGAATATTACACATCCATGGATGCAATTGTACAAATGTAGAGGCTTTATGCGCTCGTCTTTTAATTTGAATGACAATTATTCAATTAAAATTAAGACAATATATTCAAATATTATGTCACGTTTATATAAATAGAAATACCAAGCCGTATTTTTTTCTAAACTTGCCAATTCTGCGTAATTATTGAAACATAATATATCTTAATTACAGTGAAACACAAATACTCTGATTTCATGAATTGAAATCACATAGTTTCGTATATTTTTTTGTTATGCCATGCACTGGACCTAAATTTTATTGGCTTTGAAATGTGTAATACTTTTGAATATTGTATTTAAAAAAACATCACACACGAAAGAACGTTACGCAACATACAATATAAAAAAAATGTGTAGTCATCGTTATGTGATACATACTTTTTCCAGGGCTGTGGAGTCGGAGTTGGAGTCGGAGTCATTGCGGCGATTTGGCCGGAGTCCTACTCGGAGTCAGAAATTTTGAAAAGTTTGAAATTTTTATTTTTGCATATAATATGTCAAATTTGGCTATTGGCCGGATTGGTAGGGTTGATATTTTATTGAATAAATAGGAAAATTAGGCAAAAAAAAAAAGTGACGATATTAAACTTTTTTACTCGGAGTCGGAGTCGAACTTTTTTTAACCGACTCCACAGCCCTACTTCTTTTGATAAAGAGGGAATACGCAATTACCTTCACACTAATTGTTTCATAAATACAATCTTCATGCTAATGCATAAAATAACTATTCCACCATGTGTTCAAGCTCAGATGCTCAAGAATTATTGTAAATAAAAATTGACGACAATAAAGTAGAAAAGTATTTTATAAACGATTTTGTCTGAAATAATAAATATTTATCATAGATAATGCAACTGCTTAAAAAAACATTGTCCTTTCTTTTTAAAAGCGTATAGATTAATCATACTCCATAATGATCATAGTCTAATTTATTGTATATTCATTCGAACATCCAGCTTAGTGGCTTTACATTAGTATTCTCTATACTTGACGACAGCATAATAGTTTTCAATTAAAAGAAAATCTTATTAAATCAATAAAGAAAATAGTTAACCCTCTCAACAAGCGCTCTCAGGCGACTGAAAATATTTTATAACAATGTATATTGAGCTTTGCAGTATATATAATACTAGTTTTCTTAAATCACATCATTTTCAATATTGGTTGTTTAAATAGCTTAAAAATATGCTTAAAAATATATTCTCACTTATTTCGTACAAAATTTTACAAGCGAGCTATTTTAAAACTTAATCGTTGTTTGTACTTAACTTAGTTAGAGTTATTTAAAATAGTTTTTTTATATGATGGAGCAACATTTCTCACAATCTTTTATTGGGTTTAAAAAATAAAAGGTTTTTTGGTAGGCTAATATTTTTGAACCTTTTTACTCGAGCCTTTTTCTACGCCATTGCCTCTGAAGGTTAATTTTTTTTTAAGATGTTGGTTTACTGAATATTTCAAAAAGTGAGGTTTCTGAATAAACCTTGTTATTTATTGGTATGATACGTTCTACGGCCTTCAGATGGTTGATATATGGTATTCGATTCATGGAAAGAAAATGAGAATTGCTTTTGAATCGAGCACGTTAAATAAACCCACGAATATTTGTTTGGAGCAAAACATCGCGTGTTGCATTTTTGTTTTAATTTTATTAAGTTGCAGTTTCATGTTATTTTATTCTTACTCGCCAAATATGTATTAAGCGGTCAACAAATATCCAATAAAATTTTTAAAGCTTTTAATGATATTTAAGACAAATGTGACAGTAATTTTCAATAGTGATTGGGTCAAACTGTAATCAAAGTTACATATGTAGTTATATTAAAAATATGAATGGAATGTGTCCTTTATGTTTACTTTTAAGGTGCTCACTGTCAATACTTACTTGGTGGAATGGCATAACAAAAAATTTATAGTAAAAATAATAATACATTTTTATTACTGTTGTATTGTATTTCTTATCAGTTGACAATGCTCGCCATGAGCGAAACCGGTCCTGATCAAATAAATTTTATGTGGGAAAAAAGTACTAAAAATGTATTATTATTTTTATTGTTATACCAATTGTTTGTTATACCTTGTAATTCTTCCTTAACTTTTGTATAAATATCACTGTTTCTTTGTATTTCTTATCAGTTGATAATGCTCACCATGAGCTAAACCGGTCATGATCCAATAATTTTTATGTGGAAAAAGTACTAAAGAAGTGTTACTATTTTTATTCCCTTGTGTTTATTAAAAATTAAGGAGTTTTAAGATGTAAAAATAACATAAAATGCAATTATTGTATCAACCTTGGATATCGTCATAAAAGTATTATACTCATTAAAAAATATCTCAACAATCTTTCATCATCAAAACATCTATGAATTATAATTTCATTAAATAGACACATCCGTGAGAAATGTCAATGAATCAAATATTGATTGAAATACGACAACCTTTTTGGTAACATTTTTCAGGTCATGTTACTTTGTACAAGTACAATAATGTGCTTCGAAGAAAACACACATCGTGTACCCAATATTTATGTTGCCACTGCCATTATTCAAATTACATCAATCATCGTCTTTCAAATACGTTCCTTCAATTTCATTTGACACTTCGATAAACTCTAACCCTTTCGTATGAAATGTACTCTCTGATCAAATCATATAAATATTCATATTTTTCCATTACTCTAACTCTGTTAACCCGCTAAATGTGCTACACTACGACTTTCACCTCTTTGAGAAGAATCTTCAGGCTTCAGACAGAAAATGCGTTACAAAATGGTAAACCACTTTCACAGTCATTAAATTATCAGTTGATTAAAAAATATATCAAAATTAATTTTACATTAAAAATAAGTTTCCACAAATTCGTCGCCGAAAAATCTTCAAATCCATTGATATTTTCCGAGTGTTATTATAATAATACTTAACATAAGTGTAAAGTGACGCATATATTTACTGAGGATGTCACGTATTAATTCTGCTTGATGTCCGTACCTAAGCAGGATAAACGCAAATCATTTGTTAACAATTTAGAAAATTAAAATGAGTCACTTGAGACAAAAAAAAAATCGTGATCAAAATGTCTGGAGAACCTTTATACAGGGCCAGTGGTGGTGGTGACGGGGTTTTGGGAGGTGCAAAGGAAGATTCAACTATTTTTCCGTACTACGGAAGAGTAACATTTGGTATTGCGAACATCTGAATTGAAAGTCCATGCTATAGAATTGTTTTAAAATCCAATGAATAGGAAAGAACTCTTGCAAAAATGGTTAAATCTTCCTTTGCACCCCCCAACACCCCGTCACCAGTCGCCACTGTACAGGGCTGTGGAGTCAGTAAAAAAAAGTTCGACTCCGATTAAGATTTATGTGTATTCAATTAAATATCAACCCTACCAATCCGGCCAATGGGCAAATTTGACAAATTATATGCAAAAATAAAAAGTTCAAACATTTCAAAATTTCCGACTCCGAGTACGACTCCATTCAAATCGCCGCGACGACTCCGACTCCATAGCCCTAGATGGAACCAACTAACTGAAGCATAAATAACTAAGTAACATAAGTATGTTTTTCTCTCGCTTACTTATTTTTAATAAGTGATTACTCATGTTGCTTGAATAGTTTGCACATTATATTTGATGCTATCTCGTAACATTTTAAATATACATACTAACTAGACAGACTAGTTCAGGACAGATCGCTACAGTGTTATGTACAATGATTGGAGTTTTATTCTACTTAAACTGTCGCAGTCCTCGTGTCACTGCAGAGTTTGTTTGTGAAATTATCTTTGGGTTATTAAGTGGAGCGCCGATTAAGCGAGACCGCCGATACGTTTCGTCGTCGCAGGGTGGACGGCGCTAATCCTCGGAGGCGGGCTGATGCTGCCGCGGATAATTGGGGAACGCCGGGCGTCAATCAGGGCGGGCGATTAGCGTCAATGTGCCTACACGAATTTCACACTGCGAAATCGCCCCGCTGATAAATGTCCGAATTGACTATTTCGTTAACGCAATAATTCAAAAGCCGCAACATTGGATCGATCCCAGTGCCGCATGGCTCTACAACACTTTATCGAGTGATACATTACGCCAAAAAGATTATATCAATCGAACAATTTTTTAAGCTCCTTTTATTCTACTCACTAACCCGCTTTTGAAATATGAAGCGAAACGAAATTGGCAATGGGTTAGGCTGAATATTTGGGTACATCGATTTCTCCAAAGAGAAAAATATCTGTTACGAAAGTATTAAATTATTTTCATTTTTATCTTCAATGAATATGCTATAATACAAATACTTTTTACCATGTTTTATCGGAAATTAACTCAATAAATGTTTTTTCAACAAAAAATGCTTATTACTCAGTTGCTCATCCTCTTTCTTTGGAAGGAAGCAGGGATATCAGTATATGGCTATAACAAGACTATTGTTTAGCAGTAAATCTCTTTTGCTACGTCTTTTTTTTGGTTGGGATGGGTGGCGGAAATAGTTTCAGATATAAGTCTAATATTCAATTTTTGAAAATATCGGTGAAGATTGGGTTCAATTAAATTATTAATTGTTCTGGTATTCGAACTCTTGCTGAGTTACATACACACAAATCGTATAGTACTGGTTAAAATAAAAATTATCCATCCGTATTTAAAATATATATATAATGAATACAGGGACGTTATTGGCTTAGGCAGGACATTCACCTAGTGCCCTATTTGTTAACGCGCTGATTGATCAACAGAAAGCTTCACAATAGCCAATATTTGTGTTGAAACTAATTAACTGATTATTGAGAAATCATTATGAAAAAATGACATAACTTTAAAAAGGTTACCGACCATTTCATAATTTGTTATTTCTCAAAAAGTCTTTCATACTTTTCATTTGAAAATACCTTAGTTAAAAAATACTTGAAAGACCATCCATAATTCTCCCATGCTATATAAATATAATTCTTTTATAATAAAATACTATTTCTAAATTTGAAGTGTATTTTTGTGTTCGAGAAACTTTGACCGTTTCTTACCGGAAAAACAAAAGACTTGTACAACGAATAAAGAACAAACGAACAAGGACTACAATAATAGTAAAGTATTCCACAAGTTTTCTGCGAGTCGATTTTATAAATTAACTTCCGCGGTCATAAATACAATTTTCTTAAAATGCTATCTATCATATTTATAGCTTTCAAACATTTTCAATGGAATTAAGTTTTACGTTGCGCGGAGGACAAGACAATTCAAAATAATTTGAAAGCGTAAGTTAAAAATTCTCCTTTGATTATGATCTGCCATTAAATTCAGCGATAATGGCCTCATTTGCAAGTTTAATTTTTCATCCGCCATTCAAAAATTCACTTGCTGTTTTACCGACTACGATTTCGACGAGCATCCTACACGCTAATATCAATTTTGCATTCGCTTTCTGTAAATGGTGAGCTCTCAACTGGAGATACGCTCATTACCATGAAACACGCTGCAGAGTGTTTTTTTTACACGGGTAATCGCATTTTTCTTTCCCAAAAAGCAAAACAACAAATATAACATTTTGCCTAACTGCTATTTAGTGCTCACTTTTGCAAATCATTCGGTTTAATTTTATTTCCCATTTTATGGCAATACTTTTGAACTACTTAGTTTTTATTACTGAAGCTTTTTATATGTTTTTCGTAATATTGGAACAGTAAAAGTATAAATTATTAGCATAATCTTCATCAAACACTTAAAAGAATATTTGAAGTGTTTTGCTTTAATGCTAATATTGTTCGTCCAAACGGCATGGTTTATAAATTGCTTTGGGAGTAAATCATGTAATCATACCGACAAGCTTAATACAAATAAAGTTAAATTATTTCATGAAGAAGTCAGCATGAGTTATTGTCGAACGTGTCAATAAGAAAAATGAAAGTTTTTTTTTTTAACATGAAAATTTTATGAATCGCGACACTTAATAATAGATTTTGAAATATTTATTTGTCATAATAATCAATTCCCATTTTACTTAATCCGATAAATTCAGCGATAACTTTTCGAAAATTTATTATTATTTTTAGTCATAAAAACCATATATTACCATCGATATTTTACTGTGATATCTAATGCTCTATGATATGTTATTGATCATTTTATATCCTCTTCGGGCCCCGGGTACCACCTATGATACTCTATGATATATGGTTTTTTATAAAATATCAGCCCTGTTGTAGAATTGAACGTACCAAAACCAAAAATATCATTTAATGAAGGAAACCGTCTTCCCAAATAAATATATCCGAAAAATATCATGTTAGTATAGAAGTCACTGTTTTTGACGGAAGTTGGTTCTTTTTAGCATTTAAAATGCTTCGAAAACTACAGTACAAATACAACAATATTTTTCTGTACATCATACATTATTATTTGATATATTGCTTGAATAAGAATTACTTTAACATATTGTTTATAATAGAGCATGAAAAAAAATGTTTTGGTACGTTCAATTCAACAGCCGGGCTGATATTAAATAAAAACGTATCATAGGTGATACCCGAAGAGGTTATAAAATGATCAATAATATATCATAGAACATTAGATATCTAAGTGTACAGCGTAATTTAACATAAATTCAATTTGTATACGTTGGCAAATCGCAGACAGTCTTTTATCAATCTATTAATTAAATTAATTGTTTATACTGCTAACTGCTACCAATTTTCTAAAATAACTTAATCAAAGAAAAATAAAAATCAAAGTTTATTTGTTTGTTAGTTCGTATTTTATGCGTTGCCATACCTCGTTCATTCGATTGCGATAAAACTTTGTCAACTTATTGCTTGCATTTGCGTGAAGATTATAGGCATATTACAATTAATTTTCAAAAGGTGGCGCGTGTGTCGTATCATAGACAATCGTCAAAAGACAAACGGCAAATGTCATCGATACCTATCAATTTTAATGAAATTAAATCGAAATTATTTATTTAAAATATTGTGCATCCGAAAGCACTTCAATAAACACAAATACTTTCTATCTTTGAGTGGCATTATAACGCTTGCCGGGTACCGGCTGGTGCCTTATAAAAAAATGTTTAACATAACTTCTAAGCGGGTAAAATCAATTTCTTCTTAATATCATTGGTATTTATTATTTCAAAATATGTATGTAATCATAAAAAAAGCTCAATATCGAACAATCAATGTAAACTATTCTTGGTATTATCATACATTACTTACTCTTAACTAAACAGATGACACAAGGGCAGTGCAAAAACTCAACAATTATTACGTTGCAAATAAATGCAAGCAAAATACCTATTTACACCAATATCCAAGTCAAAAAACGCACAGCGTCATGAATACATTGGAATATTCGCTATGTGCATGTGTGTATACGTACATGAGTGGCTTAGTGCCATTAATTGGAATAGTCTGACCGGTCGGTGTCGGGTTCAACGAAGTTTATCGCGTGGAAACGCGTTTGTATAGCCATTCATTTCAACTTTCTGTTCGCTTGCCTCCACAGCCGAGCGGGAAATTCACATGTTTACTTTAAAGGGGAATCCCCTTATTAAAAATAATATTTTATCATAAAACCACTGCGGAAGCTCATTCGTAGACTTTATGAGTAACTGCCAAGTGCATAAGTATCACCATTTGGTTTGTTTACATTTTTTGTTGTGTAAACAAGTGATCTTTAGCAAATTTTAGACACGTTTTGGAATATTTTTTTTAGTCAAAAGCTTTTATCAGGGTGAAGAAATAGCAATTTATTTTATTTCTAGAAAAATACATTGCTTTTTTCATCGTGTTATAAAGGAGTTCTACCAAGTAAATCCCAATTCTAACTATAAGCTTTTATCTTTATAAGCAAGCATGCGTAGCCTATCACCTAAAAATCGTCAGTTCAATATACTTATAATTTTCTAGAGGTCGTTTTTTTTATTTCATTTAGAAAAAGGCACTGAGAATAGATTAGTGATGTTCACCCAATATTTTGGGGCATGATTAAATGTAGTAACAAATTATTTTTTTACGCATAACAAGCAAGCTATTTTACGTATGTATTTTCAATTATCTAATCAAGCTGATTTTTTAAATCTTTTATTTGAAAGCGGGTGAGATTTATTCATAAAAAAATATTCTAAGAATTATTATCACCATACCTAATCAGACCCAACTAAGGTATTTTTACGAGCAAAAAATGTTTTATTTTGATGTAAAAATCATTTTGAAAAATATGCAAAATATTTGATTTTTCCATTAAATTATTTCGCAAAATTAAGCTAATGAATATAAAGAAATACTAAATCACTTTTTACTTTCTTGAACAATGGTAATATTTTAACTGTTTTCAATATTTAAATACTTATTTCATTATAAATAAAATTTTGATGATGTACAGATCTTTTAGCAGGATAGATTGCCTGACGTCTCTAGATTCAAGCACCATAGATTTGATACAAAACAATGCCTAGTGTTTTGCTCCCTTCTGGCACGACTTTTTACGCATTTGTTACGCTACTGAAGCAATGAACAGAATTACTTGTTTTTCAATGAATTGTTTGTGTCTTCAAAAGACTTGATTAACTCGATTCATTCTTCTACTTTGTGGAAAAGTAACAAAAGAAAATAAAACGGGAAACAGAACGTACTAGACGGTAACCCAGTTCTGTTTATTCACACTTCCAATGCAGCTAATAGCGGTACAGCCTGATACAATTTTGCTAATAGGTTCGGCCATTTGTAAAACATTTTATTGTATTCCTAATTCAAACTGAAATATTACATGTGCTTTTATAGGAAACAATTACTTTCCAGCATACAATTGCTAGAATATGAGCTCAATTTTCGTTCAAAACATATCGTCAGATAGTTACGTAACATTATAATATCACATAAAGCCAAATGTGGTTTTCATTGAGGTAAAATCTAATTTAATTAATGTTTCTTTTTATCCTGTTTTGAAAAATAAAGAATAATGATTACTGAAAATCAACGTTGACTAAAAGCACTACTAAATAGAATTGCTGGTGTTGAAACTTTTAATGATCTTGTAAAGTGTTTGAATCCCCTAAAACACTTTTTCAAGCATTATTTTTTTATCGAATTATTGTATCGTGTCCAAGAACATAATGCATGTGATTTTTACAGTCTTTATCAGCTAGCTCCGTTCCGATTCTAAAAACAAGGCGTTAAACTAAAAACTAATAGTTTCACTTTTGAAAGGTCGAGTGACTGTACCAAAGAAGCTATTAAATCCATTTAGGAGTATATATAATCCATATTGGGAGTAAAAATTATCTGAAAATATATACTTCAAGCTTTTTACCACTTCGCTTCCATACAGTTAAGTTTTAATTAAAAAATAACACATTTTTTGTACTTATTCCGCATTATATTTATTTGGATCAGGACTGGCTTTGCTCATGGCGAGCATTGTCAACTGATCAGTCAGTGAATTCTGTCCTGATCCTAATAAATCCAATTTGGAATTCGAACGAAAAATTTGTTGCACCGAGTGTTGAAAGAGAGCACCTTATAAGTGATCAATTAAAGTTTAATCACGAAATTTCCGAATATATGTTACGTGTGGTAAATATATCACATCACAAATATTTTTGAATAATAATCGACAAAAAAAATCTTGCAAAGGGAACTGTTTCGAAATCGTTAGCAATGCAGCATCGACAAAAGCATGTGCGAAACAAAAGAGAATGAATAAAATGTTCGCATCTTTTGTTTCGAAACAATATCAAATGTTTGAACCAAAATTCGAATTTTAAAACGCTGTAAATTTATCTGACTGCGATTTTCAGGGCAGATACCAAAGAGAGATAAAGGTAAATATATACTCATTATTAACTGACAAATTAACGTTAGGAATTTAATTGCTTAAAAGTTGTGCCAATCCTACATCAATTATTTACGCTACGAAGAAGCATCGTAAGACCAGCACAGTCTATACAAACGTTCACGTCTGACAGTATTAATTACGTAACGCGCAATGATCCTCTCCTGTACACATTGAATGCTGTACTACCCCAACCTTCTCAAACTGTGAGACGCGGCACACCAGAAGTTCAAAATTAATACGTGAAGACCATTCACTATATTGATCTCGATAATAAAACAGCATGGTTAATCATTCGTTTTCTGGTCCGGTCCTGTCTGTGGTGCAGTGGTAAACGTCGTTGGCTTCCGCAACGGACTACCCGGACTCGAGTCTCTGATTTTTTCAATCGATTTATCGATTCTGTTCGAAGGTAATGGGTGTTTGTGTTGTTCCGAACCCGATCCCAAAAAGCGGTGTGTAGCGAGAGCTCTACTGTTTTTGAAAGAAGGAGGTTGAGAAACGGAATAACAATCAGTTCAAAAATTGTTTATTTCACGAATATTAAAAATAATACCATATTTACAATGATGAATACAGTCTAGGATCCGAATGGCATAACATTCTTTTTATTAGAAGACGAACTCTTTTTCTCGTTTTTTTTCTTACTTGTATACACTAATAACAAAAATTAATGTTCAAATTATCAGCATATTAATATTATTTGTGATGTTTTATTCCGCTTTTACTTGTACCCCTGAAGATATTAAATAGCTTAAATAACACTTTAAATACCCAAAACAGTTTTTTGTGATTTTTTTGTGATTTACTCAACACTAGAAAAATTCTCCAGAACGGGTTTTGCAACATTTTAATTCATTTAGCATCACATTCAAACCATTTTCACGTTCGAAAAATTACACTATTACAATCAGGGCTGTGGAGTCGGAGTCGGAATCGGTGCGGCGTTGTGGCCGGAGTCGTACTCGGAGTCGGAAATTTTGAAAAGTTTGAATTTTTTATTTTTGCATTTAGTATGTCAAATTTGGCTTTTGGCCGCATTGATAGGGTTGATATTTAATTGAATACACATAAATAGAAAAATAAGGGGGAAAAAGTGACGATATTAACCTATTTTTAGTCGGAGTCGGAGTCGTGTTTTTGGTCAATGTCGGAGTCGGAGTCAGACTTTTTTTTACCGACTCCACAGCCCTGATTACAATACTAGGTACTTGACACATAAACTTACTTAATATTTTAACTTGTTTTTTTATCATATTTTGACAAATTTGAAACTCAGTGCAAGCTAAATTTGGCCACCAAAAATAGATTTATAAATTGTGTTTATTCGTTTAGAAATGTGACTTCTGAAAAAATCTTCGTTGTGAAAACCTATTTATATATTAATAAGCTCTGCGTGTAGCATTGATTAGAATATAAGATGTGTAATCGTGCTTTTCAACCTGTTGACTACACGCCTACAACCTGTTGAGAAGCACTGGAGTGTATACTAGCTGCAGATATACAGACAGACAATGCGATTGCATCAGACGTTCAGCCCAGAACCGCTTTCCCGTCTAACAAATGCTGGGGTGGTGGGTGAAAACGACCGCAGCATCAGGTTGGCGTGAACAATGTTCAGCCTTCTTCAGAATTGTGATATATCAACTGCGGAAACTTTATGACTTCACGAACATCAGCTATCATCTGATGATGGAATGTTTCTGATACACTGGTACTTAAATGTAGTTTTAATACGTATATAATGAAAGTTAGGTCATACTTACCATAATGCATTTGAACATTTTGATCCCATCATTAAACCTCTTGTTTAAATATTCAACCGACAACAAAATTTTCAATAAAGAATTAATATAATAAGATTTATTTAATAAAGTGTATTCATTTGAATTATTTAAAAATATAACAATATATATCAAAACAAATAAAAATAATTGTAGTAAGCTCTGCTTTTAGTTTGATCACAGTACATCAAATCAAAATCATAATATACGCTGAATGCAATTAAAACAATTCATCAAAGACCACGTAACTCAACAGTTAATTTATATACAAATATATTTGTTGTGTAATGTATTCATTAAAATTAAAATATCTCAACGTTAGCATGCAGTTAATCAATCTGGAATCAGCCAAAAGCATTTTTTTCCATTTGGAAATTATAATTCACTTTCAATCACATGTTTTTTTCGTACAACAAAACCACTTCCCACTGACAAAAAAAACATCCGCAGGCCTCATTCAATCGGATGTTTTTTATTGAATTGGTAAATGCACTAATGAAGGTTTGATATTTCATAGAGCGCATTTGTAACGAGAGAATCATCAATTTTATTGAAATGGCGCGATCAGTCAAAGGCAAATTCAATAAATATATGTGTTTATTTGGCGGCGTTTCAGCAATCATTGCCAAAAGGGGATGATGAAAGAACACAAACATAATTACATACGTAACTATATAAAAACATGGTTCACTATCAGGCGTTTGTAATCATGTATTAGTGACAGATAAAAAAGATATACAATGCTGGATTAATTAAGTGGATGTGCATTTTGATGACTCCAAAATACATTTTTGTGTGCTAAAAATCGTCCAAAAAATGAATTTAAATATTCAGTTCAATGCACTCTTTACGGACATTAATTTAATGGTATTCAATCACTTCCATAAACTAGCTACGAACTTTTATGTACATGTTCTTGAAAAACCTAACAACTCTTTCATATTATATAGTATAAAGAGTCTTAACAAGATAAAGTGTCTTACAAAAATGAAAATTGAACAAATACTATTATCTAAAACATTTGAGCACATTTTTTCATTTGCTGAATATACTGAATAGTCTTATTTAATAACTTTGTTGCGTTATGCTTTTCCGATACATAATTCATATCTAAGCAATAAATTTAACCACATTTTTTAATAAGAAAACTATTTAGAACTCTTCCATAACAACAATTTAAATTTAAATTCATATTAATTAAATATATTTTTCAAATCAATATAATATACAACCTATTACACTAACTCTATCCATGCATTGTTGATTTTAAGGTCCGTTTATTATTTAATTGTTGTGTCATTTAGATTTTTTGTACATTGCATTTATTTTTATTTTGTGACTATTTTAAGCCAAATGTAAAAATGCTATTATTTCACTCTCATTAGTAGCGCGGCGCCGGTGCTACTGATGCACCTGACTGCCTTATTTTTACATATCATATTGAATTGACTACGTTTGTAAAATGTTTGATTAATAAGGAGTGATTGGAAGTATTGAAGAATTGATCGTTTTGTAGTTATCACTGATTTACGGTGCAGAACGGGCTGTATGTTCGAGACATTAGATTAGATGAATTATGTGATATTAGCACATTAATGTCAGTAAATAAAGTCATAATAATTTCAATTTTATAAATAAGGAACTGCGTACAAAATAAAAATGTGAATACGAGATCTTTTCTAAGATGTTTTTGATCTTTGAAAATATTTATGAAATTACATCTAATTATAAATATAATAACAATATATCAAACAATTTGTCATCAAAATATACACAACGCATTACTTCATCGGTATAAAAATCATTTGTTAGCCTTCAGGTTGAATGGCATTCAATAAATTTAACACAGCCAGCTATTACTTTCGGTATGCCATAGGGAAACGCATTTTTACATTGGGTTTTCCAATAAGCTGATAGCAAATCAAGTTCATCAAAAGATCCTATTATTTGCGATGGACTAATAGCAGTGGCGTGCAGGCCACAAACGTCCGTGGATTTAATTTGTTCACGTCTCTAACTAGTGCCATTCGTTACATTGGGTTTTTCGCTGCGCAGTCGTTATCTTGAGACATAAAACTATCTAAAGAGTGCACTTTAGCAAACTCAAATAAATCTTAGTGAGTCTTTTTATCACTAGCTTCCTCGGGTCTTTGTTATCTTCACTTTATATTAATTTTCAGAATTTCTTGTGATTTATTTGACTGCCAGTTATTTATCACTTATTTCTGCCAAGATGTATCTTTTCACACATCTCAGTTTACTATTTATTCAAACGCTTAATTAAATCACAAAATTTCCATGAGTTTATTCTCCTTGGCATTGAAAACATAAACACAAAATAGCTATATAGAACAATAGTAGAGAATATTTAAAATAGTAAAGAAAGAAAATTATTATGTTCCACAACATTTTTGTCTGTTTAAAAGCGATACGAATTCTTCAGAATTTTTAAATTATACTTTCGTCATCATAGTGGGAACTACAAACTCATTGGTTACGGATGACTCCTTTGTGCCTGTCTAACTGAGGCGTCGAAATATAAACATCTAATGCGACAAATGTTTTAGATTTTCTGCAGAAACGGCATACAAAATGTTTGATGCATCATTAAAAAAAAAGAATATAAAAAAAATGTTCACATAAAAAAAATTTATTCGGTGATTTTCCTAGAAATTAAAAAAAAATCAGCAGACAGTTAAAATATACGTAACTTAATTTGTTTAGTAAAGTTTTTTTTTGTTTGAATGATTTTTATTGAATAATATAGTTAGGATATGTAGTATATGTAATAATTTATAAGGACTACTTGGGTTGTTATTTGTTACATTTTCGATATCAAATACTCGATTTTCTATCTTAAAAAATACAAAAGGTAGAGTATCACTAATAAAGCAAACTACAATATATACAAGGGTGTCAAATTATTTTTTTAAATGTCTCACAATTTTAAAGTTATATTTTTTTTCGAAAGTACCTAATTTTTTGCACAATTTTGCAAAAAAACCCCGTAACAAATGTGTTAAATATTTAAACAGTTTGATCACATAGTGAATTACCATTTCGCTGGTTATTTATATTTTAAATAAAGTATTAAAATTCAAAATAAACTCCATGAAAAAATACATTATAACCTTATATTTTAATCGAACAAACCAACATGTCAAATTATCTTTTCGAGAAAGTGAGCCCTAGATCTTTTGATCGCTGAGTTTAACATATATGTAAAACCAAACGAGAGGTTCTTAAATTTACCTGGATATAACAAACGAGAATAATAATGTCTTAATCTTATCAACGATAATATAGAATATTATATATTTCAAGAAAAATATCGTAGAACGTAAGACGCAACTAAAGCACGAGAGATTCTCGAAGCATCCTGGGTAATTTGAATCTAGCTTTTCTCGTGAGAAAACAATATCGTTTCTAGTATACGAATAACGAGACGTAAATTTAGTGTACTGTTTATAAACAAGACTATCGAATGCCATCTATGGTGCTTTTTGTTATTATTTTCAAAGAGTAAACTTTGCTTATATTTCCATAAATTTAAACTCACTTGAATCTTGAGTATATTTAAAGTCGTTTCAAAAATGGGTCATCTTCACAAATAATAACTCTTCCAATCGAGACGCCAATTCTTGATTGTTTTTTTAAATGTACACCGGTATGTTGTGTTCACACTTCTAACAGTGGCTTCATTAGGCTTACCATCCAATTAACTTACCTGATAGTCTCAAGAGGCATATTTTGCACCAGCGTACGTTTTGCATAGTACGCTTCCAAATTTCAAGAGTACGCTTTGGCCAAAGCGCTAATATTTCAAGACAACTTTTTGTTATTTAAAAATTACGATTGAATTAATGTTATCAACTATTTTCATAACATAAATAACAACCGAAGAGTAAACATTGATTATAATATATCACATCATGATTGTTATACGTAAATTATTCCTTAAAATCTAGGACTTTTTTATATATAATAAAATGATTATTCATCTATTTTGCGAATTTCTATTCTGAAAATTGTGGTAATTTTTTTATTGCATTATTTACCATTAATTCTTATCAATATTCATCTTTTACTGGAAAACTTTGTTGCTTTAGGCCTAATTTTATTTTCAAAAATATTGCTTATTAAATAATCTTAGAATATTAGTAAACATAGCTGTGCTTTCAAATATAAATAACCATATAACCACGTATTACAGAATTTATTTAAAATTCAGCTCGCATTTCAAGAGAATTTTTTACAAATGGAAATTGTTTCCAGCCACGGGAAGCGTCGCGACGCTCTCTGAGGTTTTTCTTCTTCAACTATACATCTTTTAATGAGAAAAGAGACTCTGTTTACGTAACTGAATTATATGCTTTGAAATAAACATTTTTCGGTTTCATTTTTTCATAAAACTGAAAACGTGCTCGTCATGCGAATTTTTTGAATAAAATAACCTTTGATATTACTATATTGTTTTACATCTAAACGTTTTCCGCAAAAACGTCGCCAGACCCTGTAATTTACAAACACACACTTTGTGGTAACGGAATTTTGAATTTAAGTGAACATTTTGTATACAAAGTAATAATAAAAGTTTTTCTTTATATTTCAGAAATTAAAGGGAGCTCAAAATAACACACCACGCCACGTCATTCACACGTTTTGGCAATTTAATTTCGTTGTTTAAAGTCCGTGCACTCTTATTCTCTCTCATGGTTAGTAAAGTACCACTCTTGGAACACTTGGATACACTCGATCTACTCCAAATCTGGATATCAGAATATCTTTGATGTAAACAATTAAAATTGATGGCATTGTTTACGTGAAAAAAAGTTTTAACGTGGTTAGAAGATTTCTGCACCGTACATGAAAATGCTTTTCAACTAAGAAAAAATTGGCTAGTAACTAAAAGCTACCACCATTATTTTACATAATCTAAAATTTCTATAAAGAATTGATCAAAGTCAACTACTAGGGTAAAGTTCTATTTGTTTTAAAACATCATTTTTTTAATTACTTTAAAATAAAAATAGATATCCTAAATCATCGTACATTTGTTTTGATTACATTACCTGTTGATAGGCGATTTTCTAAAAAATATTCATCAAAACTATAGCATTATATAAATGAAATTTCTGAAAGCCTATGCCGTAAAAATGTCTACCATTTATAAGCCATCGGAAATTATCACATGCTATACGTTGTAAATTTTCTGGATTTAGTAAGTATTAGCATATTGTTCGTTGTTAAAAAAAAATTGAAAATTTTCACTCTCTTCAATGATACATAGAGTGGTTTATTTTTATTTGAATATCTTAGTATTTTATCACTCAACTTTTGATACAGTTAAAATCTCCACAAAGCATTATAAAAAAGGAACGATAAATGAGTGACTTAGTTTTATGTAACGTGTCAAAAAAAGTTATGGAAATCTTATATATAAAACCGAAACGGCGTATGTATGTATGTCTGTAATTCTCTTTTGCATTGTTGGTCATTAAGTTGCCATAAAAACGAATATGAAAGAAAATATGTTTGAATTTTTATCGGCGAAGACATTTAGTCAAAATGTAATAAATTAGTCTCCTACGCAAGCTTTTTCCCGGCTTTTATTAATAAAAGTAATAATGTTTATTATTTACGTGAAGGTATTATTTGACATTTCTTTGACAGCAAATTAGATTTTTTCCTTGAATTTGGACATTTTAATGGGCGAGAATGGGGCTGTCATCAAATTAAATAAAGTTTGTGATTTTATTTTAACTCTATTTTGGATGTTAGATTTTGTGATATAATTAAGTCGAATGATATAACATTAAATAATTATTGGTCGCTTAGTCCGAGCGACGCCGGGTAGCAATACTAGTATAACATAAATGGTTGTTTTTGTCATTAAACTATCGTTCGAAACATTCCCCTCGTCAAACATATCCAGATTATTATAGCTCCGACAAAAACGTTCTGCCTATTATGGTAAAAGTATGAATTACACAAATGTAAATAATTACTTCTTGATTTTAACCTAATTATTAAACAAAGTTCGTCGACATCCGGCGTAGACAAGATGACCAAACGTTTCAACTGAAAAAAGTTTTTTTTTACTATACAAATAAATAACTACAAGTTGTTTCTCTTCCTTGCAAATTTTTCCGAAACAAAACACATTGGATACATTATAAATGAAAAAATATTTTAAATACACGTTTCCCTTAACTTATAAAAACGATACAAAATATTTTACGAAAGTTTCAAATATAATCTTACAGTTTAAAAAGAACAACTATTTTATATTATATATCCGAAATAAATATCATATTTTTTATCCGAAATCAAATTTTGTTTGACACCTTGAGAGAAAATATTTCCCAATATGAGTTCATAGATAACTCTTTCACAACCTTTCGTCTTCAGCTATTACAGAAAACATTGAGAACGACCTTGATTCGGCTTCCTCGTAAATCGAGTGGAAGCCTCCGATCCGACACTCAGGAGAGGAATTTTGGGAACGGAGTAGGAGAAACATGGTGATCTTATAAACAAAACACGATCTCAAACCGTTATGTGGGTGCGGTTAGCGCCCATTATTTAATTGTTCGCTATAGATTTCAATATAGAGTATTATTAGAATGCATTTATTTCTTGATATCGACTTAAACTCATAGACTGAGGTGAAAAATAGATCGTTCGAGAGAGTTCTGATGACCTACAATTTAGGGCGGAATCAACATGTATTTTAAAATGGCCTTTTCTGCTACTTTCTAATTAGAGCATATGGATTACTAATGAAGCTCGTCTCAAAAGAAGTTTTTCTACTAGTGCTGCTTAGTTCTGAGAGCTCAAGTTATGCTGGCAGTAAAATCGTGAAGAATGCATTCAAATCAATTTATGAAACTAGGGCTAAAAGTTACGATCGCCGAAACCGAACCAACTGTGAAGTTATTTAATTGAATCATTTTCAAAATATTTTAGTTATCTAGTATTTTTTATTGGTATATCAATCTAGGATGTCAGTTTGGTGACCCTATGATAAAGCAAGAGTTGCGTAGGTTTTCTGGAATCCATCAAATTCCCTGGGGTAGAATAAGTTAGTGTTATCAAATGAATTGTTTTAAAATTACTTCTAGTCACTCGGTTAACTTTTATATCGCCAGGGCCTCCCTCAAAAGGGATTTAATTGTTTTGTCTTGAATCCTCAGGGCATTTTTGGGAATAATAATTTTGCAAGCCTAAATCTTAGTGAACTTTTCGTTTTAACGAATCTCAACATAGATGTAATGTATTAGTTTCTTATTAAACTTTCCATTGTTTCATCATTTGTATGATATGTCTGAGAAACCATATTTACCTACCCTTTGGATACCTGCTTCTACTTTATGAGCATTTATATGAAAATAAAACCAAAGAAAGGGGTATTCAATTTTCCCTAAAAATACTCATTATTTGCCGATAGTATTGATTGTGTGAATCCATTATTTTTTTCAAACATATATTATTGATTACTGCATTGTATAATACCAATGTTTATAAAATTAGGAGATGTCAATACTTTCGATGGTACGGCAATAACTTTGTGGATTTCAATATAAAATTAAAAATAAATTTGATTATTTTACATATTGTGTTACTAAATATTAGTGATGCGTATTTTTCCTCTTTCAGACTATCTTACTATCACAAAGGTTGATTAAGTACTTAAGTACGAATGATTCAAATATTCCAACAATAATAATACTACTAATGACGTTAACATTACAAAATGCATTACTAATGAGTTGCATCAATTTGAAAGGTTTAAACCCATTAAGCAGTGGTGAGCACCCTGTCCTATTTATAATATTATTTAATGATACTTTATTACTGCTGATACTTTAATTTATTTAAGTATTCATTGTAAAGGGTCTTTTTATAAGGACGCTTAGTTTTGAAATGTAAATAAAACAAGTTGTTTGTGAGATTTCGACTAAATTTTAATTTCATTTGTAAGTATATTTTACGGCATTAAATATGGAATAAAGCATCAAATGTCTGCCAATATCCATTCATTATAAAATGGGCCATGTCGCTAAAGTTGACTTTTTTTACAAATTTGGGTAAACTACCAACTGCTCCAGAACCCAATCAGGCGTTGTATGTGGTCGTTTACCTGAAGTTCCTTGGTCAGTTGGATTTTATACGGGTGCAGACATAAGGCCCGATTCAAAATTCGCCAAGTTGAAGTCGCAGAAAAGCCAAGTTCTTGTGAACAACGAAAAATAAGCTGCCTTGGGTTTTCCTGTACACTTTCACACAGAGCAGCAATTTTTCACCAGATATTGTATTTTGATGACGTACATGTAGGTGTTGGCCGATTATTTACCAAACTGGTTGACTCAAATTTGGCCACTAAACAATGAATAATCTACTCAGCAGGACAAAGTAAGATATTTTGAGCGTCCCTATTGAAATACCCTTTATAACCTAATTTTTACTTGATGGAGTATTTCTACATTACTTCTCTGATTAAAATTATGATCGTTATCTATTAAGTGATTGGCAAACTCCAAGTACAAAACTGGCAAAATTTTATTTTTGTAAATGTCATTCAAATGCTTTCTGTTAGTCAGTATTGTCCAAATATCGCTATAACTATTAAAAGGCATTAAAACAACGGTGCACATCTCCACAAAGTTTTATTGCTCTCCAGTTTCCGTAATGTAAAATAATTATTATTTGTTCAGCAAAAAGTTAATCATTCAAACCTTTTAGAAGCGTCTCAGAGCAAACGTCATGTCCCAGGGAGAATTAAAGTTGATTCTGTGGAAACCGTCATTCTCGTACTTAGATCTAAGCTTAATAAAGTATTTTCGAGTCATATCTGAATTCGCGAACTGCTTTTTCGCTGGAGGTTGCCACGGGATTAATTGCCTTGACGTACTTTTAACGAGTGAGGCAAAGTTCTAAAACATATTTTGAAATTGGAGTTTACCCAAATGGGAGGGTTAAATACGCCCATGCCGATTACTTGCCTAATTATCTTTTTGTTAATGCGTGCTAAAAAAAAATCGTTGATATTTCAACTTTAAGGGATTTTTCGGTCCGCTTGAACAAAAATTACAATTATTCGTTTACACGGATTTTGTTAATTATCACCAGTTTAACACCGATGTAGCGACTAAAGTACATTCGTTAATTGACCGACCTTTTAGATGTTTTAACTTTTTTTTTACGAAAAATACAGAATCGAATTCATCAGGAGTGAGATAATTACAACAAACCAATACGCTTGAAAAACCCTAACACACATATTATCAGGTCACGGCTACGAATTCAGAAATTCCATTTTTTGAATTATGATTTTTCAATCGATTTGTTTCAACTCTGTATAACAAAAAGCATTGAATTTAAGAAAGAAGTCGCCTTATTCATCAATAAGCAACATAAAAATAAATTCAGAAAAACAAGCAGTTCTCTGTCTCAATCGCAATCGTTTTTAAATATTGTGTTTATATTTGTAAATATTTAACTTTATTTAAAAATGACAAAGTTAACTTCGCCATACCTTTTTATAAACAATGCCTTTCTATTTTTATGTAACTACCAAATATAAAATCAATACAAAAAAAATGCAACAACTTTGCCCGTAAATCAATGGATCCGAAATAGTAAAGTTTTCAAGTTATTTGTTGAAGAAGTTGATAAATTTCATAAAAAAATATGAGGACGGTTCAGATTTAGGTACACTTTAAAAGCGTTTTCACTATATTACCAAAAATGCTATGATATTTTTCTTTTGGTGGATAAAAAACATGAAACAACGAAATCGTTTTTTTCATAAGTACACTTCATTTTCCTATGATATATATTTCTATGATAAGTCGATGAAAATTTTCGCTTAACGATAATTCATGTGATTATTATTCTTTCCCTCTCACTCTCTATCTACCTCTCTGTATAAAATTTACTAAATATTTATCACGCGGAAAAACGATATGATTGGTCGTATAATCAGGGCTGTGGAGTCGGAGTCGTCGCGGCGTTTTGGCCGGAGTCGTACCCCGAGTCGGAAATTTTGAAAAGTTTGAACATTTTATTTTTGCATATAATTTGTCAAATTTGGCCGGATTGGTTGGTTAGTATATAATTGAATACACATAAATAAGAAAGATAGGAAAAAAACGTTGTGAAATTAAGCCTTTTTAAGTCAGAGTCGTGTTTTTGGTCAATGTTGGAGTCGGAGTTGTGTTTTTGTAAATGCTGGAGTCGGAGTTGGAGTCGTTATTTTACCGACTCCACAACCCTGCATATAATTCTTGACAATCCACTGTCACCCAATCACATCTTGAGTCGTGGCTAGTGTGAATTGCTAACCACTAGTCCCTCATATCACCATTATTTTATCCTACCATCTAATAAAAGGAGAAACTAACTGGGTAACAAGCACGTAGTATCGTAAACCAACTTCGTTTGAGATGATGTTAGGAATTCATTTTCTCCACATTGAGAATGGACAGGATTACAAAGTAATTTGACCATTCGGAATTAATTTAGTGTTTGTTTCCAAAAACACGCCATATTCTAAAAATTGTATAATTTTCATCCGCTTTTTTTTATTTATCTGTATTAAATACATAATAGAATTATTTATGAAATAAATAATCAAGTTGTCACGGGCATGTCTTCATGTTACACTAGAAGTCCGCACGGGCTAGGGTAAACCCGAGGGCCCGAGCCCGGACCAGCCCGTGGGTCGGATCGGGCCGGGTAACGAAGGTTTGGATTCGGGTCCGGGCCTAGATATACAAAAAAGAAAACATAAATCCTATTATTCCGGATATATATGTCATTATTGTATTACATACAATTACCAATTACATACATTTTATAATTTGATATTAAATTATTTTAAATGTTGATGAAAAGTTGAAAAAATTGTCGGGCTCGGGTCGGGTTCGGGTAAGATGTTCGGGAATGAGCCTTGTTAGATTAGAGTTAGAGATTTTCGGGCTCGGGTCGGGTATAATTTCTAAATTTTGACCCGTGCAGACCTCTACTTCACACCTTTACAATTTTACTTCATACGACGCCACGCTTCTCAGCCAATTCAAAATATAAAAATTACTTTATTTTTACACTATTGAATATCTATTTTTATAAAACCACTGATGGAAAAACAACCTTATACATTTTCAAAAAAATATTTATTTTCTCAATGAATAATATAAAAGATCTCCGGGATTTTCTTTAGGAAATGTGAATTTTCATGCCATAAACACTTTAAGTCAGAATGAATAAAAGATATGATGAAAATTTATAAGATCATTAAATATAAATTTCTGGCTTGGGCTTGAACCAAATTTATGCTACTAACTGAGTGCGTGTGTTGTTCATAGCGGTTTGGCTAGTAATATTGATTTTCCGTGGAAATTATTCGACGAAAGCACTTTTTGTGTACATGCATACATATAATTTGTACCGGGTCCGTGGTCGAGTGTCAACTTCGTTGGCTTTGATTGCGGAGATTAGGATTCAAATTGAAAGTTTGTATATTCGTGATGTCTTAAAACTTCATCCCATTTATTTGATAGTTAAAACGAGGCGTAGTGATAGTGATTAACTGACCACAAGTCCTGCCTTAGCTATATCTTTCTATTCATACTCTCATCATAAAGTAAACGTTGTGCACCTGAGTAACTAACAAGGTAAACTATATTATGAGTCCATATGGTCCACATCGGAAGTGGATTTATTTTAAAATATATTCTTGTATGAAATTGTTTGAGTTTCACCTTTAAACGCCCTTTCACTTTTGCGAAATATCCGCGCGACCTGTAGCTCTTATAAAAATAATTATATCTCTAAAACAAGTCAGCCTATGTAGATAAATTAAAAAGCATTAGCAAAATAAAAGATTGCTTATAATTTACGAACAAAGACCAGCACGCCACTTGTAAGCCTCTAAGTAAAAAAATAAACGAATCCATTTTAGCTACAGCTGTATTGAATAAAGAAATTTCTAGGTATGGAAAAACATCTGTATCCGCATTTAAATATACTGTATGGTGTGAATAAAGCTGATTTATTACAGTCCGCTGGTTATAACACAACGCATATCCCAAGAGTACTTGTAATGCAGATGTTTATATTTCTCATTATGACAAAAATATTAAACGAAATCAAAAATATAATAATGGATCGTTATCTCAAAGATATCATGTATGAAAGCTTATATTTATATGCTTAAAACTATTATCATAAATCAGTGTATTCAGATAGCGAAGTGCACTATAATCACTGGTCCCATACGGGACCGTAGGGCTTTAAAAGGTTAATTGTACGCTTAAATAATAATAAATAAAGATTCAATTATATATTATTACTAGTATTGCTACCCGGCGTCGCTCGGACTAAGCGACCAATAATTATTTTAATGTTATATCATTCGACATAATTATATCACAAAATCTAACATCCAAAATAGAGTTAAAATAAAATCACAAACTTTTTAATTTAATGTCAGCCCCATTCTCGCCCATTAAAATGTCCAAATTCAAGGAAAAAATCTAATTTGCTGTCAAAGAAATGTCAAATAATACCTTCACGTAAATAATAAACATTTTTATATTAATAAATATTCGTTTTTATGACAACTTGCAACAACAATGCAAAAGGGAATTACAGACCCACATACATACATACGCCGTTTCGGTTTTATATAAAATATTTATAAGATTCGCTGTCAATCGAGTTTTTCAATAGACTTAATTAATCTTTAGTCAAACTCATGCATTGATAATGACTGAATCTATCAAGTACATCGTATGTATGACTTACCAAAAATTGTTTAGTAATTCAGAGAGTTTCTTATGGTAGATGGCAAGGTGCCAATCAAAAGTAAATTTAAGCTTTAAATTACGCGCAAGCAACCTTGAGAGCTTTGGAGCTCGAAGGCTTTGCAAACATTACGGCCGCCATTGTCAAAGTCCTGCCAAAGTAAACCACAGCTTCGATTCTTGACACTTAATAAAACCCCATAACAAGTCTTCCCGCCGGGCTCAACATAAGGGCGGAGGACAAATCTAGGGTAAAAATACACAGCACACTACACATAAACGATTTAAAATTAGGCTTCTTATCAAAATAATCATTTTTATTGCTATAAGAAAATCACAGCAATATTTGTATACAATAGATAGATTTAGACTTCAATTGAAATGTTGCTGTTTCCAAAGATATCTAAAAAAAAAAAAAAAAAATTTTTATTTATTCTATGGAGTCTTCAAGTGTTTTTCACCTCTGAGCTTAATTTTCCTTCCTTTCCTATCGTTGCTAGCAGGAGGGCATGGCCCCTGCAGTGGTGAATCCATAGTGAAGCCAGTTCAAGAGGTTTGAGACCACTTATGCCACACCCATACACATATATACATATACATATATATGCAGTACACATAAACACACAGCCACGCGTCTATACAGCACACTGAGAAGTAAACCAGAAATCTTTTTCGTAGTGCAAGAGGCCCAATCGTTTGCTTGTTGAGTTTTTTTTATGATTATGAATTACTGAAGTTATCTGATATTAAGAATTGATAAAGTAAATTAACGATGGTAAGTCGGAATGTGCTTATCAAAGAGACAAAACACGTGTCCCTGTTTGTTACACAATCTATTTAATAACAAAGCTATCAACTTAATTGTATGTCCTTCGACTAAAAATTAATTATTGTACCAAGAAAAATCATGCATTACGTTTACAAATAAATAAATTATGTAACACAAAATACTCCAAACGAATTTCATGTAAATGTGATACATATTCATTACTGTAGATTCACTTCAATCTGAGAAATTTTCCTCTGCTGTCACATATCAAATAGTACGACGGTAATAGTAAAAGCATGCTCCGCTACTGAGCGATGAAAATTGTATGGGGCGTGCTGCGGGTCTCCCAAGTGCCGGAAAACTTGGCTTTCAGTCACCAGGCAAGAACGAACTAAGAAGAACAGCGCAAGTCTACGAAAGTTAAATGTGACATCACGCCTTATAGAGCGAAATGAAACCTTATTTGTATGTTGTTAGTTTATTTGTTTTTCCAACTGAATTTCATAACTACTACTACTTGCCAAAGTAAATCTTTCTTCCGGGTACTAACAAGACCTAACCACTGTGTTGACATTGTATGTGCGTGCAAAAATCTCTTCCCAAACACCTTTCACGTATCACCCACCAATATTTTTTTTATGTATCACAAACTAATTTACCAGCATCTTTAGATAGTTCTCGACTTCAATTTATGTCGAAGTCAATGTCAAATATTGTGTACATAAATATTATGTAATTATTATTATAATAACTTTCCATAATATACAAACTACATTGGCGTCTTAGAGACAGAGAAACCTAACTCATGTTCCTCTACTTATCAGAAGATTCAAAAAATGGTTTTCACCAGTAATCAAATTTACTAATTTTCTAACAAAAACATTTTCGTTTCATTATCTTTTAATGCCATCCTTTGGACGTCTGATTTATGTCTAAAATACAAGATAATCATTTATTCTAATGTGTTGTTTTAAGGTTTAGTGTAACTATGAACAAGAAGGAGATTTAAACGTATTGAAATATCTTCGTATCCAATTCTTTTATTGATATGACATAACGTAATATATTATTTTGTATCTGGTGGCTTTCATGATTCAAAACTGGCAAAATTCAAGATACGTTTAATTTTCCTAGGGGGCCGAATTACTTTTCATAAAATACAAGCATACTAAACCTACAAAAATATTCCTCAAACGATGACTTAGTGAGAAAGTCCCACCAGCAAGGATGTATTTAAACTACATTTTGCAGTTGAAAAAAAAAATATATTGAATGAATAGACTTATTTTCATACATACTTCTCACACACCACAAAATTTGCCTTTTCAGTATTTATTTACCTATTGAGACAATATTTTGCTATCTGTAATGCCTTAAGTGAACTGGCTTCCCCGTGGATTACTAACCCCAACAAAGATAACACATTTTTTAGCAAATATTGAACGGAAATAAATATATCACCAGCACCGAAATTCGGTATTAAAAAAAAGATTATTCCGCTACCTTCACGCTTAATCAAATGAGTATCAAAAAAAATGGATCACGGCTTTAGCTAAAGGTAATATTTGTGATTAAATACACATGTCCGTTTTATATTAAAATGAATATATGTGTCGAACATTACTCTTTTCGAAATAAATGGGACAGAAAAATGATAAATACAATTTAGATAAAAAGATGTCCCTAAAATAAAGATAAATAATTCTTCAAGTCGACACACATAAAAATTGATGGAAACATTCTGATTGCCAAGTGAACACAGAATTACTTTTTATCATGGGAAATTAAAAATATATGAACAGGTAGGTACCTGTATGATGAAATGGCTTTTTGCAATAATTACGTTGCATTGAAACAATGTACAGTCGACCCTCTAGAGTGGTTTTCTATAGAGGATGAAACATCCCTCTTATAGCGATTCCCATTGAGTGCCGATTTCTTCTAAACGCTTAATATCATATTCCTTAAAAATGTATGTTGATCTGCATAGGAAGAATATTATTTTTCAGTAGCTGCTTGTCAACTAAATCAATTCATTTAAAATATATGTGTCCATACAAATATTTGAATGTGAACAGACACACACAATATAGAAATATGCGGAACAAAAACTAAACACCAAGTTTACTTCTGAAAATTTCCACCTCAATAGGCAGTGCATTGATTAACCGAACAGCCCTTGTGACTGGTGACTCCAAAGACCTACATGACAGAAAATTTCTAGTAAAAAAATATTTGGTTTTGATTACGACCACGTAGGTCAAATCTTCCAGCTTGGAAGTTTATAGTCTTAAGCAGGGCTTTTTTTGAAAAAAAGGTGCCTCACTTCATGTCAAGCTTTACTAAATAAAAAAACACATCTCATCCGGTTCATTAAAATACCATTTTTTTATCATTTTGACGAATTATATAAATATAGATTGTAATTACGTAAGCGCAAACATTGATTTTGAAATTTTGAAAAAAAAAATACGGTGAAAAAAGGTGCCGAAACGCCGTTCCACCACGTTAAATGGAAAAAAAGCCCTGGTCTTGAGGATGTCAGGGTTATCTTCTCAGCTCCAAAGAAGAAAAGAAAAATGTTTCAATATTAAAAGCTATTTTCGAGTTTCAAGAAAGTGAAACCAAATCATTCCTAAAATAAAAAATGATAATACTGCTATAATTAATAATTAATATTTCTTTAAAAAAATATATCGCAGATATTTCTTATGTTCTCGCTCCAATTGTAACTTCTAGACATTTTCATTTGAACTTCAATTAATAGATCTATATTCTAACTTACTTCAAATTAAGGAAACTTAAACTGTACGAAACACAGTAATACTATATTGATTTCATGCAAAATTACAAAATAGCTAGTTTCTATAGCACATCCTATATCTCAGTGCTTTATGACGGTTGAATTTATTGCATATAACAAATTAATAAGTATTAACCTAGACTACCTATAATATATTCAGTTGGTGCCGGGACGAAGTCTTTACTCATTCTTGTATAATATGTGTATAATTAACAAGTGTTTGATAATCTAGTGTCTTTGCAAGATCATAAAGTAAGTCCACATAGTCGTAACATTACGACTGTGCGGCGAATGCTTATTTTGACAAATATTCGTAAACAGGAGCTTAGGGTTTGGGCCTTAGGCTGAATGTTACATTCCAATCCGAACTAAACTGTTTCGGTGAACGTTTGTGGTGGCGCCGAGACGGTATCAACGGCGTACGAACTATTTGTCAAACTGTGATCGTAAATATATTTTCAGTAATGATTCAATATTCTGTCGTCGTCATCGTCACTTCGATATATGTATTAAAATAAAGATTTCAACTACTAGGCATACCATACCATCTAATTATAAAGCTTGATGTAATGTTGTCAAGTAGTATTCAAAATATATTGACTTGTCATTCGTGTATTATTCAACGCTTTACGTATTCATAAAAATTGAAAAAAGATAACACTTTTATAAGTGGTAAATCGTACTTTTTTTTCCTTTTTGTCTGAGAAGACTCAAGCTTTTCACAGCTGTATAAAGGCGTTTGTTCATTTGAATAGCACAAATTATCAAACATTTTTTTTCCGTAGCGTGCCTTTGTGGAAATCGACTCAATCACAGCTTGACCAAACTTTATTTATAATTCTGAATCGTTTGAAGTTTGTACTTTTCTATGAAGTTTGTCGCTTACAACCCGGGTTGTGCCTTCTCAAGTGCACATGTGAACTCGAACATACCCTTAGTTTGTATAGCTTATAAATAAGAATAAAATTATAACACTAAGTGTAATTGTTGCTGTCGTAATCTGGATGAATTAGCTAAAGTTTTTAGGCTAACGAGTTTCAATGAATTGTGTGGGTAAATTACAATTATTGGGTATTTAAAATATGGTTTATCAGTTTAAAGTGAATTAAAAATGCCTGAAGATGCCGATAGGTGAAACCCGGATCGTTCGTGGCAAAACTCATTGAAATGTTAAAAAATCTAATTTGATATCGAAATTCCATCAAGCACTTAAGTCGAAATACTCAATTATTTAAATTGTTCGCATAATTTTTTTTCACAATATTTGATTTTTGGTTGCTTAAGTAACTTGTGTGCGATATTTAAATCAAAGCTTTGAAAGCTATTCCGAATGTACCTAACACTGTTTTGAAGCGATTGCGCCAAACGTGTGGCAATGTATTGCAGTGAAAAGCGCAAAAACAAATTGCTATTATATAAAATATACACAAAATTGTATCCATCCAATAAATTAATTACTATTTTTAAAATAGTTAATTGCTTCAATATCTCTACATCTAAAGGTTAAACTAATGAATAGTAATAAAAAAGCGTTAAAAACCATGCAAATCCTCTTCAAAGAGTATATGAACACCAAATTAAAAGCGGGATTTGTTGTAAAAAAGATTTTTTACAAATATTGTCAATTCGATTATTAATACACTTGTTAAATCTTTTTTTCACATAGGTAAATAGCGATTTATAGATTTCAGGCGTTAAAGCAAATTAATTAACCATGGAAGTTATTATAATAACCTATAAAAAGCTTTGCTATCTACATTATGTGGGTCATCTTAGGTGTGAAATTCGTTACTGTCCAATTACGTTAAAATTAATAGTTGCTTATCACGCATGCATATTTGTTGATTTTTGCATTTTTTTTCGTTTTCTGAAATTTGTTAGAACATTAAAATCTCACCTTGTGATGGTTTGATTGAAATGTATCTCCGAATTAATTAAGGCAAAAGTATACATTTTGGCACGCTTAAAAAAATAGGAATTAAATGACACGGTGAATAATAATGTAGTTTAGTTCTACACAATCTATAGTTCTACAAAAATATATAGTTCTACAAAAACTACAGTTCTACAAAAACCTAAAGGCTCTACAAAAATTTTAGTTCTACAAAAAATTGCATTGTATATTAGTTCTAAAATTTTTGTAGAACTAAAATCTATTGCTATTTTTTCTCCGTATTATAATGGAGTTCTACCAAGTAACCTACAATTCAATCAATGAATTAAATGCTTCATCGAAAAAATATTTTTTAACTACAATGTGACGCCTTGGATAGCACATATATGAAAATTGTTGTAAATAATTGTCAGCCAATAATTATTGCTTATAGAAAAATATATTTTTATGAAAATATATAACAAAAAACTTTTTAATAACTGGAAAGATAGTGCCTAACTGAAGCACTGAAAAATCCAATGTTTTTTAATAGTTCAACTGGTGACTGAAACAAGTTGGTATCATTATCAAATCGGTATGTGTAAGTTAGTTTGAAAAAAAACTTTCATTCACTTAAATATAATTCCTTTCCACCAATAATAATTGACAGTTAGTACCTTAATTTTCACCTATATTTTTTATCTTATAATATTATCACTATCGATAAAATCCAGCCGAAGTATTAACTCGAAACTAATTGCTGTAAATGATTGCCTTATCTTTCATTGCTTTTATCCCATAAAAGTGTTTTTTACAGTAGCTTATTTGCTTAAAAAAATACATATTATTTTAATCGTTCGGTAATCCCAAACAATTTATTTAAGCCTTATATTACTGAGCATAAATATATGTAGAACAAGTGCTTACTCGGCTTAATAGAGTTGTCATAAATACCACTTGCGTCCAATATATTCGCAACAGTTCTGTTTTCAATTTTGATATAAATACATGACAATTATCCAACCGATGTATTTACATAATAATACCAATATTAGAAGAAATTATTAATCAATTCAATACATATTTATTGTATAATCAAAATTGTATTTTTTTTTTAATTATTGTGAAGTACCAAAAATAATCGACTTTCCAAACAATATTACTAGCGTAGATTCAAATAAGCAATTGTACCAACTCACGAATTTGATAATAGAAAAGTATGAGGTGAGTAAGTCGTCATTTTATATTCGTTAACATTTTTTATGCGACATTACTTCGGACACTTTTATGAATTGGTGACATGAAACCCTCGCCACGCACCACGCCACTGGGAGTAGGTAGGGCGCTGATGTTTTTATGCGTTTAATTAGAGCTAATTAGGGAAACCGTGTCCTTTGTCTCACAGACATACACCCTCGTACATTTCACCGCAAACGGGCTTTCGCTTCTCAAATTTCCTAAAAGGAAAACGCGTTTAACGAAATTGTTTCAAATCTATTTGGCTTTATTGTTATATAATTCATATATATTTGAATAAATCATATTTTTTACTCTAGCTTTAATTCTACTTTTGTTCATTGATTATGCGCCTTATCCTCACCATCAATATGGACAGAACAACCTGGAATAGGCCGTGGCTTCCAGCAACAATTCACTTAACCTCTTCTTATCTAGTTTCGCAAGTAATATTGTAACCTGTCACCCTTTCAAAACTTTACCTATGAATGGTCTTTCCTCTTTTAATTGATTGATAAACCAACGCATTCTTGATTGCTGGACGCGCCGACAACTTCATACATGCATTTTCCCGAACGATGTATCGTTTATTCCATGCGGTATTCCACATAGGTTGTAATTTTTTTTGTTTAATTTTTATAAGTAAAAAAAATACAGCGTATTACAGCGGAAGCCAATGAGCCATTTACTTAACAAATATAAACCTGACATTGTATGAAGCAAAACAAAATAGAAGACTTAAAGAATTGGTGTGCATAATATTATTTAGTACAGCTTTTATAGCAGAAAAGACAAACAATGTTTCTATTCTTTCGGAACGCTTAGTAAAATATGAAAACATAAGTAAACTACCCCTCTACATTTTAGCAACATGCAGTAAAATGATTTTGTGTTTAGTATGTTATTGTAAAAAGCTGGACGTCAATGTGGAGATATCTATCGACAAGAAGTCGAGCTTCTGCCAGACGGCTGAATCATAAATTAAATAATGGTACATATAAGTAGTCTGCACGGGCCGTAATTTGAAAATTCTACCCGGCCCGAGCCCGTATTCAAGCTTTTGTTACCCGTGGGCCCGTGGACCGGGTCGGGCCGTGCTCGGGCCCGCAGAACCTACACGAGCCCATGCAGACATCTAGTACATGTGCTCAGCACTTCAATGACGATGGTCAAATATCTGAAAGAATGGAGACGAATCGCGGAATTTGGATGTTGACTATTATTATTAATCGTTAGCGATCGATTAAGAATAAGTAAAATTGCTTCCAAAAGAAACATAATAATGCAATTTATGTATACAGTACGCAAGAACTGTTCTGTTCATAAATATCATTTTTATCACGTTTCTAAGATATCTTGCTTTTCTAACCAAATGCTTGGATGAAACGACAAGTCTCACCCGTGTATATGCATTATCGCACCACTAGTAAATAACGTGCATTTATGAACCCATAGTCAAACTAACAAGCCCTCCATCTCACTTTAATAATATATTTTATTTTTATAAAATGAATAATTTTATAATTTTATAATTTTTTCAGATAATGTATTTAAGACGGTTCGTTTTTAATAAAATTCATGAATTATTTTTGAAAAACATTGGTTAGATAACCTCTTGGAACTTTCTTTGAGATGATTATTTTCTTATATAATATATATAATGATATAAGAGCATAATACTATCTCCATCATAAACCTATACTAAATGGAGCAAAGCTTCAAACATTTAATGATACTAAAATTATTTTGTAAGATAAAGCCATTAATTTAGCTGACTTAAAGTTTTTATCTCCTCTGTCATCTATAATTTGCATTCTTTATTATAATACCTTATCAAAATACCAAACGCTATACTATTTCATTGAATGTCAAAAATAGATTAAATATAAATCTCGGGTGTTTTAACTAAAAGAATATTTTCAAGTAAATCTGTAAGGAAAAACTTCATAAAGTTTTTCACGTTCAAAATTGAACAGTGTATTTTTCAGTTTGCAATAAAAAAAGAAAAAATATATGGCCATCTACAAATAATATTTGCGAGATTGGATGATCCACGATCGACCAGTGAGCGAACACAATCACTAGCACAATTATATTTCTCAAAATTTGAGCGTAGATACTTAATAATTGAATTATAAAATTAAAATTACATCTTTGATATACATTTTTGAATTAAGCTGAAGCTTTCAATGGATAATGCAATATTGCTAAAAAGTTCAATTTAATTTACGTCTTTAAATTAGAAGTTATATTGTGACGAGATAAAACACATGTTTTGATCACTTTTTCGTGATATAACATTAGTGTAAATGTTTGTGCGAGGGTCTTTGGTTAATATGTTTGTTGTGCTTCATAAAACATACCGCATTGGTAATAAGTAGCGATGGACGCTTTTGAAATGAACAAAGATCAAATAGTTTCGCGCGTGTTCGCTATATAGAATGACAAAACATGGGCTGAAATCATAGCCGAGCCAGTGGAGAAATGTGTCTTGGAGTCGTAGCGAGGTGCAACACGCTTGACTAATGGAGGAAACCATAACCGATAAGAATGTGCAACCTGCGCTCGTATTGTGGGGCTCTGCACGAATATGCATATTGACGTAAAAACGTATATTCGCAATAAAATAATGATGTAAGGGTGTTGAATATTTATCGTTCTCTACCATACGCTCGCCATTCTGGTAGTAAGGTAATATACACCTTTCGATAAAGCGGCTGAAACATACCAATTATCTGAAGTCAAGTCCGTTACACTACACATATTTGTATTATAGGTGTGGACATCGGTGGCTTATTTAAGTGTTCACTGTCAATACTTGGCGAGCTTCAGGTCAGCGAAACCGGTCCTGATCTTTATTGTGAAATAAGTAAAATATTCTCAATTTTTCGTTGACTTTTTTATTTTGCATCTACGACAAATGGTCTAAAGAAATAATGTTAGCGAAAAAAATGTCTACGTACAAACGTATTTTATAGCAGCCCATTCTTTTCGGGCTTCAAACTATTAAATGTGATATTCATAAAAAGAAACCAGTTGAATGAAGCAACGGTAATATTCACATACAATATAATTGAGAAGTCGATCTGCTGGACCTTTTCTTTCGTCTGGGAATATTTCAAACATTTTAAAGACAAAACAATCTTCGATTAGTTATTATTAGAAAAATAATTTTGGTATTTCTGCAAACTGGTGGACTCGCGTATATCTTGTAAGCTTTTATATTGTTTTATACGCCTACATAATGCCCGGAAACAACTGGCGGGTGAATACTTAAAAAAAATTCACATTGTGATGTCTTCAAATAAAACGGCAATTATATCACATTTTTTTATAAAAAAAATACCCACATATTTTTTATGAAATATTGTTTATTCTTTCAAGGTATGAATCTGCCTACGACATTTGATTCATCATTTCTAAATATTTATGAATGTGTTTTCCGGAAAAGCACTGTTTTAACATTTATGCAAATATTTATTGGTCCCTCATAATTTATTTATATTCGCTCTTCGTTATTCATTTCCATTCTTTAAAGAAATAATTAGTTAATATATATTTTTTTTTATTATTAGATATTGTTTCTTATCTTCTTTTTTTAGCATCTTTACCATCTTTCGTTATGTATGGACACCACAATATGCCTTAAAGATTCTCAGTCTTTCTTTTATAATCTATTTGCTCAAAACATCCTTCAGATCAGTATTTTTAAACTAATAGCCCGCAAAACGGTTTCGGTCCACAATTAGTTGATATGTCGGAACATTCAACAAATCGTATATATTTTTTTATAGTTTTTTCTGTTTGTAATTGTAGTTTTTTATTGAATTTATAAACTCAAGCGTTCACATTGTGTTTTTCTTTTGAAAACAGATCATAATAAAACAGTCTGTAATAATATGAAGCAAGGTGTATCAATTAACAAAATAATTTACACTTTTACTTTTTGTACATACTTTTATATAATGTGGACTTTAAATCAGATATGAAAAGCATTAAAAAAAGTACCTCAAAATTTTTAAGTATGTTTGCGTTGACGGTCTACAAGTTGGGGAACACTGATATAGATGGTCATACGCGGCCTTCGATGATCGAATCCAATCGGTTAAAAATAGGCAGGCTGAATTCTGGCACTTCTGAGATATTCTCATCACGTCGTGGGAAGAAATCCATACAAGAGACTGCTTGGTCTATATTATTTTATCTCGTTGAAACCAAACCAGCATATCGATACTTTCACCTCGAACGTCAATTTCTAAATCTCAGCATGTGAAGATTGTCGTCCCCAGCCTCATGCTCCCAAATCTTAGAATGGTGTACTTATTTTCCACCAATACAAAAATCATCATAAAATACACACAGCATACCTTTTACCTATAAGATTCGGAACTCTCGCGGCAACTTAACAACTTGTTCACGCATTCTAATCACAGATAGAATTTCGCATAATATTGCACAATACGCTGATGATACAGCGATCCTTGCCAAATCTGCCAACAGGTCAGAGTCATATATGATATTATAAATAATCGGATCCGCTGCGGACCGCACGGGTTTGAATCCCAGGCCAGGCAGTTTCATTTTTCAATGTCTACAATACCCTCCCATACCCACCCAAACCTAAAAGCAGGAACCAAGTGGGAATTATCATAAGTCGAACCATCGAAAGCTGGGGACTACTTGTAAAACAAATATCAATAAACTAATGATTACCTACCTCGTACTGTAAAATAATAATTCAATTTAAGATAAAAATTCAACTTTTGAAAATAGTTAGACTCAAATTAATGTAAGTTTCATCAAGTATAATGATGATGAATTTTCAGAGATTTTATGATAACGGTGATCGAGAGTGTGTAGCGACACGACCGCTTAAGATTCTATTTGATCAAACTTCAAAACTTCGATCATGATTCATTTTATTTTCTAAAACTTCTCGTCGCATTTTGTCGACTGCCATTTTCAATTAAATGATAATGCGCTTCTGAGTGATCTGCAAACCGCATTCGGTTAAGTAACATCACACTGTGCGGTCTAATGTTAAATATATGTTTACAATTAGTTTAAATACACTTCACTGTTTCATGTATTTGCAGATACAATTACTATAATTAATATCTACCATTTTCTATCTGAATTACAATGAAACTATAATTATAGTGAAACAATGGAGGATTTTAGAAATCTACTTTACCAAAAATAATTGTTTTCCATTACCGATGCTTTACAGCAGTGATACACAATCCGCGGTCATTTTGTCCGTGAGCATGAATGACATAAATGACGCCCAACTATTATGTTAACTAAGGCCAGGAGTATTTTTGACACGTGTTCAAAGAGCTGTGAAGTCATTTAGAAATACAAATACGTGTGAGAAATTGTTTGCTTTATTAAAATTAAACACTAAAACCGTGTTAGCAATTTTGTCTCAGTGATCAGCCACACATTTCATGCATGAAGTCAAGAAGCTTTCCACCTGTATGTAATGTGAGTGATCAAACAAATATTTTTTTCATTCCATTTGGGAGTAAAAATCTGTTTTATTTATTTAAGTCTAATGTTTTTCTTATAAGAATAATCGACAGTAAACATCTGAAATGATGCGTAACGATATTGTCTGATATCGTTTGTTTTATTTTATTTTTACTAAATTAAAAATGTAGTCTATTATGAAATACAAGTACTATTTTCAATAGCAATAACATACAGTACGAGAAAGGTCTGGTCAAAGTATCCGAAATCAGGCAAATCGCTTTTGAAATAATTTAGTATGAAAATGGGATACCGGTGAAGGCCAAGACGAACACCCGAAAAGCTACCGCATAATAAATATTTGTATCATAATAAGAAACGTCACCTTTAAAAGCTATCAAGTCAAGCCAACTTGATAGCTTCTTTTTTTAAGTAGGGCTCATCTATGTTTGTTTGGCTAGTCCTTGGATTTTCACATTGAGGGAAAAGATCATTTCCATATTTTGGGATTAGAAATTGTTTACAATTATTTAGTCTAAGATATTTTTGAATTAATATAACCCACATGAGATGAATTAACTGAAAGATTAGTTCAAAAATGTCTTCCGAAATCAATTAAAGGTAACAAAATTACAAATTATATAAATGTATTCACAGACTTCAGATTGAAAAACATACCTTTCAAATACTTTAAGCTGGAACCTACTTATCGATAAACGGATTTATTACAGTAAGGCTTGAGTTTAATTTAATAAAATGTGGTAAAATCATATTTTGCCGTCTATTATCATGTCCATAAGCCCCAGTGTGGAGCGCCGGCTATATCTACTACAACTAAGTGCATTTTTCTGAAAATTATTTTCACCGTCGGTGATTTATCAAGATGGCGCCGCATCGTAAAGTGCTTCCAACCCATTCCAGCCTGATTGCTGATGGTGAAACCAATGCAAAAATGAATCTCCGTGGACTTGGATAGTTTTTCAATTTCAAATGTAAATTTGATTTTGGAATTTACTTTCTTTATCTAGTGGTGAAATCTACTTATTACTTTTGGCTGGCTACACGGCGGATTCGAAGCATTATATCGAGATTGGATATTACAGAATCGATATGAAATAATATCATAGAAAATTTTAATAAAAATACCAAGGTGTAATAATTCTTCTTAAAATTTTAAAAAACAAATTAAATAATTACTGATCATATTGGAGCAAAATCTCAATATTGATTTTTCACTTTGACTGCTATTGAAAAAGAAGCTGTATTATTATATTTATAAATAGTCAAAATATGTATGCTTAATAGAATAATAGAAAAAAATATTTAAGTATAAACGAATAATAATGAAGTTATAACTAAAAAGTATTGTTATTTTTTTTCTATGTGGAATCACTTTATTCCACTGTCAAGCATATTTTACTCAATGGATATCTGCTTAAATAAGTATTGAAATATTTTTTATAATTATTGTATATTAACAATGTATGCTCCATTAGCATTTTTATGGCGAAATCATATGATAGCTCAAAATATACTTGCTACTTAATCATTGTTTATAAAACTCATATGTTTAGTGACATTCTCTATGATAATTCCTTCTAATGGGCAAGGGATTGATTTCAAATTGATATTATTAATAGCATGTATAAGTCGGTGGGCTTGATGTAGATTATCGCACGTCAAATAATTAGCCGGTACGCGTGAAAGCTACTGGAGTTGGTCTTACACACGATATGTGGAATATTGTTTATAGTGGAATGTTGCTATATCAATTTTAACAGACAATTTTATCCGCTATAGTAAATTGTTACTGTAGTCTGTCTTCAGAATGGGTGATATTTTGTAAAATGCAATATTCTTTTGTTATAATTAACACTATGGGAGTGTTATTTAAAATATTTTTTTTTTAAATGTCTCCATTTATCTTATTTTATTCATATCGTGACTCATTATTGATTATTTATTTGACTTTCACGTAAGTAAATATTAGGACCATTTAATTTTTTTTAAATGAATAATTACAACTTGTGTTTCATTTTCTATTTTTCACTGATACAATCAATGGTAAACCAAACAATCTAACGCCACAAAAATGAGCTGATCGTTTTTCTTTTCCACCGAGAAAAAAATTACTGCACGTAATTCAAATACTCATTTTCCTTTGCGTGAAAGTGTTTTTTTTTCATTACATTGTTATGTCTCGTGTCACGTTACATGATAGAGAAAATTTACGTGACAGCTCACGTAAAGGCAATATGTTGAAACAACTATGCGTGTTAATTTTCCAAAGATATTACTTTTTCGCTGCGAGAAAGTTGTGGAAAGACGAAAGCCTTATTCGATTTTAAAATTGTATTTCAAATGACGTAAAGCATATTCACGGTAACAAAAAAAAACGTGTTATTTAATGTTTGGCTTGAAACACAAAGGTGGGTATTATATATATATATATTGTGATTTTTAAACTATAAATTTTCCATTTATCATATTGAATTATACCTTAATGTTTCTCTTAGTCTTTCCTTCGAGATGATTTTAATCCCACAAACGCAATAAAATAATACGATGAAAAAATAATATGTAATTTAATTCTACAGAAATTTCTGAAGAATTAAAATACATTGTTATTTTTTTCACCGTATTATAATGGAGCTCTACCAAGTAAATATCAATTCAATCATAAATCTTTAAAATCCCAAGATTCTAATAATATTTGCATTATTACTTATGTAAGGTTAAATTAATAAAAGAAATAAAATATAATTTTCTTTTATTTTGATTTCACCGTCTTTCATTTAAAAGCTTTATTTGATTCATTTTTTTTAAAACATTCTTAACAGCTTCATTAGATTATTTTTCATTTCACTTTTGAATTTCGAAAAGTTTTAACAAATAAAAGCAGCGTTGTACGGGTTTCCCAACAATAACTCACGTTTACACAACAGCTCAAGATCAGAAAATTTAAATAACGTCTTTCAAGAAAAAATATCCATTAATAATCTTTTCATTCGTAACATTAGCTATTAAAATCACAATACTATAAGAAAACAATTTAAGCCCACACAATCAATTAGCCATTGTTTGAATTTAAACTTAACGTATTTATATATAAATATATATAATTGAATTTTGAAAAAGGAGTATTTTTACATTTAGGCAATTTAAACCTTTTGGCCTACGAGAAATCAAATAAAATACGTTCTAAAAATATTCGTTCGCTTCTATTTTTAAAATTACATATTGTATTTTTATCATGATTAGTTGCTTATCACATTTCTAATAGAAGCTGGAAAGATTTCCTGATAATGTTTTCTGACAAAAACACATTTCATTTTCGCGAAAATTGATTCATCAAAGCTATTTATGACTCGTTACTTTGTTTGTATATTTATCCTAATTAATGCATAATCCTTAATAATATTGTCCTTCCGGATACATTTTGTTCATATATGTAAGTGAAATGAAAGCTGTTGACATTGTTTTTCACTAATTGTGAACGTGGGTTGATGCTGTGAGCTTAAAAACAAAGTAAATCTCATACAATTATATTTATCTCGGAAAGAAAAATAAAGTAAATATTAATAGTCTAAAGATTACCTATATTCTTCAGAGTATTTTTTTATTATAATGCTATTCCTCCAGTTTCTTTTCTGCAATCCAAATTCAATCTATTTTATATTATACGTCACAAAGCGGTACGATTCGATAACGATGAAGTTTTGAAGCATTCAATGTTAATGTAATATTCAGTCATTATTGAAAACCACTATTTTCTTGTACCAATTTCTTTTCATATCATTTATAGCATATTGTTTCCATGCATGGATCACAAATTATATTAGGGTTCTGCAATTGATAAAAAGAATGATGCAAATTAACTATTTATTTTAATATACACTTAAATTAATGACCATGCATGGTATAACATTCCATTGATAATGGGGAAAGTTCTTATCGTGAAAAACTGTGTTTTTACAGTAAAGCATAATATGGGAGCTGATTTTTAATTTTACTGACAAAAATGAATACATGTTTTTAACAAATAAAATGTTTTTCCTAATTTCACACACTTTTGATTTATAGCACATAGCACCTTTCTACTCAATGGTATTCAATTCATGAAAATGGTCCCACAAGTGATCAACCAAGGGTTAATATTCTGAAATAATATAATATAGTGTATTCTCACCTGAAATTAAATCAATTCATGTAGTGATAATATGGATTAAATACGTTAGTGATGTATCATATTTTACTCATTTAACAAGTATCTTTAGTCAGATAAAATCAAGCACACGTGTATCCATAGATTCTTGTTATTGAAACGTCTCTATAAATGGTAAAATTTTAAGGGCGCGTGTGATAGTGAGGCGTATTTAAATTAAATTACTCAAGATATACCTATCTTCGATAATCTTACTGGGGTGAAACAGAGCGCCTGCAAAAAAACTCTAAAAGTATAGTAAAAAATATTATTTAGAAAATTTATCTTGACCTCTGTTTTCAATAGGATATGAATCACAGAAAAGATTAAAGTACAACGAATGAGACAGATATTAAAGAAAGTAAAAATCATAGTTACTATTGAAACCTTTTTTATGTACTATTATTTTGAGTCGGGCGTATAAAATTTACATTTCAAAACAGTTTCTCTGAACATTAAATAATCAAGCAACAAAAAACGCGGTTATGAAAATGGTTTATTCATTTCTAAAATTGATTTTTAATTACTCAATTGTCAAAGAAATACGATTTAAATATTCATTGTTTACTAAACCATTTTTATTTTTATATTTTTTGATAAAAACCTGTTGTGAAATCAAATTTTTTAATACTGATTAATATAAAATTCGTACAAAAAACAACACTCACTCGAGTGGTGAACCTTTTTTTTTAGTAAAACAATGACGAAGTATCGTCAAATATTTAAATTAGAAAATTCACGCATGTGTTTCTCCAGCCGAAACAAGTTGTTTTACCATTTTCGCTCCACTGGATCGTTATTGAAAGGCTAAAGTGGTATATTTAATTCAGACCTTTTTTATATTCATCACTCTAAAAAGGTTCTGAGCTTTTCCAGTTTAGAGGTTTTAGTTTACTTTATAAATTACCCAAACTATACAAACTTTTCACACTCTGAATATAATTGAATTCGCAAAGTGAAGTTTTTAACCACGAATAAAATTGAACTTGCCGTTTTATTATTTTCAAATATACTGTTGTTTTTTCACCTCTTTTTTTAAAAACACATTTTTCTTTATGCGGTGTTTTCAATCCTCATTTTTAAAATTTCATCAATTAGAATACAATCATAAAAGATATGTTTAAATTTAAAACATATAATAATCATTCATTTATCTACAAATACCAGTAAAATTTCTTTGGCTTTTAAAATAATCTTAATGCCACTCATAGAAAATTTCAACTGAGGTCAAATAAATATGTAGCTCAGCAATGATCTGAAGTCGTCAAATTAATAAAACACCTTTAAATAAGATTATCAAAAAGTAAAAGACACATTATATTTTATAAAAAATCGGTGAAACAACTAGATAACACTGAAAGAGTCAGCAGTTGATTCAAAATCAATGTTGTGTAAGCCAGTGTACCCCAACCGTTTTACACATGTGAACCGGTAAAATGAATGAATTAGCAAAAATGTTCATTCAAATGAGTTTCAATGAATTATGTGGGTAAAGTATAATTGTCGCGTATTTTGACCATAGTATCGCAAATACTTATTACGAGATAGTAAAATGCAAATGTCGATAAATAATTTGTGAGTTTATCCGACCTATTATTATTGAATTGATTGATTTCAAGTGTTTGAGTTTATAGTAAATGATTGAAATTTGACTTTTTATTTGTGGCCCAGTGTAAAGTCTCTACAGACCACCGGTAGGGGATCACTGGTTTAAGGTACTTTATAGAAAATCAATACTGAAAGTTTGAAATTATTGGAAACGACTGATGCATTCGTAAAATATAGTATTTACTTTATGATCACCCTATACTGGACGCTCGTTGCTCATTATAAATTGAAATATGATTTATACATTTAATAAAATTTAATCTATTCTCTGTTTGATATTAAAACCACGAAAACCAAACTAGGACTCGCTGTATTGATTTTCTAACGTATTCAACACTTCTCTCCAATCTTGCTAAAACAAAAAATGAATGAACTAAAACAATTTAATTATGTATAACGCACGCACAAAAATTTTAATGGGAATTTTTAACATTATTTTATAAAATCTCGTTATAAAGTAATTACGATTTTATACTTTTATTATCGTGATCTAGTTTGGAGAATATTTTAGGTGGTGATATAATATATTATGATATGAATACATTTTGCTCTGTGCTTTGTATGTTTATATTTTTTTATATAATTGCGTTAAAAATGAGCAATGCATTTTGTTATTTTTTTTTTAAATTCTACATGAATAAATATCACTTTTAAGGTGTTCACTGACAAAGTCATCAATCAGTTGATAATACTCGCCATGAGCGAAACCAGGCTTGATCCAATATATCTTTCACGTGGAATAAGTACTAAAAATGTGTTATTATTTTTATTATCTATATAATATATAAAAATCAATGTTTGTTCGTATTTTATGCGTTGCGATAAAACTTTGTCAACTTATTTCTTGCACTTGCGTGAAGGTTATAGGCCTAGTAAATAGGCTTTATATGAATACCGTTCATTTTAACAACTTATTGATGCACTTGCGCAAATGATATAGGCATAGTACAATTAGCTTTCAGTAGGCGGCGCGTGTGTCGACCAAAAGAAAATCGGCAAATCTCATTGAAACTCGAAATTATGTATCTCAAAATATTGTGCATCCGAAAGCACTGCAATAAACACAAACACTTTCTTTCTTTGTGGCATTGCACCGCTTGCCGGGTACCGGCTAGTTATAAATAATATCGTTTAATGTACATCACTTCAAACGCCGAAGCATTCAATTGCGATAATTTTTATCGATCCACATACTAAGGCACAATCATTCTTGATTCTTGTTCTGAGATGTAAAAATACCGCAGAAAAAATTGTTATTAAATATCAGTTAAAATTCTTAAAACAGCTTTCGAGTTCTCATGATATTATACTAAAAGATATATTCATCGAGCTACTGACTTTTCATTGTTTGATTTTGTACCTTTCAAATCCAAGATTACGACTTTATTTAAAGATAAAAAAGAACATTAGCTCAACATTTTAAATTATTTCTAATATATCAACTACATGGTAAATCAGATAACAGTTAATAAATCGTTTAACAGCTTGAAAAACTTAGCATGCAATTAGAAAACAAATCACCGAGTCACGTTAAAGTTCTCAAAAGACCCTTTTAAAAATCTTTCTTTGGTCATAAAAGTGCAATAAAGCCAGCTTATATTGTTGAATAAATTTATATTCTCATATTTCGAATGGCCCCCGATCGTAATGGCTAAATAGGGTTCGTGCGTAGTGCTCGTGGGAAAATTTAATGCAAATATAAATCAAAGTGTCGTATAGTGTGTCACCGGCGGTAAGCAACTCGTGTTCTACAATCCCCCCAACGGCGTAAACTTTACCCCTAATTTTTGTGCATACATATGAATCTGAATCACATACTCGCCGAGAGAATATTAAGAACGCAAAGGGAACATTTCCGACTGTATTTTCCTTTTATTACAATAGTAAAAGGAACAAGGTGAATTGTCACATAATATTGTTCAGGGTTTTGGGGACGTGCTTTAAACGAATACAAAATAAAATCATGTACAGTTTTCAGCCACGTCGCAAAAAAGATTATATTAATAGAACACTTGTGATTATCTGTCAGCTGCTACGAAATAACAGACGTCATGCATGGTATTTATATTATACGCCGTGCAGTTTTCATTATTCAATTATGATATTTTTTGAGATTTAAGATAGTTTAATGATGTGTCAATATACATATTCAATAGACAGCGAAATCTCGATACAACAGACAATTACGGTCGTGGGTGTGACTGATAAAATTGAAACTTCATTAAAATAGATGTTCTGAATACGTTTTAGTGAAAAAACGAATACCAAAATTGTATCTACAAAGCTGGTTTATTTTTCAAATATAAATAATAATTCACCTTTATTTTTCAAATTAAGATGGGTATATTTTGTATCGAATTTTCCGAAGTCAAATCATCAGCCAAATCGCGTAAAAATTGCTGCAGCTGTTGGTTTTATCATAATAATATTGTATGGATACAAAAACAAAGTGATTTGTGGAGTGGTCTAAAAAAATATCGCTAAAATATTTTAAAGATACTTCATAGTATTATAATTTCTACCAACTTATTTATATGGTTTAATCTAATGTAATGAATATAAGATTTTAGTTTCATTTCATCCGACTTTTCACTACTAAAAAATGGACTTAGATCCCTTTAAATATTATAGCAATAAATGCTGTTGGATATATTATCATTTAATTCTTTGTATCAATTGTTCAAATATTTAAGGTAATTCTTCTAGCGGCTGCTAAATTTGCTTAGCATTACAACTATTATACTGAACATTTTGCGAACTTATATCGCTATAAATATTCGTTATATCAACATCAAGCTAGCATAACTTATGTTTAAAATACTGAAACATAGCTTTGCCAACCACTATTAAATTTTGTGTGAATTCGCATTATTATAATATGCATTAATATCAGCCTAAACTTTTGGATCTCGAAAGTGAGTTAAATTAATTTGACTCGAAACTTGCCGCATATACATATAGTATGACTAAGAAATAATTCTAGGACACACTGTTAAAACACCATTGCGGTGCCTCCGAGGATCGATGTTTCTCTCCAATATTCTTGATCCTATCCGTAAGATATTTTAAAACCTCGTAATTCTGTTCAGTTATATGTTTGTAAACTCGCATAGAGCAGTGCTTCCCAAACTGGCGGCCGCACAGAACGTGTTTTTGTTCAGAGGGGTCGCGAATTATGATTTTCAGATTTAGGGGGCCGTTACCTGAAAATTTTTGGGAAGCACTGTGTTTTTGGGAAACAGAACGCTTAATTATCAAGATTAAATGGCATATTTCGTAATATGTAATATATAAAAAAAAATACTATATATATATGGCCATAGTCGTTTGTCCCTTGACTACAATTTGTTTGTAAAAAAATGATGATTTTTTTGTATTAATATTACATATGTATATTGATTTAATGCAGCTTACAAATACACTACAAAAATCTATCCCCAAAATATTCTATGAGGGACTAGTCTATGATACTGCCGTTCAAAGCTAGAAAGCAGTAAATGACTCTGACAAACTTTCGAGAAAAATGACATTATGTGATTTAGAATTCATAAAAAGCGGTTTATGCGAAAATGAACTAATATCTTTGTAAACATTCAGTAAGTAGTTGCATTGACTACCTCTTTGCCAAGAAAACTAGAGTTGCTGCTTTTCTGCTACGAAATTCTTGGCAAAAAAGGCTCGGGCTCTTTTTCTTCTAACTCATTTAATGAAAGAGCATTCATATTTCCATCGCCTTACGTATCTTTCTTTCTGTTTAACAAATATCCTAGAAGTGTGACATGAATAATTTAAAAGATTTTTTTTGAAAATACATTGTATTTAGATATAAATAAAAAATACAAAACACAAACAAAATTCTATTTAATTTTCTTCGGACACTCATGAATTAGTGACGTTGCTGTTTGATATCGATGCGCTTGCTTTCGGTAATCCTACTTTGATCCTACGATGACAGCAAAAAATTGTTTACATGCGGTGACATTTGAATTTAAGCATCTATAATATTAACAGGACGTTTTTATTTTTTTACATTTGACTGGAATTGCTGTCCATTATATCTAAATTCCGTTAAATAGAGCTCCGTTATATCGAGGTTTTACTGTACTTTGTAAATGAAGTTATTTTTTCAAATTTGAACTATAACATTTTTTTGATCAACATGCTGTACATGAAATGTTTAATTTACATACCTATACGAGATTTATAAAAGTTTGAGTCCATGAAGTTTGTAATTGAAGTTCTCCTAAAAGGAGAAACACCTGGGATATTGTTAAGTAGTTGCTATTCATATATTCAATTCAACTAAACTTGAATGAAATGAATTACACCAGCGATCCGTGTGACAGCTAACGGCTAAAAAATATTTCGCGCTAAAGCTCTTAAGGTTACTTGAATGACGAGGTAAAAAAGTTAATAGTGAAACATAAGAAAGGCTTTTATAATTTTGTAAATTGAAGTAAAAAAAAAAGATTTTTAACGTTTTTCTTCAAAACATTTTTCATTCGCAAAATGAATTACACAAACAACTAGTCTAAATATAAATCTAAGCCAGGGGTCTGAAACCCTTTAATCCAGAATACCGTATTCAAGAAACATTACTTACATATATATATATTTTATTTATTTATTGGAGAAAAATAAAATATTATCCATGACATTACAGCTGACGCCAATGCGCCATACATTTGACAAATTCATACATAAAACATACAAAAAACAGATATTTATATGAAAGAAAACTCCTCAATAGGCAAGGCATTGATCAGCCGAACAGCCCTTGTGACTGACGAGTCAAATGACCTACGCGACAAACAAGTTCTGATATAAAAAAAATATGTGGTTTTAGTAACGACCACGTAGGTAAAAACTGAGAGCATTATAGTCTTAAAAAATATATGTTATATATTGTATAGATACGAAAAAATGTATGTAAATTAATGGAAACAATATAATGAAAAAAAATGATACATTTAAAAGATGGCATTTTGAAACCTAGATGGCCGTATGTTTCCAACTTCTAGTCCATACTTTAATATTTAATACAGTGATTCTTAACCGGTGCACCGCTTACTTGTTGCAAGTGAACTGCGTAAAGACTAGTAATAGTAGAAAAATTCCATCGTGAAGCTATAGAACCCCATGAAAGATATAATGTGATTCGAACTAATTTTTCTTTGTTTTTTGACCGTTTCATTTTGGTGCCTTGCACTTTTTTTCTTATGATCAAAAGTGCACCGTGATTTCAAAAACGTTAAGAAACACTGCTTTAATAAATTGTAATAGTATTACATGTTGCTGTCTTGTTGCAAGAGTATGCAAAGCATTAAGCCCCAGCCGGAAATCAGGTCTTACGTTCAAACATATCAATACAAAATTTACAAATGATAAAATAGATTTATCGCACTTTATCGATTTTTTTGACTCCCGGGGTGTAATTTTTATCAACGCAATGACTTAAAAAACACGCGAGTCATTGAATACAAATTCATGAAATAATAAAAGAAAGTCTTAAGTCCCAGCTGAGATTTGAATATGTACTAAAGTGTAACAAAAAAATTGGATAGTCTAAATTAACTAACCCGTTCTATCACTACTCTACTTTTCTTACTCTTACTTAGGTTAAGTTATTGAGGAACATTTTTTTTTAGATAAACGTTTGTTAAGATAAGCTTCATTCGTTTTCCGTTATTTTCTAATTTGAGAACGGGCCTGATTACCAAAATTGGCAGTCGGGGTAGTGATAAAATAAACCTGAAAACCTTTTAATAATATGGAAATGACTTTATTTGTTTAATAATGAACGTGGGCGAAATACATATGATATAAATGGGAGCGTGGGAGTTGTTCTCCAACTGCCCTCGAATACAGTACATCATCAATCATTCGGTGAAATTTTCACGAAGTTTTACTTAAACAAAAAAGACGCTTTGTCATCGTGAGCTGTGCAAAGCATTGAATATGTTGCGACACCGGGTATCGAACACGGGGCGTTGGAGTTGGGGTATTAAAAAGTAATATTATGCATGCCCACCTCAAATCTTTTATTTGATGGGACAGGCAACCATTGGTTTTTCTGCATATTCGTACGTATTGTATCGACGAATGTTCCATATCCAAACCTTCAAATGCATGACATTTATAAATTCATTTTCATTTGTTATTATTATTAAAAACCACAATATTTTTCGATCAAAAATGAACAAATAATTTCATAATCATTATAAAGAAAGATTATCCAACAATCTGTAATGTTTAAACGCTTTTTTTATAGTGGAATCAAAGGTTAGTAATGTTTTAAAGCGTTTGTTGCCTAGACTCAAATGGATTGCGTTCAAATCCAGGCAAAATCAATTTCAAATTAAGATCTTCTCAAACTAAGATTTTAGATAACAGACATGGTTGTTTGTGATGTCTTATTTGAATATGGTAGACAATCAACAAATCGAATAAATCAACTCACTATTATTAATACTGTACTCTCATCAGCAATATGAGCTTTCGCAGGAAATGGGAAACGCTGCTCTCGCGTAAAAGACACTGAAATAAAGTTAAAGCGAACGTCTATAAAATTTTTCTTTTAACATTTTTCGCCCATCTAAATATGGCTTAAAGATGAAGAATTGGAAACATCGCTAGCACGAATTCACTTGTACCTATGTAAATTGAATACAACATGCACATATGCGACATATGGTTACCGGCTACAAAAATAATCATGTTTCAGAAGAAATAGATATTAATTGTCATTTGATTTTTCATATATTTAGATTTCTACACCCAGGTTTTTACTTCAGGTACCCTGGCTTTACTTTTTCAATTGAAAGACTTATGATCATTCACTTCATTAACCAATCATTATTTGAAAGTTCCTGCCGTAAATAGGTGTATGTTATATAAAGAAGTACGTTCATCTTTACACAAACATGAATTAATGTCAAACTTTTTTTAAAACCAAGTTTGGCATCAGTTTCCCGGCCCTAAAATTATAAAAAAATTGAAAACGAAAATATTTACCGTTTTTATTTTGTCTAGTTTCGAACTGGAAAAAAATGTGTTTTTAAACTTTTTGGTTGTAATATATGCCATTTAATTTTGAGGCACTTATTATTGTGCCACCACCACTTGTATTGTGTATATTTTAATTAAAAACTTGATGTGAGTGCTACCATTTTTCCCATTACGATAAAAAAAGTACATCTCAGATAAGCGATTGTATGATAATAAAAGCTAAGTCATAATTACAGCACTATAGCAATACTTAAAACACTCACCATAAAAATAAAGCAATCATCATTTGAAACAAAAATGCATTAAATGTCCTCGGTAATGATTTCAACGTAAATTATAACAACGTATTTTTGTTTAAATCTCTTATAATTCATCAACGTGTATTAATAAATAAGATTTCTTGAATAGATTAATGCATTGTTCGTGAGGAATAACGACCCATTATACGTGGTTATTGCACTCAGTGTCCAAAGCTCCGGCTAGTTTATGTTCTCCATTGTATTTTTCCCATAAACGGGATAGGGAGAATGTATGCAGGTGCGGTTCAATATTCATGAAATCGGTCTCGAAAGACTTGTTTCTCACGAAGTTTATTTCGAACACGTGTAAAATTGTAATTGTTCAATCACTTTCATAATTTCTTTGTTGTTTAATGGCCGCTAAATTTATTTCACTATTTTTTTAATGTACTGATATCATTTTACAGCACTAACATTTTCAGAAAATTTCTAACCATTTTTTTCTGTTTCATTCGTCTTTTGATAAATGCGGTAGACCCGTGGCGCAGATGGAAATGTTGAGCCGCTTATACAAAAATCATGTTAGTAGAGGGAGTTACGTATTTCCATTTGCTGAAATATCATGTACCATTACAAGGTTCTTATAACTTATTCTATGAAGTAGTTACGCCAATACGATGTGCTCTAAGTTGTTTCTGGTTTTCCTTTTTTACAATCTTCTGAAAAACTTTATTGGTTGTGACTGAATTCGTGTTTATATAAAAAAAAAACGGTTGCCAGCGTTGTTTTCGAACACGATTATTTTACCTGTAAAACATCTTTTCGAACAAAAAACACTAAAGTCATTCACCGAGTTGACCGGATATGTCTAAGTGGATAAACACTGATGAATATCTATACGAATGATCTATCCAATTTGTATCAGTATTCTTTCTCCCTCCAGCGGTAGTTTATTGGTTAAACTCTATATTGGTATACATCAGTGTTTCCCAAAGTGTGGTACGCGCACACCCTGGGGGACGGGAAGAGTTTGGTTGGGGTTCACGCAGCACCAAACTTTGGTTAAGGAGTGAACTTTATCATCATTCTGGTTGCAAAGGCAACATGTGTTTTCAGTTTTAACAGAGGAAGTCCTAAAATAAATTTTGCCTTTCCAGCTTTATATCGATGTGAAGTTGCTTTTTCAGCATGTGAAGGCATTAAGTCAAATAAATGGAACGGACTTTTGGGTGTGGAATCCCATCTCAGATTAAAATTCACTCCCAGGGATCCAAATTATGAGGATCTGTCGTCTTGGTATGAACAATTTCATTCTTCTCGTTGATTATAATGAATATTATTAACAATATAATTTTTATTTATATTTTAGTATGAACGGATTTTATTTTTCACTTGCTATTTTGTTTATGCTTTAAAATGTAAAAAACAAATATATGTCAATTGCTATTAATAAAACATATGTGACTTTTTAATGGACGAGGGGTTCTCATAAAATATAGGAGGGTACGTAGTAGTCGAATGTTTGGGAAAACACTGATCTACGAAGCTGAATGCCGAGAGTTAAAAGAACGGAGGCTATACATAAGTAACTGTATCGGTATACGAGATTTGTTCGACTGATTATGGTTATCAATGGATGAGGATGTAAACGAATCAATCAGCCGAGAGAGTAAGATCAATCGAAGAATTTCTGTATACCTATTTAATCAAAACTACGAAATACTTTCACTCATCTTGCAACATACATGTGTTTTATTTTTAAAGAGATTCATTTGGCTACTATATATTTGAAACTGACTTATGATGTCCTATGTGGTAGTGATCTTTCAATACTGGTACATAGCAAAGAAACGAGCTTCAACTTTATATGGAGTTTTCTATAGAAGAAGAAACTTTTTGAGTGCAACTTGTTTGTCAATTCTTGATGTTTTTCTATAGTTCGAAATTTAAAGTAACGGTAAGTTTTATTGAGCTATTTTCTAACTGCTCATTCTAGTTTTTAAAAAATCGACTATCGGTCTACCCGTATATTGACAGAGAAAATGACTTAATAATGAAAAGTTTTCACTCTTCTTTTACTGCGCCTACATGAGACATTAGCTTATTATTATAACTATTATGTAAAATCATAAAGCGCGATTAACGACTGATCGATGTTTTGAAGTAGCGTCTAGCCACATCACTTTGGGGATTGCGATATCGCTATTAATTCGGTCCCTGTGGTCATAATTCTCGGCAAGGTTAGATTTTTCAATCGCTGGGTAACGTTGAAGATTCAGGAGTCCCGGAATTCCTGTTTTTTTTTTATTTTAATATTCAAAAAAAAATAAAGAAAAGAAATTAACTAAGCAGGAGTCCCGGTATTCCTGTTTTTTTCAATACCTAGATTTCGGTTTTTTAATATAAACAAGGATTCTTCGTCTAACAAGCTTTCGATATGAAAAAGTCTTTTTCCGTAGTAAACTCAATTTTAAGGAAGCTTTTATTATGTTTGACATATTCCATCACTGATAATTAGCAGTTTTATCGTCTCTTTGAAGGTTGTTCAACTGTCAATTCTTGGTGGAAAATGCATTGTATTTAAATAAATGCAACACGATTTTTTGTAAGACTTTCACATATAAGACTAGAACGTTTAATGTTTTTAAGATTAGATCCGGCTTCGTCAATCTCGTAGACTTCTACTGATTAAATACAAATAGAAACAGAGATATTTATATAAAACTGCCAAACTGTCAAACTGGTCCTGATCTCTTGTGTAAAAGAAATACAAATAATGTAGTTTATTTATTTAAAAAAAAGGTTGTATTGTCATTTAAGATATGTATTTTAAATTCTAATCAACATTTAATTTAAATAAAATATAGAAATCATTTATATTGTATAGATTTTTTCTCATACCGGGACTTATATAATTATTATTCAGTATTCCAATCCCTACATCACACACTTTGAAGTCATAATATAAACACAACACACTGTACAATAATGGCTATTTGGTGTTCAACATTTATGCTAAGTAATAATAATTCGAATACAAAGCAAGTATTACGAACAACCCTGGCAACATTCTGCTTCATTCAGTGGGTACAAAGTGTTTTTACATGTTTACATTATATCATTATCTGGTTTTGGTCGTTATCCCAAGACATCATGATCCAGAAAATTTACATTGCTCTACAAAAATCTGAAATCGAAATTTCGGTTCTCAAATAACATTATTTAATTACAATCTTTCTCAACATCTTTCGATATCATTTTCGACTGCAATTTATGCATCCTATTATATTTGACCCATTTATCAGTAACTTTCAGAGTTTCAAAACTCTTTACGAGCTTGTATATCCTGGTATGTGTAATACTTCATGGGATTCCACTAAAGGATCATGGAATGTAAAATTCCACGTTTTTGCCACCATTTGTTTATTGATAATCTTAATAATGCTAAAACTATGTCCTTCTTTTAGCGATCGGATGAGTGGGAAGGGTTTTTTAGGCAATAAAAACAGTCATGCCTTTGAACAAAATCGATAAATCGACTGAAAAAATTCTGCTCGTACTGGAATTCACCGCTAAAAAAGACCACACGTCAACCGATTAGACTACAGGCCAGACAACGATCTTAAAAAGAGACAATGATTGATTTATAAAACAATTGATTGGTAGCGGTTAATGGTGATGATGGTACAAGCTACATATGCTTCATACACATCATAAAAAAAACCTTAATAACAGCACTAGTTTATATACAGTCTCCAATGGGAATATTAGTAGATATTTTATATAAGAGACTACATTTAGTGAATGCATCCAAACCCCGTTAGTTTTCCAATACACTTTATCACCACAGAGTCATGCATCTCTAGTATTGAATAATACGTAAGCCGTAAACTTTTCGGAAGAATGCTTGTGCTATTCAGATAGTGTATGACAATTTTTATTTGCTTATTTTTAAGCCGCATCTGGCCGAAAGTTTTCCGTTGAACAACAAAGGATGAGGTTTTTTTTAGAATTCAACAGAATACTTGGAGCAAAATCGCCTTAGTTTTCTTGTTTGTCAAATTCCTTTTTCCAAATACAATTCGAACCAAAGCAAAATAAATTTCATTTTGTACCTTTATATCTACATAAGACTCTTTTTTTCGCTATTTTTAACGTGCAGCGTACTTCAACGGTAAAAATATCATATCGACAATTCAGTGTGAGTAAATTCCTAACACCTACGACTAGTAGAATGAAATAACTGAAAAGCTATATCAGATGATTTAATGCGTAGAAATGGACAGCTGGTGTAGATTTGTCACAAGCTTCCGTTAATAGTTCGATATATTATATGCATCACAGTCTAGTGACGATAGCTTTCCCCTTATAATGCTGGATCTGAAAAAACCCAGCAATTTCAATGTGATATGCATTGAGAACTTTGAATTTTAAATTTGCGATCTTAGCACCCATGCTTATGATATCTTTCTCGTCGAGTTGATATGGTGGAGCATTATTTTTATCTCATTTGATTACAATTTAAAATAGCTGTAATTCCATATTTTTTTACATACATACATATGTAATAATTATGTATACTGAATGCGCAGAAAATACCTTTAAAATGGGAATATTTTATAATTTAATCAGAATAGGTAGCTATATTTTTTTTCTATTTTGGCTGCATGAAAATGACTGTAAAAGGTTTATTTTGCTATTTAAATTCTGCAACATTATTATTGTAATTCTATAAGGAAAATAACGTGAATTACTTTGGAATAAAATGCTTTTCAAAATAATATAATGAGATTAATATCACTATTTTACATTAGCAAGATTAAAAACATAATTAAAATTTATATTATTTTATTATTCAATTATATTTATTGATTGAATTTTAAAGAATTCAAATATATTTATTCTTTATTTGATCTCTTCATTTTTTTAATGTACGAAGACGATGTCCATCTACCAGCTTAGCAATGCTTTCGTCGCGTGTTTTTCTACATCAGCGGCGGACAATACGTTGGCTTTATATTTATATGCCCGAAATTGTGAGCTTCGAAACTGCCTAATATTTCATTCTAATTTACGTCATTACTGTTTACCTTTTCGTGCATGTTTTTTTCTCTGCAAGTCTTTTCTCACTGTTATTTCATTCTTTAATGTAGTCGTATTCTTCAAATCACCATTTGTCAAATCAAAGAATCTGAACGTGTTTGCTTTTCATAAATAACCTGTCGAAAAAGTCTGCCTTTGTACACTTTTCATTTTTATTTATTACACTTTTGCGACACGAAAGCGTAGAAAATATTTTGTGAAACACAATTTGCTAATTTTCAAGTATTACAGATAATTCGAGTACTTCATAAGTTATAGACTTTGAAAATTATTATCGAAAAGAACAATATTTTTTGAGTGGTTTTGCTCTATTTTTATTTTTATTTTTAATCTTCATTTCGCTCTAATTTTAAGTCAACTCTCATCACTGGCCATTTAAATTTATCTCTGTATTTTCTACTGAATATTTTTTTATCCCTTTTAAAAAAGATACAAAAATTCTATAATTATTATAAATAATAAAAGCTTAAGTTAAATAAAGGCTTCCAATAAGCTATATTTAGCTCTTATGGTGTTTCTTTATTTTAACAACTTTTTTTAAACTAATACCACTTTTTTCATTGTCTACCAAAAAAACAAATATTGAAATAGTATTTTGGTATCAAATATCATAAATAACGTAACGTTATACATCGTAACGAAAGAAACCGTAGACTCTCAGCGACAAAATATTATTCATTAAACACTACGGCTCTACGCAGTTCCTGATTTAGTTTCAACTGATCGGTAAGATAAATTCTTTGAAAGTTAATTCAGTCCTGGTGAGATGATTTATTTTTAATAACAATAACATTGATAAATTTTGATGTCGGATCCGTGGTCGAGTTTCGACTTCGTTGACTTCAGTTGCGAAGCGGACGGGTTCAAGTTCCAGTACGGTAAGTGTCACTTTTTTCAGCTTTCTCTCCGCAGAAATATATTTTTGTGCTGTCCAAAACACACGCCTAAAAACAGAACATAAAGAGAGCGATCAGCTAACAAATAGTCATGTCCTGGTTCTATACATTCCATCCAAACTCTCTTTTGAAAAAGAGAGGTTGAGCAACTTAGTAACAACTATAGTAGTTAAATTTATAAAGAAATAGACTCAGTTAGAAGTCCATATTCTCCAGCTTGAGAGAAATATTTATATATATTTATATACAGATATCAAGCTTAAAAGGGTAAACAATAATTTAAAATAAAGTTCGCTGGCCAAATTCTAAAAACTGAAACAATTTTTCATTCAGCATAGAAAAATTTAAATGATGCTGTTCTGTTATTGAGAAGAGCATGCGAACGCTTTTATATTTACAGCCGTTTCTTTTCATTCGCTACGAATGTAAACCAGAATTTAACATCTTGTTTTTACTTATACTTTTATTATAAAAGTTAAATAAACAACCATCCATGGAATTCATTCTGGCCATCCTCATTGGAGTTGCATACAGAAATTGTAGCTGTGTTCCACAAACTTTCATCGTTAACAACCCACTTTTTTAAAATATTCTTCTGGAGTAATACATAGATTGTCCAACGTGTAAAAGATCTACCATTTAATTTATCCTCATTTTGTAAAAAATTCGCTACTTTACAAACTTTGTCATATCCTTCAAAAGGTATCATGTAACAACAAGATCCTAATATAGGTTGAGGGAAAGAGAAAATAGACCAATAACTTTTTCGTATAACACTCCCTGTATGTAAAATATGTACTTATCTAAAATTCGTAAAAATAAAGTTTTTTTTTTTTTTAAGACTTGTCACAGACACTCACTGGGCTTACCTCAAGAGTATCGACTCATTTTTGACGAAAATAAAGATAGAAATATTGAGCTTGGACAGGGCTTGTGGTTAGCCATTCGCCCTTACTACGCCCAGTGTCAAGGATCGGATAGGAAGTAAGGAAATTTTTATATCACAAAAATTCATGCTTTCTAATAGGAACCAATAAATTAAATTGAAAATCAATTAATGAATCTGCCCGTTCTGGGATCCAAATCCATAACTCCACGGCCCAAGCTTATTACGTTAATATTCGGCCTATGTTTTATTTATGAAAATAAATTTCATTATTACCAATAACTGACAGTTATCACCTTAAAAGTCTTGCTTAACTTTTCTATAAATATCGCTATATCTTTTATGTCTTATCAATTGATAATGCTCACGATGAGCGAAACTGGTCCTGATCTTATAAATTCAATGTGGAATAAATACTAAAAAATGTTTTTTATTTTTACCTCAAAAGTTAGTTATTGGTAGTTAAGTTTTCGTTGTTTGTTATAAATGTGTATTTATAACTTTTATAATACTCGTAAAAATATCTTTCAAGCTTTCAGGCAAAAAATCAATCCCATATATAATATATAAAGAAGCCCGTCATCGACATACTAATAACACGTTATATGAGTATATCAATTGTATTATTCCTAATAGAGTATCGAAAACAAGACTCCTGTTACATTTACCCTCTTCAAACGTTGTATCCGTGTTCCCATTTTTTTGACACGGCGACGGATAACATTTCGCTTCAGGCCATACAATTATTCATTGTTATCTTTTATTATTAATCAAATCACTCATTCGTAAAAGTTTTGGGTCGGTGTATTTTTTGCGAATCACATCCGCAGAGAGTTTGCGAAGCACTGTTTGTTCTACGCAAGGCTATTTATATTGTAAGTTTTGTTCTGTTATATTATTATCAAAGCTTTTGAACGGTGTTATTTCAATGCCTGAAGTTTGGTTTCAGATTTAATCGGAATTCAGCCGTCATTTTTTTAACTAACAATTCTTAGACGTGCGTTGTCCTTTGCAAAATATTTTAATCTTTACAATTCATAGTTGTTACAATGAACAACGTTTTATTTAAAATCAAATTTAAAATAACTCAGATTTCTACTGTTTGTGACACGTGTTTCGCCTCTTTCAGAGGCATCGTCAGACTGTCTTACCGTGGAAAAAGTTGCTTAAGTAATAAAGTAAGAGTGATTCTAATATTCTAACGTGATAAATCATAAAAACGGGAAGCCATGAACGGAGGATAGAAATAGTATGTAGTTATTCTTCGTATAATTGTATGTATATATATCAGGGCTGTGGAGTTGGATAAAAAGTTTGACTCCGACTCCGACTCCAGCATTTACAAAAACCACGACTCCGACTCCAACATTGACCAAAAACACGACTCCGCTTCTGACTCCGACCAAAAAAGTTTGATATCGTCACTTTTTTTGCCTAATTTTCCTATGTATGTGTATTCAATTAAATATCAACCCTACCAATCCGGCCAATGGCCAAATTTGACATATTATATGCAAAAATAAAAAGTTCAAACTTTTCAAAATTTCCGACTCCGAGTACGACTTCGGCCAAATCACCGCGCGATGACTCCGACTCCGGCCAAAAACCCTCAACTCCACAGCCCTGATATATATCTTTGCATGAAGCGTAGTGATTACAAATCATCGGATCGGATTTATTCTTTGGTACCGTAAAGGAAAGGTTAAAACCTATTTTATATTTATAATAATACATATATCATATTATATTGACTCGCGTTGTTATTATATTATCCTTGACTATGCATGAACGTTTCACAGTATTAGCGGTGCTTAAGATGCCTCTTTAACGACAAGTTCCTTATTATTCTTATCTTTTCTTCTTATACAAATTTTTGAAATCTTTAGACCAAACTCATATGATAAGGTATAATAAAAAAAATAACATATACAAACGCTCCAAATGCGGATCATATGATCTCTAAATGCTTTTTATCTCAATAGAAGACTTGATATTCAGCTTCACAACTTTTCTTTTTCTGAAGAGAGTAGGTATAGAAAGTATAGAACCAGGACAAAATAAGTAGTTAATTAGTTGCTCTTGTACGTTGATCATTTTTAGAGTCAGATGGGTGAAGGAAGGAATATTAAGACACGACAAACATCCACGACTCCGGAAAAACATTAATAAATCGATTGAAAAAAGATACCGTCCGGAATGGTATTCGAAGCCGCGCGAGCCAACGAAGCTGGCATCGACCGCGTAATAAACAATTGGTATAAGAAAAATAGTGAGAATTTATGTATCGTACATAAATAAAATCGAATTTTAAGTAATTATTAAAACATTTATAAATCTAAATATCGGTAAATTCGAATCATTTTTCATATTTCAATGATTGTTTGTTATACATTGAAATTAGTTTATTTCAATTTCACATAATAAGCCCTGCATTTATTTCGATGAAAACTCTTGCTGCAATTAAACTGGTCCTGATATTTACAGCTTTAGTTATTAAAATAAAATGCCTTTCGGCCAAAAATTAAAAACTTAAAAAATATATTAAATATCTCATGGCCCATTCGGAGATAACTTCATGCATAAAAGAAACCCATCTTTATCAGATTGTAAAGTACAAAGTTACAACGATTCAAATGTATATAATATATAAATGTATTTATATCAAAGTAGTTTCAGTTATAAATACAAATATTTTTATTCAGAAATGTGAGAATTCACTTTTCTCTTTTTAAAAAATATAAATCATATTAAAGGTAGTTTGAATCGTGCAAAATTAAAAACAATCCAAAGCTGAATGAGAGCAGTTTCAGTGGCGAGGTCAGCGGCACGTCGAAAAACAGAATGGATTTTTGTGTAACATGATGTAAAAAAAAAACAGAATTAAAATTGCTGTCAATATCTTCTGTTCCTGACTATGGCTATAACAAAATATATAAAGGAAGGGAGACCACAATACAAACATATTGGTTTTTAGTATTTTCAAATGATCTGCATTAACAAATCGAGGTTTACTGGCGGAATCTTTTGAATTTTTTATTTCACATTTTGTATTAATTTTTAACAGTCCCGAAACCCCAGTATTGCTATTTTGTCAATCCCGGGATAGTGCTATTACATTATTGGCCGGGATTCCAGCAATGGAAACCCTACATTTAATCAAACTGAAAACTTTATTAGTGCGTATTTTATGAATACGGTTATGAATGCCCACATACACATTTATACATGAATATAAAGAGCTAAGCCGCACTCATTATCCAGCAAAATAAATTCTCTGTGAACACAACGAAAAGCAGAATTACTAGAGGCTATTTCTTTGATATAACATTATTCGCTCTTTGGCTAGCATTTTTGATAAGAAAAAGTTATAGACGATGATTATATTGATTTTCAACAGAAGAAGAGATTCCAACTCGGATACTCGAATATTCTATATCCGGCCCTTTTTAAGCGATTCGATATTCAGATATTTGGGAAAATATCCGGATAGTATTCCTATTCGAGGAAAGATCACATCACAATTTCTCCACATTTAAAGAATAATTATGAATATCCCAGGTAGTGGTTTTTTTGCCTTCGCCCAACTCGGGTGCTATCAATATCTTATCATAATACTTTATTTTAACGAACCGGCTACGACTCGGGTCTTAAAAAACCTTTATTGCCGTAATTTAATTTACTATACAGCTGCAAATTTTATATATTGTAATACAATGGAATGGTTTTTATATTATATGTTTTTGTCTCTATCTAAGGTTTTACAAAAGTGGGAAAAGATTTAGCCTCAAATTATTATAAAAAGTATATGAGTGAAAAGGGAAACGTTGATCGTGCAACATCTCTATCTGCGTGCGAGCTGTACCATTATTTATTAAAAACTTAAAAATCAAGACCACTGTCGGCTTGGAAAAGCAACAGGCAATTTCTTGTTTATTAAAATAAGTTTTTTAAATCACAATTTTGTTCATATTTCTAATTCTATTGTACAACATTTTAGCCTTGTCAAAACTATCCGGATATGCGAATATATCCAGGTAGCTTAATTTTACTATTCGATATCCGAATAATTGATTTTGACGAATAGTTGGAATCCCTAATCAGAAAGCATATTAATCTGATCTGACACAGATGAATGTATGAACATACTAAGTTGAAAAATCATGAATCAATTGAACAACTAAGTTTTCATTTTTGATTAAGTTACCTACTATGATAAAATATAAGTCGTTTTTCATACTTACAATATAACACGTTAAAGATTGGCACAGATGACCTTCAGACGTAACCCATAGAGGTTATCCTACAGCCTAGCGCTCGTAGAAATGCGCTAACAAAAACAAATTACGGTCACCCCTCTAGTGTGTACGGAACTTTATCAGTAAGGCTGTCAAAACGAAATCAAACATTCAATCCCATTTTGTTGAAATTACGTCAAACATAACTGAAAACTTTCATTAAAATCTACGATAAATATAATTGAATACCGTATGAAATATTTTCGGTTGTTTCAAGCGTACCAACTGCCCAGTTGATAAGTGGATTAAGATTGGCAGCAGGAAATGCCACAACTTGTGGTACTAGTAACACGGCTGATAAAGGCTTACTTGAAAGCTTTAATCTTTGTTTAATATCATCGCGCGAAACTTTTTTCGGTGTGATAACTTGGAAATTCTATCGTTCTAAAAATATATGTATATATTCGTTTACAAAGAATGAAACAGCATTAATATTATTTCACCTATTACGCATTTTTAAATGTACAATCTTTCAGTATTGTTCGTTAAATAAATAATATCTTTTGCCCTGTGTGAGATTGAGTGTTATTTATTTAATTACTAGCTGTACCCTGCGCGCGTTGCTACGCCTAATTTGTAAAAAATCGATATCAATTTTTGGGGGGAGGGGGTTGTTTGGCGGGGCGGGGTTTGGGGGCGTATGGGAGGGTAGGCCAGAAACCTTCGAAGAAGTGAACTCGAAAAATTCTAAAGTTTTAAAAAAAATGGGGGGTGGGGGTGGGGGGTGGTTGGGGGAGGTTGGTAGACCAAAAACCATTGCGGGAGTGTACTCAGTAAATTTGTAAAGTTTCACATCGATCGGTCGAGTGGTTTAGTAGTCCATAGCGGAAATATAGACAGACAAACATTCATTTTTATATATATAGATAACTCTCTACGATCCTTGATTTTCTTTTATCTAGAATTTTCCATTAAACGATTTATACGAGTTTACACGAGTGTTTCACAGTCCGATATCCGTATGGCGTATACAGCCCATCACTTCGTGCATTTTTCTTCCAATAGTAGATATTGCAATTCAACAGCGAGAACATTATTATTATTACTTAAAATGGGAAAAATTTCAAAGAACGAATAAGAAATGTAGCACTTTTTGAAAAGCAGTTCTTTTTCAGATGTATGTTTGAATAACATTTTAAATTGATTAATTACTATTGCCAGTGGAAATAGAAAAATATTATTAATACTGTGAGGTTTTAAATTTTTCATTTCAATTTCGTGGCGTTTAATTTCTAGCATGGCAGCCGTGTCTTAATTTAATTAAATTCCATTTAATTTAAAATAATAATTTATTACAAAATTAAATACAACTTTGTTTATTCCTCATATTGTGCTAAAAATCATGACAAATTTTGAAGCTACTTTGTGATAAAAGGTCCGACAATACTTCTTAAAGAGGCGAAATACGTACAATCACTATTTGTAGCAGAATAAGTGGAAAAGGCTACGTTATATTTAATTTCAAATGAAAATGAACTTCCAAAAAGTGACCATCGAAAGTATTATATTTAAATAACTTCATACTTAATAGAAGTCATATATCATTATCAGAAACTGCAATCTCGTGAAAAATAGGTGGGTCATTACATATACATATTTATTGACACTATTTTTATTTTGAATCATTTTGAAGCATAGACTATTTTAAGCCAGTACTACTTATATACTAGCCAATGCTACTAATGATATTTCCATTATGGGGAGATCATCTAAAGTCAGGCAAGTAAAAGTATCTACATAGCTCAAACTGTCACGTATATTCAATATGCCTACAAACATGCATGTGATACAATATTATTTATCAATCCAACCGGTGCACATATTGAACCAGATGGAGCTATTCTTTATGTAGTCTAGACTTCTTATACAGTTTTTTCGCATCATTAATTATAACAATGTTTCGGCTTGTTTTATACTATAATTACTATAAAGCAATGTTTCAAAACAGCTGTTATATCAATGCCATAGTATTGGACCGATAGTTACTAATGAAAATAAATGTTTTTCAAAGCTCATTTTGTTTGAATTGATTTATCTCCTACACCATTGCTGAGGGTCTTTTTCTGTTCCAAAATCAAATTTATTAAACCGTTATCAAAAATATTTTTTTTCATTTAAATGCACTATATTCAATAATACTGTGAGAAAAATAACAATGTTTTTTATATAGTTCTACAGAAATTATTTTATATGTTTGTTGATAGCTATTTCGGCTGACGCCCTCGTTAACTTGTCACATTTAAAAACTTATTATTACCATATAAAACTAAGATGGTGGAACAGAGAAGAAGATGTATTGTGTACCCTGTTTACAAACGGTATATAAACATGATTAAATGCACGTTTAAAACATAGTTCTGACGAGGGCGTAAGCCGAAATAGCTATCAACAAATATGACAAACGATCATAATTTTAATTAGAGTAGTAATTTTGAAATACTCCACCGAATAAATAAAAAGGGTTTAAAGATGAATAGGTTAGAATTTTTAGGAATAAATAAAACCCTTAACAAAAAAGAAGCATTATTAGTAATATTCTTTATAGAACAGGTTGCTCGCCACTACTTTACATTATTTCTAGTGAATAGGTTAAACTCAAACCTATCTGATTGATTGCAACTCATTAGTTAATATTTTGTAATGCTAACGTCATTAGTAGTATAATTATTTGTTTGCTTTGTTTCGATTCTATAACCCCCTCCTTGCTTCCCGTAAAAGGGAAAAATCCCAAAATCCATTTTGTATATCATTTTAAAATATTAGAATCAATCTTGCTTCATTACTTAAACAAATTTTGCGATAGTAAGTCCGAAGCGAATAGTATGGCGAAACACTTGTTGAAGTTATACTTCTTTAGACGCGTTATGAAAAAATGATGAGAGTTAAATTTTAAGATGCGCGCGCATCACTGTCACACAAAATTCACAGGTTGAAGCTGTCCCCAAAACCGCTCATTAAGTCTCTACCAACAAAATAGAAATAGAACCTCAATTAGTCGCGCATGTTGGCACGCTCGTCGCCTCTGATCACTGTTTTCATATTTATAATATTTATCCACATATTTCTAGTTTCTACATTCACAACACGTGTTTTAGTTTCATGAAAGTTCGAATTATATATGTGCTAATAAATTATATTCAGTAGTGATTGAAATTGAATATTTTGATTAATATTATTTACTATTCGAAGTGATTAATATTATTTACTACTAGTGAAAAAAATTTTGCTTATATACTTTTTAAAGTTCATCAATATAATTGAGGTTAACTATCCGTATGTATTATTTATTGATATAAATTAAAATATGATTATTTAATATAATTAATACTAAATATTATTAAATTGTTTGTGTTGAATATTTATTATTGGTTATTTAATATTTACAAAATAAAGAAATAAACTTAATTCAAAATTTGTGATAACAATGAAAAGTGAATATTAAATTAAGGATATGAAGAGTTGATTAGTATCACCATCATCACATCATATCACCAAATTTCAATTGCATAATACAATATAAGCGATCAAACGTTCGAGCTGGAAGAGTTGCCATTTATCAGAATATGCACGACACTACCAATATCATTACTCCAAACATTGATATGACTGTGAGACAGGCGGAATTGGCAAGTTCAACAGTGCCATCAGTTGGTGAGTTTTGTGTAGCTGAATGCAAAATGAAAGATGGTACCAAATTGCTTTGATGGTAATTTACATTACTCCAAATCAAAAAATGAACGACATCATTCATTTCCTGAAAAGTATATTATGGCCATATACAACAGCTGGAGGAGAATATCTTGGTAGAGGAGAAGAGAAGTTACCGGTAATTTTAAGTGGAGACTTCAACGTCAATTTTTCCCGTGAAGAAGCTCGTCCACTTATTGAGTCTAGCCATGAATAATAATCCTCTGATTTCGACAACATGACATGGCACTACCATAGATCCTGTATTTACACGATATCTCAACGCTATTAATACAAAACTTTTCGTATCATATTTTAGCTATCATAAGCCACTGATAACTGAAGTTCCGATTCAATCATTACCGGAAGATGCTATGGCAGTAACCATAATTTAAAAATAACTTTCGCGTAATGAGAGAATTTATGTTACACTTAATGTAAGAAAACATACATTTATTTATTTAATTTTTCAAATTTAAATGAGCTTTATTGACTGTGTTGACTATCCTTCTCCAGTCCTTTTATTATTTTATTGTAATTAATTATTCGCAAGCAATTAAAAATTGTTTTTTAATGATGCCAAAGAAGTGTAACTTCTGACGCGCGAACATAAGTACACGCGCCCTTTTTTCACAGTTAGTATCACAATACGTGGAATAATCAAAGTTATTTTAAATTTTATTTTAAAATGAACTTCTACAAAGTTACCGCAGAAACCATCGAAAGCATCAACAAATATATTGAATAATTTCTGTAGACCAAAAATATATTGTTATTTATGTCACCGAATTATACTGGAGTTCTACCAAGTAAATGCCAACTCAATCAATAATAATTCCCTAGTTATAACACATTATTGTACTTATTCCACATTAGATTTATTAGAATCAGGACCGGTAATTACGCTTTTGCACTAAATAAATACTTACCCTTAAAAAATAATATTTTTATATGTATGGTAAAAATCAAAAGAGATGTTGTTTATTTTGTAATAATAAGTTATTCAGAGGGTCACACAAAATGATCTTTAATGATGAAAAATATGCTGTTGGTGTTAACGTATTTGATTGTTTTTCACATAACTGCATTTAAAAAGATTTTGGTTTAAACAATTTCAAATTTTAAAAATGTATAAGATGCAGCTTAAACGATTTTCATTTTGAAACATCTTCTCAAAAACTGTCCATGTAACATACTTAAATGGTATTATATAAAATTGAAAGAGTGTAATTTTATTTCAATCTTCATGTTTTTTTTAAGATGGCGATAATGATAAGTTGAGTATGTACAGCCTGTTGAATATAAAAACACGCAAATGTTTTCTCACAGTTGTACAGTGTTGTAAAACATCTTCACGTAAGTGGCCCTAGACCTTTGAGACATACGAAGTCCTCTTAATATGCACGGCGGGCTTTTATCTCTCGATTTGAGTCATTAAATATCGCTGAGCTTATCTTCTACGCCTTTTCTGAGCCAACACACACCCAGAGAAGGTACAAAGTGATCAATGTATTTCCAATAAATCTTCATTTTACTTAATCTAGTGCTATTGAAAAGAGGCATTCTTCGCGAAATGGCTTTCAAGAGAGGAGACTTTTTCTCAATATTCAAGATAATAAATATATGATTCCCATATTGGATACGTATTCAAAATTTGGAAGGCTTTTTGAAACTTTACACTTCTTTAAAGCGCAAAGCAGTAACTTCAGAAATATCCTTTTGTATATATGTTATAATTATTATATGACGCGCATCGCATTCTTATTCAATGAAATTTTACCATTTAATATAAAAGAAAACGATTGAAAAATTCATTTAATTTTAATATTATTTTTTCGTTTAATATTAAACTGGTTATAATATTAAATATAAATTACATACTGTTTATCTTCAAATCTGTTAATGTTATGTTCTGTTAATTATTGAAATATAAAACTTGCATAAAAAATTACCAACTAAGAAACATGACAGTACACAGTGCTTCAAACATAAATTTTGACAAATCTATATATATGAAACAAAGTCGTGTTAGATACACCACGTATAAGTCGAGAACGGCTGGACCGATTTTGATTATCTTTGATTTTCTGGCTTTGTCACCGTCCCGAATAGCAGAATAAGTAAAATATCTCATTTTGATTTTTGCACATTTATTGAACTTAATTCATTTTTAGTATTCATTTTAACTTATTTTTAAACTGAATTTAATTCAGCTTATAAGTTAACACAACATCTATTGATTATTAGGCGGTAAGAAGTTCACCGGTCAGCTAGTATTTAATAATAACGGGTAAAAACATCAAACTTTCGATTTACTCTTTATCACTCGATAATCAAATTAAAAGCTTCTACGCCATTCAGAGGTGCAATAATAAAAAGCAATTGACGACAAATCTATTGAAATTTTAAAAAAAAATACCTTATTGATCACTATCATAAATTCCCTTTGAATGATTCTTAGTTTTAGTAAGTTAGTAAGATGACTATTCTAAAAAACAATTAAATACTCATTAAAAACTATTTCTTGGCGGCAAATATATGTTTAATTTTTACATGATTGTAAATATGATTTCACGTAGGGCATGTTAGCTCTCAGCAGCAAAAATGTAAAGTATTTTTTCCAATTTTTAGTGCTCGAGAGATAGTGAACTATTATAATCTAAAAATTCTACAATAATGGAACTTTAGTGCCAAGGCAAACACATCCATTTCGATATCAGCGACAGGAAAAATCCATAAAATATATTTATCGATACCCATCAGTTGTTTATTTGAAAGTTAAGTATTGTCCATGTCGCTTTGCTATATGTATATGAAATAATGAAAAGCAAAACTCTTTAAAAAAAAAATACATATAATTAGAGTACTCAAACTCATTTGGTATCCATTATTTTTCAAATCATTTTCCTATTCTCTTTGTGTGAAAATATTTATAAACTTTACAGTGAAATTGAAATAATGAGGGATTGATTCCATTACTATATAAAATCAATTTAATTAGAATCATTAGAAAATATATGTATTTTGATTTATAATACATATTTGAATGCATTATTTACATCATTTAAAACTGTATTTTTACATTTAAAAGGTTTTCAAAATTAAATAAATTACTACAAAAAGCTATACGTCACTTATATGTATATAAAGGAAAATGATGGTTTAAAAACAAAAAAAACTGTAAATAGAATATGATTATTATATTTTCTTATAATCACAATCTTGCCATATTTTGTAATAAAAAAACTATAGATCTATGATTTGGTTTATTTTTATAACATATCTGGGTTGGCGCTGCTTTTTCATTGCGATTTATTATTGGTAGTTTATTTTTCACCCCCAATCATTGACAGTTCAGGAGATTGCTTAGAACATTTTAAAATTCACAATACATTCATAAATCACTTTTAAGGTGTTCACTGTCAATACGCGGTGGAAAGGCATTATAATAAAAATAATAACACATTTTTAGTACTTTTTCCACATGAGATATATTTCATCAGGACCGGTTACGCTCATGGCGAGCATTATCAACTGATAAGGAATACAATAAAACAGTGGTATTTATGCAAAAGTTACGTATGAAAACAAGGTATGACAAACAAAAGGTAAAACAACTAAGCAAATAAATTAAAGCAAATTACAAGAAAAATAGACTAAAAATAAAATGTTCAAGACCTCTTAGCAATGCAAAATTAACACATCAAAAATCAATTAAGTATGAATTAACATTAACCAAAGTAAAATTCTAAATGATTTGGTTTCAATGTTTTGTCAAGTAGCTTAAAAGTAAGATAATTAAGTAAGGTATGACAACATTGTTTGTCATACCTTGTATTCATACTTTACTTTTATATAAATATCACTGTATCATTGTCTGTCTTATCAATTGATGATGTTAACCATGAGCGAAACCGGTCCTGATCCAATCAATTTTATGTAGGAATAAGTACTAAAAATTAGTTTTATTATTTTTATTATAATGCCATTCCACCGTGTATTGACAGTGAACACATTAAAAGTAAAATAGAGCATGTTTCAATTTTGCTATATTAAAACTTTAAACAAGAAGTTAATTCTTTACCAATATTTATATTGACGTGTACAAACTATCAATTAAAGTCATTAAAATCACAATGTAGCTAACATCATTCATGACTGTTCACAATTTTTATTCTTTTGAAACGTTACGTATACATTACATAAATTGTATTGCGGGGAAAGATAAAACACTCATTAATTTTCTTTATTGACTACGGATAAGCATCAATATCGATGTCTAGACGAAATTGATTAGCTAAAGTTTGCGTTACTCAACTCTTTCATAAATAAAATCCTGCGTGGTCAATTTTGTGCTTTATTAAAACGTTTTTAAGGTGAACTTTTATTGAAAAGCCTTTAAAAGGGCTTTATTGGATGCTGCTTTTAACTAAGCTTTATGCCACAAATTTTGTGAAGTCTTTATTTAGTAGCTTTTTTTGAAAGTTCTAAAGTGTTTTCAAATAAAAAAGCGTCGGAAAGTTTACATGTTTCGTGAAATATATATTTATAGACGTGGGGTATTTTACTTTAATGTTTTACCAGTCGACCTTTTGTGGGAAAACTAATCTTTGCCAAATATTTTTAAATCACATGAGATAAATAAATGAGTGTATGCAAGTCACTTAAAATCAACAGAGCAGAAAAGATATTGAAAATGGTTCCATGACAAAAAACCTAACCTAACCTAACCTGTTTAACATATTCTGTTTTGTCCGGTTACCATTGAAAATACCCATGCCTAAGAGATCAAATATTAAATAGAAATAATCTTACGATATCCCGTTGATCCTGAGTCTATCATATCATTATCATTACAAATTAACATATATAAATTAATTAACAAAATATAAGCATTTTTTTATCTAAAACTGTTACATTATGCAGTCTTAAAAAATTCATAAGCATAGTGTGAATCATGGATATACCAAATAAATGATTTCCACAGAAACAAAGTGGGGCTGGTATGTGGGATGGGTTACATCCAGTAACATATCGTTACCTTACTTTGAAAAGGTTATAATTGACATTTTTGCCTAAAATTACCTTTTGGTCGGAAAAATTTGTATTAACCGCATTCTATCATATATATTAATTTCAGAATTATCTATCGTTTAATAACGGAGTAAGCAGAATTCCGGAGTTGCACTGCATTTGCACACTTTTTTTACTTAATTTATTTGACAAAGTTCTAAGATTGTCATCATTATTTCGATCATTAAATCTTTAAGATCACTATTTTTCAGTAAGAGTTATGAAAAAATATGCTTAAAATAAGTTATTTGAAACATTGTTACTTGCTCATTGTTACAGGTGAATTTTAATCAATCGAAACATCAAACGCTCATATCGCAGTTAGAAGCTTTTCAAAGTAACGTGTCGATATTGATAACGTTTTGCCGTTGATGCACGATCGTACATCGATAACTATTGTAAGTATACAATATGAATAAATTGTAACAACTGTTTTGTTCTATCAATTACCACACAAGCATGCTGGTACTTTTTCGACTGCGGATAATATTCACTCGGTTGGAAATACAGTTAACCCATTTCCCTTGTTTGTTGTTACTCCCTTGGGGTTGTAACTGTGATAAATGGAGTCTTGTTCTGGAAGTACTTGTCATTCCCAGTCTAAATGACGTGCGTATTTTTAGATAATTATGTTCTTTATACACAAAACTATCGTGTCTTAGCTGTATTTTTTTAAAGAATAATATTTATCGGTTTATTGTCGGTCCCTGTGGTCTAGTGGTAAAAGCTTTGTCCTAGCGATCAGGAGGGCCCGAGCTCAATTCCCGGCAAGGTCAGATTTTCGTAGTTTAGTAGCTTAAATCCTCTGTCAATATGTATTGTTTTGAATGTTTTACGTTCTTTATTCAAATGAAATTGTAATTTATAGTATTATTTAAAAAATGTTTATATTCAGCTTGTAGCAAACTGGAGATAAGATTGTTGCAAGCTTAGTTTACTTATGTATGTACACTGTATCACTGATAGTTTTCAAATCTCGCAAGAGGTTTTAATTTAAGGACCCATTAAAGATTTTCTTACGGCTCCATTCTCTTTGATGATATAGATACTAAACTCGGTGCCGTAAAACAAATAATAGACAGCTATTAAGTTAATGTGCCATTGTTTTCTACTAACAAAGCATACAATAGTCATATTACCTTCAGTAGATTAATTCGATTATCCTCGTTGTAAAGCATAATTATTTATCTATTACCCATTGGTAAATCTTACTTATATTGCTAAATTTATGGGATGTCGATGCTCAAACTTTGATTTAGAAAGTGGCTGAGATACATTGTTTTTACATACAACTTTATTTATGGACACAATGAAAAGGTTTTCAAATCATCGCAGTGGATGTTAATAAAAGTACGTAATTAATGTTTTAACTAAATATCATCAACGTTCTGAGAAAAGCACTCAGTAGTGTCGTCAGCCCACAAAATTTTAGAATACTCTGCTCGAGAGAGGAAAGCTGTATGAGTTTATTGGAGGTTTTTAATTGTTTTTACTAAATTTAAGATTTTAAGACAAAAACCACTTAAATTTAGCAAGTACTGGGTAGCCATTAAAATAATTTCATAAACATAATGAGGAATTATAATATTTGTTAATGTATTATATTATTTGTAATGGTTGTAAATATTACTGTAAATGAAGATGAATTCCGAACGAGCAGAACTGTTTGCTGTGGTCCATCCTCACACGGGCCCAAAAGGCCACGCTGACTTGATTGCAACTACGGCTAACCTAATTGCATATGAAAAATTTGCAAATTTATTTGGGGATCGACATCTCGATTCTTCACTAGATTCAATATACTCGTCTAACACGACGGGCTCTCAGTATACAGATTATACACAGGATACTCTGTATCAAACTGATTTCAGTGGCTGAGCTAGTCACTCCAATTTATTTTATTATTTTTATTTTATTTTCTATTTTCAAGCACACTTGTGCATGGTTCAAAATCAGTCCCGTGCAGATCTACTCGGGCCATGAATGTGAGGGGTAAATTCCTTTTTCTAAGTCGATAGCGTTATGAAAGGCGACCATGAAACATTGGCTGCATATACACAAAGGATGGTGGTGGGAAAAACCACCATCCTCTGTAAACGAAGAAGAAGCTTCTAAATGAAGAAGAAGTAAAATACATAGCGAGCCATTTATTTTTATGAATTTTTCTGAACGCTTTTTGTGATTTTATTCATGTTTTTTTTGACTGGAGCTATATTTTTAAATCGTTAAAATTTTAATATAATGGCTTCTTTTATTTTATACTCCTTGTTATTTTTTTATGGTTAAGAGTGGTGAAAATTAAAAATTCGATTTGCATTCATTTTCAAATTAAATAATTTGAGAATGAAAACATTAAAGCACTCTTTGAAGTAAACAAAACAAAATTTACAATCGGTACTATGAAAAAGCATTTCTACCTGGTACTAAGCCCTAAAATAATTAACAACTCAAAGTCAAACGAATAGACTACGTGCAAAAAGGTGGGCAGCTGTTGTTCTCAAAGTTTGGTTATTAATTTTCGATAATGAAAAACGCTCCCTCCAACAGATGGTTGGTTGCAACGCCAAATTGGTAGTGGAAAATTGAAAAGCGAATCAAAAAAAACTCGTATCGGGGACTAATTGACTACCCATACACAGGCATCTAATATTTGCATAATACAGACGTTCCATTATTATTGACTGCATAATGTTTTGATTAAATCATATATGTATATTAGTTATTATGCACTTTTTTCTACCTCCTTAAACTTTACTATCTACCTTTTAAAAAATGCTTTTTGTCTTGACAATTAAACTTTTTGATTTTTCAAGATTCATAGAAAAACCTTTATTTAAATACTTATACTATTTAACTTATGTGTATAAAAATACCTGCATTTTTTACTGTCACTATTTTCAATGACATTTTAAAATACTATCGAATATTTTGTAAAAGGAAAAATCAAATAATAATTCGTCTGTGTCTGTCATCTTTATATAACCTTTATATAACCTTTATAGATAAACATATGGTTCACACTGGCAAGGTATTATTTTTAATCATTCAATTTTCCTTCAGTTCGATAGGGCGATAGCATTGTGGAAATTATTTTTTATATAAAATTTTATATGATATATTAAATGTTCATTATAAACCTTTTGATTTTAGAATAGTAAAAATTAAAAATCAGCCATGTTAAAAGGTAAAAAAATTCTGTTTAAATACAGCATTTTTTTTTTACTACGTGAGCCTTTGTTTAAATTTCTAGGTTTGAAATTCGAATGAAAAAAGTAGCATTGTCACACAGCCGTTTAATATTAAAATTTCTGGCTTGTGATTGCATCAGTTGTTGGTAAACGGCAACAGATGCAAACTATGAGAGCGTTTCTCCATTATGAGTTTGGTGCAAAGTAGTTGGGAAAACTAATGACAGTTACTCTTCCCTAGTGACCATTAAAGGCGCTTTCATTTAATTTATTTTCGAACATAAACGTTCTTATGTAAAAATCGTTGAACTCAGAAGTAAATAAATAAGATAGTTGATTGATTGAGTTGATATTCACTTGGTAAAATTCAAGTTTCATTATTTAGTTGTATAGTAATTATAGGAACAGATTTAAATTTATTATTAAATTCTAAGCTCAGATGAGATAGACATTATGTCATCATCGAAAAAAGAAATCACTTATCACAGATGCACATGAAAGATACATACATTAAATTCTTACCATAAGATTGAATTTTTTATTGTGATTAGAAATCCTTATAGCAGGCGCAGTCCAAATGGAATATAAGCGTTAGTTGCTCCATTCTAACTCAATTCAGTTATTAACATTTCTATTTTGCTTTTGGTTTAGTAACAATACATTCTTTTTTAATAGACGTGTTCACAAAAACTATTTACTCCATGCATAGCACAATACAATTAACAATGCTTCATCACAGGAGATGCTTTGCATAATCCAATACAAATTAATTACTCGTAACAATATAGCTACCTATCAGACTAAGCTCTTGTGCCAGCTTAGTGTTTCTAGAATAGATTAATCATAAAAATATATCGTTATACGATAGATATCACACATTTAATAAGTATCCCGACAAGCTTTCTTGTCTGTCATTCCACTTAGGCCTGACACATTCGTGTTGACGAATAATTAAAACTGTACATACAAATTAATTTCCCGACGTCAAAATCCCATCATTAATAACGCCTGAATAACGTAATTTCAGTTGTCAGATGCAAGGGATGCGTCTATTGTATGGGAAGAGAAACTAACGGCGTGTCGTTCGGAGGATCACGAGGATAAAGGAAACAAAATTCGGAAAATGTAGTGGAATGCTAGTGATTATGACTAACACACAAGAAAAAACTTCTTCAACTTATTTTCTTTCAAAACAAACTATTATTCTTTGATCGCACATCGCGTAAGCTTATTTTCTTCAAAATTTTTCTTTAGTAATGACGTACTTAATTTGTTTTCAATGTCATTAAAAATTCAGCAGAAAAGAATACATCAAGAGAAAAATACATTTAATGATTAACGATTATTTAGTGAAGTCTTTATTTTTGATAAACTTAACATGGTGTTTTTTACTTTGAATAAATACATATTTTACTTAATATCAACATTATTATGAAGCACACACTTACTGCATGGAATGTGTAATGTACAGAGAAATCGTAAAATAATCAAAACTTTAAATATCTCATAATATGATTTATTATTGATTTTATTTATCATTCATGCGATTTTTTTATCTAGCCAAGATCATACACGGGCTAGGTGCTTTAACAAGTGTGCTATAGAATCTTACTACATGTTATTATCAAAGTTTTTTCTTTTCAATTGAAAATTGTATGATATCAACATGTACAATATTTACATCATTGAATTTCTGACACATCGCACAACATAACCAAATCGTATTTGACTCTGAAATATATTTGTTTTTTTCCGTAATGCCACAATTGTCTGGTTTCCTACAGAATTATATCTATAATAACTCCGTAAACAGAATTTCCCGACACCATTTTATAGACCTTAATTGTAGATGCTAATATTTGACTTATCTATGATATTTATTTATGCGATTTATCAAGTGATCAATGTATTTCTCATGATTCTAAAGATTCTAAGGATGTTGTGTAAAATACAAAAACATATTCTACTGATGAAATCAATCAAGATTATCTCTTAAATCATTACTTTTCATACTGTTTAATAAATTTGAACTATAATTTTAATACATCTCATGGTAAAAAACGTCCAAAAAAGATATTTCAAATACGCATTTATTTACAAATCGTGTTGTTTGCATACCCAACGGCTTTTCCGACCCAACTTCTTTCGTATACTCTGGAAACGAATTGCAGTTATAATTTTATTTTTAACTTCATTGAAACGAGTGATGACTTGCACTTAGTTCTCGTCGAACGATTTCTGTTGAATCGTTACATGAAAACTCCAATTAAACGCAGTTATATTATATAAAATAGATGTTAATTTATTGGAATATTTAGAATCAAATGAAATGTCAAGAACTAGAAAATATCCGTTTATATTTATCATAATTCGACAAACTTAATATTATAGATATTTAGTTCACAATATGCAAAATAAATTGTTATAAAAAAGAAGAAAACACTATTATAGTTTTACAACAGTAAGCCCATATATGTATGAAAGTACGACATAATATGCAAGAGTGCAAATGAGCAATCTTGGCTTGAGTTTTTTACTACACCGTAAAAAAGGCAGTATTTTTTATGCAATATAAGACATCTGGATATCAAATAAATCACTCGATCGGCGAACACTCACGATTTTTACGCCCCGAGTATCCACGTGTACCTAACAACAATGGATATTGCTATGTGATATTTTATGAAATATAAAATACGCGCTAGTAATATTGCTTTTTGCAATAACCATCACCGAAAAGTCGCAGAGCTACGTATATAATACCAATAGTCACGTTGTGCGAGTACATACAAGTTAAATCTGGTATACGAAAAACGTACTTGAATTTTACGTATTTTCTTTTAGTCTAGATATTAATCCGATTTATACTCGAATCGGATAAACATTGAGAAAAAAATTGTAAAAAATCACTAAAGCTTTTCTACAAGCAGGGTTGCCAACTATTTTTAAATAAAACATTGAACAGTCACCTTTTTTTAAATTTGTCAAAAAGGATAAATTTAAAAAAATTATCATATGATAACGAGAATCGCATTTTGGTTTCAATACAATCCATACTAGTTTTATAATTATTCAAAGAATTTTTCACGATGGGCTGTCTGCAAAAAAATTAAAATTAAAAACTTCAACTACGTAAACTTGTTTGCTATGCTCGCGACGGTGCCGTTGAAGACGTCTGTCAACCCTGCTCGACAAAAAAATGATAGTTTTTGAATAAAACGAGCAGCACTCATCGGTGTTTGGATAAAAAATTTCATACTAAAGGTTTCATACTGTTTGTTTTACTATATGGCATTTTCAGAAACAAAATATATCGCGAATGAATATCATAACAGAAAACGTTAATGATCTTCCAATCTCCAATGACTACAATGTTTCGTATGAAGGTGTTAATTACGAAAAAAAGCTTAACCTTAAAATAAACTAGAAAAGTAGATGGTCATATTTCATATATTATGACAACCCCCAGTTATAAGCATATGATTTGACGATAGAAACAATAGTGTAGGCAAACATGTGGCTAGCCATTTTATACATATATGCATGTGTTTAAGAAAGAGATTTTGAGGTGGTGTACATTCAATTCTATTTCAGATTGGGTGTGTAAATGAAGCCGAAAGTTTTCTAAGCTACATTGAGTCAAAACATACACTGCAAACGAGTGGTTTTAAAGATGACCATAATTTAAATTAGGAAAAACGAAATCTTTTTTAAATAATTTCTGTTTAACAGTGAATATTACGGATTTAATAACGTGTAAAAAACTCATAATCGACTAGTCTTTTTCTTTATGCTGTATTTTTCACAATCAAATAGAGAAGAAGGCGGAAAATTTTGAAAAGATGGCAGATATGTATGCTTTTTGAATTCTTAGTCATCAATGAATATCGTAATCCATTTGGATGGTAATTTATTTAAGCCGCACGTCGTAGTTAAAAAAGTCAAACTGCATACACTACTGCAGGACTGATTTTCGAAATAGTTCCCTGAAAAAAAAAATATCACATATTACTTACTAAAGTAATGGTTCAATAAATTTTTCATATTTATTTATATCGCATATTTTTACGTTGAACATTATTTGATATCATATTGGATGTTTTTAGGCATGTTATTAAAGTTGGCATTACTTGTAGACGCATTTATTCGCCGACGACGTGTCTGTGAGAATCTAATCCTAGATAGCTGAATTGGATATTTTTATATTGAAACAGCTTGACTCTATAAATTCAAATCAGTCCGATCTCATTTCGAATGATTCAAAATATTTATTGCATTACACAAGTTGCATTGAATGAAGAAAAACTCTATTACATTTTCTAACGTATCAACATTAAAGCGATATTAAAAAAACCATTTGTACAAAAAATTGTTTCTTGACCTTTGAGAGAACCTTGAAGAGGTTTTCTTATTGATTAGAACGTTTCTGACATTTTTGGAATTTGGGCGAATTGAACATTTAAATCTTTTGTGATTTTCTTCTGGAATTTATCTGTTACGTCAGTGGATTCCACATTATGGAAGAAATAATTGGTTTCATCAAATTTTGGGAATCCCCGCGTGGTGGGTGTGGTCAAAGAAAAATAGTTGGTAAAACAAGATTTTTTTTTATTTGTTTCATTGATAATTCGCTGTAAAGCCAAATAATTTAGAATGTTTACTCGTTTAAAACTTTTTTTCTTAAATTTGTATGTATTATTGATCAAAATTAAATTTGGACCATTCTTCATGTTGTGAATAAAAAAAAACAAAATATCATTAACCATTAAAAAAATCCTCAAAAAGATTTATTTTTAAAACAGTTGCTTTATAATTTTTCTGTTATTTTATGTTTAATATACTAATTATATTTATATTGAATGTTCATTAGTTTGGCCACTTTCGTCCACTTGTACGATTGCTATCACGTAGGTATGGATTTAATATTTAAGTATAGATTGTTCTATATGAGGTCATGGGTTCTAAATTTTATGTGTCTTTTCTCTTCGATTTGATCACATGTGAATTAAAATTCTGAGCATATTTTTTTCAAATTATTAGAATTGGTAATCATGATTTAATTTAAATTTAGTAAATACTAACAATGTTACCATTTTTATTTTTGTTGTTGAAAACTCATAATAAATATTTGTTTTTTTGTATCATACTGTACCATCCCACGAGGATTAATATACGGATTTCAAACTAGAAAATAACTTTATGATATAATCAATATACCTACTATACATATCAAAATGTTAAACTTTCCAAAGAACGGCGGCTTGTGATGCTCAACAATATCATAAAACAGATTTACGACACTGAATAATTTTCATCTGTTGCTTTCAATCTGTTTGATAGAAGGCTAGCTTGTGCAAACATGAAGCCACGATAATTTTGGTCGGTCGCTATGAGCGCTGTATTCAATTAACGATTCTCATCATAACGCACTTCGGCGGCGCAAATACCTGGAGTCTGAATTCGCTCAAATCCGCTTTACAATTGAGATAAATGGGTCCAATTTATTCGCCTTACTGCACAGAGCTCTAAGCGCTAAGCTGCGGAACGTTGCCTAACTTCTGCATTTGAAACTGATTGAGTACACGGAGCTTACTTGGAACTCTATCAATTCCTTTTCTGTGGCCAACGAGCACTTTCTAGGGAGAAAGATAAAACAAAGTGTACAATCCAGAATACAAAGTTTTTGTTCGAAAGAGAAATAAAATTTTCTTTTCAAGTAGTTAGTACGTTCAAGCGTGGATAGTAATGTTGTCGGGACTTGATATTCAAAGAAGGAACAATGTTCCAAGTCGAACAATATGGTTTGTGTACTAAACTTGTTGTGTCTATGGTAGAATATAATCGTTCAATATTCAAATTCAGAAGACAAATATCGTCGAACTTCTTTTTTTTTATATATTGGATGATATTTTATATAACGTACTCTTTAGATGTATTTATGTCAATCTACACAAAATACGTTATTTATCTCTTGTATATTTTCAAAGTGAAACAGGAAACAAGAAATTCAATTTATTTGCTTAGTTGTAATACCAATTGTTTTCATACCTTGTAATTGTTACTTAACCTTTGTATAAATATCACTGTTTGGTTTTATTTCTTAGCAGTTGACAATACTCGCCATGAGCGAAACCGGTCCTGATCCAATAAATTTTATGTGCAATAAGTACTAAAAATGTATTATTATGATTACCATAATGATATTCCACCAAGTATTCGACAGTGAAGTTTAGATTAATGTTAAGTTTAAATCATTGCTAAGGAATTAGATTTAGCATAATTAAATCATTACTTGTGACGCCAAACTATTCATTCACCTTTTTGAAAAATCTGGCAGCCGCAGTACTAGACTACACATATAGAATTATGTATTGTAATTCTAATCCGTTACTAGAATTCTAATCCTAGGATGTAAAATGTGACCACTAAAAAGTATATATTCGTCTATGTATATCTTTAACGACGCACACTCTATGTTAGTGCATACGCAGACAGAGAGAGTGTAATTATATTTTGAATCAAGTGGTGAAAACATTACACTCTCTTTCTGTCTGTTTGCACATCGCTTGCATTAAACATGATTGAAATAATGCTGAAAAGAACACTGCAACTTAATGATAATTTCTAGTTTCAATAACATCAACATTAAAATCATTTGCAGTGGATACATAATAGATGTAATATTCGAATGAGATAATTTTTTGTTATCCCAATTTGAATTACTAATCTTTATCTTCCATTAACTGATTTAACACTCCGGTAATTATTATTAAACATTTTAGTGTTCTTGATGCCCATATTAAATACAATACTGCTTTGAAGATTAATTAGAAGTATTTCAATTACGAAATTTGCAGGATTTCATATTTTAAGTCAAGAGTTCCCAGAAAACAGACGTGGGACTAGAGAAACAGACGAAATTCTGAGATTTATATCTCTAACGTAGACACAAAGATTTTTTAAATATAAAAATGAACAGATCAGAAATAAAAAAAAATAATACGACACTCGCAAGTCTTTATAAATATAGAGTTATAAAAATAAAAAGTTTATTTTCATTGCAGAATTTATCTTTTTTGACTTTTTCAGTAAGTGGGTTCATTTAATTGAATAACGTTCAAATCAACTTTTAATAAAGAATATCATTTTTAGAATCGAAAAAATATTATACATGTTATGTTCCACTGAAAATTCTTACGACGGCGTGATGCCGAAACAGCGAAACAACTTTCTAAAATATTCGTTGAAACCAAATAATTTTCTACATTTTACGCAGAAGTAGTGTTTCAGCAACAAGAAACTCTTCCGTTGAGTAATAGTTTTATAAATAGTCTATTTCAAATAGTTTATCGTATTTCGTATTTCAATAAACTAAAGGCAGTAAATAGTTTTATATCTCCGATATCGCGTAATTCGATAAAGCTGTTGAATGGGTCGCATTTGTGTCGGTGTGCTTGCGTTCTGAAGTGCGTTTTTGGGGTCGATGCGATGTTTGGAGGCGCCGCGGGTCTAATGACACCACCGTGGCATTTAAATTTATGGACGCCCTCAGGACTCATCTTTGGAGTAATAAACCAGGCTTTTATGCGCCCGCCTGTAGCCCGCGAAGCCTCAGCATTGGATCTCGTAATCAGATAACGACACTGTACGGCGGATTCTATTCCCAGAGTAGGAAAGTTTACGACGATTGAATTAGGTATATGGCATAAAATGATTTACATACGTACAAAAGTTTGTAATATACATAGATTCAACAGTACTGAATCAGATCGCATTCATGAAGGGAAATCCTCCTTATTTAGCTATTTTTAAATCACGTTGGGAGCTGATCCCAATGTGAAACGTGTGGACTGGTATTCATGCAGCATCGCATAGATTTTTTTATGCGAACTACCTGTTATAGAGACTCCAATTACTCGACATCTCAACTACTCGAGTATCGAGTAGTAAAATATGAAAATACTTGAGTATTCGAGTATACTCGAGTAGTTTAACATGTACCATAGTACAAATTATTAATTCAAATTTGTGTATATTAATAGATGATAAATATGCTTATTTAATTAAATTAATACATTTATTTCAATTATAAATATAATAGAGAATTAAACGTTTCAAATTTTAAATTGATTCGAAGTTTTCTATTTTATTTTATCGCTTGTAATCATAAACTTGTCATTGATAAGATAAGTCAGAAAACCCAAAGCAAAAGTAACAGGAAATCTTGCATTGCATAGTCAACGAGTATTACTCGAGTAGTTTTCAAAATACTCGAGTATCGATCAATTGAAAAATGAACCAATTCCAATTCGAGTATCGAGTATTCTCGAGTATGGAATACTCGATACTCAAATTGGAGTCTCTAGCTGTTACCCAATTGCTCAACTTCTGTTTTATCGAAGCGTGTAAGTATTTAAAAATGGAGCTAAGAAAATTATAGTAGTAAATCATTCGTTCCCGGAAAGTCGAACATCAAAGAGTCTTAGCAAATATTCATAAGTCGACATTCAATTTGTTGTTTAATAATTCGTGGTTAGTATGGGAAAATTCAATAACCACATGATTAACATTAACGATTGTAAATCCGCGCAGCAATGCAATTCTCGCGTTTTCCTGTTCATTTCTGAGAACTTGCGTTATTATACTATTTGACTTGGCTGGAATTTTTAAAGATATATGTTAATTCTTGTCAAATATTTTCAGCATTTAAATGGTTCAGTCAAAAACATAGAAAGCTGTTTTCATTACGATGTATTGATTTAATTAGCTTATAAATATAGAAAACACTTTTGTAATAAGGTAGACAAAAAAGATAATATATGCGTACTAAAAAATAAAAAGCTGCATTTCTGGATATTTTTTAGGTTATTATACAACATGAACAATTGTTTTTGTGAAATTATTTCTCTATTTATTCATTTCAAATAACACTTAGTAACTTTTTAAGTATCATCGATAAAACGTTAGCGTTGAAAGTATACGTGATTTTCTATATTATAATAAAACGATGAGCGTGACAAAATTTCACTAAATAAAAATGATCGAAGTGCGTCAGTGATATTTATCGTGCGGTTTGCGGCCTTTGTGGACTTACTTTATATAGGCCAACAGACAAATATTCCTTTCATATATTTATTTAGTTTTGCAGTGAATATTTATAGAACATTCAAGTATTTTTTTAAAAAAACAATCCGATACTCAGATATTATAAATAAATATTATTCTTGTGTTTGTTAGTTTAAACTTTTTAGGTGTTATCTGGTACTTCTTGGTGAAAATGTATAATTTTAAATACATAAAACACATGTTTCTTACACTCCTTCCAGACAGATTTTAATAATGTTTTTTTTTTGAAACGGGTTGTAAGATAAAAATTCTTAATTTTATTAGTGTCTTCGCCGAACTAAAATGTAGCACCTTGAAATGTTAACTGCCAATGTATTACAATGTTCCTAAAAAGGATTATCATATCGCACTTATTTTATTAAAAAATCTTTACAATTATAATACGTCTAGTATCGACATTGTATAGCTTATTTTAAACTAACTAAAAACTATAGCACAATTTCACAAAAAATATATTCACACTTGACTATTTAAAACGAAAAATAGAAATCCGAAAAAACATACGGATGCATACGAAAGACAGAAAATTGAAAAAAGTAACTCTGTGATATATATTCACAGGAAAAGTTTAATTTGTTTTGGAGCGTTTTTTATGACAAGCATTCGTGTCATCCAAGTTACAAGTTTCAAAAAAAAAAACACGCAGTCACCAACTGTCACTTTAAATCTAATTTCTACATGATTAAAATATTTAGTTTCCTGTAGTTTGTAGGTTTTTTGTGCCGAATATTTGTGGTGTGCGGACATCTAAAAGAATCATTTCATGCCTGTTATAAATCAGTTTTCTTTAGAACTATTTTTTCGGAAACATTTATATACATTTACAATTATCCTCCGATAACCAGGACCTCCTGTATCATCCAAAAGTTTAATAATTGAATGGTGTAAAAGAGCCCCACGTATTGGGACTGAAGAGTCAGCAGTCGTTGGACTAACGACTTACACATCATACAGGATCCCCTAATGATTATGAATGAAATATAACACATTTTTGCTACATGTGTGCTCAAGCACGGGTCGTAATATATGCGTAACGAGGATTATTCATTCATTCGTACAAATTACAAGACTTCTGTGAGCCTTGTATCATAACGATATTAGAACAAGGCGCGCGAGAATGTGAAAATGAGATACGTTTATTAGTTAATCCCTTTGAAAATAAAGCTACGGCAATGCATATTTATTTGACTTACGTGAGGATAAAAGTGTTAATAATATTTGACACGTGTCGGATGCGAGCAAAGAGATGGTAACATCTGCCCCGACGAAAGGGGCAATAGAATCTCAGACAGAGCTGCCAGAGGCACGTACAAACGCTACGAAATCATTGCTCTGACATGGGCAACTGTTTGAAGTGTATATTTTATATGGAAAAAAAACAAAATGAATCTTCTTGGAGTGACGTGTAATTTTTTAAATGTCGATTTTTTTTAACCCGTCTACTACCTACTATGTTTCATTCAAATTGCTCTAGTTCTCATAGATAAATACATACGAATCTGATAAAATAAAGCGTGTTGCAAATTCATCTACACACGTTGCAGAAATTATATTAGCTCATGTTTCATCAGGTGTTTATTGTTTTGTTCTGAAAATATGTTGCAAGCTCATAAAAGCGCAATCACAAGCCCCTCGGCAAAACTTTGCTGACAAAGACAGCGATAAACAATTTATCAATCATCAAAATCCATAAATATTTTTACAATTTCTAGCTATATTGATAAATAACAAGAATAGAAACAATATTTTTTGTTTAACAATAATTAAACTGTTATTTTACCAATTGATGTACTATACTTCAGCTTGGAAAACTGCAACAACAAGAGAATCGAGTGGGATGCAGTGAACTACAAAGACCTCGTCTCGCGCGTCAGGGGTACTGCTGAAAAGTTTTACTGAACGCACGTCACGCGGCGGGGGCGTTAGATGAGTTTTTTTTCGTCTAAGATGATCAAATTACTGCAAACTGTACTTACCTCACGATAACAACTATGTGTATCATTATAATAGTACATGAAATCATTTTAAAAATATTTTCATAAAAAACAAAATATAAATTTTATTTGTACATTGATACATCACTTAAAAATATATAAATAATATTTAGTTTATGTATGATTTCGAATATTTTTTCACCGAGCACATGAAAATATGTGTTGTTTTCCTTCTACACACATCACTTATCAAGTCCTGTTGAAAAGGGGACGTGAAGAAAACGGTTAGGTAACTACTATTATTTCTTAATCAGAGCCTTCTGTCCTACCCTCTCGTTTTTCGAGAGAAAGGTTGACCAATAGTGTAAGTTGTAATATTTATGTGCCAAAATGTGAGTCTGCCACACCAAATTTGGGGGACGTGAATTCTTAAATCTTTGACATTGTGGATTTTAAATGAAACTTATCGAACTCGATAAAGAAATCCTTTCTTTTATATAATTTATCAATCCACCGATATATTGTATATGGCTGGTATTCAAGCAATTTCTCATAATCTCGCTCGAAATAAAATATGTCGTGAAAAATAAATTATAGTTCAATTAAAAAAAACCATCTCCTTTAGAATTTAGACCTCGTATCTCAGAACGGCAGCATGAATCGGAACCACTGTGCAACCGCCGTAAGTATGTCTTTGTTTTTATAAAAATATGGTGAAAATTTTCAAACATTTGAGTTCGTCGTTTTATTACCATTTATAACCAATCACCTTCAACTTAGCAAAGATAAAGAGAGAAAATAAATCAATGTATCGCTCTCATAAAAAAAAATTATAAGTTTTAATTTCATCCATAATTCAATGTTGGAATATGCAAATATGAACAACTTAAGAGATCTGAATATCTGTGTAAAAAATATTAAACTAGACTCATTAATTACCATTAATAAGGTGTATGACTTTATCTATTCATTCTATTGTTTTTTGTTTTGAAAAGTTTCTACGAAGTTTGAAGTTTTGAATTCTAAATAAATCGAATCGATATTATTACTCAATTGAACTTAACTTAAAGGTCGATTTAAATTTAATGTTTTCAAATGCTGTTTAACTAAACAATTAATTTTAATACGAATAAACTATTTTCGATAACTCTGTGTATGACGTGTTTCTCGAAAAAATATTTTTTTTGAAATAAGATTTTGTCAAAAGGTTTGGTGTGATTTAATAAGGAATTATATTTGCTTTTAATAAAAAAATAAAATCACATTTGTTTACAATAAAAACATTGTAAAATTAATACGGATTATATTATAAAACTACAAACATTAATCACTCTTTTGTGGTTTAACTTTGTAACCTTTATATAACACCGCAATATTTTAACTGTATGCATATTTCCGAATTTTATTTTGTCTAAACGATTTCTTTCTTACAGTATTACGTTGCATCTAACACACGAATGTATCTTTTTTCATTCATAAAAATCTTTCTAAGCGTTGCAGACAGTCTAAAAGGGCGGACAGACGATATAATCTCTCGTCATAGCACCCGATCGAAAATTTCTGATTCTAATTGACTCACGAACTATTGTATAATAATTTATTTCAAATATCTCAAATCTCATTTACTATTTAAGCAATATCAGCTTTTTTTAGTAATTGTATTTATTAATTTGTCTAGTGAACAACAAAATTTGCACCATCGTGTCTTGACAGATTCACGGTATTCGAGGGCCGAATTTTGTTTAAAACACTAAAAAAACAATGGAAAAAATGAATCATATTAAAAAATAATAAAACATGTTTTGTATTTATTTCTCAATTTATTTATTAATATCAGGATTTAATCTATTAATAGTCGGTTTCGTTCGAGGTGAGCTCTCTGAAAATTGTTTAAAATGCTCGTGATGCACGATACCGGGCTTGATATAAAGTACAAAAAAGATATTTTTTTGTTTTAAATACGCGTTACCTATTAAGGACTTTACGGGTGACGAAACTCACCATTTTGAACACCGTGTAGCACCAATATGTTTTTATTTAAGCTAAATATTATGAAAACATAAAAGTAAGATTTTTTATGACTTATATTATATTATACTTATCTAATAGAAAAAAAAATGTACTGATATGTGGTAATTTAAAGTAATTTTACAGATTTGTGGCTCCGATGATGTCACCGCAATAACCTGAAGACCACAGGCTGGTGGCCACTTTTTTTGACTATCGTATTGTACCCGCATAATGACAAAGCAATAATTTAGTTGACATGATATTCCCAACAGCGAAAATATTGTAATTAAGAACAGCGATGCATTGGAATTACCCAATTACACACTTTTTTGGTAACTATTAGTTAAAGAAATAAAATCAGGGCTGTGGAATCGCTAAAAAACACGACTCCGACTACGACATTGATCGACAACTTGACTCAGACTATAAAGAATAAAAATTTAAAATATTTTATTTTTTACTATTTTAATAAGTCAGGTCTTTTCCGACCTTTCCTATTTATGTGTATTAAATTGAAGATCAACCAACCAATCCAACCAATAGCCACGTCAATATACACGGCATAAATAAAAAATAAACGAATTTCAAACTCTGTCAAAAAAATTTCACGACTCCGGCCAAAACGCCGCGAATCCACGACTCCGACTCCAAAGTCCTGAATAAAATAATTATTACACAGATGACGTATTAAATAAGTGAAATAAACGATCCACGAAGCAATAACGTTGACAAATAGTGTACTTTAGAAGTTTCCAAATTCAGGCGATTGTCGACGGTAACGCGGCTGCAAATTGGTCCTTGTAGGATTCCCCTATCGGCAGTTTTTTCCGCTCGCGTTCCGCACAAATGGACGCGACCCTTTCTGGGCCCAATCCACGCGATTACCGAACATTCGCCTATATAGTCACCCGCTGCCATTACAGCTAGAAGGTTCCGTCCGTACAAATTGCCGCTGATTGAAATTCAATGCGTGATTAAACCGGTGCGGTGGTCGATAGCCATGACACCCCTTTATGATGGCATTTCCATCGAAATCTGTATATTTAAAACACTGGCGAAGCGGTATGCTTCAATATGGTGCTGTTTGCATGAATATTTTAAACATCGAGTCTTTTCCGTTAGTTGAGAATATTTTTATGAAGTTGTAAAATCTTCTTTTTTCAGTTTCTTTAAACTTGTCTTTACACGTAAAATTTTTTCACTTCATATATTTTTTTAATCAGTTCCTTGCCAACGAACCTTGTTAGCAGACGGAATAATTAAAAGTAGTACTATAGAATTAATAAATACAGATATAGTGTATGTTGTTAAGCCAGGTTCGTGGAGCAGTGGCTAGTGTCGTTGGCTGCCGTGACGGACTTTACGGATTCAAGTCCCACCATTTTTTCAGTCGATTTATCGATTCCATTCAAAGGCACGGATTTTTTTGACGAAGTCAATATACTCGTCTAACACGACGGGCTCTCAATATACGGATTATACACAGGATACTCTGTATTAATCTGATTTCAGTGGCTTAGCTAGTCACTCAAATTTATTTTATTTTATTCTTTTTATTTTATTTTCTATTTTCAAGCACACTATGTGCATGGTTCCAAATCAGTCCCGTGCAGGTCTGCTCGGGCCATGAATGAGAGGGGTAAATTTTTTTTTCTAATTCGATAGCGTTGTGAAAGGTGGCCATGAAACATTGGCTGCATATACACAACGGGTGGTGGTGGGAAAAACCAACTTGTCTAAAAATTTCTTCTCACCTATTAGATAATATAAGCGGGCATTAAACGATAGCGACTAGCTTACCATTATTCATGTCCTAGCCTTATCTTTTCTATCCCTACTCTCATCAGTCTCATTGAACTCAAGAGAGATTGAGCGAATGAGAAACAAGCAGTTCTCGTAGAAAAAATATGTTAAGATAAACTCTGTGAGCAGTTCAAATGCTCCAAGCTAGTAGCGGACATGGCAAAAAAAATAAAAATGGTTTTTTATGGTTATACACCTGTACGTTCACCAAAACACTATTTTAATCTTACTTTCAACAACTCGAAAAAAAATGGGAAAAGATATTCACTCCCTTAATTTTTTGTTTCTTCTACATACTAATTAAATATTGAAATTACGTGCCAACATATTGAAGGCATTGCGAAGTTGCTTTCATTTGGGGCTCTTGCCATGTCCACTTAAAACCGATCTAAAACACTGTCAGTAACACACAAAACATTTTAAAAAAATACACTTTCATAAAAATGACGTTACAACCGTATAATTAACCATTGAAATGTTTGCTTTTAAACTTGTTGTATGCACTGTCTAGTCACGCCACTATCCCTGCATAATTTTAACAATGAACCAGCGCGCTAGTAGTAACTACCTACTTATGGGATTTGATGCAATATGTAATCAGCTGGGAATTCAACCAAATGTCAGTTGAAACCATTTTCAAATGTTGGATTTAATAGATCACCAATATGTTTCAAAGTTATTAGTTACGAATTGCTATTCTAGAGTTTTATTTTATTTTCAAACAAAAACTTCATGCCTTCAATGCATTATATAAATTTCCATTTAATGACTTTGTTAATCTGCGTATTGTGCTACAAAAAGTGGGCCGTGTTTCAGTCTTAATCTGCTTTTTGAGAACATTTCAGTTTATATTTATCATATGAAGGTGTACACAGTAAATTTTTGGTGAATTGCCAGTATATTTCAAAATAATTACACATTATTTTTGTACTTATACCACATTAGATTTATTAATAGCAGGGCCGGTTTCGATCATCGCGAGCAGTTGATAATGCTCGCGGTAAGCGAAACTTGTACTCGATTTTAATAAATCTAATTTGAAATAAGTACAAAAATTGTGTATATTTATTATAAAAACTCACGAATACGGACAATTCCACTAGTATTTTTGTAGTCATACACTTCTATTGTTTAGAATACAGGGCTGTTGAGTCTGAGTCGTGGAGTCGGAGCTTTTTGGCCGGAGTAGGAGTCGGAGTCGTCGCGGCGTTCTGGCCGTAGTCATACCCGCCCGCAATCGGTAATTTTGAAGAGTTTGAACTTTTTATTGTTGCATATAATATGTGAGATTTTGCTGTTGCCCGGATTGGTTGGTTGGTATATAATTGAATCCACATAATAAATAAGAAAGGTAGGGAAAAAACGTGGCGAAATAAAGCCTTTTTTGGTCGGAGTCGTGCTTTTGGTAAATGCTGGAGTCCGAGTCGTGATTTTTGCTAACGACTCCACATCCCTGCTATAATAACAACCTTATACAGTAAAAACATCTTCTATTGAAATGCTCCATTATGAATAAGTCTACATGCTCTACATTTGCAGCGAATTGTTTTAACAAAAAAAAAATTAAATGGTTCAACACGGTTGTGTCTTTGTATTATTATATTGTACTATTTAAGCGTTCTCTTATACCGTTATTAAATAAAGCAATACAATTCGTATGCCAACTGAAGTAATTATGGCTCTGGATGTTGGAAATTATATTCATGCTCGTATATTTGTGAAATACAAATTACTCGGGCTTTACTCGGGTATTAAATTTAGTTTTTTGAAAACCACTTTGACGAAGTGTAGTAATAAATGGCCGTAAGCCGAGTTGATTAAAGGCTGTGTTGAGTAAATTGTATATTGCAAAACAAATGCTCTGTTTTTTCCCCCATTTCTGTTCGAATTGCCGGTAACCAATAATTTGAATATTGACGTATAATAATTAATAGTTTCATGTGTAGTTTTTTTTCGTTTCTTATTTTTTCGACAGAATTTTTGGTTAACTTTTAAATATCGGTCGATTTTTTTGTGTAATACATGAATATCTCAATAAGGTTCATGTACATGTTATATAAAATTTCATGCTTAATTAGACTTTTAAAATAATATTGTGTTGAAAAGGAAAATAAAGGGTGGCAAGAAAAACCCCCGTTGTGTATAACAATACTACAGCTTTTGATGTAGTCACGCCCAATACTTGCGAAAGAGTTTTTAACTGAGTTGAGTTGATTTTTAGATGAATATTCCCGCGATGAGCGGAACCGGTCCTAACCTAAATCAATTATTTGTGTAATATTTACAAGAAAATTAATTATTTTTAATATTTCAAAGTAGTATTAAACTGATTGCTTATCAAAAAAACGAAGCTTAATTAAAATATAATTATTAACTGATAATTTTTTAAAGATTTGCCGCCAAATCCATCAAGAATCGAGTCTTTTTATAAATCTATATTCTCCAAGCAATAAATTCATAAATAAGATGAAAATATTCATAAATCGTAAAAGATTTTTTGCAATATTGACGTGACAGTAAGATACTTAATACCGTATTATTAAACTACTGAAAATATTTTTTGAGAGATAGTAGAATGACATTAAGAAAAAAGTTGCTGCTTTTATATTCTCAAAGTGTTTCTCATTGAATTATTAGAGATTCAATTCGTTGACCTGACAGTTGAGAATTGAAAACCGATCGTGAATTACCAAAATTTATTTGTAGTTCTGTAATTCATATTAATATCTTTCGATAACTCAGAAGGTATTTACAATATCGCTACTAATGGTTGAGATTGAACAGTTCTGAGTCATTAATCTAAATTCTTCGAGTGAGTATTTGTGTTTTTACTAAGTTTAGAAGTAAAATCGAACTGAGTTGGGTGTAATTAATCCATCGAATTTAAATTAACCAAGGATATTGAACGAAAATAGCGTTGTATTTAATAGAATTCAAAACGTTGGATATACACTGAAAGATTGAGACAAAATTTCTATCTATGAGGATCTGGACCTAAGCTTAATCGCATTTGATATCACAACAATGTAATATGGACCAGGAGTAGTGAATTTTGACATAGAAGGAAAAACTTCGATATAGAATTGCATCCATTCTTACCTTTCTTTCATCATGTTCGCTGGAACAGACAAAGTGATCGTGAAAATTTCAGTGTTTTTTTAAAATTACTTTATAATCGCTAATAATATTTTCATAATAATTCAATGGAGCCCTATTGTGAACATTCATATAATATTCAATCACTGCTAACTTTTTTTTATAGTGAAAAAAAATCTTCGACCCATATAAAATTACAAATAGCCTTGTTTATAACACATGTTGTGTAACAAATAGTGACACTTGTTTCCCCTCCTTGAGAATCATCATCAGACTTTTAGCATAATCAGAGATGTTCAAACCATTTAGACCATTATAAAGAATCAAATAATTTCAAAAATCTCTAAATGACATCGTTTTTTAAACTTTAAATATCATATAGAATGCAATGAATATCTTAAAAAAACATTGTTCTTTGTTGTTTATAATAGAAACCCAATGTCATTTCAATTGAAATTATATATTGTCGAATTATACTATAATATTTATAAAAAAATACACATTCAAATTATGTTTCTGACGCCAAATAAGTATTTGTTTTTTTTTATATAAAATGCACATACATAAATAGTCCCAAATATGTCAAACTATGGCCAAAAGATAAAGAATGCTTTCGAGGGCGTTGAAGTTGTTTTCAAACTTTGTTTTCTGTCACCTTGGACTTGATGAACTCAAAAAATGTTCCCAAACTTGCTGGAAGTTTTTTTCAAAGAACAACATTGTGAGCTGTTCAAGAACATTGGACAAAATTGTTAAAAAAATTACCGAGAAACTTCGTAGGATAAAAGGCGCTCATTTATTCTTATAAAGAAAAGTGTTTCTGTTTTTTATAAAAAAAAAAAAACATTTGTTTAATTCCAGTGCCTTGAATAATCTTACTAAATTTCTGGACTATGAATAACGCAGGCGTATTAATCAACTTTTCTATTATACTTGTATAAAAGCTGACAAAGCTGAAAGCTGAAACAACTATTTGTACAATTGGATAAAATTTAAATAAAATGTAAGTTTATCCTGATTGAATTACAGATTTCCAATAAATTTCTCTTGTTTTAAAAAAGCCGCATTTTTAGTGAAAATATTTTCGAACTTGTTACAAAAAATAAATTGATGAATATTTAATACCACAGCATGTCATAATACACTAAGTTTAACCCTCTTAGCCTCAGAGCGCCAATCTATCGGCGCATACTTTGAAATATCATATACGAGATATAGAAAAAGCAAAAATATTGAAACAAAAAAAGGCCATTGGAGAAATGTTTTATCATTAAAATAAACTTATTTACGAATTATTATTTTTTAATATTCAGGTTTTTTTAATAGCTATATTTTGAGTTCTGCGCGTGTATTTCGCTCCGATGATCATTATCTGTCGGCGTGACTTTTGATAAACGTAAGACATTTACCAATAAAAATATGTTTTGATATATGGGCTTCTATGCAGGTACCCTAATTTTTTGTTTGCGAAATTCCAATATTGATAAATAGCAAGCTGTCTTCGTTGACGAATACTATATACTATCCTTTTTTTCTGTATGTCGATATAAAGAATTATTGATTTCTCTCTCTAAAAATGTTCTCCTTCATCTATTAAAGTGTCCAAGAATTTTTTCGTTTTTGTTCCGTTTAAAACGATAAATATATTATAACCAATGTATATACTATGTTTTCATAAAAATAGCTCTGAGCTTTTTCGAAAGTACCCGAAAAAACGGCTGAGGCTAAAAGGGTTTTAAAAAACATTATTGAATGAATTTGTTTTATTATATCTTTGAAAAAGTTTAGAAATTTCAAGCTCCAAAATTTTCCCAAGTGGTCAAAGATTATGTATTTGAACGACATCAGTTGGTTGAATACATAATATGACAACAGTAAAAAACTCTATAAATGATGAACCGTGTAAAATATTATTTTTCTATAGATATTTAGTATATTGTAGTATTATAGTAGCATATGGAATCCTCAGAGAGTTTATCTTAACGGTTTTCTTCTACGAGAAATGCTTGCTATTCAGTTGCTCAACCTCTCTTTTTCGAGGAGTATGGATTGAAAGAATACGAAGACTAGAACAGGACTAGTGGTTAGCTTATCGCTGTCACTATACGTCGTCTTTTAGGACTGGAAAGGTGGTAAGGGATTATTAAAAAACAAACGCCCATTGCCTTCGAACGGAATCGTTTTATTGACTGAAGAAAACCGTTCGTAGTGGGGCTCAAACCCGGGTGGTCCGTCACGAAAACCAATGACGTTGACCACTACACCACGGATCAGAATAATATTCAACAATCAAAAACTAATCGGAGTCATTTTTAGTCATATTAAAAAATGATGCATTGCGTCTTATTTTACAAATTAATATACTGTCAGATATATATTCTCGCTAGAACCGTCATACTCAACCTTTTTTTCTTCCGGGCTGCATTTCGATGTTTGCTTCTCTTCGTGGGTCGCAACACATTTATAATAAACTTTACATATAACACATACTATACTGCATACATATGTATATATTAATAACGTAAAAATAAAACTATTTTATTTTATGTAAATATATATATATATCCATGTATTTATGTAATTTTCAAAGTAAAAAATAACAATGAACAACAAATAAAAATACGTAAAAAGTGCACAAAAATACCACTGTATCCCAAATATTAAATCTTTTACTTGAACATTAATGTGAATTTTGATATTGAGTCAAACTTTTAACTATCTTCGTCATATCAGATTCCTGATTACTACAGGCTACTCTTAATACATCATAATGGTGAGAATCTGTAAGCCGATTTCTATATACGCTCTTCGCATATTTCATTTTAGAATATGACAATTCACAGAGATACATACATGAGAATACATGAGAATAATGTGAGCAGTAGCTGGGCACATTTTTGTACCGACCGATTACAACCCAATATTGAAAACTATATCAAAAAGTATTTGGTGACTATAATTATTTTGGGCCGCACATACGATCTGATTGGGCCGCAGGTTGAGTATGGCTGCGCTAGACGAATAAAGACATACGTTACATAAGGATGGACAACTTTAAACCTTTTCCCATTTCTCAAGTTCGTTACCTGACCGTGATACCTAACTCCAATTTTAAATGTAAATTTAAACAGAATTTAATGGGACATTTTAAGCGCGAGTCATCCTCTGCCAAATCTGAATTTCCTCCGCTAGGATAACTCTTTGCGTTGCATTTTCTACGGTCCCTGAACAAAAAGAGTTGAAGTAAAGTCGCTGCGGTTAAGGCTTACAACGACGTCTGACGAAAGATTAAGGATAATCCTACATCCTCCACTTTATTACGTTCTTATTTGCTATCCAATATATCTCGGTTATTCTTTGACATTACGAAAAGCAATAAGTCTTTGTGCCTTGCTATATTACTTGCATGCAATTCTTATATTAAAAAGAGTATTACACTAAAGCAGTTATCTATTTTTCTATTCTGAAGCGGTCAATTTGTGGAAAAATTTCTGCTTACTAAAACGTTTGAGCTATGTTTTCTTATTTATTGCAATTAAACTACTTTCAAATTAACATATTGAACCAAATAATATTATACTATTATTAAAAATTCCATTTCGTGTTATCATTCACAAAAAATACATGCATAAAATAATTCATCGTGGCCGCGTTGTAACACATACTTTTATCAGCTTGATACCTAGTGACGGTTTTTAATCCCTGAATAAAAAAAAATATTATTTCGTTTTATTATTTTTACATGGTTGTTTGGTGCAACGACGTAAGCGCGCGTGACATTGGCGGGCCGACACTAGCGCGCAATTGTAAAAATTAAATGAAATAAATCATAAGATGAACACTCATATTTAAGATACCTATATTTCTCTGAGGTGGAATGTCCTTTTCTTACTATTTTTTTTACAATCAATAAAATTTTCATGGATATTTTTGTTTTTAATTAATTTTAAATCATGTACATAATTTAATGTAGTTTTCGGAAATAAGTTAATTTAGATAAGTAAATTTCTTTAAATTAGCTGTCAAAAATACAAAACAATCTTACATTGCGCGCAAGTGTCAGCGCGCTTAAATCGGCGTGCCGGATTTTTGTAATGTTTTCAACTATTCCCATACATATCAGTATTAATTTAATGTAAAAATAATGTTTTATTTGATGTTAAATACTCCATAAAGATTTTATATTATCCACAAAGGATATCGATCTTAAAAATTATACCAGAAGTCACATTAATTTCATTACTTTTATTTTATTACATTCTGGGAAAAAATACTTTTCCATTTCATGATAATTTTTTTCTAAAAAATGTATGAATGAAACTTTGCATTCAGCCGGTTTGAATTTTATAATGAAAAATATAAGCGGATTAATTCATTTTTCAAGCGGCATGGGGCTGCGGTGGTATCAACATTCATATTTCCAAATTAAAAGTGAATTATTTGCAAGTGAAATTTTTGTCGCGTAAAAAAATATCAGTTGCATTTGTTCGCCAACATTAGTCTCGAAGGCATTGCCTTTAATTAACTTGGACAAAAGCCAGAAAAAGCATCGCGGAAAATACCCGGTTATCTTCACTCCATTCTGGGCAGAAATTTTTCAATTTGCAGTAACTGCCACTATGTTGATAAAAAAAAATCATACTTTTCGTTCATTAAATTGGATATTTTAAGCCAAATGAATCAAATTTGCTGATATTGGTAGTTCATTTTAAAAACAGAATTAATTAACAATAAAATCTGGAATGAAAATATTCGAAGATTGAAAATGAAATTAACTTATGATCTTATTGTGAATAGTTTTAACTCCTTACGTCGTTTTTCCCCGTCTCTTTTTGAAGAGATTGCGTATGACGGAGCTAGGAAAGGTGTATAAGTTAGTTAATCTCTCTCGGATGGAAAATTATACTAACGTCATCATACATATCTTGTAACCCTGTCCATAAATCAATGGGAAAAGTTCCTGGTTATGGAATCTAACATGTGATCACGTAACCAAAAAGGACTGAGAGCACCTTAGACTGTTAACCACTTGACAATTTTTTAACAATGTCCGCTTTCCATTTGGAGTAAATGAACTGTTTTTATGGAGTTTATATCATCAAGAAAAGCCTATGTGAAATGCTTTTTGCTCAGTTGTGTCCTCTCTTTCTCGAAGATAATAGGACAGGACAAATTGTTAGCCTATCGCTATGGCTACGTCCCGTTTTTAGGATGGGATGTGTGGGAAAGCTTACATGGCTAAGAAAAAGTCATATTATTCTATTTTTTGGTTTTAAATAATCGTCTCAAAATTTACAATAGATTTACAATAGATATAAAAAGCAAGTAAAACAATGGATGTTTACAATTGAATAACAGCAAAAAAGTTTCACGTTAGTTGAACACTCATGAGAGTATATCAAGTATCTACCGAATTATATAGAATCACGGTTTTCGTTACCTCAGAAAATTGATACTCATTTATCTTCCCAATGAGGAAGGTTACCCTTACGAAGGTTAGTCTGCGGTATCGACACCACTAATGTGAGGCTGTTTACTTTGGAGTGCATCAAACATGCGAGGCGTCGATCAGAATTACCACACGACCGGCCATTGTGCCCAGTGGCGTCGGCGTCACGATATGAACCCGGGAAATGTCCGTTTGATTGATTACATAAAGCGATTGTACCGTTTCCATTAGCGTAAGTGATTTTATTTTTGCCCTGTTTTTAGGCTTTTTGCGAAACATATTGGTTGTGAATTTTCGCGTTGTTTCAAAAATTGGGATGAATTTAAATTTAGATACTTGATTTTTTTGGTAAAGGTTTTATTGCTTTCTAGCAAATGAACTGGATTTCTAAACCATATTTGAAAATAACTTTATTTCATTATTAACATTTTGTTTCTAGATTGGTGTCGATATTAAATTTTATTAATGTTTTTGCTATCATTTTTTTAATTGAATCACTTATTTGATACCAATTAAATGTATATTTTTTCTTTTCGTAGCATATCTGTTATTTATGCCAAATTAAAAAAAATGGCCAATCAAAACTCCCTTGACTGAGTTTTCTTTTTTCCAGATAATTCAATCCTTGGAGGATCGTTTATGGAATTTATAAATAGTTATACTAGATAAAGCCAAAAGATATTTCAAATCGTAGATTCAAAACTCTTTTTTAATAAGTTAAAAAATACTCCACTGTTTTGTTTACTTTTGTAATCAATTATATGCTTTTAAATATTCACCCTACGATTTCAATTTATTCTTATAGACAGTCATTATTAATGTAGACTTTCTTTAAATACTGCCATTCAATATCTCTTAATAGAAGGCGGGCAACAAAAAAAAATGAAAGCTTTACTCGTAGGCCATCTAGTAAGAGAATCAAAGTCTTTTGTGTCATTACATTTAAAAGATGAAACACAAAATCCAGAAAACCCACAGACATGTTTAAAAAAGAAAATTTTCGACGGATGGGCGTCACCCTGGGGGTGGTTTACATCATTAGAGAAATAAAGCAACCCTCTTTTGTACAAACCAACATAATGAAGATTCCAAAAAACAATTTGTTTTTAACGTAATTGCTTCTAGATTTCACAGTGCCATTACGCAAGAGCGATTTTATTTAAAGATTATTAAATGCTTTGTAAAAATAACAATCTCACACAATATACCGCTTAACTGGTGCACACAAAATCTATGTCTTTCCAGGTATTATTCTAAATTAATTGTATTTGGAACATTAATTTACTTTCAAATTTCTGCAAATTACTCTCAGAATACATTCTTTCTCAATATTTATTTAACGGTAATAACATCATTATTATCAAATGTAAGCTTTATTTATAAAAAAAAACTATACCGGCCTATTAAGTATTATTGCATATTTCCCAATCTACTATGACTAAGATTACTCTAAAAACCTTTTTCATTTGATATTTTTTCACAAACTTAGCAACCAAAAATTAAAAAGTACAAAGCATATCTTTATCCCATTACCTCTTCCTCGTCAATTTTCAAGCCAAAAACTCGGTAAAATTTTTGAATATGTGCAAATTTTACCTTCCGCTTCTTAATTCAATTATTTTTCTAAGGCTTTCGGATTTTAGTCATCGGCGTAAAAAGTGAAAACTAAAATTTTCTGAATAGGTACAGTTTCACTAGTTCGTTAAAAATATTAGATATACATACGGTGCATTGAACGTTTACATATGTGCAACATGTATTTGAAAAAAACTATTCTTTTGACAGCACTGTGGACTTGTTCAGTACTCATTTTTGAACTGCGGCTTTTGTTGTTTTAAAGGTATTAAAGGTAAAAACAGAACGTAACCGGGACGATTAGCTAACTAGAAGTCCTGTCAAGGCAAATCTCTTGTTATTATAGTATATACTGTTACTTCTTTGTTATGACAAACACCATTTGAAATCAATTTGAGTCATCGGTGGAGTTATTAGAATTTTATCATTTTTTATAAAAAATATATTTCAATTTAAAATCTTCAACTACAAAAATTGCCCAGTATCACTACTCCTATATAGATAGTTTATTATAGTGCAACAGAGAAACATTCGATAAAAGTATGTTTCGTTCAATATTTCTGAGAGAATATATACTGAACTTTTATCGTATTATTTTACGATACAACGGTATATCGAAATTGAAAATAATTTATATTGAAATTTAAATTCCAAAAGCATATAAATTTTGTATAAGCTCCGCATGAGCTAACACAAAAATATCTCTTAACACAAAGTATTCCGGGAATAATTCTAATGCGAATCTTTTTGTTCTGTATTTCCAAAATCTGTCCCCAGGTGGACACCGATGCCTATTATACCTTATAAATTTTCGTAAAATACTTCATATAAAAACGATTGTTGAAATGTATCTCGATCTCCTACGGGGTATCCGACCCCCGTGGCTGAACAAATAGGCAGAAGGAAAAACGAAAGTAAATAATTATATATCATTTCGATTTCATTCTTGACGATGAAAAAGAAGATTAACTCATTTAATATTTGTCATTTGATACACATTTTAAAATAAAAACAAAAATTCTTCAACAAACTATTGTGACGTTTCGTAAGTTGTATTATCTTTTAACTTTTGTTCTAAAAACTCCAATTTTTTGCTTTTTTTCATGGCGCTTTGTAGAATTGCTTTATAGATTTAAAATCTCTTTTTATGCGATTTTTTTATCTTTCTTAATATATTTATGACTATTTCAGCGTACATTTAATTTATGTAATAACGTAATTAACAGCGCGTTGTTCACATACAGATCGTGTAAAATCCAGTGTTTCACCTGTTTATTACAATGTGACCTTAACACGTGCGTCATTGTACAAGCTATGTTCCCATATTAAGTCATTGCTTTTTTGTGCGATTGTCCGCGGAACGCATCTACCGCACAAAAAAAAGATTTAGGTGTAAATGCTTTTGTTTCTTTTAACCTTCACTTGACTAGTATGATTCGTTTTTTAAAATCACAATACGTACATATTTCATAAGTTCTTACTGGAAAATTAAGTCTAATCCTACAGCTACATATCAAGTCTTAGAAATCATAAAAATAACTCAATTTATATTATGATTACTAGATGTAATCTATTTGGTGTTTTTTTCTTGTAGAGGCAGTATTATTGAGAAAATAATCAAAATACACAACAGTAAACAGTCAAGCCTTTTTCTTCTTAGTTCTTACTAAACGGTACTAGTTATCGTGTGTCATTTGTAGCTCGTTCTTGTTTTTATGGTACGTTTTATCTTATCATTCGCTTCAAAAGAACCTTGTTTTGAATCTAGATTCCATAACAGTGGTTCTTGCGTGAAATTTTACTGTGGCCGCAATGTTAACATCACGACCCTGCGGAAATGTCTCGTGGCTGCACCATTTTTTTTGTTTTCTGAGTCTCTTGTGTTGCATTAAATCTTTCCTCGCTGTTCATTTCATATCTTCCATGCATTTAATAACAGTTTTGTCAACCAATTCTTCTTGATTCACATTATAATTAATACTAAATATTTCATTTGAGTGATTGTTGAGATACTATCTTTAAAAAACAGTAAAACAGAAATAAAAATATTTACTATGAAAATGGGTGTTTCTGTTGTTAAAAATCCCTTCCCACCTTTCCGATCCCTAAGTGACACGGTCCTGTCCTAGTCCTCGTATCCTTTCCATCCCTACTCTTTTCGAAAAGGAAAGGTTAAGCAACTGAGTAACAAACAGTTCTTGTAGAAAAACATATGTTGTCGGTTCCTGTGGTCTAGTAGCAAGAGCTTTGTCCTAGCAATCAGGGGGCCTGGGTTCAATGCCCAGCAAGGTCACATTTTTTCAATTGAAAAAAAGAGATCTTGGGCTGGCTGTATGTTATTTATCGTTGATTTTGTGCACAACTGATACATTATTTACCATCGAGTTAATCACGTATGACTTTCACAGCTAAGAATATTTGGCGCATTGGCGTAAGCTTTAATGCCAAATATATTTTTTAAATTAAAGAAAAAAAAAAATTAAAAATATGTTGAGATAATCCCCGTGAGGAGCTTTGCTAAAATTTGGAAAAGCATGGTATAAAACAGCCATTGGTGACCGCAGCAAAAATCTGCGGTGTGCGCACATGAGATCCACTGTTCTAGAAATATAAATAGTCACTCGTTTCATGTCTCGGGCAATTTAGCAAAATCAATCAATTTATTCAATGCAATCTATTTTACGTCTAACCAAGGAGGGATTTTTTTATTGTATATCCTACCAACCAAGCCATGTTTTCTTTAAATAATAGTTGCTACATGTTACATTGTTATGTTATTATATTTCACGGCTATTTTGGCTTTAAAATATTAATATTATAAATAAAACTCTAATTTTTTTAAATGGTGCCCGCATTGGTATAACGATTTTCTACAGTGCCTGCATACATGCACATAAGTCAATAACAAATATGAAATAACGCACGCAAATTCCGTTTTCATCACAACAATATACAAAATACATTTTTTGCAACTTTGTAAAACTTACACAAAACATTTTCGCATTGAAGTGACGTGCGCTGTTTCCGTGACCGGAATATTAAAAAAAATGAAAAACTAATTCGGATTTCATTTTTTCTTGTCATGGATGGATACGAGCGCTATCCAATTATAGATGTCAACAAAAGCAGGTTTTCATTATTCAGCGTGCTGTTTGTTTGTTTGTTTGTCTGGAAATGTAGTATGCATTTTCATCAGCCCCTCACCGAGCAAACAACAAATAATTTTCTTTTTATTTTCCACCCAACTAAATGATTTTTCGGTTATCTTTGTTGGAATGAATCATAAAAAGGTGAATCTAATAACGCACACCCGATCTCTTGAAATTTTATCTGTATTTAAGAACGATGCTGGTTACTTTTTTTCAGAACATATTGACTTATTTTGCTGCACTAATATCAATAACAATTTCAAGGTGGTTTCCGTCGCTTCTTGATCGGAAAGCATTATTTGAAATATTTATTTCAATTTAAAATACTTGCGATCAGCAAAACAGCAATGATCTTAGTAAATATATGTGAAACTCAGACAAAAAAAATGTTTTTTAAACGATTTTTTTATTATTATTTCTTCTTTGGTTTTTCTTCTTGCCTCATCTTACATGATCTAAAAATGGAGAGATGAGTTGAAAACTTGGCCTTTCTTTTGTCGAAGAATTCAAGAAATCATTCTCATTTTTCTACTTCTATCCTGTCTGGGAAAAATCGTTCTGTCAAAATACTCCATAATCAAGATGGCATGTTACATATGCTCCACATGTGTAGGTAGCGCACGCAGTATTAAATAATATGCTTAAGGCCAAAAGCTAATTACAATAATTTGTATTTTTGCTAAAAAAAAAATATTCACATTCTGACGGCCTCTTCAACAACTCGAAATTCATTGTATACAGTTTTGAAACTTATCATATTCCTGTTTATGTTTTATTCAAATAATAAGGCTTTGAAAGACTTTAAGCCAGAAATCTTCTGCTAACTGAGCAAAGCGCTTACTGATTATTAACATGCATTTGCAAAAACAATCTAGAATTATTTTTTGTCTATTCCAACATATAATCACCTCACCATTCGATCAAAAGTGATGATTGAAATATTGCCAGTGTTACGACCAGTGAATTATTGAATTTCTTTTCATCAAATATGTTACTGTATCATAATAACTGTTTAACTCAATTTTCACACCGCTCAGAGGTATTTTTGGCATTCAATTACGGGTACACTATTTTTGTTTTACCGGAGAATGTATATGTTATGTATTCTGTTTCATAAATATATAATATGAAGTATTACTAAGCAAAAAATAAAGCAATGAAAAATAGAAACAAGCTCACAAATGTATTCAATTAGTGAAATTTTCTAATGATAGCCGCATCAGAATTTCTCAGCATCACATAAATTAGGAGTTTTATTCATTCTTATGAGCCTTATGGCGTACATTTGTAAGTACAAACACATTTTCTAAGCAAAGAGAATATACAAAAGGCTACCGAATCCAAATAAACGTCGTTTCCTCGACGCCTTATTGCAAGATAAGACGCCGACGTCGACGCCCACGCCAATCTTGGTAGAAATCCGACGCTTCAAAAGCAAAAACGACTGCGTTGACTTTAACACGTGTACAGGATTCCTGATGAGCACGTCCCCAAGGACGAATACTGCCTTCAGAATCAAATCTGGGAAACTATACAATTATTTCACCTGCAGCTTTGCAATATTGATCTTATACCGCTTATTTTGTGCCGTAAGTAGATAATTTGAAAACTGAATCACATTTTTGATTAGCCTCAACTTTATAATTTAAAAAAGAATTGTTTTAGTTATGCATCACAGTTTTAATATACGTATGTAAATCCAAATCAATAAACTTAATATAATACTTAAAATATTTGAACTTCCCCTTGTTCTTTTTATCACGCTGGAAAAGATTACTATAGTCGTATTTAGATATTCCAATTCGAGTATCTACTACTCAATACTCGAGAATACTCGTCCAATTTTCAAGTACTTCGTACTCGAGTTTTTTGAAAAATACTCGAGTAATACTCGTTCTGAACGAAACTAAACTTATTTAAGACGTTTAATTTTCTACTATTTTTGAAATATGCTATATAAATTGAAATAAATGTATTGATGAAATTCAATAAGCTTATTTATTTATTTATCATCTAATTATATTCACAAATTTAAATTGATCATATATATTTTAATACATCTGAAACTACTCGAGTATTATAAAACTTTACTACTCGAGTATCGAGTAGTTGACATGTCGACTAATTGCAGTACTAGTCGTATTCCAAATCATTTCATGTGTATTGACACTTGCGTTTAGTTGTCTTTGGATTACTTCAAGTAAATACTGGTCAATAGAACCAACATTGAATGTTTTATATATTACAATGACTTTATCTCTGGTGTTGTAGTGAATTTGACTGCACGTAGGATATAATTATTCATTTCTGTTTAAAATTGTTTAGTGAGGGATAAATTCATTGTTTGCGGCCGTCACATGCGTGTTTTGTGAGCACGTATCGCGAAAAATCTGCGGCAGGGACAATTTTGTTTTAATTTTGCTGCCATTTTGACGTTAGTTCTGAAATTAATGCCGGTTTAGTGTTTTACGGCAAACTAATTGTGGTCGGTGAATGTATAGTGCACGTGATTTGTGACTAAGCGTATTTGCTTAACAATTTCGGATTTGTTTAATGAGTTTGTCAAGCCGCATAAAGCCATCCTACTGTAATTTGCATCCATACCCTAACATAATCTTCTAATAATTCTGAAATAGGACCGTGTAAGCATTAGATATAAGCGACGCATGAACTACTTCTTAATACGGTAAGAAAAATAACAATGTATTTTTGTTCTACATATATAACTTTATATATTTGTTGATAGCTATTTCGGCTTACGCTTTCGTCAGAACTATGTTTTAAACGTGTATTAGAGATAGCTTATATACCTAGGCTAGACAGGGTACCCCATACATCCCCTCTCTGTGCTCAACCATACCAACGTCACACGGAAAAATTTAAATAAGTTTGAGTTATTGGTCTAGCGCAGTGGTTCTCATGTGCGGCCACGGTGGCCGCATGCGGCCACCAACAGATTCATAGTTAATATTGATTTTGAATTAAAATGGGATTTTACAAGTTAATTTGTCAACATAGACACTGAAAATAAAATATTTTGTATGCATTTCACTGTGCATCAAGAATTGCTAGTTAGCAAAAACTCAACACATACATGTTGAGGTCTTTTTGGCAAAAAGGACTCAACACAAATATTTGGTGCGGCCACCAGACATTTCTCTAGGATCGCTGATGTTCCTGATGCGGCCACATCCAAATTTCACGTGAGAACCACTGGTCTAGCGTATTCCTGACAACTTAATCTGGGTATTATTGGGTTATTTTTATCGTGTGAAACCACTTAAGACTCTTAATGGTTTTTGCGTTCTTCTACATTTGTTGACCACTTAAAATTCATACACATTTATTTAGAAACGTATTAAGGAAGAATGTCGAAGACATCCTTCACTCAAAATTTGAATTATGATAATAAATGTGATTTAAATTGTCATTTTGGATTCAAAATTAAGGATGATTTTTTTATAAGACATGAACGGTCAGTTTAAGTTCATTCATGTGCTTGAAATGCCTGACGATGGCGAAAAGCGAGACCTGTGTCGTTAGTGACAAAACTCATGGAATTGTACAAATTTCAAACCGATTAAAATGTTTTGTAATGTTGGTAATGTAAAACTCTTAAAAGATGGTATAAATATAATTATTTTATACATACTATTCAATGTATTCACTTCAGCGAACGTTTTTGCGTTTCAATATTTTTGTTTACAAAAATCTAACACCGAGGAAGTGGTGAAGTACTAAATGAAGTGGTTTTAGTATCATGGACCAACTACAAAATTACCTTAACATTTAAATCATTAATAATTAGCTGATAAAATCCAACACTGGCGATAGCATACCAAACTACTTCTACGTCAAAGAAGTAGCTTTAATTTTTTTTTACAAAAAAATCATCTGTTTAAAAATACATAATTATTATGAGATAACTTTAAAAAACTCTTTGTTTAATAAATGTTCCATAATAATACCGTTTGAACTAGGTTTCCTTTGAGTCAATTGCACCATAGGACATCACATTGAAGAGTTACTTTACAAGCTAACTATCCAAAGAACAAACCCATGTTGGTCTATGATCAAGGTAAAATGGATGACGGAGGTTCAGGTTGTTCAAAGAACGAAATTACATGCGCCAGCTTCGCTTGTTAACGCCAATAAAAGCTTAAACTAACACCGCAAGATATCACTTTATAAGTAAACATTGAGACGAATGTAATAATTGCATAAAAAAATATTATTTAATCGCATATTTGAGTTATAAACGCCCATGGGGTTTCGTCTAACTTATAGAATATAGCAAATGTGCACTTAAAACAAATAAAATATTGATTTTACACAAAAGCATAGATCTAATTGATTTTGAATCCACCACTTCAATTTTAGAAACCAGATCTCATGTCAGTGACAAGCTTTTGCTTAAATTTAATTGATTACTTACTTTGTATTTGTCTTCAAGTCTTAAATTATATTAATAGAAAAATTATGCAACTTACTTAAAACCAACTAAAACCATTTCTGTGGAGATGCTCAGTATGGCTTACAAATATATATATACTAATATTTTCGATGGTTTCGGCGGTAACTTTGTGGAAGTTCATTTTAATATAAAATTTAAAATAACTTTGATTATTCCACGTATTGTGTAACTAACTGTGACACGTGTTTCGCCTCTTTCAGATGCATCTTCAGACTTACTATCGCAAAGTTTGCTTAAGTAATATATACTAGTTAGTTACATCTGTCGTCAAATTAACGTCTGAATATGAAATTAATAGGAAATGAGATGAACCTCATAATTTAAATTCTGTCAGTAATACTTGATATATTTTTTTGCAAAAAGAAACCGACGTCTTAAACCTGTGATAAACCTTTCTCAAAATCATGCATACTATATTTTTTGATAATCAGTAGTTGATTTGGTCTCTTTTCGTAAATGTATTTAATTGAAACATCTCAAAGCAAAAACCATGTCTAAACATTTTTTAAATCGAACCAATATGCCAGGGGTGTGGAGTCGGATCCATGGATTCGCGATGTTTTGGCCGAAGTCGTGAAATTTTTTTAAAGCTTGAACTTTTTATTTATGCACAATACATGTATGATATGAAAAATTTGACTTTTGAGCGAATTGGTTGGATGATCTTTAATTTAATAAAGTCGTTAATTATGTCGCGTATTTTTAACAGCTCCATAGCCCTGCAATAAACACATCCATATTATTGAATGAATAGTAATTTCTTTCGAAGAACTCCATTATAACACGGTGAAATAATAGCATTATAATTAATAGCTATTTCGGCATACGCCCTCGTAATAATTTTGACGAGGAGAAATAGATATCAAATATATATTGTGTAATTTTTGTAGAACTAAAACACTCTGCTATTTTTTCACCGTAGTCTACATAATTCCTTAATTCAATCCACACACTTAACGGGAAGTGGTGGTACAACCAACCTGTTCACCCAAATATAAAAGTCATTCCACACGATATGTTTTAATATATAGATGGCAAATCCCGATTATACCTAAAAAATAAGCTCAATCTGATAACATTATTATTTTTTATCAATATCTAAAACACGGACTCCCAACCAATGGGTCACCAACTTATCCAGTCTAAACTTTTAACTATAATGCATTTTCGTTATTCTTTTTTAATGGCCTTAATAGAAATGTATTTTCCAATTGCATCGGGGTAGCGGGTCATATAGCTTTTATAAAAAGGGGTCAGCACCCGAATAAAGTTGGAGTCTCTGAAATGAAGGTTTAGCTGATATAATAATATACACATCCTATGTTTAAATACTAAATATTCACATGCTCTATTTTGAATGTAAACGTGATGCTGGAAAACTTATTGTATAGTAGCGCCACATCTCGTCTTATATATATATTTACTTGATGTGTCTATGTAGAAGCAAAGTTGAGACAGCTCATGATCGTAGAAACGAACGCGAAACCAGAACTACGCAAATGATTCAAAGGCGCCTTTGAGGCTATTTTCATTGCGTGTCTATGTTATAAGTATTTGATACTAATGCATTTAATAATGTTTCATCAAAATGGCTAAATGTTTATTGTAATTTCCGGAACAGATGATTTATAATAAAAACTCTCATCTGTATATTTTTTTTATTTACATTACACAAATCAGAAATTGTTATTATTGTTATAAGCTTTTAAGATATCCCAAAGGATGTACGTATGGTATATAAGTATGTATATTATCTATTTATCCGAGGCCAAAATGAGTATTACACCATTCTTGAGAATGTTAAATTGAATGTTACTGATAATTTTTTTGAGGAATCGTGAACATGAGTTGGTTGTTCTTCCAAGGGGTAGAACCAGTCTGCCAATGGAGATGCAACTGGGAAGAGCTTTAAAAATTTTAAGCGGCATCGCTTCGGACGTTGACATATTTCATATTGACGTGAGTGAGTTCAGACGAATACATTTTTTTATGAATAAGAGATAATTTTGCCTCTCTACTAAACTATAATAATTTGGGATTTGTCACTTGTGTATATACATACATGTATGTATGAATATATACATAAATAATGGTACATAATTTTTTTGTCAAATACATGGCGCATTGGCGTCAGCTGTAATGCCATGATTTGAATTTTCTTGAATAAATAAAATAAGCATAAGATAAAGCAAATGTTGGTAAATATATATGAACAAAAATAATATAATAAAAAAAAACATCTTTAGTACTTATGCCACATAAAATTTATTGGATCAGGGCCGGTTTCGCTCATGGTGATCATTATCAACTGATAAGAAATACAACGAAACAGTTTCGTTGTATTTCTATAATTATATAATTAAAAAATCATTTTATTTAAACTACGATAAAGAAGAAGGGTATCTAATAGGAGCACAACACACTTACAAAATGCACAAGACATTCCATCAGGATATACATAAGTAGTATATCCTACGTATTTTTTCATCCAGATATGGACAAAAAATTAGCTGAACATAAAAAAGAGTTCGAATGCATACGTTCATTTTATTTTATCAAAAGCGTGGCCTAAAAAAACAATGAGTAGTGTAAATGTTAACATTCTTAAACTTAAATATTTGATGACAATACGGAATAAAAATAATGTATATGTTTGTGAAATGAAAATCCATAAAAAATCATCATTACAAATATTTAAGAATGTGAAAATCGATATCCTTTTCAGTACAAAGCATATTTATATAATTCTATCAATGCAACGATATGAACGCTATGTTATTCATAACAAAAGATTTCACATAGCTGTATGTCACAAAATAAAACTTGATCAAATTTCACAAGAAAACAATTCCATAAAATGCCCGCACATTCCTGTCATATTATTAACCGAATAGTAAACGCATTATTTGTCTGCTCAGCTTAGCGGAACGTGAGGTATATTTTTTTCCCCTTTATAATGATGTTCCAAAAAATGTATCTTTTAGAAGCATTTGTGTAATCCTACACTGTGTTTTAAGATTAAAAAACAACTTCGACATAATATGTTATACAGATCAGTGTCATTATCAGTTGACCGGTCCTAATTCGTTTTAAATATATTTCTTTTCCACCTAAAATTGTTAGAAAATTAGATTTATAATTGAATCCCATTTTCATTTGCAATGTAAAATTGTTACTAAAAATTTTTGTTGTCTTATAATGAGTGATACATGACGATCAGCGAAACTCGTGTTTTAAAAAAATTAATGGCAAAGAATCAATTTTCTTTTCATTGTTTGTTGAAAATATCTGTAAATGTATTTGTTTCGTAGAACATTTTTTTTTCAATAATTCTTGAAAGAAAAATTCCGAGCCTTGTCTCAGACACAAAGACACAAATACAGGTAATCAAATTTAGATGCTTGTCAGTAGAAAATCAAGAATGAGCCTATACCCTAAAGGGAAGACTCCAGTTTTTTTTTGTATCTATTGTGAAGCAAATTTTTACAGTGACTTTTTGTGGAATATCAAAACATTGTACTGACAATGTTTTGCATACACTATAAATGTATACGAAGATTTGTTTACTCAATCAATAAGCACTGATTTTCAAAAAAGTTCAATATTACTTCGAATTTAAATTCGTGCTTTACACTTAATACTGACGCAATATTAATACAGTACATACATTACTATATTTCTATACCTTATATACTATAAATGTTTTTTTTTATTTATCTTATAATTAACACCCTCAACAGCAAGGCGACTAAAATATATACGCCTTCAAATAAAAAAAAAACAATAAACCAATTAATAATTTATTGTTTATCTTATATATAAAACCGAAACGGGGGATGTATGTCTGTAATTCCCTTTTGCATTGTTGTTGCAAGTTCAAACAAACGAATTGATTTCGCTCGCGAAAGTTTCGACGGTAAATTTGTTTCGTTATCAATGTGTGTGTAGAGACTCCAATTACTCGAGTATCGAGTAGTACATATATAAAACCGAAACGGCGTATGTATGTCTGTGGGTCTGTAATTCCCTTTTGCATTGTTGGTCATTATGTTGCCATAAAAACGAATATGAAAGAAAATATGTTTGATTTTTTTATCGGCGAAGACATTTAGTCAAAATGTAATAAATTAGTCTTCTACTGAACTTTTCCCGGCTTTTATTAATATAATAATGTTTTTATTTACGTGAAGGTATTATTTGACATTTCTTTGACAGCAAATTAGATTTTTTCCTTGAATTTGGACATTTTAATGGGCGAGAATGGGGCTGTCAATATATGAAAGGGGCTGTGAAATGTCAATGCCAGTCTGAAATGTTCATTTTAATTCCATTTTAATTGACCTAGACTTTTGAATTTTGAAAAAAGTTGTTTCAACTTGGCCCGTCTGAATTTACGCGCCGAGGTGAACATAACCCCAAACTGGTCCGAGCGAAGCCGGGTTCGAACTTTAGTATAATATATTTCTTGCTCATCGTATTAGTATAACTATTAGACATGCGGACTATTTCCAGTACATTTAAACTGGTTGTTGTTCATGTAAGTTTTACGAGGCCGCTATCATAAAAGAAACTTAGTCTTGTGTTTTATTTAAAATACATTTTTTAAAACTAAAACTTGCATTAATAAGAGCTGTGCATGCTGATATCCTATCTTTTTCGATCATCAAAACAATCTGAAATTTCGACATGTAATATTTGTTATTGTATTATGTTTCAAAAAGAAATAGAGTTTTCACGTCAATTTTCAAATACTTTACGTCAATAATATTGCTGAATATATAGAGGGCAAAAGCACTCGCCAGCCTAGTTCGTTTTCTTCGTCATTCAACAAATTTGAAATATTTGCTTTTCGCCTTTGCCAAATGTGTTGCTTATGAATAATGCATCTTGAATCTTGCATCCTTAACGGTCGTGAGCCAGCTCGTCTCTCTCGCGCCAGCCGACGCCGACGCCGACGCCTGAGACGGCTGTCTCTCTTCCGACGTCGTTTACTGTAGCGGCACCACGTCTTTGAGCCACTTTGCGCTAAAATTCTACAGGGTTATCCATTCCTAACATTACCAAGTGAGAGTGTTCTATCGTGTTTTTATTATATATACTTTCATTCTCGATGGTATCGAAACACCTCGAAATTTTCCAAACTCTGTGATAAATACGATAACTGCGCACGCTTATTTGTCCAATGTTTACGTATGAAATTCATTACAAAATTAGCATTTTTATATGAAGAACAAGTTTATGCATACAAACTTTTTGGTGATTACAATTTATTAAGTAAATAACCTTTTCACTGCGTATTATATCGTTAAGTATTGCTGCTTTCACATGTTTTCTGAAATAAATATACATATGGTAAATAACATAATTTTTATTTACATTCCTATTTATGTATACACATTTTTTGCAGCTATTCAAGCTTTTGTTATTCTAGAATCCTCATTCAATTAAAACTTATTTTACGACTTGTAATTTATTATTATTAACTGACCATCACATAGTTTTAACATTTTAATATAATTTTCGATTAATATTTTCTTTGAACCTGCAAACTATTTTTAGATTAATTATAACTTCATAATATTATAGGAGATTATTAATCGCTGACAAATTTTACCTGATTTTGGGAATCGCCCCTAAATCTCCTCAACGTACGTATCTTTACCCTTTGAACAAGCGGTGTAACACCTTTTTTAATAATACAATTTCTCGGATGTCGTGGTTTTGATCCAGTATATTTATTTCTTCTTGAGAAGTTGTCAGAAATCACTTTTCTATGTGTTATATGAAAGATGAAATAATACAAACAATTTACCCAGACTCACAAAAACACACATTCGAATGAAACGTGAAGTCTTGTCTGTAAAGTTATCCAAATCTTCGTTCAAGGTTTCAGCTTCAAGCATATTATATGTTTGCAGTTGCTTCGAATAGTCGAATGGTCAATGTTATTTTGCTTAGGACATAAAATGTACATGAACTTTATGTATCACAGTGAAAGAATAGCAATGTATTTTAGTTCCACAAAAATTATATAGTTAAAAGCTTTTTCGGCTTACGACCTCGTCAGAATTATTGTTCTACCAGGTTCTTCTACCAGGTTGTTCTAATAGCTATCAACTGCATATTATATAGGTAACATTTGTAGAAGTAAAATACATTGCTATTTTTTCAACTTGTTATAATAGAGTTCTACCAAGTTAACGTCCAGTCAATCAATAAGTTTATGTATAATTAAAAAAAAACTTAAAACCTAACACATTGTAATAGTCTAGGGATTCCAATCCCGGGCCAAAATTGATCCCGGGATTTCGGGATTGCAATTAGTTGGTGCAGGATCTGGGATATTTTTCTTATTTATTTAATACTAGTATTGCTTCCCAGCGTCGCTCGGACTAAGAGACCAATAATTATTTAATGTTATATCATTCGACATAATTATATCACAAAATCTAACATCCAAAATATAATTAAAATAAAATCACAAACTTTATTTAATTTGATGAATATTCTTTAAAATAAATGGAAAAAATTAATTTGCTGTCAAAGAAATGTCAAATAATACCTTCACGTAAATAATAAAACATTATAATATTAATAAAAAATTGGAAAAAGTTGGTAGAAGACTAATTTATTACATTTTGACTAAATGTCTACGCCGATAAAAATTCAAAAATATTTTCTTTCAATTTTTGACAACTTGCAACAACAATGCAAACGGGAATTACAGACATACATACATACGCCGTTTCGGTTTTATATATAAGATTAGCGAATATTAGCTATGTTATTTTATCCATAAAATAGCTTAAAATGAATAATTAATTTTGACATTTGTTTATTGTACAATATATAATGTACGCGTAATTTTAGACTTAAATAAAAGTGACAAAATTAATTGAAAAAAATATTTTGAATTAAACGCACGTAGTATGTAATAATAAAGCGTTTCATTTAGCCTAGATCTATTTTTTTTTTCCAAACAGCCTACTGCTGAAAAAGCACGTTCAGCCTATACACTTGTCAAATATTGATATGCCAGTTCGAGGTGATGACCACGTGAGCCTCCATTATCAAATAACATTTCTTGGTTTATAACGGACATTGCCAAGGCAATTGCAATTTTGAATTTTTGGTTCGCATGTCATCAAGCCTTTTGCGATTTCATCCTGTAACTGTTGTTTCATTGTTTCTTGTTCAATTGGTGGGATGACTGCGTTGAAGTAAATTCGATTGATGACTTTTTCTAGTGGTTCTGATATTTTATCAATCAAATCTTCTTCTTCATTTAATCTTTCAATAAGTTTTTTGAATAGTTTCTTTTATAGTTTTACGAGTTTTGTTGTCATTGAATGATGGAGAATTTGAACCATAACGCTTGCCCCGTCTATTACTATAGAAACTATATCATTATTTAATGATATATGATGATCTTCCCAGATAAACAAGCCAAATTCACTTTTGTCATAAGATGTTTTGGTATGTGTGATACGTTCCAAGTTTAAATAATTCGATCGTGCTTGATAAATCAGTTAATCCTGAAATTTCGGGATTGTGTTTTCAATCCCGGGACTCATCAGGTACTTAAAACGGCGGGATCCCGGATCCGGGGATCCGGGATGGCTTATGCGGTCGTTATAATCGCGGCTAAAAACTCAAACTTCATAACTATGTATGAATCAGATTGAAGTCAGCAATTTCAATGAATACTTTATATGGATTCGGCGGTAACTTTGTGGAAGTTCATTTTAATATAAAATTTAAAATAACAAAACACGTGTCACAATTAGTAGCACAATTCATATTTATTTTAAGGCCTCTTCTGAAAAAAGGTTCTTTAAAAATCCAATTATTTTTTTTAAATCTTTAATTTTATTTTTGTGTGTCCAATATTTTGGAAAACACTGGATAAAAAGTATTTGTTGTTCTTGGTATGTGTATAGTATAATTAAATTCTATCAATCAAATTGTAATTCAAAAAGTAAGATGACTTTTGGCACGTACACCGTAATTCGAGTATCGCTCCCCCAGATCATTCACTTTGCCATAAGATGTTTTCACATCTTTATGGGGCTACGCCGAGATTTATGGATATTGAAAGGGTGGCTTAGCGGTCGTTCGGTCAAGTGGGTAGTAAAAAGATGAATCAGATTCGATTCCAGGCGATGGGGGATCCCGCGGGATCATGCAAAGATTTTACGGCGTCGTTTAAGCATGTCAACGATATTTATTTAGACTGCCGGCAACAATATCGTAAAGTACCGATTATATTATTAAGCTCAACTTTATAGAACGTTGAAAGTTCTTTTGAATTTTCACCATTTCATTTTTGACACGAAATAAAATCATAATATAAGAAACCTACGTAGCACTTATATATTTAAAGGCCGTGATTTTGTTTTTTGGATATCAACTTGACAGAGCATCAAGTTCTAAGGTGGGCTAGCGCCAAAGTTCTTCCAGTCTCCTTCGTCTCTAAATGTTTTAAACTTTAAAATTGTATTTTTTGCAGTCCCTTCCCATCGCTGCTGACAGGAGGGCGCGATCGTCACAATTGAACAAGTCAGCTTACCATTGCGTCTCTCCCTAGGGAGGGTCATCGAGAAGAATAGTTCTCGGTCTATATCGATTCTCTGATGCCTTCTCGTCATAAATCTGCAAGTAAGAAATTGTTAGGTTATCGTGAAGGCCCACAGCCTTATGAATTTTTTTAGAGGTTTCATGAACGAATTCGCGAATAGTGTGTACACTTAAATCTCTGTGTAACAGCGATCCACGCACGAACCATGGAGCATCACATACTTGCCTCAATGACTTATTCTGAAAAATCTTGATATAACCAATACAGGGTAATGCTAGAAACGGTCCCATCACATACGGCTTATTAAAACATGTAGCTGTAGCAAATGGTTAAAACACAAACCAATGTTTTTTTACTTACAATTTTGACCAAAATAGATTACAGGGACAAGAAATATCGTATGCTTAGTAATTGTTAATATTATACTTAAATACTAAACAATAAAAATAAACTGCCACCTTTGAGCTTATTTTATTTATTTCTATAAAAAAATGTTTTCTTTTAATATGAATACTTATCCAATTAAAACCGTTTGAAACAGAAAAAAATATCATTCAATCATTCACAAATAGATATTTTGATTTCATTACTCATTACTATTTTTTGATGTTAGATTGTAGTTTAATGGAATTTTGAACATTAAACATTATTCTTATGATATGAGATATCATTCAGTAAAAACCATTACAATCTTATGTATAAAACCGAAACGGTGTATGTATGTATGTGGGTCTGTAATTCCCTTTTGAATTGTTGGTCATTAAGTTGCCATAAAAACGAATATGAAAGAAAATATGTTTGATTTTTTTATCGGCGAAGACCAAATGTAATAAATTAGTCTTCTACTGAACTTTTCCCGGCTTTTATCAATATAATAATGTTTATTATTTACGTGAAGGTATTCTTTGACATTTCTTTGACAGCAAATTAGATTTTTTCCTTGAATTTTGACATTTTAATGGGCGATGGGGCTGTCATCAAATTAAATAAAGTTTGTGATTTTATTTTAACTCTATTTTTGGATGTTAGATTTTGTGATATAATTATGTCGAATGATATAACATTAAATAATTATTGGTCGCTTAGTCCGAGCGAAGCCGGGTAGTAATACTATATAATATATAAGAAGCATTCGAACATTGGCACCTCACGACAAATATGCAGTGGCTATTCTTAAAATAATACCGGGCCTTTGATCAACGTAGTAAACCAATATCTATCATGTATCAATTCCGTATCACTTATCCGATCCTAAATTCGTAGTGAGAGCGATTAGGTTACCACTCATCTTTATTTAATTATATATTTATACTCTCACGCTTTCCTCAAAAAAGAGATCTTTGGCAACTGAGTAGCAAGTAGTTCTCAGAGACAACTATCGTTATAAGTTGCACTAAGAATCCATATTCTCTACGTAGCAAAAATGATAGCATAAAAAAGAAGGCAGCACAATCAATTCATTTCTGATGATATGTTTAACATTGTGGTTCTTCGTTGCAAAAAGCAGTTAATGTTATAAAATTAGCATACAGCACAAAAAAAAATGTAAAATATTTTTAGTATTTACGTATTCCTCATTAAATTTATTAGATCAGGACCGGTTTCGCTCATAACGAGCAATATCAACTTAAAATAAATACAAAGATACAGCGATAATTATACAAAAGTTAAGCAAACTTATAAGGTAAGACAAACAATTGGTATTACATTTATATAAATATTGCTGTATAATTGAATTTCTTATCGGATGATAATGCTCGCTATGAGCAAAACTGGTCATAATCTACTCAATCAAATGTGAAATAAGTACTAAAAATGGTTAACTATTTTTATTTTATAATCATTCCACCAAATATTGACGGTGAACGCTTTAAAGTGACACATTGATATTATTGAAAGTGAAATATGGCTTAAAAGTCTGAATAACATTTTGTCCTTCGTCTAAGCCCCAAAATTACGTGTAAATTATTATTTATTCTCTAGTCTGCTCATTGGAAATTGTTTTCTCGCTTGGACGAAGTGAGATCTCTCTTTACTCAAGGCGTGTAATGCGTTTTACTGCTGAAATTCGTTCGTCTCGCAATGCAAACATTCCATAATTATGCACTCATGCAGAGAACTCACAAGCGACACTCAATGAAAGACCGAATGAAATTTAAACTGCATTACACCCTGACGTATATAGTACGTGTGTTAAACGCTCGCTTTCCTTCTTTAGTTTTCCTTAGAGGACACGTAAATAAATAGCTAACAAAATACCGTACATTTAGTAATTACAAAATATAACGATCTTGATTTATCTGCATATCTTTAAATTAGCACTCTCTCTGCATATCGATCGCAGTATTGAGCGAATGTTCACCGATGACATTGAAATCTTTCCTTCGTGCATATTTGCCATGGATTTATCGATTCCAGATTTCACATTTTAAATACTAAGATGAATAAAAAATGTCACCATGAATAATATAAAACAAGAGCACGTTGATAAGCAATGAAAATACTTTACCATTCAATGTTAAAGTAATATTTCGAATGTAATTTGTAATCCTTCATTATTTTTTGACGTGGAACTAAAATATCATCAAAATCTTTTGTCTTTTGTCCAAAACGAAATAAGATTTTACGTGGCCAACCTTTCTCAACAGATTTTGTAAATTAGATTTCTTGCCGGGCCATAATCATTTTTTATAATTACGCATAGCTGACAACAAATTTTCATTTGTATTTTGCAAATGTAGAAATTTTACTGCTTTGAGTCAATAATGATAGCACATAGAATTGTATGTCCTTATTATTTAAGTATTTTTTGAGCGTTTCTTAACAAGAATTTTAAAAAAGTTCTCATAAAAACTGAGATACTTTCACAAATACCGACCAAGCATTATGAAAATCCTTTCATTTTTTTTAAATAAACACAAATTTTTTTGAAAATGTACAGCTCCGCGGGCCACAATTAAACCCCTCACAGGCCACGCGTTGGCCACTTATGATTCAACCAATGCACAATTGCACATATGCTTTGAGGCGTGTCGAAACATGTATTGTTGATTTACGTGTTTGATTTCAATATTATACAATACATATGAAGAAAAAAAGACTTGGCAATGTAAATGAAGAAAATTTTATTTTTCCCAACCTTTACATTTCGATTTTATAAATGGTTTGAGCGAATCAATTTAATATATATTGAAGGAAATGATTGTTAACATTATGATATTTCTAATGGCAATGATTGAAATGGACGGTTGTTTTTATCATTGATTAATTTTTATTTTTGACATTTGGGATTTCAAAATGGTGTCGCTTAGCAAACTTTCGTCTTATTTTTCACTCAGAAATGAAGAAATGGGTAGGTATTTTTATAATAGCGTAATATATTCTGGAATATAATAATACACTGATTACCATCTCTCACATAAATTATTCATATATTATATTTTCCATCAAATTAACTTTGATTATCCTTCCACGAAGACATTTTGGTTTTCATGTATATTTATACCGCTAGCTACATTAATTAATCTACATTTTACCTAATATAAACTTAGCACACCCACGGTTTAAATAACATATAAACCAAGAAATTATTGGCTTGGAAATTTGGTTTTTTATATTACTATATTTTTGACTATTAAATTTGCTTTGCGTATCATTAGATATCCAGGCTCTCAACTGGTGTGTCGCGACGATTTTTAAATATAAAATTTAAAATAATCTGATGAAAACATATTGACTATAGTGAAAAAATGAAATAATTCAGTAAAAATTTCATTCTGCAAAAAAATACAGATGAGTTGTTCCAGCTGAAAAACTGATGAAATTTCACCTTGAACATATCAATATGTTTATGTAAATATTTTAGTATCTCAATGAAGATTGGATTCAATATAATCTATTAAGGTAAATTACTAGGCACCTTAAATTCTTTTCAGCTATATTGAGTCGATATTTCATTTCTAGAACAACAATTGACACTGAAAATAAACCCATTTTACGCTACCTTAAATGTATTTTGAAAGTAGTTATGGGAATATATGGAATGACATGTTTTATGAAAAATGAATGGCACAGCTATTTTGTGCTATTAAAGGGTCACCGTGTCTTAAATGTTTTGCTTCTTTTTGTGTTTTTTTTTTAGTTAACTCATTTCTGGGCTTTTTTATTAGGAAGCACACAAAATTCTGATAGAAACTCAAATTTTGATCTAAATCATGTCGGGTCCCTGTGTTCTAGTGGCAAGAGCTTTGTCCTAGCGATCTGGAGACCCGGGTTCAATTCCCGGCAAGGTCAGATTTTTTCAATTGAAAAAAAAGAGATCTTGGGCATGTTATTTATCGTTGATTTTGTGCACAACTGATTTATTACTTATCATCGAGTTAATCTCGTATGACTTTCACAATTAAGAATATTTGGCGCATTGGCGTAAGCTGTAATGCCAAATATTTTTTATTTTCTATTAAAAAAAAACAAAATCATGTAAATTTTTATTTCGCTGACAAAAAAGTCTCGGGATCACTAGCTTTTAGAAAATATGGCATGAATACGACCATGTTTTTAATTTTGCCAATTTCTCACTTTAAAACAAAGAAACTTATAGCCAACTTATTTTTTTAACTTGCCAACCATTTTCTGTAGTTATACATATGTATTCTATACAAAACGTTTCACTTGCTAATCACTTGCATAGTAGAAAAGCAGCAACTTTGAATCGGATAGCCGGAGGGAACGATTTGTGTTAACCTGTTCCGGTATATTAGAGCTCATGATGTTGATAAAGTTCTCAATTCTTCGGTTAACTTTTATGTAAAGATAGTTTCTTCTCGAATATATTTTATGCTGCACGTTAGCGAACGTACAACAAAGACCGTCAAAACCGTTGAGATTCTATAGAGGATGAAAAAACTTAAATAAATAACGAAAGAAGTAAAACGACACATGTGTTCGATGAAGAACTGTCGGCCAATACAAATTGATAATACATAAGACATTCGTTAACTATAAATGAAAATAGATTGTTTTATCTAATACATAGTATGTTCAATCCAATGAGTATTTAGATATTTCTCTCATTTATATATATCGTGACGCTTTTTTAAATATACATTGCTTAGCAATCTAGAATACATTGAATTAGAAAAAAACATTAAACAATTTTCATATCGGCGTCTTTCGGTAAATTTTCCTTAGTTATAAAAAATATACTAACTAAAAGAAATGCGTACTCAGACACCGAGGCTCTTTAAATTTTAATTGGCGGGAATTTTAATTATCGAAATACCTTTATCGCCGTGGAGAATAAATTACAATTAAAATGTGACTAGGCAAAATATTCGAAATATCTTTTGTTTTAATCTCTCAAGTCTCTAAAAGGTTTTTTTCACAAGGCAGGCGTAAGCCTATCTTAACGTTTAGTTTCTCTAAATTCTTTTCCTTTTTCAATAAATAAATAAAAATTTGATAGAACATTTTATTATGTGAACTACTATTTATTGTTCTACAATACGTATATGAAGAAATGCTTTTAAGCGATTACAATTACCATATTAATCTATTGATTGAGTAGGCATTTACTTGGTACAACTCCATTATAATACGATAAGAAAAATAACAATGTAACTATTTCTGACGAAGGCGTAAACCGAAATAGCTATCAACAAATATATAAAATGTATGTAGAACTAAAATACATTGTTATTTTTCTTACCGTACCATATTAATCATTTGAGATCTCTGCGAAATATCAATCAAAACGATCGAGGTTAAGGTCAAGATCGAGGTCAAGATTATAATTTCTACATTTTGAAGGGGTTCTTAGTATCCACAGCGAAAATCCTTTAACTACATACTTTAAAATAAAAGGTGGTGAGACTGGTGAAGCTTATCGATAATTTGGCGAAAATAGGGAGGGCTGACCGTTCGCAACAAAAATTACCGTTGGTTGTAGATTGTAATCTTAACGGAAACAATAGCAAAGAGAGCTAACCAAGAAAGGAATTCCTATGCTGAAAGCAATCTTGGCTTGATTGATGATGGACCAGGTGATAAACTTCAGGGTCAATTCTTGTTAAGAAGCTGCGAAGTTATTCTTGATGTAGATGCTGTAAAGTGATGAGAAAAATCAAACCATCGCTGATTCTTAATAGGTTTTGAGGGCTTACCACTCGTTTGTCTAATATTGTGACTCATCTAAAATTTCTAGCTAATTTCAGTTGCAGGACCTTAGTAAAAAGAAAATTTAAAGATTTGTAGTAGAGTTTGGAGCACAAACTCAGAAAAGGCACTGAGGAAAATAGGGTTTTACCCGAAGCGCAGATTTTTTTAAGCGCTCTATTACTCCAGATATTAATCATTATTATTAAATTTCGTCCTTAAATCAAACCAATAAGTTTTTTTAATACTAATTATAATATATTTGGCTTTTTGCTGCATCAGAACTATTTGACGCCTATCAAATATGCCCAGTACTCAATACAATACAAAAATTGGATCTAATTGGTCTAATCCACTAACAAAAATAGAACAAAATTTTCTTGTGTATAATAAGTTTCTTTATAAACGGGCAGGATTCATTTTGCTCCTTTGCGTCAGTTAAAATTCTGATGTACTGATCTGAGCCAGAACTGATTGTTTTAAAAAATGACGAGATTCTTTTTTACAGATATATCATTATTATGCTTTTACATATGCACATATATGGTTTTCTTTCACTTTAAAATGTGAAATGGATACCCGTGTGTCTGAAAATTTCTTGATTTTATCTCATAAAATAATAATTATTAATACAGCTGTGATACCTCATAATCAAAATTCATACATCAACATAAATTGCGGAGCCGGTTTAACTACAAACAATACTGTCATTAGTGATCATTGGTAAACTAAAGAGATATTATGGGAACATTTCAAAACGATATTATGATATTTACATGTGATTGGGTTACCATTCAATGTTATTCTACGATTAGTATAACCGCTAATGAATTTCAAATAACGCAGAGCTATTCAAACCATCAATTGTTTTATAATTTCAAAGCTTTGAATAAATATTTACAACACTCTTTCATAAAATAAATCATTAAATTTATCGAATACTACGAATACGAAATCTTTACACTCAATTGAATCACAAAACATACCCACTTAAGACATTGTTCATCTGTTAGTAAAAGTCTTGGAGTGAAAAAGTGATTCCCTTATTAGTAAAAAATAATAATTAAGAATGTATAATAATGATCCTTACTTTTAAGGTGTTCACTGTCAATACTCGGTGGAAAGGCATTATAATAAAAATAATTATACATTTTTAGTACTTTTTCCACATGAAATTAATTTGATCAGGACCGGTTTCGCTCATGGCGAGCATTGTCAACTGATAAGGAATACAATAAAACAGTGATATTTATACAAATTAAAGGAATACAATAAAAAAAAAAATATTGTATTTCTTATCAGTTGACAATGCTCGCCATGAGCGAAACCGGTCCTGATCAAATAAATTTCATGTGGAAAAAGTACTTAAAATGTATTATTATTGTTATTATAATGATCCTTAGTCTTTGAATTGAATTTTAAAAAAAAATCTTATTATATGATATTTTACCTCACAGTTTCAATAAAATACGGCTATTAAAAGTCGTCAGTAATTAAAATTGATTTTCTACAGTTCAATTTGGTTCGGTGGCACTTTATGGAAATTGATTTAAAATGACTTGTCATTTTATATATATCAATTTTAAATCTTTATTAGTGATTTCCAAAGATGGTAACGGTTCTTCCTTAGAAACAATAAGTGATAGAGTCGCAAAGCTGTTCATAAGTGTCAGTTTGGTAATCATTCCGATGATTTCCCGTTTAATTATATAAAAACGATGTTTTATATTAAAACGCTATTTATGTTAAGTTTAATTACAGAAAAAAAAGCTCATTTCTTCAAAGAAATTTGATAGTAAAATCATCCATCAATGACTTTTTGTTTTCCGAGAAAAAAACATGGAACTTTTACTTATTCGCCTTATGCAATGGGATCAAACCTTTAGAGTTATCATTGGCTACTTACTAAGCTCTGCGTTTTTTAATATTAATATTATATTCATCGTATATACATACGTTGTCTTATTGTTCTTCTAGAATAAATTACAAATTTTCGAACACCATCATTTGCAATAATAACAAAAAATATATTACTGCGTTAAATATAATATATACCAACGTATTAGAGATGAACTGGGTAAAACGCTTAAAATGAATGGTAATATACTTAAAGAAAATCACCGAAGAAGAAACTATACAAAAAGAGGTGAAAAAAAAAGATGTATAGCTGATTTATTTATATCAGGTAAATGTGATTATAGTATAGTAAAAGTCGTATCACTTATGAAAAGAAAAGGTAAATGGGGTATGGAGAGATTGTGAATAGCTTCATCATGTGCGATGCAATATCGCATTTGTTTTCGATGTCCTCAATCTAAAAAAACGATCCAATTTCGGATTGCAATCGAAAACAACTGGAAAGCGGGACAAAGGGTAAATTGCCTTTGTTAGAAAGACAAATATTTCACTTGGTAGGACCTAAAACGAATACCGCTCAAAGGCTTGGAACATTTGAGGAAAAGTAAATATCGGGAGGGGCGGGGTGGAGCAATTGTTGTGGAATTACGGCGGTATCGAGTGGCCCAGGAAAATAAATATGTATTTTATGATTTCATTAAGGATCATGATGGGAGCTATCTGTTATCTAGTCCGATCCCGAGCGGTAGACCACTTTTGAAATAATAGGCCACTGCTGGGACTTTCCCTCTTAAACAGATTAAAGTTTATTGAAAGATAAATCAAAGAGGTTCTCGATACGCACTGAAAATAAGGAAACATTTGTTATCCACCTGGGAAAAAACAAAACAGAATAAGGGTGAAATGAACACTAAAAACAACTCCATTATTAATTACTCACCATTTATTACTGTTCATCAATCTAAGAATATGTGAATTTATACCACGTTTCAGTGCACTAATAGCTTCCGCGTTTATTTCAAATTAACGTATTTTTTTAAAAATTCAAACTCTCATTTCCATACAAATCATTGACCATAATCGCCATAGTTTCAAATCATCACAGCATATTTACTTTTTCGAATCGTTCAAATACTGTACATTTTTTTTACAACTGATGGACTTGATTACTGAAAGTTTGTATGGTATATTTAATTTATGAATATGTTTAGAAATAATCTCATATAACTATTACTTACAAGATTAGAAGCCACATAAATATATATATTTGTATTTATCATTATTTTTGTGAACTGTTTTGATATTAATGACAACTTATGTGAATCGGTAAAAATATTAACTTAAACGATTATAAGTTCGATGGGTTACTGCAATCACAGGTTATAATATTCCATTAGTATTTAAGGTAATAGGAAAATCTTTAACAAAATAGAATCATGATTTGAAGTGGTGGGTTTTTTTATTTATTTCTAAATATCAGTTTGTATTGTGTTAGTTTTTATATTGGTTAGCGGTACTGGAGAGTTATTTGGTAATTATATTATTTTTAAATTCAATATTTGTATTAAACTCGCCTTGTATTCAATTAAAATCGTTCCTATACCAACATTTTTGGACGCCGTTGTCTATCAAAAATCAATGCACCTTTTCTACCTACTACAAATTAATAGCATATCAGACTTGTCAGTGTATCCTTAAATAAAATTAACGTTGACATCGAATTACATATATTAAACAACTTTCCATTAATAATGGGTATTATACATCTCCAATAAACAAACTATTTCAGTTCAATGACTTTATACATATCACTTAACACATGTTCATTTTCAATCCTTTGTAGGAAAATTGTATTTAAATTAAATAAAACACATTGTGGAAAATGCTCATCCGCTGGGTAAAATAAGTCCTGATTACTTTTCAAAAATGTGATTCAAAGATTAATTTTACTTCTACATGAATTCATTTTAATTTTTAAATATTTTTAACTGAATTCGGTTTATCATTCAATAAAATGCTTGTTGTCTAAATTTCATATTGTATTCAATTTAAATATTTTGAATTAAATGCGAGATTTTTTTCTTTCCTACATAATGAAAATTATAAGACTAATTTCATTAGCTTGGTACGTTAATAAATGTAATTTCGTAGAAGTCCGTGTTATCGCATCACAAAAAAATGTTGTGTGTAATGTTTAAGTAATATGTATCATTTATACGTGATTATTAAAATATTGTTGATATCAACACATTGTTTTAGTGTAGTATCACATGTTCTCAACGTCGCTACGTTACACAGGATAAAAAAATACAGTTTGTACTATTTGAGAAACAGGTATTTTTTCCTAGTGCTGTGTCCCGCAAACACATAAATCCTGTCCCGAGCGAAGGATTGTTTTCCTCACTCAAAATAATCTTTGCTCGCTTTTACGGTCGCATAAAACAAAAAACTACAACCCTCGCTTAAAATTCATGATCAATTCAAAAATATACACAATGCGAACAAGTACGTGCCTACTCTCTTCTATTTTATGGCTCTTATTTATAAAAGAAAACATCGCATTAAAAGCAGAGCTCTTCGAATCTTTTAGCCATAATAAATTATGTACATTGCTGTTTTTAAAAGCATTATATACGCCTTTCAACAATTAAAAATTCATTCATTAAGAGGGTAAACATTAAATATTTCGTTTAATGTTTTTGGGAGATGCTGTTTTTAAAGTATGAATTATAATTATATATCGACTATCATATTATTATATTGACTAAATCTCTTGTAAGTGCTGCCAGCTATCGCTTATTTAACAAAATTATGCTGTTTTCAATACTTCCGTTAATTTTTAGCTGATTTTTTACATATTGTTTAATTATGATTTCTTTCTGGCAACGAATCAATTTGTATCTCAAAGAAATAATGCTGCTAAATATATTTATACATTTTTTTAATAACTGTCAAGTATATTTTCTGCGACAAAATAACACAACATGTTACAAAACGAAACAAAAATTAAAAATATTAATAATAACGATTGGAAATGAAAAACAAAACACATTTGATCATAAAACAAAACATACTTAATTAAGAAATATATAAAAAAGGTTTTGATTTAATTACACATTGGACTCTAGCTTTTTTAACTAGGCCAATAAATAATATATCTGGCGTGCATTGAGAAGTCGCATTGCTCTCGCGATAGGCGCCTCGTGTGCTCAACGAAGATAAAAGTGGGTATTTATCATAAACACTTTTTTCTTTCTACTATTAAATTGATAAGATTAACAGATCTTCTATAGTAAGCAAATTCTCATGTCACTAATAAGTACAATAATTGAGCACATAATTAAACTATTATATCACTGCTACAATCAGTCATTCTTGGAAACTGTGCATTTTGTACATCTTAAGAAAAAACATTCCTAATAGTTAAGTCTGCATTGTGAATGAATACCAAGAAATTATCCAATTTCAGTCGAAATCTGATCTCTCAAAATTTTCTGAGTTGTCAGTTACAAGTCGCTGATGCGTATTATCTTAAATAAAATGTTAAAAAACCTTTTCCTTTTTTTGCTTTTACCAAAACAGTTATATTCATGGTTTACTTAATCTTATTTTACCAGTTAATCTATCACGGAGTATAAATATAGCACCGTTGAAGCCATTATTTCCGTCTTCTAATTAACGCGTTATTAAAGGGTACTTGATGAGATAAAAAGCTTACTGATATTCTTATATTTACGTATTGCATCACGCCCGAATACAAATAGACATTTCCCGGTGTTCTCGAAAACTCTACCCTATATGGAAATGAATGGGGGCACAAAAAATACATACTCGGCTTAAACTGAAAAATTATGCAGCCGGATTAAAGGATTAAGTTGGCGTGCCTGACTACTTATTGGCAGGGTTGCCACACTGTTCATTTTTATTCACAGCCCTATCATTTACTCAGTGTATTTTTTAACGATATTCAGTCCCTTGATTCCGTTATATATTGAGCATTTCAATTGTGTGATAAATAAACTTTTTTTAATACTCAGTAATAACTGAGTAATTAATCATGTTGACTTACAGTGTGGAATTTATTTTTTAACAACATATTGTTAGTCAGATACATTTTTGGGTGTACATGTTGGCTGTCTCACTGCCTCCCATTATGTATATGCAGCTGACTTCCATAATGGTATGCGATGTATAAATTTTATCCTCACTTACTTGGCCAGACACATAGCTGCACGGGACTGATTTTTTAACCGTGGTTATTGATGTTTAAAGGGGAAAAAATAGAATGGGGGAAATGTGACTTGCTCAGCCGCTTACTCCATTTCCCATATGATGGTGCAAATTCATCGAGTATCTCAAAGTATCATCGAGTATCTTGGTCTTGGTCAAGATCAAGTAAGCGTGGCCTATTGGGCCCGTATGAGGACGGACAACAGCATACAGCTCGTTCGACATTCATCTCGTGTTATTCAGATAGAGCGTTTCATCTTTTTTGGAGAGAGTATGGATGGATAAATTAAATAAAGAAATTACTGATGGGGAAGAGAGTTTAAATATTACAAGCTGAAGTTTATCCAAAAATCCGTAAATCGATTAAAAAATAAACTTTAGCAATTAAAATTGATAAATTTTCACTCCAACCGAATCGAACGAACAAACACCCACAAGGATGACTTTCCTATCACAAAAATGAATAGTAAAGATACAAAAAGTGACCCGAACAGCAAGCAGGGTTTTTACCTTATTGAAATGTGTCAGATTCGCAATAAAATATATTATATTTTACGATATGTTTTGATGGGTCGTCTATCTCACAATAGAGACATTTTTTTCAAATAAAAGTAAAAATAACATGGCAACCCTTGATTAAAATGCATATCAAGTGGACTGTAAGCATAGAAATTTGTAAAGTTACCGTCACGTGAACCTTTCGTTTGAATATTTTGTTTATCTATGATATTATAATACCAACCTGCCCACCATTTTTATCTCAATAAACGAATCTATTTCAACTCTATCTGGCATAATATTGCAAGAGGTTTACTCAGAGCATCATTTTGTATACATATTGTTATTTTATTTATACTGACTCTACCTTAACACTAGAGACTCCAATTCGAGTATCAAGTACTCGATACTCGAGTATTTTGAAAAATACTTGAGTAATACTCGTAATTTATCAATGAAGTTTTATTTACTTAATTAAAAAAATATATTTAATGTTTAACTGTTGCGCTTAACTGAGGCTTACGCAGGGATTTTACGATCATGTAATATATATATTTTTTAAAGATTTTGCCGTTGTCGATGCAGAGAATTTCTTTCGTTACTTTGGTTATCAATGACAAAACTTTAAAATAAGACAAAACTTCGAACCAATCAAAAGTTTGAGACGTTTAATTCATTATGATTTTTGTAACAAATGTTTTATAAATTGAAATGAATGTTTTAATGAAATTGAATAAGCTTATTTATTTATCTTTCATCAATTTATATACGCAAATTTGAATTAATATTATAATTGTGAAATATAGTTTGTTACATCTGAAACTAGTATTTTAAAAATTTACTACTCGATACTCCAGTAGTTGAGATGTCGAGTAATTGCAGTCTCTATTTAATACATACATATATTTATATAATATATCCGCACCTTTTTATATAATCCACTTTCTTTGCCCTTGTCCGAGTCCGGGGAAAATGCGATTGATTTTTTTCACTGACGAGTCACTCAACTCTCCTCTTGGGGGAAAAGTTTCAACTTTTAAACAAATACACAATTTTTCAATGCCCCTTGTGTACACGAGATGTAACTCGCTCAATAATCGAAAGGCTTCAGATTTAGTCCCCAGCTGTGTTAAGCATCAAATGATCAATTTTTATCACGTCCACATCTCGATCGCCACACACAAATAACTGGATTGAAAACCGAAAGCCCAAAATTGTATACACTTGCACGAAACTTCAGAAGTGTACATATTTAAACACTATTACATAAATAATAACGCATTTTAAGTACTTATTCCATAAGATACATTCCAATAACAATACAAATATTTTTTAGTAATATTCTATACATAATCTTAATTGAATCCTTATCATATAATCTTTTAAGTAACAAAAATATTAATAGCTATAATGAACAACGTTTAAGGTGTACACTGTCAATACTTGGTGGAATGGGATTATAATAAAAATAAAAACAAATCTTTATTACTTGTTCCATATTGGATTTATTAAGATACAAAAATACAACTGTATTTATACAAATGCTAAGCAAGATTAATTAAGGTATGACACACATTTGTTATTACAAATGTACAAATAATTCAAAAGTAAAATAAAACAAAACAAGCATTTTTTAATATCAAATCGACCACAGTTAAAATGTTGAAGACCTCTTTGCAGTACAAGTGACTACATTAAAAACCAATTTAGTAAGAATGGTCATTGACAATATAATATCAGACAGGGATGTATGTATGTGCATTAAAAATGGGGAATTTTTCATAATGATGAGTCAGGCGAATAGTGGGAAAAAAATACTATTCCAGTCCAACGGTCATGAGAAACTGGTCCTGATCCTAAAATATCAAATGTGGGATAAGTACCAAAAATTGTTATTATTTTTAATATAATGCCATTTCACCGAGTATTGACAGTGAACACCTTAAAAGTTATTAATATTTTTAGTACGTGAAAGATTACAGGATATTGTAGAATTCAATTAAGATTATGTTCTCTGTATTCTACAATTGCAAAAATTAATTCTTATTTTGGCACTAAACTTACAAGATTTTATAAGCTTGCTTTAGATTTTTTTTCTTAATCCATATCCGCTTCCAATACGGATCATATTGGCCACCTCGTGGAGGAAGTCTCAACCTTTTTTCTACAACTGCTTTTTACTCAGTCGCTCAACCTCTCTTTAGTTCGATGAGAGTAAGGATAGAAAGGATAAGGCTAGGAAAGCTCTTGATACGCCCCGCTTATAGGAACGGATAGGTGGTTTTTTTTTGACAAAAAAACCTTCACGTCTTCGAGCGGAACTATAAAAAAATACTGCTCTTACCGGGCCTGGAGCCCGTGAGGTCCGTCTCGGAAGCCAATGACGTTGACCACTGCTCCACTGACCCAACGAATTGTTTATTATTATATTCTATGTTACTGTAGATAGAAGATGACCTGGGTCCGTACTTCGTGTGTATCAGATGGTTTACATACTATTTTATTACATCAAATTCCATAATAACAAATATGAACATACTCGCATTAAGAAATTAATCTGTGAAAATTACTAGTCCACCACTAAATATAAGAATCTGCAGTACGAGGTTCTTAAATGACGACATGATAAAGAACATGACAAAAGTAGATGAAGAGGTTAATTGATATTTTTACTGCGCGATTAACCCAGAATCACAATTTTTCTGGACAGAAATACAGGAAATATTATGGGATGTAAAAATTACAATCAATTAAAATTGTAGGTACTGTCATTTTTTATTATGATTGAAGTCAATCGGTCACAGTCGTAAAAAATACCTTAAATAAAATCGAATGTTCGTAAAGCCATCACCTCGACATTCGGCAAATGAAAACCGTTTGATTTTTTAAATGTTTCATTGACAGTGGTCGGAATGGAAAATATTGCAAACCGGTACATCACAATATTCAAATCAAATAATTAATAATTGATCCGTCATTTTTTTATGTTGCACCTTTATCTGTCCTGACTTTACTGTTTGAACTCATTACGTATGAGGCAACACCAACTAAAGCAATCTAAAATATATTGGCAAATAAATAAAAATATTGTCATGGCTTAAAAGGGGTCTGTTTTGTAGTAAATCTATACTTATATTTAAGATTGCATATTCTTTTAAAAAGTCGTAAATTATATTACAACTAAGCAACTGGAGATATTAAACAAATAGAGGATGGAGTTATGATTTCGTAAGATAGAGGGAATATTTGGTATTCGCTCATGCAAGAAAGAAAGTACATTTATCTTTTTTCAAATAAATAAAACACACATTTTTTTACTATTTTAACCAGGGCTGTGGAGTTGTCGCGGCGTTTTGGCCGGAGACGTACTCGGAGTCGGAAATTTTGAACTTTTTATTTTTGCATTTAATATGTCAAATTTGACTTTTGGCCGCATTGATAGGGTTGATATTTAATTGAATACACATAAATAGGAAAATTAGAGAAAAAAAGTGACGATATTTACCATTTTTTAGTCGCAGTCGGAGTCGTATTTTTGGTCAATGTCTGAGTCGGAGACGTGGTTTTGGTAAATGCTGGAGTCGGACTTTTTTTACCGACTCCACAGCCCTGATTTTAACATATAATTGGTAAAGATCAGGACATTCACAGCGATCATTATCAGTTATTTTAAATATAAATCAAAAACATTGAATTTGTCTCAACGGTGAAACCGATTTCAAAATCGCAAACATGGACATCAAAAAAAAAGAGCATATCGACTAGATTTAAAGGTATTTTACCCATTGTACACATGTAATACATCTACTTTATATCGATACTATTTGAATCGAGAACTACGCGAGGAATTGTTTTTTATGCCAGTACATTTTGAGCCCTGCTATGTCATAAAAAAAATATTTCCAACGCACATTTATGGTGGACAGATTTATTATCTGCTCTTGAACGATTTATATTGTTATGATGTGCTGGGAATTCTGTTTATTTCATGCTAAAACAACTCTAAAGCAATCAGTTTTATGAAAAATTTTAAAATGATTCATCCTTTTTATCGTCAAATGTACATTGTTTTGACTGAGTGATATGGCTCTCCTTGTCTTATACGTTCGCTCTGTCTCGCTTTCTCCCCTATCGCATGAAATCGTCGTGTTGTGGAACAAAAACACGCAATCTATCATGTTAGCGGGGGAAACCAGGAAACGTGAAATAAAGTGTACACTTCTAGAGGCTTCATTGTTTAAAATCATTCATCATTTACAGCTAATTAATGTTCTCTGAAAATAAACGTGTGCACAGCGAATGTAATTTCTTCTTGTTCTACTTGGTTTTTCACATTTACTTTTACTTATTGTATGTACATGGAAGAGAGGATAACAATGAAGTAACAATGGCGCATTCTATATTAATTTACAACAGAGTTAATATACTTTAACAAGAGAATTGAGTGAATAGTCTAGTACGATTACTTTCTAGAATATTCGATATTTATATTCAGTGACATATTGTTTTTTTCAAATCTATTTCTTACAGAAATGCTGTACGGCAAATAAAAGTTATTTTGACCTTTGATTACGATATTACACCATGTGAATGGTATTATGCGATAGATTGGGGTCATTTTGCATCAATTTCTTTTGTAAAATTTGCATGTTCACGCTTAAATTCCCACCCCTCCTTCTATTCCCTCCCACATCATTAACTCTTTCAATAATAAGAGTACTTAATCAACACCTAATGTATATTTAAAAAAAAACATTTTGGTTCATTCATTCTGAGTTTCTTAAATGTGCGAATCGCGTCTTTCAATTATGTATACTAAAGTGAGCTTATGTAGTGATCTATTTAAATAATTATAAATTAAATACTTCTCTGTTTTTTGAATAATTTTCATTAGTTTGTAATTTTTTATCATCTTGACAGGGCAAAAATACCCATTAATAAATATGTTTTTCAAAATCTACGACCTATACTTTTTAGTATGAACCATTTAGTATGGATTCGTTAAAAAAACACGACTCCGACGAAAAAAAGTTTAATTTTGCCACATTTTTTCCCTAAAATTCTTATTCATGTGTATTCAATGAAATATCAACCAGCCAATAGCCAAATTTTACATGTTTTATGCATACATAATAAGTTTAAAGTTTTTCACGACTCCGACTCCGGGCAAAAAACCTTAACTCCACGACTCTGACTCCGACTCCACATCCCTATTATGAACACTTCGTATATGATAAATACATACATATTTAAATAATTTTTCCAGCCGTTCTCATCACAAATTCCCGAATAACGTTATTAAAATTCAACGATTTCGCCTGCTTCTATATTTATTAAATTAGCAGCACACATCTGGATGTTTTTATAAAATTAAATTATACTTTTAATATTCATACCATAATTTAAGAGATATTTTCATAGTATCTTACAATCTTATTCCACGGAGCTTTGTACAGAAACGATATTAATTTCAGTTATTTTAACTATCGAACACTGTATAATAGAACCCCCTTCTCCCTCTTCATCTTAAAATACCTTATAAGTATGCATTTCACAGCCATGTAAACTGACGCTGGTGAGTTGTGAATCGCGAAGCATTAAAACCATTAATGAACATTACTTCCCTATTTTCACAATTCCAAATACTTCAGCTTTTTCAATAGTGAGTTATATTGAATTCACTGAACTATTATCTCATATGTTTTTTGTAATGAATAACAAATACATATACATAGTGCTAAACACGTGTAACATATATATGCATGTGCATATACATATATACATGTAGCTGATTGGTCAATTATGAATGAAATATTTTATCATTCGATTTATGGGCTTATGTTGAAATTTATGGATGTTTATAATGTGTGATGTTAATACATTACCCTTCAACCAACTGATGCTTGAAAAGGTATGGAAAGCAAGTCCTTTCCAAACACCTTCCTTGTATATTCCCCCGCTAAAAAAGTAAGGTTTAATTAAATGAAGAACAAGGTCCGTAACAAAAAAAATCTGTTCCACTTTGGGAGCGGATATGGTAATACAAATATACCAATATCTCAGAAATATGAAATATCGCGAAAAAGTGTAATATTTTTAATATTATTAATTAATTTTGAGCATTTTCTAATTTCACCTGATGATAATATGTATGTAATTGAACAAGTTTGTTTACTATTTATGATAAATCCAAAGACTTCATTTCTGAATTTCGTCTAAAGACATCGGATTACGTATTCAACCATATCATATATCTTATAACATAGAATAACGTATACCATTTTCGCCAACCTTTCGCAAATTGAATTTCCAGAGGAAATTGTCCTAACCCGCAAATCATATTTAATATTGTGAAATTAGTGGCTGTCCAAAATTATTAGAGCATGCTGGGTCAAAAGCTCAATACTAGGTGACAAAATACAACCAGTGGCTTGAATAATTCAAGTCTGTATCAGGGGCAGCTAAAGTTTCCCAATAAAAACTAGCATTTTTCTTTGGAATATCCATCGAACACAAACAATAAAATTTCTTTCGTGCTCTACCTATTCTGAAGAAAATATTTCAATCAAAATTTCGAACCATTCTAAATTCAAATATGTAGTTTGACAAGTGAATGTTACAGCACTGTCATATTGTCAGAGTATGTATCCATATTTTTAATTTACTCTATTAAACTAAAACTAATTGAGTTGTGTAACTTATTCAGATGGAAAAAGTTGGTCAATTCGTTTTTAATATAATAATCATAATTATTAAGATTATAATTGTTTGCAGACGACTAGTAAATTAAACAATTGTTTGCAGGATATATTAGCTTAGAATATTAAGGAAACATTAGGTACTATTTTATTATTTTTTAAGCGTACTGCCGCGTTTTGGAGTTCATTTAATTTGACTCATATACTTTATTGATTTAAATATTTCCCAGAATAAAATCTTATTTCGACATTTTACCGTTCATATATGAAATCAACTAAATTGTAAATTGTTAATTATTAGATTCACCAAAATACACCTAATTCTTATACTACTAATATATTTTGTTTAAGTTATATATTGTATACTGAGAAGCCTCTAGTCAGCCAACGAATTGTTGACAAACAACCCCTAGGGGCGAAAAATGACAGGAACGATCAAATTGAGATGACTGGACTTTCGGACTGAGATACTGTCATACCAAGTTGACTGGAGAGCTGTTAATATCACAGAACACAACCTATAACATTTCGAGACATATCCTGCTGGAATACGCATCAGATTAAAGATATAATAATAACCATGGCGATTATATTATGAAGTCACTCAAGTTGTGTGAAAATGTGTTTTAATCAAGCGGCTTAACACGTACAACATAAATCCCAATCAAACATTTTGTTAACAAAGTCAGAATTGTGTTAACATGTTCCTATTTCAAAATCTGCCACATATCGTACGAGTATAAAAAAAATCTTTTACGTCTTCTATATCAAAGACAATTTTTGAAAAAATTTTGAGAGGGGAAACTCAAACACGTCAGCTTTGAAAAGATGGCAAAAGTTGGAGTTGCTCCATAACCATAAATCTTTCAAAATACGACCAGGATAAATTATACTCTTAAAAGAAGTCACATTGGGTTATTGTGAGTGCGTACGCAGATTTTTTCAAACCTTTTTAACATATTTAATATTATGACTAGTTACTTGTAAGCAATAACAGGATTTCCTTTTTTAAATAAAGCATATTACACAGTATTTTTTTAATCCTTGTAGTATTAAGAAAATAATCAATTAATCTTTCCAAATGAGTTGAATGTGTAGTAAGAATATTTTATTTCGGAAAAAAATACTTTTACTCTAGTTCTAGTGTATGTAAACGATCATATCTGCATACAATTTCCAACAATATAGTTGACATTTCTTATTTTCTGACCGTAAAACGGTCTTCAAAATCACACCCAACTTAAATATTTTCATAAAAATATGTGGTGTGAACTTATAACTTGTATAAACGATTAAATAACAATACTTTAATAGTTTGCGGTACTAAATTTAAAAGCATAACTGTTTTGAGTTCTTAGAAATATGTTTGGAATCAGCATAAACTACTTTTTTATGCTCTCCCGTAATCCATAGACCATCCGTAATCATCTCTGTAAATATGAAATCGTTAAATAGTTTCGTTCATATAGTGTAGTGATAACTTTGAAAGAGTAATTTTTTGGTGTAAATGCTTAATATTTATATAATACATATATGTATTTATTAAGTACTGTATTGTTTTGGCACTTAAGACAGGGTGGTACCCTGGGCGTTTGTGGCGAAACTCGAGGGAATTTTAAAAAATCAAACGATTTTAATTTCATATTGAAACTTCATCAAGCATCTTAAGTCGACATCCTTAATTATAAATAATGCGTCGCTTTAAAAGTTACCAGATAAATAGAAATATAATTATGTGGCTTTGATTTTTTTATTATTTATTTTTATTGTTTTTAAAAGCAATTCGACGAGCCGCCTCACAAACTATTTGAAAAAATCATGAATTGGTAGAAGCTATGAGGCTGGATGGGCGCGTTCATCCGTTCTGGCAACCGACACGACGCAGGAAAATCGAATAGCAAATTACAGATATTTTCCACACACTGCCTTCACGTATGCAAAATACTGCGACCAACGATAGAACTGCACACTGACAAAGTCATTTGCACGTAAAAGTGAAATATAAATTAATCTCTGCATTATCCATACCTATGTTATGTGGATTATTATTATTCCGCGCGTTATGGAATGAAAAATAAAACGACTCAACAGGAGGAGCTGGACTGTAAATGTTTCCATTGAATCTCTTTGACAATTACCACATTGAGATTTAATGCATATTTTTCAAATTCTAATCATAATTTCTTGATATTCTGCATGTTTCTCATACTAACTTAATTCAGTTGGAAACATATTTAGAAGTAATGATTCTACTATTGAAAGGGAAATTTACCATAAAACCAAAGACAATAAAATCTCCATGTTGAATTACTGACCTATGTACAACGATGTTAGCAGATATGCCTCGAAGTTGGAAAAATTTTCATTCCTGTGTTTCTGAATATCAACACATTTCTTTTAACCGCCTATCACTTTTTAGTATGTATTTTATATTTAATTTTTCACGTATGTGAGTCTTTATTCAGTGTTATAATAGCGTGGTGTAGTGAAATTGTATGAATAAGTATATGTATTTACAGTTATATCAAAATTGAATTTGAAATGACACGTAGATATGAAAATGGAAAATGTGTTAGAATAATTAAGTAATACGTTGACATTTTGACAAAATCGAACATTAAATAGGTACCTGTAATCGTCATTACTCTTGGTATTTTTTAATGATTTATAATAAGCAAAACTCGACTAAAATTAAATGGGAAAAGTTTCACGGGTATCACACGCAGAAGCAGATAAATCCATTGTCAGTAAGTGAAATTTGATTTAGATTATATAGCGGTTGACTGACTTATAAAACATGGCGTATTGTTCTTAATTTAAAATACAGTACGATGGAAAAATAAACTATCGATAAAACTAAGAATTCACGCGTGAAATTCAAAAACGTCATTCTTTACTGAATATGTTTTTGTCTTTAATCGTTTCAATTGTTATTTTAGCAGAAATACTTGCGGCGGTGATTTACGCTTTATTTTTAAAATCCCGGCGGAATATTAGTACTCGAGTTAAATTATTCATTCGTATGCTGAAAGCATTTCCACTATAGAAATGTATGGTACTAATGAGTCGTAATGAAATACGAAAAAACCATTTTTTAGAGATGTTGTATTTAGCAGTCGAGTCTAGTTACTGTTGTTCGTTTACAGTGGCTTTTATTTTCAACAAATGCTGCCTTCCATTTACCTTTTTTAAAACGTGTGAATTCTAATCAATATATCTATAAATAAATGGCTGTAACTCAGTGACCTTGTAATAATTATTGTTATTATGTGGCTAAGCAAGAGACTTTAAATTTCACCATATATTATATAAATATCACCGCTATGAAAAATATGTGAAAACCTATAAAGGTACCAAACATACACCTTAACCGTATTTGTGCAGTAGATGGGTTCCGCAAAAAAACGCACAAAACAAAGTCGCACAAAAAAAGCTTTTACTTAATGTGGAAATATAACATATACAAGGACGCACGTGTCAAGGTCACAATGGAATAAATTGGTGAAACACTGAACAACGCGCTGTTAATAAACATTATTACGTATGTACGTTCATTTTGTCCTAAAAATATATATAGAAAAATGCATTTAAAAAAACCGCACAAAAAGAGTGTATTTATATTTCATTTCGCTTTTATTTTCATAAATATTCTTTAATTATTTTGTGCGTGCTATGTACTGTCAATTGTCAATGAGTGCATATGTTTTTTTCCGTGTCGGAACTTTTTCACTGCACAAACAGAAGAACAGTGGTGGATTACCCCATTAGTTCAAGAAGTGCGCGCTTGGGGCCTCAATTATAACTTATATTTAATAAACCAACATATTTTTTTTTTAAAACGCAATCACATTGAAAATACGACATTGAAAATACGTGATACTTATAATTTACCCACATAATTCATTGAAACTCATTGTGTTCAAAATTTTTGCTGATTCAAAAAGAATACGTTAATAACAATTGAACTGAATGATTTTTATTTTTAAATATATAATATAATTGATACAAACTGTTCAAAGATTGTTCTGAAAACGCCGGCAAAATCCGGATCGTTAGCGACAAAACTCACGGAAAAGTACGAAATTCGAACCTTCAGTCGAAATTCTGTACAATTTAAATTGTTGACACAACTTATTCTCTCGATTATATATTTATAAATAGTAATTAACAACATAAAGTAGATTTTATTTCTTCAACCAATGAAAGCATTGGTAAATTATGAATGAGCTATTCATGGCAATGTAGAACTTGGATGTAAAACTGACTTATCATGATAAATCATACTACACAAATATATGATCAACATATTTATATTTTTACGATTATTTTTGGACAAACAAAACGAAATTGGTTCTTTTTTATCATTGAAACTGTGGAGTAAGAATTGAATTCTTTGGCGGATTGGTGTGGTCGGGCTTTTTTCCGGAGCTTTAGTTGGAGTTGGAAAAAATCTGATGCCTCTGACTTTTTTTACTGTTCAATTCTTTATATTGAATTAATATTTCGATAATGTATGAATGGTGAATTTGGAAAGAGCTCATTTGAATGTGTCAGTTGCAAAAATGAATCATTAAATCATTTAGCAATGAAACCGTTTGCTTCTGCTTCTATTGTTTTCATAAATTCAGTAAAAAAAACTAGTAACGACTTTTTTTCATTTGCGAATTTAAAGCTAGACTTGGAAGCTGTCATTAACCTTCTTATATTTCCTCGCACTTTCAATAGTCTCATGGCAAATTTAACCCCTAAAAAATATTTTTCATTATCTTGTACACTCTTCTATCATGGCAATTTTATTTGACCTTTCTTATGGCCTTTATTATAAGCATAGACAAGATACATTATAAATAATTAACGAGCCTGGCAACAATTCAATATTGTCTATGACGGCAACAATTGTAAACTTTCTATACACGCTTCCGCGCGTGTTGCTGTCAATCTGACTTTTAGGTTATATTTGTTAGGAAGTTTTCATCAAATATTATTAAGCCATTTTGTGACAATTAATTGTTAAAAAATAACTTTATAAGATGGCTAAAATTAAAGGATTAAAAAAACCACGTAAGAATGTTGACAAAGTCGTGGAAAAACCTGTCGAACTTCCACCGGCGACACGTTTTTCAGATGATCCTGCACCTAAATCGGTTTGTGATTTATAATTATGTAGGCTCTCGCAGTGAATTTTATTAATATCTTTCTGGGTAAACACTATGGGACTATCATGGCCTCTCCCCTTAATTATAACAATTGTATGGTTTTTAACTTATTTGTTTTTCATTTATGATGTCCTTCTATAACATTCATGTAACTTTATTTATCGTTTGTTTAATGAAATTAATATCTGATGAATTATAGGACAAGTGGATAAACCGTCAGAGAGTACTAGTTTTCGCTTCAAGAGGTATAAATCACCGCCACCGTCACCTTATGGAAGACTTGAAGAAAATGATGCCACACCACAAACCAGAATCAAAAATGGAACGAAATAAAAACCTATTTGTTGTGAATGAGATGTGTGAAATGAAGAATTGCAATAAGGCAATTATGTTTGAGGGACGGAAGAAGAAAGATCTTTATATGTGGTTTGCAAATGTGCCAAATGGCCCATCAGCCAAGTTTCTTGTTGAAAACTGTAAGTGAAATTTTCTCAATTTACTGGTAAAAGTGATAAACTATTCAATATGTTTCTATAAATATATAGTTCTTAATACATTATTTTGATTATTTTTCAGTATGAAACCATACGATTTATTTTGGCCTATTCCAATTTTTAAACAGTGATTATTATTTTTCAGTATACACTATGGCTGAACTTAAGTTTACTGGAAACTGTCTGAGAGGCTCAAGACCAATTCTATCATTCGATGAAAGTTTTACATCAGAGCCCCATCTGATTCTTCTCAAAGAATTATTGATGCAAGTGTTTGGTGTTCCTAAGCACCATCCAAAGAGCCAGCCTTTCATCGATCATGTGTTCACTTTCACACTTCTTGACAATCGTATTTGGTTTAGAAATTACCAAATATTATCAGAAGACGGAGGATTAGCCGAAGTTGGTCCCAGATTTGTGCTTAATCCTGTAAGTTGATTTTAAATATAATAATCATGAGTAAATTTCAGTTAATACCATCAACAAAACTTTTATTGATATAAATGAGATTCTTAATTTGAAGTGGTTTATTATATAAACATTTGACCTAATACTGGTCAAGGAAGATGTTTAATATTATTTGGTTTTAAGTTCATGTCCACTCCTAATGTAGAGCATATAGCCTCCTAACCCCTAACACTTCTTCCATGAGAACAGCTTGTTACTCAGTAGCTCAACCTCTAGTTTAATGAGAGTTATGATATAAAGGATAAGGCTTAGACAGGACCAGTGGTAAGCTAGTCACACTCTCTATGCCCCTTATATGATCGGATAGGGGAGAAGAAATTTTTAAACGAAACTAACACCCACACCTTTGGTCAGAATTAATAAATCAATGAAAAAAATATCTGTTCAAACAGACTTTAACCTGTGAGGTCCGTCACGGAAGCCAACGGTGTTGATCACTTCACCACAGGCTTGATATAATTATATAAGTACACTAAAATACAGAACAAATTGTATGTACCACATACTTGATTTGATGATATTGGGCCTTTGTAGTCTAGATGTTCCGGCTCAGTTACCAAAAAGTTCTGGAAAAAAACTTTTCCTCTTCTGTTGACTTTGATAAACTTACCTTTGACCTGAATGTTTACTTAGTATATATTTATTAAATATAGGTAAAAATCTTCTCTGGATCGTTTGGCGGCACAACATTATGGGAAAACAGCAAATACATCAGTCCATCAAGATATCGCCAATCATTAACAAAGAAAGCTGCATTCAGATATGAAAATAAAGTACAGCAAAAGGCTGAATACGAGGCGTCTAGACCTGCGACTGCTTATCCTGAGATTCAGAGTCTGGACATTTTCAGTGGTGATCCGACTGATATTGCTAAAGCTGAGATCGAAGGTAAATTAATGGAATCCACCTATATCAAATAATTCATTGTAAAATAATTTTAACTATTGTAATTTAGCTCAATGGTTGTAATGATTTAATAATCAAAACCAACAGAAACTATATCAAGAGTTTCTTGTACACAATTAACTCTTAAACTCTTTCATATTCCAATATTTACACTTCCTTCTTTTATGTTTAATGTAATGTGTAACTAAGATCTATTGAATGCAGATTAATTCAAAATATGATGATGGAAAAGGGTTCAAGATATACTTTCGTTTTTGTACTCATGGCTTTGTCAATTTTACAGAGGATTTGAAATTGGAAAGAGAAGAAAGGGAAGAAGATGAAGAAAAATCCAAGAAGGCAGCCAAATTTTTGAAAATGAAACAAAGGAAACCCAAAAAGGTTATACCGGCTCAACCTCAAAAGCAGTTTTCTATTAAAAGGAAACAATTTAAGACCAAGACAAAATTCTCAAATAAAAGTAGACCGAAAAACAGTAAAAAACCAAGGGCCAAGAAAAATTGATATATTCCAAAATTTTGTTAATTTTTTTTTAATTTCCATGAATTCATTTGAATGTTGCATGGAATACCTAATGATGAATTCCCTCTCAGAACGAGGTCTCATCAATTTACTTGATAAGTGAATAAACAAATAAAAAGTATTCATTGTATAGTTATTTTTCTTCATTCTTGTAACATCCATACATATAAATCATTTTAGAAATGTAGGTATAATTTTCTACTCCGGCCAAAAACCCTGACTCCACAGCCCTGGTTACATCTCATCTTAATTTCAGACCAATTCAACCAAGTCTCAGGCGCCCTTAATAGATTTACTTTAGAGGCTGAAATAAGAATTTCATTATTTTTGACAATGTTACGTTTCTTACAAGTTTGTGAAGAATCGTGGACAAGAATTGTTAAGAAAGATGAAATGTTACTGCTTTTCGGATGTCGACATATCCCATGTGAACGTGAGTGCATTCAGGCGAGGACTTCTTTGCCAACACTGGAGTGTTGAATTTTTTTTTCTTCCAATATTTTAGTCCTTTTTCACATTGCAAAACCAATGAATGGATAATTAATGATTTTATGTAATGTACGGTAAATAAATACAGCAACAGATAGGGAGGATAAGGGACAATGCATGATTGCTACAAATAATAAAAGACTGGATTTAAAGTCAAATGCTTGATATAAAATAGATATTTATTTCATGGACCTAAAAATTTTAAATCAACTATTAATAAAAACAAATCTCTATCTTATACTTGCCAAACTATTGTGTGCCAACGCACAATTTATTTCAATTCTTAACAGTTGGTCCAAATATGTCTATATTTTAGCAATGAACCCAAAAACTTTTTCTTTTTCATTAATTTTGAAACTGACAAATACGACACAATGAATAATTGTATTGAAAACCAGAGTGAAAATTTACTGTGTACATCATTTCAAGCCTGTGCAATGAAACTAGTTATATATTTTTTACATATAGTATAAAAATTGAAAACTTCCACCGTATAAAGCAATTGAGCATTGATATCAATCAACTGTAGTCAAACTAAGTTGTAAAGAATACATGTCATGTTGTAAGAAGTCATCAAAATTAGGTAAAATACACCAAGTTTTAATTTACTCATATTCCCATACACTTGCATATCGTTACTATACTACCAATATGCAGTGGAACTATCATATTATATTCAAATAGGTTAATAAATTTAATTTTCAGCCAGAAACCTAGACATTGTGTACATCTATGGATATTTGTTAACAATTCTAAAGTGCCAATATTACAATCATGGTAGGTTCTGCCCATGTTTACATGCTCGTGCTGTAAATGGATTAACCCAGTGTTAGCAATGCGTTTTTTGTTTGTTTCAATGATAATTAAATTGATATATTTCAGACCAAGATGTTAAAATAAAAGATAGTGTAAATAATTGTAAAAAAATATTTTCTTAATTTATTTGAATCAGAAGTCACATTTTCACAACACATTTAAAGCACAATAAATACGTTTCATATCTTATTTTCCTTATAAATATAGACATAATGTATAAACTATAATTTCAAACACAACTGTAATAAAAGTCTTAAAAATTTCACAAATTAGCTGTCAAGTGTCACATATAATCGTCGAGTTTTGATTGTGAACCTCACTTGACAAATTATATGAGGAGACTATATGTTCAGTTCTTAACCTCTCATAATATACTGTCTACTATTAATATTGTATGAATATTAATACCATGCATTTCATAAATATCTGACACAAAAAATTCAAAACAATTGCATTTCTGTTAAAATTACTTATTCGTTAACTATGATTAGTCAATTTGTGTAGTTATAAGATACAAAAAACTTCATCAAATTGTATAAAGCACTCGGATCAGTCGTTTTCACTAAAAAAAACTACAAGTGGTGTAAATAAGTTCAAAAAAATATATATCGGAGAAGTGTTTGAAATATTTTATGTTAAAAGTTAAAAAAAACAACTAAATAGAAGGTTTTTTCTCCATAGAAATAAAAAGACCTATGTTTACTTAATACGACTCAATAAAAATAATTAAAAAAGATTTAAATTTGGTTAAATTAAATGCGATTTGCACTGTGTTTTGAAGAAAAATGATTTCACGGCATATGATTCAATTTCATCATCAATAAAATTGATTAGCTACAATGTAACCACAAAAGCGAAATATCATAAAAGTAAAAACACATAGCTCTTTAGTTTAAAAGCAGTCAATATTGGAAATGATCAATATGAAATAATTAACACGGATTAAGCTTAATAGATAAATGGACATTGCGTACAGCAGGGGTGAGTGATTAGTGCTGTGACTTATTTATTAAAAAAAAATCTACAAGTCTTCTTGTTGTATAATATAACCAGCGAACAAAAAAAATATTATATAAGAATTTTAAAAGTTGGTAAGTTCAAATTAGCTGCGTGAGTTAAGTTTACTATTAAAGTAAAGAAAGCCAAGATACAGTTGAAACACCAACTCAAAACAAAGAAATACAAACAGAATGAACTAAACAGTACAAAATGATAGCAATCGTAAAGCTATATAATAAAATATCTTCCATTTAAATTATGTTATATTTGTGACATTCAAATTGTTGAATTTAAAGATCTTTTATTTTGAGTTTCCAAACAAAAATTTTTACCAATGAATTTCATCAAATTTTGTTATATTATTTTGTTTTCGAGGGTGATGTAAATACACATCTGAAAGATGTGAGAAAATTTTAAATCAACAGTTTCCAAAATTATTGTTTGATTTCCACATCAACACTCTGTAAAGCTTGAAGTTCTGTGCCAGGTTGACTCTCCACTTCAGCACTCTTAACCTTCCTCGGAGGAGGATCGTCGGCAAAGCTTGCCAGACCGGACTGATTCCAGCGCCCTTCTGCGCCATTTATGTTGCGGTCTTCGCACACACAGATAAATAGTGTATCAACCACCATCTTAAAAAATAAACCATTTTTTCATTATACCACAATATCAATTACCAAAGTTATATATAAAGCATTTGTTTTCTTTAACCTCATTAAGGAATCATCAAAAATTATATTTTTGAATCATATCTGTGATATATTCATCAATTACAAAAACATAATTCTGATAATGAATTAAAAAATACAAATTTTTTACATCAAAAATTTGTGTCAACTTACCTCATATAAAGATAAAATGCAGTGTGATATGAAGAATGCAAAAATGCAAATCACAAGAGTTGGCGCAGCATAGAAGTGCAATTCCGGATTTCTCTTTAACATTATTAATCCGATACTGCCCGTTATTGCAGTGACAATGCACTTTCCAAGGAACAGTATAAAGTCACCCACGCTGTTGATTGTGGCCATTTGTAGAGCGTTGCTGACTAAGGTAGTGAAGGCCTGTAATTTATAGAAAAGCGTATTACAAGATTTTTGTTAAACATTAAATCAATATTCCAATTGGTTTGGGTTTATTTGTAATAAAATATGCTTACGATTCCGGCAGCTTTGCAAAAATGAACACTTTCAATTGCGATAATGGTGTACGCATTGTGATTAAGATAACGTATGAATTTTTCCAGGCAATAAAAGCAACATATTCCGCACGACAGTCCACACTTTGCATATTCTGAGCCCTTTTCAGAGCGTGATTTTAGCCTGTAAATAACAAAATAATCTTAAGTATGGAAAAATCAAACACGGGATGAGAAACACTCAAACTATGAATAAGATAATTTGAAACATAGTCACAATAAACTTACTTGGCATAGATGTAGGTCAAAATCAAACGTGGTACTTTGAACAGGGTAATGAGGAATGAGCCCTTGGCTACCGAACCAATATGGTACTTAATCAATTTTCTTGATCGAGTACATCACGGGAGTTTTACTTGCATTGGGTCCTCTAAAATGAATAAACTAAATTGATTAAACTGGATTCATATCAAATTTAAAAGATACACCAATAAAAAAAATGAAAATTGCTTACTTGAAATACCAATGTGAGACTGCACCCGCAATGGTCATCTGTTGACATGCCAAAATGAATTCGCTCGTCCAAATTAATCCGATTAAATAAACCCACCACATTCCTTTTACCCATGAATCATCAACAAACTCAATTATCTCCAGAGCATAAGCTGAAATAAGTCAAACAGCCCAAGTGAATATAGATTAAAACAATACATAACATTACAGATTAAAGCAGGGATGAGACAGCAGAAAAAAAGTGAAATTAATGAAAAACATGATTGAATCAAAAAGGGTATTTTTTTAAATGCTCGTATAGGAATATAAATGTATAATGTAGATAAACAAGGATTTACTAATTATGTAATGGATGAACAACATTATATTTCAATTCGTTAATTTTCTTTCATCCAATTTCGCCCAGTGCTAGTTTCAATATCAAAAGTATGTTTACTAGTTCTTTATTTAAACCCATTAATTTAAAGCATGTGACTTTATAGGAGGTGATAACATATTGTTGCAGATTGCACTTGCTTTGGGTGATCTAGCTTGTGCTAATTTTGAAAATATCGTATAATATATTATATCTACAAATCAACAGAATCAATTAACCTTCAACATCAGTCATGCATAAAAAAATGTTTACAATAAATATTATTAGGTATTGTAACAATGTACAAAATATTCCATTAATTACTTAGTACCAAAGGAACTTCAGAAAATTGATAATTGAAGAGACGTATATTTTGTATATTTTTGTTTTTTACTCTACTAAAACACTCACTTCGTATATCAGCAATGCTACCATTTCTTTGGTGTACTGCATTAACAGAGCTTTTATCATTAAAGAATGGGCTTAGTGTTGTAGTTCCTTGAGAATCAGCTGAACGCTGAATTCCTGGATAATTTGCAGTTGCCAAACAAACCTGCAATTGTAAAACATAGACCAAATTTTTTAAATATCTTATTTACTCTTGTACTACATGGTAAAATTTAAAAGTCATAGATTTGACAAGTTTAATATGATGCAGTAAATATGACTTTTATTAACTGTAATAATGTTATTTTCCCCTACATAGATTTTTATACCATGTCTGCTATCAATATAGAACATGTGGGCTTCAAATGGAGGTATGTATCACAAAAGTTGTTCTACGAGAAATATTTATTATTCAGTCATTATTCAACCTCTCACAATACATGGAAAAATAAAATTCTTTGAGATTACCTTGCAATAGAGTTAGAACTAAATTATTTAATAAGGCCTGATTGATTTCTCTTTATTCGAAGGTCAGATTTATTTTTAATGGAGACAAGTTATAGTATGATATTTCTTCTTTCATAGCAGTACTATTCAAGAGACAAAAACATTTGAATTTTTATTAAAACTGATCATATTTGAATGGGATCATAAATATTATAAAATGAATATGTTAATATAACTTACCACAACTGTAATCCAATATGCAAAAAATAGCATCAAAAAGAAAAATGTGATAATCGGTTGAATAAAAAGGCCAGGAATGGATCCCAGACATATTGCGGTCTCTTTGAAGAGTGCAGCAAGAAATGATACCCTGCTCCTCATTATGAAGACAAGAAGAAGTAAAATAACCTGCAACATCAAAAAACATTTAAATATTATTTTTTTAAATCAGCTGTTTCAATAATTTTAGAAGGCCAATAGATAGCCTTGGTATATATAAAATTAAGTATTTATAAATTCTGAATGCACTGGCATGGGTATACTTGATAAAAATCATCTATGTTAATTAATTTTAATAATTCATACCGTAATAATGGTTGCAATTATGGAGTACCATAAAAAGGCACGTTCATTCCGTAATGATTCCTAAAAAAAACAACAAAAATTAAGCACCATATTTATTCTTTCAATAAATTTTGATGAAGAACATAAACGGGTGAAAGTACTTACTACTAATATCATATTTGATGGCATGTTTCGGAGTCCGTGCTTTATTTCATAATACGTGTACCAAAGGAGACCTGTTCCCAATACTGATGAAATTGACACAGCAATCATGAAAATCCAAGACACAACGGTTGCTAACAAGTGCAGGATGGAAACCATTAGAATTGACAAACCTAAAAAATAATAAAACGGTATTATAATATTAGGTCAACTCAATATCAGTCCAAAGCATATCTCCAAGTTCATTGACTAATTTTGAAATACGTTCAGTTTTCGGTTAACCGTGATTGAGCAGTAAATATCATCAATTGTTTTAATGTACCCACAGGTTTGGAGGATAAAATGTGACATTTTGCCAAATAAATTCCAACCTAATCAATAACTTCTACTAAGACCACTAGAGGGGATGTATGGGATTATTCAAAATATGGTATTGAAATTTTTTAATAAAGGTGAACTTACCGAATGCCACAAAAGAAAATATGAGGAGTTCTTTCCATGATGAATAAAGATCAGCGAGAATTTGTTCAACAGCCTCCCAACTATTCAATAAATCATAGAATTCAGAAAACACCTGTTGAGCAATTTCTTTTACAGGCTTAGGAAAACATCTATGTAAAACAGGAATGCTATCGTATACAGGCAGTGTAGGACAGGGACCCAAATAGTTATTGATGTCCTGAGCACCAGAGTTGCTATTTTGACCTGATTTCAAATTATAATCATATCTACAAAGACTTGACCCAGTCTCTTTGTAAAATTCTTCAATTTCAGTCATACTTTTCAATGTTCTATTGGGGCATTTTTTCACGCATATTTTAAGAGATTTCCTTAAATGTCTGACATCCAAAAATAGGAGGTATCGTTTGTCAAATGTGTCATATCCAGACAGAGGAAATTTCGAAAGTTTTTCATTGTTTTTAACACCACATGTATTGCCAAACGAATCATATCCATTGATGATTCTCAGAGGATTACCATAAACAAATGCAAAGGCGGCGATTATAATCTGAAAAATAACAAAAATATTTATAATTTAAGTTACTCTATTTTAAATTGTAAATACATTATTTTTCGACTGAATAGAACAGCCTTGACATTTTAAATGCAGCCGAAAACAAGTTAAGTCGCTCATAATTTTCGAAAGTTAGTAGGCGAAGAACAATGCTATATTGCGTAAGTAGTTATATTTAATTGGATTACACACACATCATAAAAGGAATCGCTCCACGGAAGTTAAAAAAAACGATGACCGCAAAAAGAAATTTATTTCAAGAGTGTGAATGCTATTATTAGATCATATTATTGAATATTAACAAGATTTAAATGAAGCTGTATGATCACATACATAGTTGATAAAAAAAATAAGGCTCACCATCAAAGCCCAAAATGCAGCAAACAAAACAAACCACAACACATCAGTGCATCGTTTACCAGCACCCGGCTCATTTTGAGGGGATGTTTTGCTTTCAAAACAACCCATTTTAATTCATTCAAATCGAGGGCGCTGTCAATATAAAAGCATAAACTAAAATAGCCGACTTCAAATGACAGCTCCCACCAACGCTTAACACCGCCAACAATAACTTATTTTTGTTGTTAAACGCAGGGTTGCCTGTTGCTGTAAATGTAATTATTAATTGTGAGCGATTGTCAGTAGTACGAAGATAAATGTAAAAAGCACTAGCTAGGCTAGGCAGGGATATTAATAATATTATATATTAACATTTACGTAAATAAATAATAAAAAAAACGTATATGCTTATATTAAGCATGAAATAAAGTAAATGTTCAAACGATTGAACCAATAAATATGGTCAGAAAACAGATTTTAATATTACTATCTGTGAATGTTTATAACCAGACGTCTTTTTACAAAAAAGTTTATGCTAAAAAAATCCTAGAAAAAAGTTCATTTTCAGGTTGTATGTGTGGTTTAAAAAAACACACTTGACACCAAATTATTATTGAAGTTAGCAAAATATCGACACTGAGGAACAAAAATAATTTGTTTGTAAATAAATAAGCATAATGTACATTTAAAATTTTTGACTGAAGATGCTTGATGGAATTTCAATATCAAATTTGAATCGTTTGAATTGTGTGCTTTTTCACGAGAGAACTGACTCAGTTCCAGTTTATTCGTGCGCTTGAAATGTCTGAAGATGCCGAAAAGTGAAATCTGTGTTCTCTGCAAAAAAACTCATGGAAAAGTACAAAATTCAAACGATACAAATTTGAACTGTACATTTGTTGCAATTATCATTGTCCAATTATTTTTTTTGTCAAAATGATAATTTATGAATAAGTAATAATCCGAATTGAGTCAGTTTTGTTAAAAAATGGTTATTATTCCTTAGTTCTGTGGAAAAAGCCAAATATGCGATCGTCAAAAATTCATAATTATTTATATCCAGTTGATATCATTAGAAAATTTCAAGCTTTTTATAAAAATATAAATTATGTAGTGCTAAAGTTTCACAACAATTTTCAATATTTTTTTATTTTCCATGTTATTATTATTGAGTGATAAAAAAATAGTCATACTTCGATTAACATTAAATATGAGGCCCGAGAACCATGGCTGATAGCAAAGCTTCGAGCCAGAACTGAACCGGTTATTTTGGTCGGACCAAAAACCGTAAACGTACCAAATAGGTTGATATCCTTTATTATTTTACACGTTCAAACACGCGCATTTACATGACCGAGAAGTACGGTTTGCAGTCACTTTATCTTTAGAAGTGAAGCCTGTTGTAAACCACTGTGCGCTATACATGCTCGTTTTTTGAATGAGTAACAAACTAGGTACGTGTTTAGATGTCAAATAAAAGGATAAGCATTATTATTTCATGATCATAGCTTAACTTAAAACTAAATACGATAGAAACCGTTATTTTTTTGGAATGATAACCGGAACGTGAATATAAATATGTATATATTTTTTTTACTTGAACCGGAATGAAAACTGAAACACAAAAAAAAACGGTTCGAAACCCTGTTGACAACCCTGTCACGTTATAAACTTTTTCTCGTATGTTCTTTGACTGGCCCATAGACTAATCTTTCCCCTCTCTAGATGAATTGACAGATGACGAGTTGAAACTACGTATTGTGGCATGGTTCTACTACGACTACTACAACACTACGACATAACCTAAGCATCCGAAGTTTATCTGAGTTTAACATATTTTTGAGAGCAAAACATCAAAATGACGGCCACTTGTCAAAAACCAATATTTAGAGATCTAAATCCCGATGACGAAGAACCTCAGGTCACCGAAATGGAATCTCTATGCATGAACTGCTATGAATCTGTGAGTAAACACAATTTCAATACTGCATACTTCATTTATTAAAACTCACCAAGTTACACTTAACTGCGCAATGCCTGACATCAATTTAATCATGCATGCTTTGGATGAGCTCGAATTCTCTAGTGTTTTGGGTGATAATTTTCTTAATACAATGTTTATATTAGAAGAAACCTTGACTTTCAATTATTGAATCCAATGATTTTGGAAAAATTCTATAGTGACTTGAGTAGTATATCAGTTCTACCAGCCAATATAATAGCAATGATCTAATGCTTTTAAATGTGGTTCATTAATTTATGTGTAATATTTACCCGCATTTTATTCATTTAAAATTTTTGCCTTCTAGGGATCCACAAGGCTGATGCTGACTCGTATTCCATTTTACAAAGAAGTAGTTGTTATGTCATTCAGTTGTCAGCACTGTGGCTATGCAAATAACGAATTAAAGGATGGTGGAGCAATCTCTCCTAATGCTGTGAAGCTTACATTGACTTGTAACACTGTAAAAGACCTGAATAGACGTGTTGTCAGAAGCGATTTTGCTTCTGTTTCCATTCCACAGGTTGAATTAGAATTGCCTTCACTGAGTCAGAAAGGAGGTAATTTATACATCTTATTTTACTCAGTGCTATATGGAAATACTTGATTGATTCAGTGATATTTTTGAGAAGTGAAACATTCAGCTATACAATCTCATTCTTAAGACTAATTTTTATCAAATTAAAATTCACAGAGGTGACTACTGTAGAAGGAATCTTAGACCGAGTTGTGAGTGGTCTTCAGCAAGATCAGGTCTTGCGCAGAATACAACACCCAGAAGATGCAGAAAAAATTGACCAGTTCATCTTGAAGTTAGTTGCACTCAAAGACTTGGAAACCAATGGCCCATTCATGATGATTGTGGAAGATATCAGTGGTGAATAAAATTCAATTATATCCAAATGATAATTTTTCAACATAACCACCTGAACTCTTGTATGTTCTTTTGATTGTGTCATCTGCTTAAATTTATCTTACAAATGAAGCATATGTCTACTCTCACTTTTAGAGCCCAGTTGCCCTCTTGGGGTGATGTTTGGTAAAAGACAAAGGCAGTTTTCCTGACCAATTTTAATTTGTCGAGAAAAAAAATAATCATTCATCCAAAACGCCTCTAAGAGAGATCACTTTATCCATACTCTAATTGAAAGCATTGAAAATATTGACCGTTTTTCTAAGTTTTTGTTCTTATATTTTCCCTCCAGGAAATAGCCACATTGAAAATCCTCTCGCACCACGAAAAGACCCTCACTGCACTGAAGTCTTTTTTGAAAGAACAAAGGAGCAAGATCACCAGCTTGGCATATTTACACATTCCGAGGTATGCTATATTCAATCAAGGGTTTTAAGAAAGTCCTTTTCCATACTGTTTTTACTACGGGTTTGTGGTCTATCTTTTTCATTTAAGGCAGTATTCCGGTCTAAGTGCTATAGAAAAAAAAGTAATAACAATTTTAATGTCCATTTTTTACCAGATCAATATTTTGAAATATAAAAAAAAATATTCAAACCGAAAAACTAATAACCTAAAAAGTTACAAGCTGGTAAAGTAGGGGTTTTTAAAAAAATTACGCTCCATAGTTACCACGATCCCAACTTTTCTAGTCACATGAAATATAATTAAAAATATATCCTTAATTGGTAAAGATGTCATTTTCGCGCATATCAGAGAAATGTTTTATTTTTCGCAAAATGGCAGAGGTTTGAAAAAAAAAATCGTTTTATTCCTGTTTTTTGAGACTACCGAATTTTTTTAAAATAGTAAAAATTGTTTTTTATATAATCTTAATATGCGCAAAAACTGGATGTATTAAGAAGGTTCACACCAAATTTCATGTAAATCGGTTCAGTAAAACTTGAGATATCAAGGCAACTATTTTGAAAAAAGTAGTTTCGAGATAAACGTGTTTAAAGTTTCGTTAGATACTACGTCACTAAAGTAGCTGTATCTCTGAAAATACTCGGAATTTCGAAAAGTCCTTGAAAGAGCATATTCTTAAAGGTTTGAAAAAAATGATTTCTCCAAAATCCTAGACCGGAATACTGCCTTAATCGGATTCAATGAAAGTCAGATTCATTTTTAATATACTGAAAGATTTTTTTATGCAGTTTCTAATTTTATTAATAACTATTTTATTTAAGGTATCTGACAAAGTAAATGAGAAGGAGCCCCCTAACTCATCCCTCTTGGTTCCAATATTAGAAGGGGAACATTCCTTGCGTGACATTCACGCAGGAGAAGTCATGTCTTTTAGAACAAATTGTCCCGATTGCAATTGTCCGTGTGATACTAACATGAAGGTCACAGGTTTGTTACTTTCATTTTTATTTAATCTGCACATTAAGATATTCGGTGAACCTAACACAATCATCTAATACACAATATTTTCTATTCAACTTCTATATGCCCAAACTGTTTCTCATATCAATCTTTATGTACTCATCGTGGTTTATATTTTCAGCAATTCCTCATTTCAAAGAAGTTGTAATTATGGCAACCAATTGTGACCAATGTGGGCACAGAACAAATGAGGTTTGTACCTGCTTGTAATTTTGTTACATAGTTTCGTTTGTTTTCTAAATTTGTCATTTGATTTCATAGCTAATAAAAATATATTTTTAGGTCAAGTCTGGAGGTGGAATAGAAGATCTCGGAGTAAAAATAGAGTTGAAAATACGAAGTCGAGATGACTTTTCCAGGGATATTCTTAAGGTACTATCTTTATTATTTATCTACATATTTCCTATGCTCCTTATGGGTGTTTTTAAAATCCTTTCAGTTGATATAATATTGTAATCGCAGAGGCAAGGGCTTTAGTAAGGAAATTCAATGTTTGGTTGTTTGACTCTGACAACTTATTTAACGCAATCCTTTTTGGATTTTTTTCCCTTTGTAACCGTAATAAATAGAATGCATAAAAATAATTACTTTTTTTTATTGAAGCCAAAAATAAAGATTGCGCAATATTATTTTTTTTTAATGCTGCTGGTTAAATATAACAATATGTCTATGTCTTTCCCTAACGATAATTAGTAGTGAATTGCTGAATATCTAGTGATTTTTATAAGCTCTATGTTTTGTTTACAGTCTGACACCTGCAATCTTCTGGTTCCCGAACTAGAGCTTGAATCTGGACCGCGGTCTTTGTGTGGCCGTTTCACAACTGCTGAAGGATTGCTTCGCGCATGTAGGGACCAGTTAGCCGGAAAAGACAATCTACTAGCTGGAGATTCAGCCGACAAAGGCTCTGCCAGTAGAATGGACAAGTTAGTAAACCTCAACAAAGATTTCCCATCTAATTCAATAATATCTCATTTAACAATTTAAATTATCTCTTTGACATCCTTCATCCTAATGTCAGTAGTCTCCTGTATTTTGAAACCAAATGTTTGAAAAAGCCAACTGAATAATTAATGGCTGAAAATAAAAAGTGTTCTGCACTATTAATTGTTATTAATGATAGCAAAATAAAATCAGTAAAACTAACAGTTCTATATATTCTCTGAATATAGAAAATGAATGACCTTATCTGTTAAATGTTTTTTTTAGTTTCATTAGCAGATTGGATGATGTTATTGAAGGACGTATACCGGTAACATTAATATTGGACGATCCTGCAGGCAACTCCTATGTCCAAACCTTGAGCGATGATGGAACTCTTGATGATGGTATGTATATAAATGTCCAAGCGAAATAAGTTTGAACGAATATATAGAAGCAAGTGCACATTGACTTTGCGCGGTTTGGATCCGCCATGTCTGAACCGAGCCTTATTCTTATGATACTGTCTCAGTACTGAGTTACTAATAACAATCTTAATATGTACTTAATTTTTTTTTTGTCTTTATTTATCTATGTATTTTTGCTGCAATAGACTTTTTTTAGAACCTTCCGTTACATATTTTTTCATCAATTCAAAATAGTGTTTCTTGTACACCTTATTCATTGAGGTTCTTCTGTAACGATTTTTTTATATTTAAGTCACTCTGTATTTTATACTTATCTGGATAATTTCTTTAATATTGCATTACATATTTTGTTTCTGCTTTCAGGATTAACCATCACCAAATATACTCGAAATTATGAACAAAATGAGGACTTGGGCTTGAACGATATGAAAACTGAAGATTATTAAATATTATTTTTCAGCCTGTCAGTCGCTACACATTAAAAACTTGACTTACCATTATTGTAGTGACGCTTTTGTTATATACAGTAAAAGTCCGTTAATTCGAACAACGATAATTCGTAATTCGAAATTTTCATAATTTGCTCGTCCCAATATTGACTTTTCATAGTAAAGTGTACCGTTAATTCGAAATATCGCTTAATTCGTAATTCGTAATGTTTTTCGTCAAAATGTACATACGATTTCTTGTAATTCGAAATTTTGACAGTTTCGACAATTTCGTGAGTTTGTTAGGAAAAGTGGACAAATTATGAAAAGTTAGTCGACACATTGTTTTGAAGAGTGAAGCATATGTAAACCATTAGTGTAAGTGAGACATCTATATAAAGTGAAGTATCGTATGTCAATCGAATTCGAGCATTCATAACATTAGTGCAAGCGAGACATCTATATATTAGTATGTACCTTACTTCACTACAATGGTACATTTTTATAAGTATGTAGCTAAACGTCATTCTATTTTACGCGTGAATACCTTAAATATAAGAGAATGAAAATCAATTATGTTAATTAAGTGTCTTTTATTCATATGAAATGCCTGTCCATAAAAAAATCGAAAAAATGGCCGCGATGTTCCAAGCCGTCGACAATTGCCGCGAAAATTCAATTTTTCTTAGAGACCCGTAATTCGTGTTTCGATTTTTTTGGCCAATAAAATCGAAAAAATGGCCGCAATGTTCAAAGCCGTCGACAATTACCGCGATTTTTTTTTGTAGTGTTTGCGTAATTTGAATTTTTTTGGTCCATAAAAAATCGAAAAAATGGCTGCGATGTTCGATCCTGTAATTCGTAATTCGAATTTTTTTGGGAAATCCGGTCCCTTGAATTTCGAATTAACGGACTTTTACTGTATTCTTAAACTTTAACATGATTTTATTGACTGAAATAACAACAAAAAATATCAATTTCAAATTGATATTTAGAATGAACTTAACTTAAGTTCACAGTTCTTGTAGTATAAAAGGAAATATTAGAAGCAGAGATTTTTTTTTAAATAGTTTCATTTAGTTGACTAAACTTGTTCAAAATTAGTGAAAAAATTTATAAATTACATCAAAATTTAAATTACATTTTTTGAGGAAACCAATACTACTGTGGTGATGATTTTGATGTTTGGTGACGTCTTGTAGATGTATTTATTTTGAATGCAAAACAAATAATTTGAAATCTTGCAAAGAGGCATACAAATGCAACTTATTTACACCAAAATATCCACACTATTGATTTTGTATCATATTATTTTGTACAAAAAAATAATAGCTAAATTTGTCATAATAATTTATATGACTGCATATAAGTGTAAATATATTTTTTTAGAAGTGAAAAAAAGTATGCATTTTCAGTGAAGATTTGGTTTTGATACTGCCTACTAGGCCTCTGTGAGTTAAACAGTCAATTATTTTAAATTACGAACAATTTTACTGTGTGATTTCTGGTACGAATTCCTTATTTCATTTTTATTATCTCGCAAGAGATGTAACATTATTGCATCCATTTCAATTGGCAAGCCGTCATGCCTACCATGATGCAAGGCTGAATAATATAATATTTATCATTATGAAATTCCACAACTAACTTGCTTTTTTATATGTATGTAATTTAAGTGATAAACTAAGGAAAGCTGCATTTTTTTATTTTTCAGATTCAGCCGTAATTTTTTCATTGATACTAGCTGTAATATTTATGTTTATTTTTGCTATAATTCCGTTTGACTTTTTTTGTACATAATTCTGAAATAAATATTTGATAAAACATATAACATCTTCTTTGTCTTTACTTACTTATCATACATATTGCCACTGATGATAGGAAAAAAACTTATTCCATTTCTGTATGCCCCAGGTGGACATGGACATGGTGCCCAATATTTACCATATTTCTTTTTTTTAAATCAGGAAATTTGAGAGTTTGCTGGAAACATGAAGTATGAGCCTTTTATAAAATTTTAGAAGTGATTTACATATTCAGAAACTGTATTCATGATTCAAAAATGCTAGATAACAAAAAGCCATTATTTTTATAGTATGTGCATAGATAAGATACTAAGTATGTCAATAGGCACTTCTGTGACAGTATTAGTTACTGGATTATTGCAGAGTGAAAAATCACACACTGGTTATTAGCTCGAAGCATTGTATATGCGCTCACAAGATTTTTTAATCATAAAAGCACACAAAACAGTTTGTCCAGAAAGACTAAAAATTAACAAAATATGTACTTGTGAGTGAAATAGGAGATTCCAAATTTCATTTCATAAATTATTACGAACCAATACAATCTTTGGGATTAGCATTGAGGCAATATAAAATATCTAATCAATGAGAGCTTGGATGGCCGTTGTCACATCGGAGTAAAGTTATTGTTTACCTCACAATAAACCAAACAAGATAACGAATGAAAAGTTAATTTCATCATTTTTGATTGTATAGTCTATTTACTTGAACATTATCTACCAGATTTTGTTTTAACAAAATATGCAGATTGTATTAAATTTAATTCATTATTTAATTCATTAATAATTTAGTCATTTTTCAATTTGAAAAAAAAAAAAAATTATATTTCAATCTTTAAAAAATCTATACCTAAAATATAGGCAGGGGATATAGGGATACTTTTAAAATATAGGGATACTTTTTTTTAGCATGGCTGAATAAGATTTTGTACAATAAACAATTAAAAACCCTTGAACTTTTAATCGCAAACAGAGTTTTGACTAAAGCGTACATGACTTCATTGTATTAAAAGATTACTAAGCCATGAATACTTCGCAAGCTTTACTCACATTGAAAAATGGAAGTTGAGCAATTGAATAAGAAGCTTTTTTTGTTAAAAACCTTCTGTTGAGTTAAACTCAACCAAAAATCTCAATTCTGTACAATGGGTACGGACATGATCTGCAAAAAATAATTGGTAGCTGAAAGAAAATGTATCTCGTTATTAAATTAGTAGCAGAAAGGATTAATGCATATATAAATATATATATAATTCGAGATTTTTTACATAATTCTTTTCAAATTTGTAGTAGTTTGATATTTCACATTAGATTTAAAAATAATTTACTGGCGTCAAAACAGGGAATGGGTATTATACTTCTGAAAATAATCAAGGGTATTTTTAAAATTATTTAATCACGGAAAAAATGGATGTTATTGAAGTAGCGGACAGCTAATACACAACCTGTAAATGATTGTCCCATTTAATCAAGACGTATGGTCTGGTATCTGGCTAAGCTTTATCGAAATGTTAAGCATAGACAAAGTATGTTAAGTTAAGTTTGTGTTGTCTATGGTAATATTGCTGCAGTGACGTTTGTGTCATTCGTATTTATTTTACTTAATTTAAAAAAGTAATCGTTTATTTATTACGAAACTATTTTTTTTAATATGGATTATCGAGAAATTTTAACAAGCCTTTAATCATATTACTTCAGTCATTTAAATATGACTAGTGAAAATACGACAGATCTTCAAATAAATCAAATATTACCTCAAACAGGGGAATTATATTATGAGCCATCTAACCATCTGGTTTTGTGCCAACCACATCTAATACCATTGAAATCTTTGAATCTTTCAAAGCTCGAAGAACTGCAGAAAGACGCTGAAAAGGCGTGGACAGAATATAAAACAAGACCTGCGAAAGAAAACGAATAAATCTACATTCAATTTTACGCCACAGCCTTCTATAATGACATATTCACTATTTGTCACCGAAATTATTATAGCATTTGTCTTAGCTGCATGCTTGCTATATCGATATGGCGACTGTTATAGGAACCATATTGTCGTTACTTTGGCAGTTTTCACAGCATGGTACTTTTCATTTATCATTATGTTCATACTCCCCTTGGATGTCAGTTCGGTAAGAATCTTGGATGCATTATTTTGTTATTTTTTTTAACCCAACATTACTCATTATTAAACATGACTCAGTGGCATAACTTATTAAATTGATGACAAAAAGTACCTTTTGAATTTATAAATAATATTGAATTACTATTGTGTACACAGAAGGCTAATGACTTAATAATTACTATTTTTTTGGTTCTGCGTTACTTATCTGGAGACATATGAGCTTGGTACACAATGTTACATAGCAATTATTATTAATGAACACTTTAAATATTTTTTTATACAGTCTGAACTGCAAACATCTTATTTGAATCTGATATTTTTTTAGATTTAGAAGACCACTCCCCATATTTTTTATCATGAAATATAATTGTTCTATGTTATCTTTGGCTGCAATATTTTTATAAAATGTAAACTTTTTAGACAGTCCTCAGAACTTGTAGGCAAAACAACAATGAAACCACAGCACACGCAATTGCATCTTTGCAAGCAATTCTGCGAGCTAACGGAAGTACCTCTTCTACATCACTCCCTCCTGTCACACCTACTTGCCTTGAACCGTGGAGTAAGGTGCCAGATTATGTTTTCCCCAATCTTTGGAGGGTAGTATATTGGACGTCGCAGTGTTTGACTTGGTAAGTAATTATAATATTATATGATCACGAATTAATTGGTCAAAGTGCCGTCTGCCAAAATAATTGGATTCTAAGTTTGTAATAGAAATTATTTTGCGACGATATTCAAATTTGATTTGACAATAGATAATAAATACATAATAAACACAAATAAATTTGAAAACCTGCCTGTGCCATCTTAGTGCGTGTTTTTCTTTTGCCAAAATTAATTTTGTTTATATAACCACGACCGATGTGTGTAATTCATTTCTTATTGACTGTAGTTAAATATTCTTTTTTTGTACAATTCATATAAATTTATTAAAAAAACAAATGAATGTTAATAGTGTACAGTAAACCCCCCAATAATGAAGAGATAGGGGGATCGTTACTGGGAGGGCTCATTATTGGGGGGTTAAGATTTTAAATTGAATTTTTTTTATTTGAAATGCGGAATTATAAATTATTTTTTAATTAATTAATTGATCATAAATATGTATATTACTTAAGCATATACGTATTCAAAATTATTTAAGTCATGCACATTTTCAAGACATGTGAATTTAGATACATATAATAATTCGCTATATTATTATTATTATTCTATTTCAAATACATATTACGTTTAAACTAGCGAAAATTATTTGAACTCGGCGATAATCGATGACCTCATCTCATGTTTCGATTGCTGACGCAATCTTCCTGCAACGTGCGGGCAGGGAAGTTCAACGCGAGTTAATTTTATAAAATGTATTAATGTGTGATGAACATAGTAAAAAGCATTTCGGAAATGTTTTATTTCACATAAAAGATACATATTAATATAAAATAATAACCAAATAATAACTGTTAAACGACGACAAACGTCTTAAATTATATAACTATGTACATATTTAATTAATGACTGTCACTATCATCTAATATTAAGTTCCATCGAGACTTTCTTGTTGCCAATACCGGTTCCTCAATTTCTCTATAATTCAGATTATTGACTGGATTATTTTCTTTATTGTCAAAAATAACTTTTTCCCGCATTTCGCTTTTAAATTTAATATATTGGGCATTACATATTTCTAAGTGTTTAGTTAATTCGTCTAATCACTCTTTTGGGAGATCGTCATGAGTCAAGTGTTTTTCTAAATTATTAAACAATCTTAAGCCCTCATTCAAATTTTCGGAATTGAAACATTTATGTGATTCATTCAAGTCGATTTGTAAGCTTTCTTCACTCGTAGTACTATTATTTTCACCAACAAAGGCAATCAAATCTTCTTCATTCAAATCCATGTCATCATTTATATCTTTATCAGTTATGTTATCTTACTGTATATCTGTTGAATATCCCTGGTTTCTAACTGCCACATGCCACAAATATGTCTGATGCACCTGTTTTATTTTTTTTCATTATTCGGGGGATTTAACTCATTATTGGAAAACCTGCCGCAAATGTTATTGGGGGGTTCATTAGCGGGGAGCTCATTATTAGGGGGGTTTACTGTACTTACATCACAACAGAATAATTTTGAATTCACAGTTGATTATTTTTGAATTTGTTTTCTTAGAACTGTGATTATATTAATACATATTTCAAATATCAAGCAAAGTTGGGTGGATGCACTAGTATTTAAATAAAGCAAAAATTTTCAATCCTAAAAACTAATTTTTGAAATACACATTATGTTACTATTTTTTCAGGTTGATCATGCCTATGATGCAATCATATAGCAAATCGGGTGACTTCACAATTAAGGGAAAATTGAAATCTGCACTTATTGACAATGCAATATACTATGGGTCATATTTGTTCATTTGTGGGATACTTCTAATCTATCTGGCACTACAGCCAGATGTACATTTAGACGGTCCCAAGATAAAAGCCATAGCGTCATCTGCCAGTAATACCTGGGGTCTATTCCTTCTAGTTTTACTTTTGGGCTATGCCCTTGTAGAGGTACCCAGGAGTCTTTGGAACAACTCGCTAAAAGGTTACACATTGACTCATAGTTATTTCAAGGCTGCAAAACTGAGCTCAGAAAAATGTGAAGCGGAAGAGTCTGTTGATGATATTTTAGAAGTAAGTTTTTCCCTTTTTTATTCCTAACATCTTTTGATTTAATAGTGATACATCTCTATCAGATATGATAGGTGAGTGGGCTGGGTGTCAAAATTATTAACCCCCTTCAGATTTGGTGTATTAGTCTATAACTCTTGTCTACCATTTATTACTTTTAGCACCAATACTCCTAAATTCAAAGCCAGTATGCGCAGTTAATTAATAGATTAACTTATAATCTTATAATTCTTAGCAATACTCATAATAACAATACGTATATGATTTCAGTCACTACAGGGAATTCACACATCACTAGGGCCGAATCACTCCCTGCGTAGACCTGTTGACAGCATTCTGCAAAGAGTTCCGACTGAACTGCGAGATAGGATGGAGCGTCGAGCTGCCCTCACGGCACCATCTGCTGCACCGTCCATGAAAGCTCTCGTTCGGCTTCATCGTCAGGTTATAGCATGATAACTGTTACCTATATTCTTTTCTATTATACTAAATAAATACATTCTTATATTCTTACTGTCTTATATATTACAAATACAATTGAAAATCTTATGATGTATGATGATTGTTTTGATAGTTTAATTCATTTGCAGGTAATAAAATCATTGCAAATATTGCAAAGAACTGAAACGCAGTGGGGAATTCTGATTGAAAAAATCTTTCACCTAGAAGATGTCCTCTCTAATACAAGATCTATCGAAAGAAAATTCAAATCGACATTCACAAAGCCCCGTAGCTCTTTCACAAGATTACTATATGTTCCTGTTGTTGGTGAGCTATGTTTTTAATTGAATTGAATAAGTATTTGGACTGGCACATATGGTTGTAGATATTTTTTTACTTAGTAACTTTTAGAGTGTCAAAACTTATGAAGCTTCTGCTGATAACTCCCTCCTACAATGGGACGTAGCGAGAGCGATTAGCTAAACACAAGTCCTGTCCTAGCCCTATCCTTTAGAGTCCATATGCTTAAAAGTGGAAATGGACACGGCTTAAAAAAAAACACGATTGGTAAATGAAACAAAATTACTACAGTAATTGCTCCATCTATACCCTTTGTACTCGACAGCGCCACATGAGCCCATAGTGACTGGCTTAGTTTCGACAACAGCTGACAAATAATTGAAAACCTTATTAATGGAAAAATCCCATCAAAAATAATATGAAACTCAGGAGGAAAACATTAAAACATAAAGATTGATAAGTCAATTGTTTTTTTCAGAGTGGTACTGGGAATGTTTTTTCAAAAGCTACTTTCTGAAAGCCCTCGCTGTCTCTTCGGGTGTCCTTTCTATTGCTGTTGTTTGGTCGGAAGCCACATTTTTCAATGTTTCTCCTGCACTATCAATATTTGCAATAATAGTCAAAGCCGCCACAGAAAAATACGACTATCTGACAATTGAGGTAAGTCTTTTTGGGACACATTTGATGCATTTATTTGTTTACTAAACTTAAAAAATTAACCAAATTTTTTCAATATGTTTCTTTTTGTTCTAGCTGTTCTCTACAATAATTATTGCATACTTATGCTTTTGTGCTTATTCTACAGTATTGAAAATAAGGGTATTAAATTTATACTATTTGGCACCCCATCACCAAACAAACGAGTACAGTTTGATATTCTCCGGAATGATGGTTTGCCGATTGACTCCGCCTATATGTCTCAATTTTCTGGGCTTGATACATATGGATTCTCATATTTTAAAAGAAAGGATCCGGGAGACATATTATACGCAGGTAAGAACATAAAGTTTTGTGTAGCCGTTAATTCGAAAAAACTGTGATTCTGCAATAATATATTTTGTAAAGATCAGGAAAGTAGTGCAAAATTTTTATTCATTTGAATATAATGCCTTTGCAACAAGAATTGACAGGTAACACATTGAAAGTGATTATTGAATATATACAACTGCCATATGTTGACATATATTTGTATAAATTGATATGCGAGGGAAAAATGTAAATTAACATTTACAAGCAAGACATTATTTTCTTTCCTGTACTAAATGATTAAATTTCTTTCGATTGTTTTTTTCACAGATCATGGGCCATATGGATGTCTTAAAGATAATTTCAGATGGATTCAATATATATTTCCCGATGCTGGTATTGCTGCTTTGCATAGCGACTTATTTCTCCGTTGGAAGTCGACTACTTTCAATGTGTGGCTTCCAGCAATTTGTTGGGGATGTTGATTTGACTACAGATCTTGTCGAAGAAGGAAAAGAGATTGTGAAAAGAGGTAATTGATATTTGGCTTTTTTTGTTTTTCCCTTTTTTTAGTAACCCAGCTTTTATTTACTACAACATACATTAGTGCTGATACACTAAATTCACTGGGTTTTTCTGAATAAGATTGAATAGAGTACTCATGAATATACTGTTGGCCACAGTTTTATAGTATGATGCTAGTGAGACAGTGACACATATCTATCAGCTATCTATGCCAGAATAATACTGATTGGCTCTTTTCTGTATGTGTCATCTTATGCTCATAATGCCAGTGATTATCCCTGCAAAAATGGTTGAATCCTTTAGTTTCTCTGCCTAAATTTATTATGTGAAAATTCATTAATGTCCTTTGTTTTATATAGAAAAAAGAAAACGTCAACGCACCGAAGAATCAATGATGAGAAGGAGAGACTTTCAAGGCAGAGTAGGAGGTTACCGATCAAATCCAAATGACGCAGGTATAATTCATTAATATTTATTCTGTTCATTTTTACATGTTTCTGGATCACAGATTTTCAACAATTTATATATAGTTGCATAATGACACGAGGCTTGCATTCATGAACCTCTGTTTTCAAATCCTTATGCTGATTGTCCTGACATCTTATTGAATATGTGCTAGTCTCTCGGACAAAATGCAAGGTCTGGTGCACACCATTTTTGAGATGATGATATTACAATTGTTTACAGTAGAAATATAAGAAAATATTTTACTAAACAAAGCTTTCTGTTCTTAAGCATTAGCCAATCCTAAGTTCAGGATGCGAGTGATCTAGATTTTTTTAAGTGTTGCCATTATATTTATTGGATGTTTATAGGAAAAAAATATAATACATAGCATTACAGCTGACGCCAATGCACCATGCATATTTATTCGATCTTTTTCAGTGTATTTAACCAACTTTCTCCTGCATAGCCACAGGCATAGTTTAAAAAAAATGTAATCATTGTATCAGATAGAATGTTTCTAGTGGGAGACTTCCCTTTGGGTCTGTGTGTTAGGTTATTATAATACTCTGAAAACTCTTCTATGCGTGAAATACACCTTCAATGTAAATGTAGCGGGCGGTCTTGACCCAAATAAGGTTAAAACCTGTGCTTTAGATGTTGTGTTACATATTTTTTCATAATGTCAGAATGGTAACATATTTTATAATGATGCATTTTCTTTGTGGCTATCGCTATTTCTTTTCTATACTATATTTCATTTAACATCGCTTTCCGTAATTAACATGGGTCTTTGGTAATGGTTCAAAATTTTCTAATTGTTATGGTTTGGTTAGTTTTCCATCATTTACGGTGGAGAAAAACTTTACACCTTTTACAAGGTGGTCAGTGAAGCCGTTGAATTCATTTTTCAGAATTTTGGCAATTTGGCTATTTGGCTATTTGACTCTTGAATGTTTCTTGGCAGGTGTCCATTAAATCATGATGTGAAAATATCACTTTCCTGTTTAAAACCTTTTAATGTTCAAATCTACTTTGAAATACTGAAAAAAAATCTTAACACTATTTAATTTTGTAGAATTTCCTATAATTTTTTTTATTGACTTATTTTCTTTAAAATATATTTTTTCAACACCTACTATTATAGAAAGAGCAATATCTTTTATACGTTTTCTTACATTTCCTACAATTTTTTTTAAATGCCTACATTATTTACTAAAATTTCAATGTTGAAATGAATTTATCTGTAATGCTAAAAAAATACATAACCAGCTAATAAATTATACACAAACACAATGATGATATTTAGAAGTTCTAATGGTAAACTCAATACAAAGTATGTGCATTTTTAGGCTTTCACTGAATATGATTGAATACTATTTTGGGAAGTTTTGGTTGATTAAAGTTTTTACGCTTCTTTGTAAAGATGAAGGTTACGGGGATACGAGTAATAAATGAGGTAGTCAGCTCCCAGTAATTAAAATGCATTTTCCGTATTTTTTAACGAAAATTTAAATTCTTTTTAGGATGGGTAATTTTTAATAAGAAAAATGCTTTCATAATATTGTACTGCGCTGTTTTATTACGTCTATGGAATGGTTGAATATAAATGTTTGGTAATTATCATTTGTCTGTATATTTTTATCAAATTCTCTCATAATAACAACATTCTGCTAATATTTTCACTATCATCTTGTAATGTAATGTGCACTATAACCCACCCACAGCCCGTGCGGGGCTGCTTAATGTGTCGGAACCGCCCGACTATTATGTCACGCCCGCTTACACTGACCGTCCTTCATCAGGCATCACCGAGACGCAGCCTCGATCCACCAACACTACGTATCAGAGAGCCGATGACCTCTTCGGTCCGAATCTCAGCTTGGAAGACGAAATCAACGAAAGGTTTGGTGTCAGCACCCGTCCTAATTTACCAAAAATCACATCAGAGTATGACGAGCGAAATTTCGGAAGGCGAAGAAACGATCCGCTGTCAAGTCCAACCACCAACTGGGGTAACAGTGATGACCTATTGGAAAACAGTTCTGACCAGAGAGGAAGAGTTGACAATCAAGGCAGAGCTGTTTTACCTCCGAGGGGTATATTCGATGATGTCTGATCACATGTTGTTTAGTATTAAGAGAGAGATTTTATTTAATTTTAATTTTTCATCAAAAAACTTGAAGTATCATTTTTATTTTCTTATACAACTTTTATAACCGAGAGAAAATCATAAGAATACTTGAAAATGCTACTTCTACTATTTTTAGGGTAGTATATTTCGTGATTTCTGTTAACGCTACTCATAATGTTAATTTGTCAAATGAAACCGAGTCTATAAAATAATGTAGTATTAATTTGCATATTGTTTTACATTTTTAATGACTTTTACTCCTGAATATGTGTATATGTATAATTATAAAAATCATTCCTGCAGTATGTTGTAAATATGATGATTTTGTCTTAATTTGTTGACTTCATCTGTCTACACAGGTGTGAAAATGCCGAACGGTTTACCAGATTATCAGAGTTACTTGTTACATAATGTATGAAGCGTATGAAGTTTTGGACAGTTAAAATTTTCACTTATTCATTGGTTGTATTGCCTTACATGGTAGAACTACTATTTATAGGGTAAACATATTCTTTGTGACACTAAATATATAAGTTTTTACCTATAAATAAATATGTAAAATTATCCCTTTCAACCATTCAGTGAACATCTATTTTTCTCTGTAATTTAACATTTAATTTTAATAAAAATAATAAAACATTTTTAGTACTTTTTCCACATAAAATTTATGAGATCAGGACCAGTTTCGCTCATGGCGAGCATTGTCATCAGTTGACAATGCTCGCCATGAGCGAAACCGGTCATGATCCAATAAATTTTATGTGGAAAAAGTACTAAAAATGTTTTATTATTTTTATTATAATGCCATTCCACCAAGTATTGACAGTGAAAACCTTAAAAGTGATTTCATTTTAAATTCAAATAGTTAAAGGATTTCAAACTAATTTCAAAGGAGATATTCAAAATTATCTTGAGAAAAAAAGTATTTGTAGAATTTTTGATGCATATATGTAGTTCTGGCTTGTAATGGCTAACAGTTAATCTATATATTTCAACTGCATTTCCTAATAAAGTGACTACTTAGGCTTGTGTCTAAATGATTGTATCGCAGCATGTAATTTCTTCAATGAAAAGTTCTACGACATCTTAATATTTTTTAAGCAAAGGCTACTATTCAATTTTTTTAGAAGGGGAAGCATATTTATACGCTTTGTATATTTTGTTGCTCATCCTAAATGCAAAATCTTATCTTGTGAAACCACTTTGGTTTCATATTAAGTAGTAAATACAAATTTTATTAATTTGTAGCCATTGGGAGCATTCTACAATGAATGTTATTTTATCCATATAAGTTTGTACTTTATTCAAATTGTATATTTGTGACTAATTGCAATTATTCATATTTATTGTGAGCACATGGATAGCAATCAAGTTTAATCAGAATCTTATAATTATGAAACAAATGCATGTATTGGGTGAGGCCAATTTTAATCAAAGCACATTCGACAACATTTCCATGATTTTACGAATACAAGATAATTTAAATTTCGATGTTTTAGAACTTTTTCACATTCATTGTCCCTGTAGAAATTAATTTAGGCACTCATAGTCTTTTGTTATTAAACAAAATTGTTTATTGTATTATTTGTAAGTCAGTACCGAAAATTGTGATGTTTATACTACATACTGTAATAGTGTTAAATTAGAAAATCAGTCTTGACTGTATACATTAGGAAAATGTAGAGGATTAGAATATTACAACAAATCTAAAATTTGCAATTTCCTGATCTAGTTAATGAAAAAATGTTGCTACAGCTATTCATAGGAAATGATATGTAACCATGAGAACACCCATTGTAATAAAACATGTTTGAGTCATTATTGAATTACATGGCTGTGCAATTTTTAAAACTTTATAGCTAAATAATAAAAAAATTAAAAAAGCTAGTTATGAACGAATTTTTAACGGTTGTGAATTAAAATTGAATAAAAAGTGGAAACACCAATTTTTACAGCCAATTTTTCTAACTATGTGTTGGAACAAAATATGTAAGTATAATTCAAAGCATTGTCAGTTTGTTGATTGCTAGATCGATCTATAAGCATCGATATTATGTTCTAGAACTGATGAAAGATGTCATTAATATCATTTAACTGTTTTTGTAGTCCAATAAAGCTTACTTTTTTTTATTGTTATTCACATTCAGAAGATAAAGCTTATTTCTTTAATTGCTGAGAGGGAAATGTAGAAGGATTTGAAGTAATAACTAATCTAGATTAAATTTATTGTATAAAAGTATGTCAACGTTTTTTATTAACTATTCATTTTTTTAATGTTCAGCACAAATATTGAATGATTGCCTTTTATTTATGTATGTTATGGTAAATATTCACATTATTTTTTCAATGCTCTTGAATGAATGATAATCAAAATAATGCATCATAATCTCTTTGGATAACCTATTACCTAATAATATGCTTTCTATGTGCCTTTAATGTGTTTGAAGGGTCCACACAACATCAGATGAATACTGGAAACATTGGAATGTTAATAAAATCAATAATGGTTGCCAGCTATAAAATCTTTCTTCCGTGAGTTTAAAAAAATATAATTGGTATTTCAATTACTTAACATATTGGATGCTGAGAACACGCATAGCGTGTTCTATTACATACTTAGACACAGGTCTAGCATTGAATGTGTTAAGGTGCATATCCCCATCAATGTAAAAGCTCTTCTAATAATATTAAATTGTGCGATAAGATTTCAAGATATATATTATATGCTTTAATATAAATTAGTGTCCAACTAAATATATTTATAAAACTCACATGTTCTATTCAAAAATAATTGTGACTACAATGCATCTTTTCTCAAGTATAAAATATGTTGATAGTTAAAAATCCACTAAAAGGTTAAAATACCCTTCCTGCATTTAATGTGTAACACATTGGCTATGGGGAAATCAAAACACAGAGATACAGTGTGTATTCCATATTGCAACTTGTTTAAAAATAATTTACAAGCTGCAAGTGAGTGTTGGTAAAAGCGACGTTTTATCAATTAAAAAAAGCATTGTAAAAATTGATAGATTAAAACCAGAGATTTTTTTTTCTATATTTATCCAAATTCAATTTTCCGGACTATTTCCATACCTTTTCAAACCGAATTGTCAAAAAAATGCAACGACACGCAAAAGTAACTAACAAATTGTAATATCCCTAATTGATCAATACTACATAGAATTTCAAATGCATCTATCTGCTCTTACTTTAATGTCAAGGTGGAATATGGGAAAAGAATCAAATTGTGAAAACATTAAGTTCATAGTTAAACCAAATCCATTCAATGAATTCTTGTGCCTGTGTAAAACCTTCTTTATATTTGTGCATGTATTGTTATTAGATATTAAAATATTTATTATGTGAAAAATGAAACGGTACTATGCTTGATTTCGCTTCTTTATTGTCTTTGGGAGTCTATATTGTATAAGTTAAATAATCTGAAACATCTTGAATTTTTTTTATTTTGCAAGTAATATTGATAATATAAAAAAATCTAATATATGCAGTTTTTATTACTTCAACATATCAGGACAGCATTATGCATTGATTGCGAAAGGCAAGTAACACAATTAATGTTGAGAATGACACAAGGTTAACTTTGGACTAATACACATACACAAACTTTTAAGCTCTCAGTAAATATTGATAAGGTTAGAATATTTTATTTATTTTTGATTTGCTCTTTCAACTCGATAAAGTATATTTTGATGCAAATATGTCATGGGTAGCATCATATTAGTTACCTGAAAAAAAGTGAAAAGAGTACTAGTTAGATTTTTTCAATTTTTGCAGTAAGATTCTCCTTTTAGAAAACCCATTTGAACTGAGATTAGCGATATTAGTCAAATTAAAAACTAGAATGCATTTGCAAAAGTAAGTGTCAGTATTTCAAAATTCATGTTGGTGAATCAACTTTTACTCAAATGATTATATGAAATCACTATTACACGTGGGGTTGAATGATTTCCATTTATACAATGCAGTCATTTTATTCCAAAATTGATGACTTATCTCAGAAGAACATAGACAAAAGCATAATTAACATTTTATATCAGTTTTTCAGGATACTGATAATTATTTTCTCATGTTTGAAAATTCTACACCTTTAGATATAGCATGTGGAAGTTCAATAATTGAGTGTTGCTAGTAATACAAACATGCGGTATTCAAATTGATCAAATATACAATATTAAAATATGGATCTGTATAGTTGACACCAGTTGCACACATAGTGAAAAGAAAACTTCAACCCTCCAGTCTTGAGCGTCATTATGAAATGAAACTAATTGATGAGTTAAATAGTTTTTATTACATACTTATTTTATATGGAGCATGATAGTAATTCAGAATGTGAATGCACCATTATGTACACTTAAATGCTTAATGTCTAAAAAGGGGTGTACAGGTTATCGATTTTGGCAATGGCAAATCTTAACTTTTATAATACTTGTATTAGTTGTTTTTACGGTAAGGAAAATAGTACAAAGATTCAAATCAACAGATTATTTGATTTTGTTATAAAAAAATAAAACTTTAAAAGGTCATGTTTTATGTAGCATCATCAATAATTGAGCAGCTTTGTGTATGCTTCATATTACAATTATTGTTTGTCTTGAAACATGATCTTTATGTTAACAAGCCTAGATCTTATTTCTGGTGCCCCATCTTTGCCAAGTTCTTCTTCGTATTTCTGATAGAGTGTCTTCAACAGCTCGAACTGCGGGTAATCTAATATCACAAATAATTATTAATCATTTTAATTACTTAATACAGTAAACATTGAATGTTATGGTAGAGATAAGAGTAATAAATACCTTTTAGATTTTTCCCAAGTGTATTCATGATGTTGAGTGCTTCTTTGCGAAGTCGTGTATATTTTCCAATACCTAAAGATAAACAAAAATTAATAACATGGAATAGGGAAAGTTACTTTTTTTTTTACTATTAGCAATATTCTACATAGTATGAGGAAGAAAATGAGATCTACAGACAACTCAGCCCCTTAGGATACAATGAAACGTATCTCAATTTTTGCCGGTTTTGAATTATGAATGTCGCTTGATACAAAATAATGTTACGTTATGTGTCACAGATTCATTTCAAATTGATAAAATTGATTACTGGTAAAACCTGTTTTTTGGCTCTCCAGAAAAGTAAAAGTAAGTATGAACAAGTATGTTGGACAGTAAATGTTTAATCAACAAATAAGATTTCACACGCATGATGAAAAATAGTACATGATTTATTTTGATCTGATAATAAGTCAGTTATTATACGGAAATAAAAATAACAATGTATTTTAATTCTACATAAATTATTTTTAAATATTTGTTGATAGCTATAGTTCTGACGAAGGCGTAAGCCGAAATAGCTATCAACAAATATTTAAAAATAATTTATGTAGAATTAAAATACATTGTTATTTTTCTTCCCGTATTATAATGGAGTTCTACCAAGTAAATGCCTACTCAATCAATAGTCAGTTATTACTTACTAAAAGTGTAATCTAGCACATTTACAATATGTGTCATAATGATATCAATTTCTTGATCTTTGATGGCCGTTGTGTCGACATCCATTTTTTCAGAGGTTGATTCAGCTGATTTATTGCTATTACCACTTGAACCATTTAGAAGAATGGATTTCTCAACATAAAGCATCAGCGCCGTAAGAATAGATACTTGAACGGATCTGGTGTTGGTTGCAATGCATTCTGAACAGTGTAAAGTAAACACACGTTGATATTTCTCTGCGAAAAAAAAAATGATTTTTTAGACATAAAAAATAGTCACGGCTGAATTTTCTTAAATATTTTAAATTGTGGATGACAAAATATTACCTTGAGTAGCGAGATCTTCTGGCCATGCTTTTCCCAGGGTTTCATAGGCAACTTCTTTAAGCTGTAAGAGTTGCTCCTTCTTTTTCAAAGATGCTTCGTTTGAATTCTCATCATCATCTGAATCTTTTCCGATACTACTTACATCCTAAAATAATGCACACAGTGTAAAGAAATATAAAAACTAAAGTATTAGTAGTTTCCGATCTACATACAAGTAAATAAATAAATAATTTTTTATTTTTTTTATTTTAATGGGATTGTTAAATAAAGCTATCACTATACCTTAATCAGGGTGTCGTGAAGTAAATTGTATACTTGTTCAAAGCGATCCCGTTTTAAGACAACTAGTATGTCACCTAATGCGGCCAGGCAGTGTTTTTTATATGTAGGTTCCTGCTTTCCACACTCTCTCATAACACTATCGATAACAAGTTCTGACAATTCAAATGACAGGCAATTATCGTCTTCCGCACACCTAAAGACAAACAACAATATGAATTATAGCATCCAATCAGTACAAACGTTGAATGTAGGGTATTGCTGTATGCTATACTGACTTGCAAAGATTGGCCAGAGCTTTCAAAAGCCTTTCCTTTCCATCCCAGGTTCTGCCCTTCAATGTATCCAACAACATCTGCACTAATTCTTGTCTCTGCTGACCGAGGCCAGTTTTCATTTCGTGGGCCACAGTCGCAATGGAATTTGCCGCCTATAAAGGTAAAGGAAGTCTTAGTGAACCAATGAAAATACATTGAAATAAAGCTCTAGTGGTTGCTTAAGGAAACATTTCCATTACCTGAGTTTTCATGGTCCAACTAGGCGAATTGATGCTCTCTTTGAGACAGTCACAAATCTGCACAAGGTGGGTTCTGATACCTTGTTCTTTTCCAGGGCTGATATCAGACCATATTTCCTCAAAGAGTTCAGTGGTCGCTGTCGTTTCTATAGGAAATATTAATAAAATATTTTCATAACGGAAAAGTAGCTAAAGTAGCCGAACATATTTTTACAGTAAATTAATTACCCGGAGTTTTTTCAGCATGCATTGCGAAAAACAGCATCGGCATAACCACATTTGATTTTTCTTTGAGTAACTCTGTATGCTTGTTTGCTATAGCTTGTAAAGTAAGAGCAATGGCTGACCTCACGGACTCGTCATCTCTTTCTTTGTACCAAAGATTTAGTTTTGCAAGTAATTTGTCAATTGACGAATCCTAAAATTCCGTTCAATCAATTAAATGTCATCTATTTATTAATATTCCTGTTAAATATAGTATAATAATATATAAAATGTAATAGTACCTTTGCACACCCTACAATGTTACCCAGAGCATCAGCACAATTTTTCCTCACTGCAGCATTTCTATCGAGCAAACTATTCAAGAGTGACGACATGATCTTTCCTGATAATGGCATCATTTCTTTTCCCAGCTGGTGCGTCAGAAGAATAAACAAATGAGTGCATGCAACCTTGGTACCCAATTGGGGCGATTTCATCAATTCCAAGACTTGCGGGAGCATTGCATCAAATGCTGTGATGTCAATGTATTGTACACACTGAAAAGTTAAGTTCACGGTAAGAACATGTAGCAATACAAAATGATTAAAGTCCGTTACTGAAAACAGCACCTCTCTAGTTCATACCTTGGCCATGGTTTCCGTTGTATAGTGTGATTTGGCAGCTTGTGCCCTCACACTGTCGACAACTTCTTGAGATTGCTGCCGACCTGACAGCATTGAGCTGAGATGAGATAGCTTTGAAGATTCTAATTCACCGGTTGCCTGAATGAGAGCAGGAATCAGCTGCGGCAGGAATGGTTTCAACGAGGCTCCGGCTGAACTCACAAGTTTAGACACAGTCTGGAGACTGAAAGTAATCATGATAATACAGATACACATATATATAATATTAATTGATTTAATTATTCATTATATTGTGTGCTTCACAAACTTCAATTCACGGGCAGTTAGATAGAAATGAAAAGTATTCAAAAGGCATACCTTATTTGCCTGACTTCTAATACAGTGTTGGTTATGCCTGTGTTTAAAAGCGCTGGTAATATTGCGGCAACAATTTCTTTTCCAGATTTTCCTTGAGCTACATCTGTAGCACGTACACACAACTGTAAAATTGAATTGAATTGATAATTTTCTATATATGTATGCACAACTATTAAATAAAAAAAAAATTATCACATCTGCATATCACTTCTTCGGTAGACCAATTGTGTAAGTGAAAATTTTATGATTTTTATCTAACAATGACCAGTACATGACTACTAAAAAGGGTTAATTTATCCAATGTAACGGTGACACAATCGTGAAACTTTTATCTGCCAACAGATGGACAGGTGTGTCACTGTTCAATTCTAGCATTTTCAACAATAAGTTTTGTAAAACAATGAATTCCAGAAGAATTATACAATTGTCACATGCGTTGCTGTTCTGCCAGATGTCTGTAAACAGTGTAAACTACACAATATGATAAGTTTGGTAAAACTTTCAGATGTGCAGAAAGGAAAATACAAGTTACTGACTTTGGATAGAATTGCAGTTGTGTTCCCTGCGGCAGTTCTTGTTCCTTCATGAACATCATCCATTACTCTAAAAAGCTGGGACCATATCTCTTCCAAACGTGACAAAGAATCATGTAAGCTCCGAGAAACCCTGTGAATAATAAAAATATTTATTTTGAATACAGAAAATACAATGCAAAATAAGGTTGTTCACACAATTGAATTGGTTGGTTAATTACACAATTGAACCAGTCAAATCAGGTGTTGGTATGCAAAATTAAGCGGTGAATAATAAAATAATTCAATACCTTAGTAAATCAGAAAGTGCGAGACAGCAAGATATTCTGATTCTCCATTGGTTAGCAGTCAAATTTGTGATGATGTCATTCAAAATTTCTGTATGATACTTCTCAACCTGAAGCATAATTAATTTTGATTAATCTAGATATTCGGAAATAAATTGAAATTGTTTATATTGATATATTATGATATTGTACGAACTGTTTTTTGTGTTTCCGGAACCAATGCATGCCAAATACTAGACATGGAATTTTGTATTTTTGGCGTAGGGTCAAAACGATAGCGATAGAGTCGGGGGACTATTTTAGGTAAGTGCTCTGACAGCTGGCTACCAGCTTGCTGAGCTATGGAATGAAATCCAAACGCAGCACCTGCCAAGCAAAATACAATACATCATAACTCAATTCTTAATGCGAAAAAATTCAAACAAATAATTGTAGGTTTACGATTACAAACCTTTTTTAGAATTCCACATGGCATTGTGATTTGCAAGGTGCATGAATTTATAGATGAGATCGGGTTGATTTAAATCAGAGGCAAATGAACAGAGTTCTTTATAAGTTGATAGATTTCCGCTGAAATAAAGAATTAGTTTATATATTATGGACAATACTGTAAAAAAAGAATATTATGCTCCTTTTCTAGTATTTAACTTACCCGGTTGGTGTTTTACCAAGTTGCCCTTCTTCAAAAACTTTTGTGTCCAAGGTAACCTGCGCGACTTGTCTTTTACCTCCGGCCAACTGCTCTACTAATTTGTCGACGAGTTCCTTCTTATCAGTGTCGGTAGAACACTGATAGACTAAACTGAGTCCTTTGCTGGCTACGTCTTGAACAATATCTACAAAATAAATGATGATAGCAATGTAGTTATGTATCTTAAAAATAGAATATTATGATTATGGTGATAAACTCATAGCTCACCGTTATTTTCAGATAAAAATTCCATGAAAGCATCCTGCAATATTGACAGCCTTGATTTTATCGAAGTGCGCTTGGGACAATTTTTTAGAAGCGCCAACAACCAAATGCAACAAGCCTAAAATTAAACATAATTTTTGTAGCGATTTTTTAAAAATAATTCATTATTCATTGATTGTCAAAAGCTTTTATTTTGTAAGCTTACTTGTCTTGAATTCGGATGTGGAACACTGACAAACTCCAAGAGCTCTGTTAGTAACCATTCAAGAAGTTTATCATTTTCTATGAGAGCCTGGTTATCTTTGACAGAGCTGTCACTGGCCGGTATTGGATCTGACCATGCATCTCGATTGTCAAGAGAGTTTATACCTTCTACACACAGCACAAATGATTCGCCGATCTGTAAATGAATCTCGACATCTTTTGACTGAAAGAAATTTTAGTAGATTAGATGATGATAAATATGATTGAGTATTTTTATTGAGTAAAAGCAACTCAGTACCTCCTTGGCCATTTCCAAAAAGCCTTTGATGATATCCTTTGAAAATGGAAAGTTTTCTCCAATACAGATGACGCCCAAGCATATTGTAGCTCTCTCCTTGATCTTTGAAGTGTACTTAGCACTTTTCAAAATCTCAAAGAGTTTGTTCACAATACTCAATTTCGTTATCACTTTAACGCTTTCATCCGTATTGTCTGTATTTATTACAGGTACTTTCTCCCCTAGCGCACTAGAAATATCTTTTTCTGTTCTGTTAGGCAATGGTAATGCGTAGCATTTTCCCAACAGAGAAAGATTTGTACATGCCGTACTCACTAATAAGTTTTGCGAACTAGACAAGCATTCCACTGCAAAGAGAGAACAAAAGAGTTTAAATGATGGCACATGATAATGATGGAAAATAGAAGTATAATGCAATATTTTGCGATCAAATTTACTTATATCAGTAAGAAAATAAAACTCACCTAAAAATAGAACTCCATCCTTGTAGGGTTTCCATTCATCAACCTTGAAGTCGTTGCCGCCTAATAGGCTAGGGTTTGTTTTCCATAACGATATAGACCTTTCTAATAAATTAGAATAAGCAGTGATAAATCCGCACTGAGATTCCAAGCCTTTAATAGTCTTACTCTTATCAATCAATTCCAAAATATCATTTTCGATTTCCTTCTTATTTGCAGTGTGAGCTTTCACTATGGCGTATAGCAAAGCAGCCGTATCTCGGACTTCTTCCCGCATACTCGTTGTGAAGTATGTTTTATAAAACGGTAGTTGATCAACGAATTGAGGTGACATCTTTTGAGGAGTGCAACCAATAATGTCCAGCAGACATGTAAATGGTACAATATCTATGAAAAACATAAACAAAATGAAAGATAAGAAATAATGATTGGAAGGAGTACAATTTGTGTAGAGTAAAAAAATACAATACATATAGATACCAACCTGGACAAGCTGTCAGCAGTAATTTGACAATTTTTAGATAGTGCTGGAGTGATTCAGAGTCTAGGAGTTTTGTATTTAAATATTTTGCAAGAAGCGGTGATGAAGCACTCGGATGTGGTGAGCCATCTTTAATTCCAGCACTTCTATTTAAACATGTTCGTAAATATCTCAGCATCTAGAATTTTTCAGTTTTATTTAGTGCAGGTTAGTTTTAAGAAAACTCGTTGAACATTTACAAAAGTAACACAAAAAAGATAACAATCAAAATTTTACCTCATAAAAAGTAGATGGCGGAAAAGCCAGAACTTGGTTTGCAAAAACGAATCTATGTTTCAGATTGCTACTGCCTTGGCGTTTGGAAATCATACCCCACAGATAGCTAACCATGCTCTCAAATGGTGGCACACCGATTGAATCGACAGCTTCATTGGCAGAATCAGATGATTTTTTATCATCACTTTTGATCTCCTCATTAGTAACATTCTGAACTACATCTTCTATTTCAGTTTGACGAGAAGTACCATAGAGAGATTTTAAGGCCTCTATCTTAACTTCGTCTTTGCTGAAAAAAAAAAAACAAATGATTTATAATACTGTGTGGTAAACTGGTTTGTGATTAAAAATTATTTTTACTGATATCTATGATTAATTTATGAACTTCAAAAAACAATGAATGAAATTAATTGAGTTCACATTAAGGCTTAAGCAATAAATGTTATGCATAACTAACTACCATAAAGTATGTCTTTTGTTGAAGTTATTCATAGCCATTGGCTGAGCAATTCTATGAAGCTAACACTCATGATTACCCTGCACAATGATAGATATTTTTTACTTACTTGTCACCACTTGCTAACAACAGCAAATACTTTGAAGCTACGTGGTCTTTTGGGAATAAAACTGAAGCATATCTAGTAGCGACGAACCTTACCATGTGGTCTTCACTGTCCATATGCCTGAAAAAATAAGTTTATGATTTATACAAAAAAAGAATATTAACATAGTGCAATCTAAAAACAAGCATTATCAACACATCTAAATAATAAGAATATAATACAAATTTTCATATACGAACTTATCCAGAAGGGCGACAATAAGTGTTGCATGGCTTTCGTCTAGTCCTCCCTCATTTTTAGATTCATCAGTCTTAGTGGCCGGAATGTCTACATCCATCTTTTCTGAACTACCGGATCTACTTGCGATTGGTGAAGTTTCAGGGCATACGTCCATCGATTCAACTTTTTCTGCTACATAAAAAAAAATACAAAATTTTATTTAACCTTGCCGAGAGTATTGACGACAATGGACGTCAGTACAGATTTACGTATTAACTGGCTCGAATATGTATTGCAATTCTATCTATGGTTATTGGGGTGAAGGTTTTTGACATTTACAAAATATTTTTAAACAGTTATTGGCTTTATTTTCAACAGTATTTGACTTTTTCGAATGTCACGTGACGTTGCTCTGATGTCACTCAGACAAGATTTGACATTTTCATATATCGCAAACTGTAAATTTACGCGCGCTCGGAACATCTTACTGTATTTGCCGTTTTAAGAAATTTTCGTGTGTTTTTATGTGTTTCAAAGTTTTTGTATTGTGATTTGAAGTTTTATATTGTGTTTTGAAGTTTTATATTGTGTTTTGAAGTTTTTGTATTGTTATTTGAGGCTATATATTGTGTTTCAAAGTTTTTGTATTGTGATTTGAGGTTATATATTGTGTTTCGGAGTTTTTGTATCGTGATTTGAAGTTGTATACTGTGTTTCAAAGTTTGTTATTGTTTTCGTTACGTAAAAAATAATTCCATAAAAGACGATGAAATTGTCGATATTTTGATGAATAAGGACAGACTTTCATTCAAAATATATATTCCATCGAAACGGCATAGATTTAATAAGAATAGGAAAATAAGGGAAAAAGTAAAAAAAAATAAAGTCATGTTTTTGGTCAATTTTGGAGTCGGAGTCGTATTTTTTTTAACGACTCCACAGCCTTTAATTTATAAAATTGTTATGAAAACAATTATCGCGTGAACAATATTGTACTAAATATTTTGAGTTCTTTTGTGACTGTTCATGATTTGTGATCCCTGGAATACACAATCGGTATTTTTACAATAATATCGAGAGATGTGAGTTTTTTTTTTTTACTATTTTTACATCATTTCTATTTTCATAATACAGTGGAACCCCGATCTTACGTTCACGCATTAACCGTATTCCCGCATTGTCCGTTCATTTTCTATAATCCCGGCCAAACACCCATAAGAACAATGTTAAAAAATCCCGTATTATCCGTTCCCCGATTAACCGTTTTGTTGAATTTTTCTAAGAAAACCGTTTGGCTGAATCCCATCGGTTCGCAGAAAAGAACCGAAACTGCAACTGTGCTATTGTTAACGTTTTATGGTCATAATGTTTCCGGTGATATATCACTTACTAAGCACTGCAAGTGTGCAATTTTTTACGTTTTATGATCATAATGTTTTTAGTGATGTCTCAGCACGGTGTCCTGTGTACATACAGACTCCAGTCACTTAACTGTGTTTACACAAGCCGGTCGGCGCCAGTCGTACCACTGATTTTTCGTAAATTCCCAATTAACATGCCCCCCCACGAAGAAAGTTAGAAATCTCACTGAGAAACTGAGAATAATTCAAGAGGTCGAAAAAAATCCAGGAGAAAAACGAGTTGACATAGCAAAACGTCTGGAACTGACACCATCAACTCTGAGCACGATTTTTGCTAACAAGAGTGACATTCGCAAAACAATTGAAAATCAATTTATCGGGAAGAACTGATGGAAATCGAAGAGGAATCAAATGATTCATTTGGTGATGACTGGCGTCTTGCAGCTAAGGAGGACCTCGACTTTAATACGTATGTGCAGTGTGACAGCGAGCTAGTCACATGTGGCGTCGAAACAATCGAGTCATTAAGTGATGCTACTAATGACAGCAGCAAAGAAAAGGATGACCAAGAATGCAATGATGAACCTGTCATTTCATTTGAAGAAGCGATATAAGCCTTTGAAAAAATAAAAACGTTTTTCTACTCTAAGGACATAAATAAATCTGCAGCCAGGAAATTATGCGAATTCGAAGGATCATTTTTAAAATTGAAGTGCAAAACTGCAAAGAAGCAACTAATTATAAAGGACTTTTTTAAAAAATGTATGTAAAAGGTAAAATAAATAAGTTTTTTAAATGTTATCGAATTTTTTTCACGGTCCCTTGAAAAACGTAGAATCGAGGTTTCACTGTACATAGATTTCGCGGAAAAAAAATACAAAATTTTCATGTGAAAAGAACCCACTCCCCATAGTAAGTCGGACCTCAATTATTGTACTCTCGGAAAGGTTAATAGAATGGTTACACCGAACAACCACTATGAAGGGGTAAATACAGTATAAAACAATGATTTACCTGAATCAGCAAATTTGGTGATTTTGAAAGAATCTGCCATTGCTAACAATGCCTCCCGGATAGCCATCCGAAGATCCGGAGAAGACTCAGGCATTTTATTGAAGAATTCTTCCAAAGTAGTGAATTGTTTGTTGATGCAACTTGGTGCTTTTGCTGCCAGTCGACCTATAAAAAAACATATCAAAATATAGCATAGTTATATTTTTCCGAAGCAGATACAAATAAAATAAAATTCAATGCATACCGATGCAGGAAAATGCCTGAGGATGATGAGCCCACTCTTCATCAATCTTCGTGAGCTTTAACAAGCCACCCAGTAGAACCGTGGCAATGCGCCTCAGTTGAGTCAAGTCCCCACTGAAATTTTAATATACACAGTTAAATAAGTGATACAAAAAGTGCTTTATCAAAATAAAATGTCTGAAAAAATACATGAAGACTGACCTCTGAATAATGTTGATAGTGAAATTCAATGCGAGGGTTTTCAGTCTAGGATTGGTGTTGGTGGCAAACAATGACGCAAAGACAACCTGCCAATGGAAACAAAAACACATCAACATTTTGTCAAGTCTCAGAATTAAAGATGTAAGCATTTTTTATAGCCTAAAAAAGTAAGAGTAATTATAGCCTAAAAAATAAGTTTAAAAGTATTCCTAACCTGTATACAGTGAGGGTAGATAATACCAGAAGCTGTAGCTCGATTCAGATATTGCAGGAGTTTTAAACGAATACGTGTACATGCAGGAGCTCGCTTTTGAGCAGCAACAGCATTACGGGGACCCGTCGATCCCAAGAACAATGTGTACAGAGGACCGCAAACACTTGCAGACGACCAATCAACAGCACTGAAAATGAAATGTATTTCACATTAGTATCAAAACAGTCGTAAAGAAGACGAATGAATAGATGAATGATTTAAGAAGCACTGTCTACCTGACTATTCTTCCCAATCCGACATTTGCAATATTGGCAACACTGAATCGTGAATCTGCAGCAGCTACGATCAATGGTAATAAGGTTTCGTTATCCGCTACTGCATCATTAGTCAAAAATTTCACAATTGACTGCTTGGTCTGGAAATAAAAAAAATAATATATAAAACACAACGTAAAACATAATTTATACCACTTTATACCCTCTATACATTATGATTCATTTTATATAAATAACTATATCTTTCCAAAATGAATGGACAGTTAATGCGACATGTATAGTATAAGAATTTCATTAATGAAAATATGAAAACAAATCAAAAACCTTTTCAAGTTGTTCTGCGGTCAAATTGTTCTTTTCTGTGAGCTTTTTGTATGACTGTGGTGACATCCCAGGTGGGACAGGGAAATCTGGACCCGATTCTTTATTTCCAGGCAATGCCCTAAATAGAAAAGACATTTTATTACTATCATCATTAGTATTACAAATAAATTCAATAATCAAAGGATGTTTGAAAGTGGATATTGAAACATTAGCTAAACAATATATTGATCAAAATTAACATACCCATACGGAAGAAGCAGCAAATCTAGCGCAAGTCTTAGCAATATTTTTGCTTGATCAGGACGTTCCTTCAGGTTCAAGGATGGTGTTTTATTACCTAACTCTCCCAACATCGGCATAACCAAAAGTAAAATACTGAAAGTTAAAAGATATATTTATTACATTTGGCAGATTGAAAAGAATCATTATAAATGATATATTCGAGAGAGCAAAAAGTAAAGGAAAGCATTTTCACCCACAACAATTTCTTTAAGACACAGTCCAGTGATAAAAGAGTTCAATGTCATTAACAATAAAGAAGGTCTATCTGTGTGTACTGCATATTGTATACATAAGAAATTGACTTATAATAGGAGGATTCTCTACTTACTCATCCTGATGACTTTGGGGTCTTGAGGCAATGGATAATAGTAGTTTCGGTATTAGCTCCACTTGCCTTTCGGTAGATAACCTTGGAAATCCCATCGTGAGATAAATAAGAGTGAAATTCTACAAAAAAAAAATACTGTTATAGACGAAATTTAGATTAGTCCTGTTTATAATACTAAATACAATCTATCATCCACCTACAAAATATGTCCACTAAATGACAGTGAAATTAAATTATAGAAAAGATTTTTTTCAATTTAGATTGCTCCTTTCAAAAAATCCTACCAAAATTTTTCAAAAATGATAAAATCTGTTGTACTTTTGTTTAGTAAAGAATTCTAAAAAAGGATAATTGAGGGGTTTAAATGCATAACCGCCTCTCTCCAAAAAGTCAAATTGTTCAGCAATCGAAAAAAACGATTTTAATCTTCAAGTATAATATTAGAATAATTTGCAGAAGTGAACACAAAACGTTTGTATGGTGAGAGGGCGGTAGGTCAGTGTTCCCAGGCTCGTGATTGGTGAATTTAGATTGGGGCGGTTTTGAACTTCACATATGGTGGAAAGAGGCGGTTATGCATTTGATCGTCATTTTCGATGTCGATTTTAAATGGCTTAGCGGTAATTTTTCGTTGGTTTGAAGATTGCAGAGCATAGAACGTAAGAACCGGATCATTAATCAATCATTATCTCAAAAATGATAATAAATGGATAGAGGCGGTTATGCTTTTACACCCCTCAATTGGTGTGTGTACTTACAATCACAAAAGAGGTAGCTTTTGGATCTTGGTACTGCAGAAGAAGTGCATCAATAGGAAGCTGAACCTCAGAACGGCATCTCACTCTCTTGTTGATATGCACCAGTAATTCCATTACCTTGGTTCGTACCTACAAAAAGATTTTGTAAAAAAATATTAAAATATTATTAATTGCACAAATTGTAGTCTTATAACACCAGATGGTATTTAAGCTTATTTTTAGTTTAAATGGAAGTTATATACTTATGGAGAACATATTTTCACAAGATAATGAATTATCGTGAATTTTTTGCACAATGATTATATGGAACAAGAGAGAGCCAAGTAAATATAGTTTTATTTTTTTATATTATTATCATATTTGAAAGAAGACGAACCTGTTCATGGGGGGAAGCGAGTTTTAACAAAACGGGTGGAAGAAATTTTCCCACACATGTTTCCAATTGTTCGTCCGTATCAGTATTACCCAGACGAAGAAAAACTCTCTCCAGTAGCACTGAAAAATATTTTAAATAATCAATATCGGCGAATTAAATGTTTCATAACAGTAACATTGAAATGGTTGGAGAAGTCTGTATGCGACATTTGAATTATTCTTGTCAAATAAATTTTATAAATTTGCCTTTAGCTCATGTAAACAACACAATGATTTGACAAAAATACAGATTGTACAATCGTAAGAGGTTATGTAAACGAACGTTTGTGACAATGAATGGATCACTAGCAAATCAATATTAAGTTAAACAGTTCATTCGCATTAATTTCATCAGTCTACATATTAATTAATTCATCCCAGGACAAAAACTAAAAATGTCATTCAGATATGACAGATCAAAATACTCAACGTCATGATAGCAACTCACATTAGAATAAAGTATCCAAAGAATGATGAAAGAAAACTTGAAGCAACGTGAAACAAATCATTATATAGAGAAAAAAATACATGATAGATACCATATTACAGTTAAAAATTCTGTATAACTTACTCAAATCATTTCCCGGTTCTGTGACAGACACATTATCGGCAGAAGCCATGTTGTTTTTAATTTTGGTGGAAAATAATATGTTGCTATACAAAAAATGTCTTGAAACATGAAATATTTTTTTATATTCGCAATGACTAAATAAATCTTTGACGCATGTACAAAAATAATAATGGGCACATTTATATAACAAAAAATATGTATTTGTAGCATTTGATACATTGTTATTTGGCAAATAAAAAAATCCCAGATGAAAACAAACAAAATCGATTTGAAATTTTGTATTCGTGAAATTAAATAATAATAAATCCATTTTATTTGATGTTAGAATAGCAAATAGATATATACAGAACAAAACATTAATCGACATAAAATTACTTCAAGTATTTTCCGAGCAAAAAACTATTTGATAAAAAAAAGTGACATGAATTATTTTAATACGATGAGAAAAATAACAATGTATCTTAATTCTACAGAAATTACTTTGTATATTTGTTGATAGCTATTTCGGCTTACGCCCTCGTCAGAACTAATAGGTCAGTTTTTCTCGTCGTATTATAATGGAGTCCACCAAGTAAATGCCAACTCAATCAGTCGATGAATTATTATGCTTCATTTTCCAAAGGCATTTTATTTATGGATAAATCACACAAAAACTAAAATATCACATCTGCGTCCAATTGATAAATTAGTTTTGGTTTTCAAGGATGGGCCAAGCGCTTCTGATTATGATTAAGAAACTACTAATTATAATAGTAATTAAAGCGGTTTAAAGTGTTTGCCATCGATTTAAAATTGAATTGGAAAAGTTTTTTACTTATTTCACATGTTTTATAAATATCATGACCGTTTTCACTCAACACGAGCACATTCAGTTAATAAAGCTCGCTTTGGGCGGAACCGGTTCTGATTGTTTTAAAATGTGTGGAATAAGGGGAAAATATTTTTCTAAATATCATAGGTAACATAATTTCAACACATAGTGAATCAAAACATTGTTTGAAATGAAAATCGAATTTATCTTATAAATGAACTCACATGATAAAGTATTGAAAACAAAATTACATCAGAACCGACATTTTTAATTTTTAACATATTTATAAACAGCACACATTATAGTTCTGAAGAGGGCGTAAGCCAAATAACTATCAACTGTATATTGTATATTTTTTTGTAGAACTATTTTTATTTTCAAAAATTTATATTGTTGAAAAATATGAAGATGGATAAGAAACGAAAATTTTCTCGACGGAGTACCAAATACTAATATCGTCATTTTACACCAAAGTAAGCTCGCCTTCTCCACTTTTATGAGGTGTTACAGAATATGGGTGGTTGAGCGCAAAAACGAATTTTTAGCGATGGAATTTTAGTCCAAACAATAATTTATCTCGGATAAACAGTCACGAAACAGCATATAACACTTATGGCAGTGTTTTTTAATCGTTTTTATTTTTACATACTACAAATGTCTCGCAGCTTTTTAGCGAAATAACTTAATATCGTCTCACGTATCATTTCCAACAGAATTGACATGAAGCACAACAATATTCACATATTAACTGAAAGTATTCATGAGCAAATTACGCGAGATCGGTAAAAGTGAAAATACTAAACGTAACCGTCTTTTGACATAATTATCAATAGGTGGTACTAGATTCTCAAACACATTGTTTATGAACGCTGGATTTTTATCAATATCAATATTTTTATCAATATATAACGCTACAAAGATGCACAATAAAAGAGAAGATGGTGCTTATAAACTCATTCCTAAGGGTTAAAAGACTGGAGACTACACGCTAGAGGTCTGCATGGGCTCGGGTTTGGGCCGCGGGCCGGGTCGGGCCGGGTGACGAAGGATTGGATTCGGGCCCGGGCCGGGCTCGGACGCAAGCATACAACAAAATATAACGAAAATCGTGCTTTTTTCGAATGAGCTCATCATTATCGCAAATCTAAATTTAATACTATAATAAACTTCACGTACTCGTATTAGTCATCTTTTCCACCCATTCGAAAGAACAAGATGAATTTAATGACTTTTAACGCCATAATTTTAGTATTTTTAATGATGTCTGCTTCATAGGAGTTTGTACAATACGCATAATGAATTTCATAATATGATCCTGACTTCAGTATTTCTTATATGGTTATTTTGATTGGTCGCAATTCGGTTTGTTAGGTTGATTTTTTAAAATTTACCGGCAAGAAATGGAGCTTCGAAAATATTACGACAAAACTGAAAAGTGTAGAATATATTTCTTTAGTAAAAATCCATGGGGAAAGTGAAGTGTGGAAATCATTTAGTGAAATCATAGAGGTGGCTACAAACAAAAAAGTTGGATACGTTGAGTGTATAAAATGTAAATGCATTTTCAGCTTTTCTAGTTCAAAAACAGGAACATTCACTTGTATCGTCATTTCTGTAAAACAAACAAAAACTATTTCTAATTAGGAAGAAATGTATTTCGCACAATTGCACACACACGATAATTGGTGAGTCAATTTTTAATTTTTATTAGAAAAAAAAATCGGATTTTTATCGGGCAAGGTTGCAAAATGTCGGGCTCGGGTCGGGTTCGGGTAAGATTTTTGGAAATGAGCCTCGGGCTCGGGCCGGGCCGGGTCGGAGGTCTTCGGGTTCGGGCCGGGTGAAATTTTAAAATTTCGGCCCGTGCAAACCTCTACTACACGCAGAGCGTATACTATATGAGGCAATTGCAAATGACAGCATGTTGTAGAAATCAGTATGGCAAAAAGAATAGGATGAGTAGACCCATATACATTTTTTATTCATACGTCAATTGAGTAAATGCCCATGCTCTAATATGGCACGTTAACTTTAATACCTGTTTCAATTTTAAAATATATATTTCAATATCACTCTTATTCCTACATTAAATTACCAAGAACATTTTCGGGAACCTAGAACCCAGGAATTTGGACGAATGTTTAAAATTCCGTGTTTATAGTAATAAGTTATTATTTTTTCACAGTAACTAAAAAAGAACCATATAGAGAAAAAAACATAAGAATTTAAGACTTGAATTACATGTGTCAATGAGGTAGCAAAATTATATTGTTCGTCACAATAAAATGCAAATATATTGAAATTACTTCAATAATACGTTGAAACAGTTTTTTTATTTGTATTTTTAATATTTTTTGCCGAAAATTTGTTTCTCTTCCACTCCCTAAACCTTAGATTAATGATGCACAGCCTGTGGCACGCAATGACATTTCATGCGGCCCATTATGACAAATATCAATCAACTTTTTCTTCAGAATTTTTCACGGACGATGGAAGAACAAGGGAAAATAATGAAATTTTCAATTTTACATCCACTAAAAATATCGATAACTCAATCACTTTTCCCCATCCGGCCCTCAAACTATCTGAGAATTGATTATCTGGCTCTTCTCCCAAAAAGGGTTGTGCATCACTGCCTTAGATATTCCTTATGGTCGCTGTGCACTATTGAAAATAAATCCGATTTTAGTCGAGATTCTCGAATTTACGATTTTTCCGTCGTCTGGACAGGATTTAGCAAAGAAATACGTAAATTCTAAAATGCTTAGCCCACAAAAAGTTGAGATTATTACAGAATTCTATGAACATATATTATGCACAGTGGCGTCATCAGCTGATGTATTGTAGGCATTTATCAGCCGCAGTGCGTGACGCTTTCGAAAATAATGAAAAAATCTTATCAACAAAATTTTTATTACATAACAATTGAATATGCACACAATTTTTGAAATAAAAAAAATCTTAAAATTAAACGAGAAGTCATATTCCACAATAGGAAATGGGTGGAAAGGAATGTTGTATTACAAATTGTCTTCTTCAATTAATTTTAATATACGATTGGTTCCACCCGGCTTCGATCGGTATTTGTAATATCTATATTGTTTGTTTGTATGCCGTTTATACGATTGCGATTAAACTTTGGTGATTGGGTGTGCGGACGCCCACGAAGGTATAGAAAATATAGAAAATATAGCTCGCACTGCTCAATTCAGACCAACATAAGAATATTTTTTTTAAAAGGAGAAGATGTACTGTTGCCACGCATCCCAATGATTCCGACATACATATATGCCAATCGAATTAAAACGTTTGCAGTTTACCGTGCGACTCGCATTTTCAATGGACACAGGGACAATCGGTACAAGTGTGTGGATAAAATTTGGAGAATCCATGCTTCTTAAATGGACAGCTGCATGTTGCCTGCTCACGCGTTGGAAAACCTTTTATTTATTCGTATACGCGCCAGACAGAAAAAATATATTGCGTATACTAAACCACTTCAAAAAACACAATTAAAAAACTTTCATTTTATGAGTGGCATTGTAACACATGCCGGGTACTCGCTTGTCTATCAATACATATAATGACGGTTCTACGAAAATAAAAAGTTATTCCGTTGTGGCATTCGTAAACTAAATTTTATGGTTTTTTCAAATATTTTTTTTGAATCTTATGAAAGAAGAATATTTAACCACAGCCAATTGGAGACGAATCCGACGACAGCCAATTAGAAAAGAATTACACAAATCTGTCTTTACTTTATAAATAAGAAGATGCATAGAAAGTTGGCAATGAAATGACTATTGTATCATTTCTAAAATTAAATAAAGCGATTGGATTTTTGCTAAGAAATACGTTGTTCTTTACTGTTGTAAATTTACTGTCAGATTATATTTTTTTCCTCATTGAAAACTTCAAGATGAATATTATTGGTAAGCTTGTTAATTGAATATTTGTTAAGTCCTCGACAGTATAAAATCGTAATGAGAAAAAGTACAGGTGTGAATTTTCCGATACTCTGAATGCTAACAAGAGTAGGTATTGGCGAAAAAGGTAGGTGGTGGAGTGACTGCAAACCAATTTACAGGGAGGTGTCATTTTAAAAGTATAATGGGTTGTTTCATAAAATAGTTTCGGCATTTATACTATTTAAATATTTTAGTTTTAAATGCATTTCATGTCTCTTAGCCTCGATCCGCTAATGACTGGTCTTTCACAGAAAGCTAAACGCTTCAGATACCAGCACCCCTTAATCCTCTGCTGGAAATTTGCCATCTCAAATTCAAAATCACGATTTTTCAGACTAATACAGGCATAGGGGTGTCCGATCATGCCAAATATTATAATGATATATATGTATGTGCTTTTTTATTAAGAAAATAAATGATTTGTTTCTTATTTAAACAAACAAAGCCAGTGGAGATTCCATTATTGTATTGAAATTATTGTGGGATTATGAAGGGTGCATTAAAAGTTTTCTTTAAAGTTATCGTTGATTTGATATGTTTATGTTGTTCTGTGATAAGTATGCTACATTTTAGAAATACACACCTCCGTTATACCTATATAGGCTTAATTAAATGGGGAGAAATCTTATGCATGTGTCTTTGTATGATTTTTCTATATGTACACACATACTTATGTACCTACTGTGGTGTCGATGCAATTGCTTGAAGTAAACCGTTTTCAAGATTGTCAAATTTTATTATTAGTAAATTACTTATACAATTACGAATATGGTTGCCATAAAGCTGAATAAGAACGGGACGTTTTATTTATTTCTCATATTAAGAAATTTCGTTCATCGTTTCGGAAAGTCTGTTTGATTAAGGTTTTACTGTAATTCCAAAATTGGTGCTTCCGTGTAAAACATCAAATGTTGGCGGTTTTATATATTATAAAAAAAATGAATGAAAAAAGTACACAATTATTTTATAATAATACTAATAATGTTGTATTGACAAAGCAATGTTATAATAAACATAGAGAGACTCACATTCGTGATTGATTGATGTACTGATGCTTACTTTATTTTTTATTTATTATTATGTAATTGAAATACCAACTCATTTATTAAAATGAATACAGCAAAGTCAAATGATTAAAAAAACATACAATTATTCATTAAGGCACTATTAAGTCACTACATGTCGCAAAATTATTGTAGTGTATTAAAAACACATATTACATTGAAGGAAGTAGAAGTAATGTTAATTCGATTCTTATAGTATTTTTTTTCTTATAAGTATTTCAATTGTGATCATGCGAGTAAGCACCCATGCATTTATGTACATATTATAATGTAATTCAATCAGAAAATAGGCGGATTGAAATGCGTAAATTGAATTTCATGTTTTTGAAACAAACACGAGTGAACAATCGAAACTATTATTGATAAATACCGTTTAGAAAGAAAAGTATCGTCTTACAAAAATTCCATCCCCATTCGAAACTTCTCCCTCGATACGACCTACATATAAACATACCTATAAATTACAAAGCTTCGCAAATCTGTCAAATAACGCCAACTTCAGACAGAACGAGCAAAACGCGCCGCGCGTCGCTTCGTTAAAACGTCTTGTTTTTATTATTACAGTATTAAATTGTTTAGGAATTCGTTAAATTTTGATAAGGATCGATTCGTTTATATAATTTCGATGTTGTGTATTCGTTTCATTAATATTTTATTTGTAACAACTTAGATATAGACGTTTCCGTGTTGATTTTGACGTGTGAATGTTTTGAGTTCCGCCATCTTGACCGCGACCACTTGTTACCTTCAGCGCAACAGCGTGTAGCGAAAATATTTTTTGATGATTTTTCTGACTGAATATCCTTTGAGTGTCTTACGAAAAAAATACCAGAAAAAATACGCTATTGATAGGCTGTATTTTTAGCCCATGCTGATGATGATCGGGTGAGTTTTTAATTTATGATTTGCCCAATTATTACGACCACTATTACACATATTTGAATTTGTTTGTGCTTTGTGCTTTGTTTACTATTGTTTGATGGATTTTCTATAGTTCTAACTCGATGTATGATAATATGAGAAATTCTAAATAATCTTTACACATGTTGTTTACATCAAATTGAAGTGATTTTAGATAAAATATAATACAGTATTTTTAAGATTTCAATTATTTCTTCACGTAAATACCTATTCGATTTAAGTAAATACCAACTATTTTTTATTGAGTATCTAACCGGGGTGTATATGTGGTGCTTAGGTGGAATCTATTATTATTTATTTTACTTATATATTTTGATTGTATCGCGTGTTTACATATATTTTTTTAATTAAAAAGTATTGGTTATGTTATATAGTACCTGCAACTATTATATAATATAAAAAATACTGTAACTAACTTAAAAAGAATTGTCGTATACGTAAAAGCTTGCAAGAACTAAGAGATATTAATATTGTAAACAATAGTATGTTAAAAAGTTTATGAGCGCACTTTTATTCCATAACTTTCACGTGAAATCCTTATCCATATTATTTATTTATTGAGAACGTAAACCATGGTGCATCCATTACTTATATACGAAAAAACATCCGATTAGGTCGAGAAATTTTGCATATGTACGTGAGCCGCGAGTTCTATGGAAGACATTTTCCAATGATGTTGAGAGTTTTCGATTTATTTATTGATCGCTCAATTTGGAATTTTAATCTAATCTCGACTGTAATATTCTTAAAATAAACGATGAGAATGTTTTCGTATTCTATAACTTTCAAATTCCTATGCATTGCTTATCCCTCCCTAGTATCGTTATGTATCTATATGTTACATTGGTAATATTGAATTGAAAGATTTTCTTTGATTATCTCGTTTTCTGTAATTATCTCTTATTTAGACCTTTTTACTAGTTGCTAAGGACTTTGTCGCTCAACCCCCTTGATCTGCTCGGCTGGTGGAAAATATCATGGCTTGATTGAACATAATAAACAACCGTTTAAAATACGAAAAATAATTGACTGTTCTTACTTCTTTCTCTGCCATTGCGACTTAATCTATCACATAATTAACATAAATAAGATGATCATACATATATATCTTAATATATTATGTAAATATTATTTTAATTAACACTGTATGTCTTTTGTTGAGCCTTATCTACAACCTTGTGTCTGTTAAACCTAAGTATAATGTGAAATCACTTAAAGTATTCACCATGCCAAGGCATGCCCAAACCTTGGCTCGCGGCCCACATTTGGCCCAAATGAAGATTTTGTTAAAAAAGAAATATTGATAAAATACATTTAAAAAATTTGCATTCTAATTGCATTTGGCACCAAATATTCACGCGAGTCATTTTTATCAATGTTTGAAATCGTACAATGGAAGTGTCGAAACAATAGGACTGATGGAAATTCAACTAATCTACTGCGATGCGCATCGCCCAAAGTACCGGTAGACATTACAAAAATATACGTCAGTCGTCAGTTCAAGTTTATTCGTGCACTTGAAATGCCTTCAGATATAGAATTATTTTGTTTGGCCCTGTCTAATACAGGGATGCCCAACTGAATTAAGTGATTTCAGTTGGGCATCCCTGTATTAGATCATAGTGATCTTTTCTATAAAAATCAACAATTTTAATGACGAGGGCAAGTGAGAATGGTGATTTGCTAAGCGTGGCGGTTTCTGGTCTTTGTTATTTAATTTACACGTATTATGCATTTTTGAAGTCATGTATTTCATTTATAGGTGTACATACTTACAGGTATCGCGTTATCATTTTTATCATTATTTACATATCACATTATAATCATTGTTGTTCAACGAACAAGATAGATGACAAGATAAACATTTTTTTTTCCGATATGGGCCAATTTTTTATTTCAATAAAGCCGCTGATAAAATATTTACTAAGATTGATAACTTTTAAATTGTCAACACTTCAAAAAATGTAAGACAACTAAACAATTTCATGTACACTTATATTATATCGGATCTTAGTATGTGATAATATCCGGGATGGATAACCAATTTAATTATATCAAACGATAAAACGCCCTTTGATTTTTTTATTATTTAGCGATAGACGAAAAAATCTCTTCAGCAGTTATTAAAATTATACTACTGTAAGCTTTTCTTATTTTGAGCGATCCTCGATTGGAATATATTTCTTCTTTTTGGTCCATATGAATATTTAGACAATATAGTCTGATTTTACTAACCATTGACAATTATTTCTGCCCGGTCCGTGGTGCAGTGGTCAACGTCGTTGGCTTCCGTGTCGGACCGCCCGGGTTCGATTCAAGTTACGAGCAGATTTTTTCAGTCGATAAATCGATTCTCTTCGAAGGCAATATGTGTTTGTGCTCAAAATCTCTTCCCTCCTTTCCGATCCGAAAAGCGGGGCACGTAGCGAGAGCGATTAGCTAACCACTAGTCTTTTCCTAGTCTTCGTATCCTTTCAATCCCTACTCTCTTTGAGAAGAGAAGTCGAACAACTGAGTAACACGCAGTTCTTGTAGAAAAAAAAACATGTTGTGATAAACTCTGTAAGGAGTCCATATGTTCCAAGCTGGAAGCGGACACAGTAGAAAATAAAAAAAAATAAGACCGTGGGATATGCCGTTTTAACTCGACCAAAAAGTTGTATCATTTTAATTTTTAATCCTTTCTTATATTGAACTTGTAGATGCCTTTGCATTGTTAATTCTTTGTATAATTCTTCGCCATTGTTTATCCATTCTGTGCCCGTAATAGGTATAATAATTACCGATAAGATAAGATATTCCATATCAGTATTTTATTACTCTTTGAAAAATTCCACCTGGAGTCCCGTAAGAGTCTTATTTCGCTCGTGGAAATAATCATGCACAAAGTACTCTAAGTACATACTCATCGACTTATTCATCAAATCGTGTTTGAGTACTATTACATGACACCAGCAAGAATCGTACAATATTTTCATACAACTCATTTACACTGGCAGAAATTAAGCGTGCTCGAATTAGTGTATGTATTGCCATTCCCTCATTAAATTGATTAAAGATATTCCTATTGAAATATATATAATTAAATAATAAACCCATTCATCAATATGAATATTATTTTTTTATCTCTTACTCATAATTTCGCATAATATACTTAGCTTTCCAAATAGAAATTTGAGAAACATTAGAAGACTTTCAGATCGCATACTAACGTTTATTTAATTTATATACTATTTAAAATTATATGCATTTCGGTGTCTGATAGTTACATGGTGGCCCAACCTCATGAGTACTAACTAGTGTAACGATAGAATATAAGCGCTAACTGAGTGACATGTAGCTATAAAATGTATATCTTTTAGCTATTCGTCAAGTCCTCAATTCGAACAAGCGAAAATGTTTCAGTGCCAATATAGATAGGTTCGACGTTTTTTGTTTACAAATCATTGTTTTTACGTAAAATGAAGAAACACAAGAAAGCGTCCGTTCAGCTGTGTATAACATATTGCACGTTGATGTGCTTAAAATTGTGGACAAAAATACCACTTTCCACATAAAATAACCACTTAACTGTTGTAAATGGGTTAAAATAAATTAGTAACATTTCTGTGCGTAAATCTAAATTGAGGAGGAAATTATCATTCCTTCGCCTTAGATGGCGGGCAACCGCATGAGCGACAGTGGCAGCGGCCTAAGGATGAGATTCCCTCGTTGTCAAAACCACTCCACCGTAACTAATTTGTGGCCGGAATCGGTGCAATAACCCTGTTTTGCGTAAGCCACTGGGCAATAAACTATTTTCGTGAGTAGAAGTGTAAATCATATTGTTATTTTCGTAGGTATTCGAACCAATATGCCGGAATCTGAAGCGTGTGTTTAATTACTCAGGCTAGGCAAAGTATCAGATGTTTTTTACTTTCAATAATTTAATTTTGAATTTTTCAAATCGTTTTGTCGTATTTATAACACGAATATATATATGTATATATGTCCGAAGCGCAAAGACGATACTTTTATCGTTTTCGATTCGGGCGCTGAAATTGAATATCTGTAGTTTTATGGCGACAGTAAAGTTATCACTATGAAATCTAAGCATTTTTATTTCCGCATAAAATATGTTGCAATTATTGAGGATGCGGAATATTGTTTTGTATTTTCACTGGCAACATATGTACATGTAACAGATCCATCGGGCAAGATTCTGCGCGCACATCCCTTCGTGTGAGGATTTTTTTTGCGCGTAAAATGCTTATTTTGGCAGCCCATCCATCCTTGTGGACTTTCCCCACTTTGATTATAGTATATTATCTAGTGATTATTAGGTTACCCGCGCAGTTATTTTAAATGTCTACAGAACCCCGTCGTATAATACGTATATCTGGCAACACTGCCGCCGGCTTTTAGCTTTAATGTCAATTATTAAATAGGCAGGAAATTGAATGTGGATTATGCCTACTGTTACCAAAATTTCCATTCCAAAACGGAACGCGTGCGAAAAATAACCAAATATTTTATTTGATTCTTTTGTTTCTAAGTTTTATTTGATAGTGAATCTTTTGGTTTTGGAGAATGAGTTTAAACTTATTGCTTCTTATATTATATGAAGAATAAAGGTTAAACTTTTAATGTTATTTATATACTTGCATAAGAAGTCTTGTGGAACTAAAAATATTGATATTTTGTTTACTTTCTATTGAATAATTTTATAAATACTTGGGCAGCGATCGCACCCTCCTGTCAGCAACGATGGGAAGGCAATGCAACTTGAATATAAAACACAACTTAGAGACGAAGGATGTGAAAATAACTTTGACGCTTACGCGCATTAAAACTTGAAGCTCCATAAAAATATTTAAAAAAAAAATATGTATACATTATATAGTATGTATGTGTGTTACCATGTCCTCTCCCAATGCGGAGCATATGGAATCATAATGGAACTTATTTAACCCCTCTCCATCCATGCAAATAATCTGTCGTATTCCACCATGGGGCGCTTTCACGAGCGCCGGCAAGCAATCGTCATAAAAGGTCCCTATTTTAAGCAAAAAGTATTTTTTTAAATGTGTATTTGCTCATAAATATATCCTTGCTATCATTTAAACCTTTAATTTATTTTAAAATGACGGATTAAGCGCAGAAAATTATCTGGAATGAATTGCGATCATTATGTGCTTGATATTTGAATCCAGCATCTCAATTGCAATGTCTCAGACTGTCTGCATTGACGACGTCCGCCGTTGACGCCCTACCGCATATGGCAACCTAGGCCATCATAATTATTTGTTGACCGACGGGGATGCGCCGAGACGTAATATTACCAGTACTATACAGCTGTTTGGATAGTCCATAATAATATATTTGTATTATTCCGGCTGTCGCTATATTTATTGCGATTCATAAAAAGGAAACATTTTCTTACCAATAGTGTTTTTGGTTGATAATATAATATATATGGCAAGAGAATATTGTTTTCGAATGGATACAATCTCGCATTTACTAATTATTTGGTTAAAATTTTAACGGCTATGATGAAATCGTATTTTTAATACAATTACAAATAACAAAAAGTGGAAAATAGGAAAATATTTTTAATCATTGTTTGCCAGTATTGGATATTTCATTTTATTTAAATTCATCAGAGGTAGAAACATAATATATTATCATTTTTACACAAAATACAATTTAATTGAGAAATTCAATTGAGTTTATTGATTACGATTTTAAATATAATTTTAGAAAAAGTAATTTGAAATATTACAATACTTAGTATCGAATAAAACAAAAGTTATTGTGTTTTAGTGCTCAAGTTTGCAAAAAATGATTTTTGAAAGAATAATGAAATTTGTTTAAGATTGTGACGAAATCATCATAGTAAACAATTTTTGCATTTACAGATTAAATTTGCTACCCGTAAAAGATTAAAGAAATAGTTAAAAGTATGTACTCATAATAAATGTCATATCTTTATGATAAATATAATTTTTAGCGGCTTCTTTTTCACAAAGCTTTTAAATTTTATTGCCATTCTTTGATAATCCTCTGAAAGGTTATCCACTATTTTATTATCCTATGCTTTGAGTTGATTTTACAATCTGGGAAAAGATAATATAGTACACGTGCGTACGAAGTATACGTGCAATCTCAAAACATGCAAATTTGAACGAAAAATCTATTTATTACATTTCTGGCATAAAAAGATTAAATAATGACTTGAACATATTACTCAAAACAGTAAAGGCTCAACTTTCGGCACTGTTGTATTTCTGCCAAGGCAAATGCCACATTATAAAAAATAACAAAAGAATGAAGACAGCCTCCTTTGGTACCTTTTAAATTGACTGTAAAGTTATAAATATTTGCGCTCTCTATTCAACTTAGGATGATTTTCGGTATGTCTCTCTCTAAGGTATTTCTCATGTGTATCTTTCTAACACATTTATTTGTGCATATATCTATCGCATCCTTAGATTTAAAGTCTGCAAAATCAATTGGCATTAGAGAAAATTAACGATTTTGCGTAAAAATCATTATATTTTTGAATTTTTGATTTTGTTTTTGAATGAAGAACTATTTTTTCTGTGAATACCTTAAGTTATAAATACTTACTGACTATATTGAGTGAAATATTTAACTTTTTAGTTGCTTAAAATCTTACGAGAGCCGCATGGATAAGCAGGTGTTAAACAGATGTTTTCCAAAAACGACGGCCTTTTAATATCGAGTGCGATTTGTGATTAGCTAATAGCTTTCGCTACGCCCCGCCCCCTTTTAGGATTGGACAAAATTGTATTACAGTCATTATTATTATTATTATTATAATAAATTATTACCTACCAGGTGGCAGTCAATGCGCTTTATGCAAATTTTGCGCAGATGTATATTGTGAGCTAAGTTGTACTGTGGGTTACACACAGCTGGATAAAAACATCAAAATAAATATATTTTTTAAATAATTATGTAATATTAGTTTTATCTAAAAGTTCACCAGATTGCACATTAAATATATAAGCGTTAGAAAAATTATGGAGAATTTTTTACGTCTTATCATAAATGCAGCTGCGGTATTATTATTGTAGATCAATAAAGAAGCATTTTCGGATCATTTAAGTTATTTTGTTCATATTGACAATTGTTGTCGAGAATAACGTATAGGTTAAGATATTTCGTGAATAATGTTCACCCGTCGACCGTTGTTTAAAAATGAAAGCTTACCTCCACTTAATTACAAAATCCAAGGGATTTATGGTCACCGTGATTCAGCGTCCCAACCAGCGAGGCTCTCAGGGACGTTCCCCGGTACATTATAAGCTCCTCATTTTAGCCTGCATACATTATTGTAGGAAGCAACAACCCCTGGGAATTATGCGGGAAATGGCTAAAGTTTGACTTTTTCATCTAAAATAGTTGCAATATTATTGTCTGAGCGTGCATACATTATACACTGCAATAGAGAAAAGAACATTTAGATACTATTGAACGATGAATATAAAAAAAAATGTATGTACCTGTAAATACCTAGCATTGCGTTTTATGAAAATAAATAATCATTATCATATTATGAAAGAATGGTCCAGTGAATTGAACTGCCGAATAGTAAAATATTTTTTTATTTATTTATATAAATGTATTTGAGAAAAATACAATACATAGCATTAAAGCTGACTCCAGTGCGCCGTGTTTTTGAAAAATACATAAATATATATACTTATAACAAAATATAATAGCAATAAGAAATTTAAAAATAAAGCACCAATTTCACTCCTGAAAATGTCTTATTTCAATATACAGCGCGTTGATCAACCGAACAGCCCTTGCGACTGGCTACTCAAATGACCTACGCGACAACCATGTTCTGATAAAATAAATTGTTTGGATTTGGTTACGACCACGTCAGTAAACATATTATCATAGCTCTACTTCTTCCAACGATTTGAGAGAATCTCTTATTCTTTATTAAATATTTTATACCTTAAAATAAACATTGGAATTTTTACAAAGGTACTTATGTATATTATATGTTATGATTATTACACTCGAAGATCCGATCTATGAACAGTGTCCAGTGATAATGCTTACAGTAGAAGTTGACAATTTTGCAGTGGCAGTTTTCAATACTGATGGTTCGAAATGACTTCATTTTGTATTAACTGTTCAGCCAGTTATACTCAAAGCTGGTTTGCGTACATATCCATGATTATGTTTTCGCGTGAACTAATCAAAACAAAGTACGCAATCAAATATTGATGCTTTTGAAGTAATTGATTGACAGAGGCGATTTGGCTATTCTAGTAAGTATTAATTCCCCAATTCATTTCGAAGAACTTGCGTTGATAATGAAAATTTACAATTATACGAGAATTACCTGTGCCAATCACATGTGCCTGATTAAATAATCCAATGGGTAACGATACATATATCTGATATAAGGCGACGATTCGTTATCACATATTTTTTGCTTGTAAAGAAGGGTATCAAATATGCTAATAATTTTCCTTAGCTCTTATTTAAAGAAGTCACACCTTGATTCCTTCTTGAATTTAAGACGAAAATTGTGGCGCGCTTTTATTTTTACTTAAAATATCAGTATTCATTAAAAAACGTTTCCGGCTATTTTGAAATAATATTGTAAATATTTTCTCCCTATCTTCTATTAAAACTGTCATAGATTATTGTTGATGGAAAAATTGGTAATTTTAAAATAAAAATCTAAAAAATAGTTTGTCACAAATCTATATTTTTAATCATGTCCGCTTCCACATGGAGGAAATGGACTCATCACAGAGTTTCTCTCAACATTTTTTTTTCTATGAGAGAAGGAATTGCAAGGATACGACTGATACGAAAACTTGGACAGGGCTAGTGGTTAACCGTCGCTGCGCTCCGCTTTTGAGATCGGATTGGTGGGATAGGATTTTTAACAACACAACTACCCATATGCATTTGACCCGGAATTTGTAATATAAAATATTCACCTACTACTGCTGTTTTTATTATTCTTGGCGTAAATTGTGTTAGCTATCGATGTCAATGAATCAGGGACGGCTCTTGCTATATAGTGCAGTTGTGCATTGCGCACCCACCTACATTCCTGCATGGACAAGTACTTGTATATAAGCAATAAGCACTTTCAAAATATTCAAAAATAATTATTTATTGAAATAAATTCAAAATTCCTTTATCGTACGTCCCATGAAATGATCTTTCACATATGTCAAACTGGAGCGGGCGACGCAAGCGAGCCGACGAAAAATAATAACAATATCCATACGTGACGCAAAGTCTTGCAATATATCCCTGGATCCAAAAATTAGGTAGAAAAAATGATTTTGTTTCGTCACCGTAGGTAGCATTTTTTTCTTATGAAATTTTATAGATGGGGGGATCTCTATATGCCAGACAACGAACCGACGAATGTTGCCGAATGCTCGCCTGCGGTAGCCTAATATATCTTCTATCATTCAGAAAAGGTCTGCGCTTTGCCAGACACCGACGTGTATGAAGACGATAATATTGTTCGTCAAAAGAAAGATTGTTTCGCATAGCATTGTCATTTAATGGCAGCGAAATATTCTCCTTTTATCAAATAGTTTTTCCAATATCAGGCTTTAATATCGCAACATCAAAATAAGATTTTATTGACAAGCAAAAGCTTGGAAACGAACTCACTGTCATATATACTGATGAATTTAGTTTAAATTTTAGTGAATATTTTTATAATGCTTGAGTTTTTGTGAAAGTATCTCAGATTCAATGAAATTGTCTTCAATCGTGCTTTTCTTCCATATATAATACATCACACGGGTAGCAGCGGATAAATACGCCGATGTGATGTTCAACTTGAAAGATTAATTTGAAAAACGATTTGAAGATTTAAAAAAAAACATTTGTGTGGTTTTGACTGCGTTTGCTACATCATTCTCGGTAGATGTAAATTTACTACCAGCAGATTCACGAATAAAACAATGTGAAATAGCATGCAATACATAAAAATCCACCAGGCTAGAAGAGAAGATTTAAAAAAATATATTTACAAAGAGAAATATCCCGGTAATCATAAATCTGCTCGAATTATTGTTTTTTTTTTGTTGGTAATACTTACATATTTTAGCAACTTTTTAGTCGTTAAAAACAAACCAAATGTCTAATCAGATCACGCTAACCGATGTCAATCGAGAAAACTTTTTATGAATTGCTTCAACATCAATATTGGTTAATATACATGAACTTTTGTTGGTAGTCCATAAAAAATGTTTTTTTTTCTTTTCTAATAAATATTTTTTATTATAAAAGCATAATAAAGAGCAATAAATTCTATCTGCTAAGGTTATTTACTTACTCAAGCAGTCAAATTTTAACTTAATGTCTTTTGCCATGATACGAATGACATATTTTTGTTTCGATTATTAAAATTGATTGTGGCCTGGAAAGAAATCTCACTTCCAAAATCTGGCCCAGCTGCGGAAAAAAAATAGTCACGTATGGACCATCTCTTGCCATGCTACGTGTGGAGAAGCTGTTGGTATTGCTAATTTCCGACTTTGAAATCCCTATTATCGATCTTCATAATCCAGTGCATATAAATAGGTATTTATATGCACTCCCTTATATTCTAGTCACCGCCGCCACTGTCAATGAATATTAATATATTGTTTCATTTTCAATACGGAAATCAGTAATAATATTATTTGCAGTGTTTTTTTTGTCTCAATGTTACTTTAAAAAATATTTAACATATTCTACTATACACATAAATGCGGATTCTGCCGAGTCATATTTTCATAATACCTAGCATCTCATCAGCACCAGCGCTGAAATTTCAATGAATAAATATCGCGGTTATACAACACTATCACACTTATCCGACAGGCTTCATAGTGACGGTTCCACGTCCCGTGCCATCCAGCCATCGTCCTCCGAAATCAGCCAACGAGTCGTGCGACACACAGATGACGTGGCATGCGCACGCACATAAACCCGTCGAAAACTGAGTTTGATTAATTACACCCAGTCATCGATACTGCTTACTTCGCCGCTCGGTGTTTAGCTAATGAATTTATGAACCTGACTTCCTTCCTCCCTTTATGATAGCACGTCTATACACTCGCTATCGATTTTCAGTAAAAATAAGCACGGATATTGTTTTCCCGCGTCTAAATCGGCCCATGGTTCAGTCGGCGATGTCTAGTGAATAGACGCGGCCGGACTCGGGTCAACGGGTCACCGGAGCCGGCTGCTGGACGGGCGAGAGGTTCGTGTTATTAATTAATACGGCCGGGTAGACTGTCTTTGTATACTGTAAACATAATAGCAAATCCAACCATGTAAGCCTAATGCCCTTGACTGGTTGACTCGTATCGCCAGCCTAGTATGTAAAGCTCACCACTTTACAAAGAACAACTTCCTTCCGAAAAAGATCCGCATTGTCAAGTTCTGCAAGCACTTTGTAACAAAGTTGATAGATATTTCTATCACTAGTTACTACAAACTATATTGCATAATACTTTGCTATTTTCTACTTTATATATACTATTTGTTCTGCAAGCTTTTGGGTGAAAACGTGTTTCCTTTAATGCAATATGATAAAACATACCGATACTTAACGTTGTTTTCCAAGCCACCCGTTTCAGATTCACACTCTTCTTTCAGCAGAATATAGTACACGGTAAAACACGTTGACCTCACGCCATCGTCAGAACCCTTTTGTGAGGCGTGATGCAGACATTGCCATCAAAACCAAATTGTGCGATTCTTGTAGAATTTTTAAAAACTAATAATACATTTCAGCTGACGATACTGTTATTACAAGTGTATTCACAAAAGCATAGAACACGTTTAAACTATTTCGTTTTTCTCAGCTTCCTATTTTTTTAATCAATCGTTATAGTTTTTGCAGGGGTCAGGATTTATATTAGGAAACAATCCTAGCTCTGCTCTCTTTATCTTAAAGTACGCATTGTGATTTAAAAGAATATCGCTATTTTAATGCGATAATCTCAGTATTTTCGTTTTACATTTCCTTGAGCTTCCATTCAATTTACATCTCAATCGAAGATGGAGGAGCGCTCTATGTAAATTGGAAATGAAAACCAATCCACTGAACTGATAGGACTAATCATTTCAAACTGAAGTAAGTCGACATCTGTAATTCTTTTTCTCAACAACTCATATACGTTATAATAATTTGGTTTTTCCTCAAAAATATTCTACAGTTTTTTAATTATATTTTACGACAGCTTAATACGAGGATAGCGTGTTGATTTTCATTGTCGTTTTACTTGTAACTCTTTCAAATCGATTTTTTAATGTTCAGAAATCATATTGCGGTATAATAGACGTTTTTTTATAGAAAACACCTGTTTATTTTGTGAATTATATTAATGTATATCAATTTCCGTGACACTGGCGTACCTATTTATTGAGCCGAATCGACGCCGTGATTTATATCATGAATTAAATGATGGATTCACAATGAGCGGACAACACAGTTGAGCGCATGTTCACTGAATATAATTTATCCAGCAGTCAATTTCGATGAGCACAATTATACGCTATATTCTAAGATACTGGACACTAAATAGATGCAGTATTCCAGCAAAAAAAATTCTACGCATGTTTTCATAAACATGTCACACATAAATACGAAATATTATATTAAACTGACTCATTTCCATAAAATTGGCCTCTAACGGCAATTAATTATCCTGTAATTGGAGAAACCTATCGAACTCTTTATTGGTCGAAATTAATATAAAAAAATACAGATTCACACAAATTTAGCTCCCTAACTTAGTGGTAATAATATTACATTATTCCTATGAATTATCTTATTAATTTTTATTATACTATCAAGTATGTTTAGTACATTCTTATACTTGAATGAGTGAAGATTCTGAAAAGTTAAACAATCAATATAAAATTAAAACTAACTTAATTTATTGAGTTTCTCATTGTGACACGTGTTTCGTCTTTTTAAGAATCATCACCAGACTTACTATCGCAAGGTTGCGTAAGAAAAAGGCTAAGATTGATTCTAATATTCTTACATTATAAAAATAGCGATTAGAATTTTCCTTATTTAAACCAATACATTCCTTCTTAAATAAAAAATAAAAATTGCTCGTTTTCCGAATAAATTTGATGGCATGAACAATCTCAGATGTCCCAACGATTTCTTAAATCCTGAGACATTAGTTGATGTATATGGATAAGTATAGTTATCTGAAATAATAACATGTTATTTATGCCTCCATGATTTTCATCTATTTAATTATCGTGATGGCTCACTACAATATATTAATTTTATACGTTGATTAACATGGCAGTCATTCGATGCATATACATATTTGTGCAAATGATATACATATTCTGATACAGCCTTCTGATTTCCACTCACGTAAATATTATATGTAAAAGCTTTTATGTTGCTGAATGGCATATTTCACAGTATTATTGTGAATACGATGGCAGAGATTTTAATTAATAAATGCTCTCATCGCTAGGGCTTGCTTTTATCCTAGAGAAAAAGGGAAAATGGAATTTAACATTGAATTTTACATTCTTAATTCGAAATATCATACAGTGATATCGATGCTTAATTCTTATTTGTAATATAATTTAAAAAATTTCAAAGCTGTAAAATATCTAAAAAATGGTCAAGTTAGTCGTTTTAACACTTTGTTTACGGCGCTTTTTAATTACTATAGTGATCACGCACAAATTTGTGCACACCGTAAACAATGGGATAATATTTATTTATTTGCAATTACCATCCCTTTACGGTCCCAAAAAACACATCCGATCCGGTAATATGTAGTCACTACATTTCGTGCAAAGATGTTGTTTTTATGGTGCTTTATTACATATCAGGAGCTAATTTTCAATAATGGACAATTCCAAAATACGTTTTTTCAACTGCCAGTTTTAGATTAAACTTTTGAGACCTTTTTTATTCACATGGAAAAGTTTGAATTGTTGCACATTATCCGTATTTCCTTAATTTAAAACATATGTTAAAAATATTGATAGCAAACACAAATTTATGAGGAAAAAGGAATGAAAATATATCACATTTTCAGTTTTTCAACAAATGAAAACTACCTCCTGATATATGATATATGAAATAAATCACTATAAAACACAATCTTTGCATGTAGTTTAGTGATTACACATCATCGGATCTGATGTGTGTTTTGAGATTGGACAGGAAAGGTTAACAAGAACCGCCATAAATACAATTTTTTATCCACTGTATGGGTTCATGTATCCATTTATATACTTGTTTCATCATTGACTGACAAATACAAAGACATCATATTTAAGTAATGTGTCAGCAAAAAGCTTCTCTTTTTCTATTTTCATATGACAAGCACGGGACACTCATAATATTGTTTTGTTTTCATGATTGAAATCATAATGCAAACGATGTTGAAATCCCATCAATCGCTTTTATCGTTTGTTATTTTTTTAACACTCGTCAAATTAATAATAAACTTTAAATGACACAGATGCAATAATCTTTTATAATATCGAATATAAATTCAGCACCTATTACAAAGATTGTAGGCAAATAACTTGGAAAATAAACGCCGCAAAGTATGCAAAATCTTAGGCTCTTGTTTAATAAAGTACTAATTATCATTTTTATTTGCATACCAAAAGACGGCTAATTAATTTTTCGCTAGGGGAAGGCTGCTAAAATGACAGAGTTGTTTTTGTTATTTTAAATATTCAAATTCGCATTATGTTTATTGTGAAAGAAAAAAAATATTGCGTACTTTATTAATGCAAGTTTTAAATTGAGTGATATACGCTTCGAAATTGTATGTTTGAATGATTGAAGACTGACTGTAATATGCGTGGTTGACAGTTTGGTAGTACTCAACAGTCAAAAGCATGTTATGCTACTTGCGGTAGCTTCCATGATTCTACAACCAGTGTATTAAAATTACAGTAGAAACAGTTAAAAAAAATATATCAAACGTTATTTAGTAAAATATATAATATTAGTTATCGAAAAAAATCTTACAGTAGAACATTTTCATTTCAAACAAAATGTATGTTCAAAACTGTTCGTTCTATTCGACTCTTTTTTTGTTCACTTCTTTACCCTTAAAAAATATATTTTATAGGTCATGAGATAATTTTCATAATATTTAATATTGAATCAATAGAACACATTTTTTTTACTATTTCACACATATTTTATGAAGATCAGGACCGGTTTCGCTCAGTTGACGAAGTCTTGATTTTTTACAAATTTATTTGTATTTCTAAGTTAGTCAACACCTTAAAAGTGAATACTTTATGTGCTATATTGAAAACCATATTTTTTTTTTGTATTTTCTCCTTTCCATCAGTCCTCTTGATTTGGTGGTGGCCACATTCACTCAGTGTGTATGTTATATGTTCGGTCATTTATACACTATGAAAACTGAATTCAATTTTTACACGTCACTGTGGAGATTTACATGCTCCGCTGTATGAACGCATCAATACTCTAACAACGTTGTTTCATCAATTTCTGTGTTCTTTCCCTAATTCGTCACATAATTTAAAAAAATACATGTCATTCGATTCTCTGTTCTTTCACATTATACAGTTCCTTATATCCATTTTTTCTCTTAGCGGCTCATGAAACCAGTAATAACTAATAACTAACATATTTTTTCAAGTCATGCATGCTTAATGTCTTAAATTCTTCAATGTTAACCCTTCCCCTCTTTTGTCAAATCATGTAAACGCGGCGCAGAGAGAGAGCCCTAACTTTTATACTAATAAACAAAAAATATTCTTAGCATCTTTGAATAAAGATGTTAAATTAAATACTTACGACCAAATGGCGAAAAAAATCTAACGACACGTATACGGATAATTTGAATCGATAAAACCTAAGGGTATCGACGAAATGATATGATCAGTTAATTAACAATATGTTTTTTGCAAATCGAATAACATCGATTTTTCATATTTTTGAATGTCAATATTCTCCGACGAAACAGATATTCTAATCAAGGTAACTTATTATAAATCGCTTACCTTCACGGCTAATTTCACGCTTAAACGCAGTGTGGCGCTACGGTCCTTTTAGCGCTGCTGAGCCGCTGTACGGGTTTGTCGTACAACGTCGCACGCGACCGCCTCAGCTGTCAAGTGTCAATTTCACGTCTTCCTTTGTAAAAGCTGTTGTCGCAAGTGAATGAAACAGTTTGTTTTTTTATATGCTTGTTTAAATACAAATTGGCGCAGAAATGCTCCTGTCATTGTGACAAACGTCAATGAATGAATTGTGCTGCGCAATTTTATCGTTTTTATGAAATATTACTATGTATCTAGGAATTAAAAATATTTTACACATCAAGCTGTTAAATATTTTTTATAAAATTGTATGTTACAGTTTTTACCTACGTGGTCGTAAAACATTTAAAAAAACAACCAAAGCCAAACATTTTTATTATATAGTTATAACATTTGTCAAATGCATGGAGCATTGGCGTCAGCTGCAATGCTATGTATTATATTTATTTCCAATAAATTATTAATATATAAAACTTAATACTTAAATATACTGTGATAGTTCAGGTATTGAACTAAATTTTATAATTCTTGTCTTGATATATAGAATAATGTTAAATAATGTACAAACATGCCACTATTTTTCCAAATAATACTCACTTATAAATTATTGCCTTTCATGAATTCATTTAAGTGGAAAAACTCGATTAGTATTTGTTAATGTTTAAACAAGACTAAACATCTGGCAAAACAGTTAACAGCCAAGAGGCCGTATATTTTAAAATCTTTTGAAACAAACTCGAATGAGAACGGTTTTAAAGCCACCTGAGATCAACTCGATGAGAAGACACACTATTCGAACCCAGACTCGTCTGATCACTAGGGTAAAGATCTTACCACTACAGATGCTGACATAGCTTTTAAAAAAAAATGAAGATGTTCGTAAATACATAAATTATTACGCCATATATGCGATATGTTATTCGCAATAGAACAGTAACTTTGGAGTGATAGACTCACTAACTAAATTCAGTAACTTTTGTTTACGGATAATGCGGGAAAGCTTTTCCGATTGATTTCCTTGAGGATTCTTTTGTGCCGAGAATGTATATTGCCCGGTCACGTGTCTCCATTGATTTTCGGCAGTTCACTGTATTCCTACTAAATTTATTCGATATATCCCGCGAGCGAAGAAAGCTACGTCAGTGTTGACATTTAGTTAATATATTTTTCTATTGGGTGCCAGTCAAAAAACTCCCGTGTCGAAGCTATTTTTTTAAACACACATTAACCTTTTGCGTAGTATTAAAGTTAAATCATATACGAGTAATATTTTTATTACGTGCTAGCATAAATCACATCACAACCCATATTATGTATAATGTGTATTATGTGATGTTGTTACTATTTTCACAATATGCAGAAAGAAAACTCTTTTCATACTTCTGAAACATTGCAGAAGAAAATGGTTATTATTGTTTTGTTGAAGTATGTTGCTTGAGATGGCCATTTTCTTCAAGGTGTGCGGACTACGGAAAAGAGATATCAGACTGCTGGAGGAGTGTTAGTGGACGATTTTATAAAACCTGTACGACCGATAGTAGCTAGCAGTACAAATAAGATAAACACAGTTACAAGGTGAAATACGTGTCACAATTAGTAAAATAACACGTGGAGTAATCAGAGTTATTTTATATTACATACAAGTTTGTTTGACAGTTTATCAGCTGCTGGTTTCACGATCGTCATCTATATTTAGACACCGATTTCAAAGAAAACTCCTTACGCTCTTGGCCCTACACAGAATTGCACGAGACATTTCCTTTTTTTAATCGTAAAATATTGTTCTGGACGGATTTATCTCTCTGTGAAAACCAGAGTTCGGTGTATTTTCTTATATATATCCTGAAATCCGCCTTTTATATCTAAATTGCACTCTAAATCAACTGATTACATTTTAAAATATTAATACACGAGAGTGTTACTAAAATAATTTGATGCCCATAAACCCATCGAAGAGAAAAGTTTCGCTGATTAAAATATGGTTATTATCTTAAAATCTTACTGCGTCGTATAATTCGATTTTTTTTTTGTAAATCTTGTTAGAGACATTGGCAACACTTCACATTAAATTATTGTCTCTGGTACCTAATTATACCCATTGATATATCACACACAGACAGTTATGTGACCGTTGCTTTTCGATCGTGTGTCAGATGTGGTTTTAATTAGCGATCGCGTCCCATTTGAAGTATTATATTATAATTGTGTATTTAACGTATACGGGAGTACCGTGTAGAATCCTATATCCCAGTTTTAGCATATTATGATGATGCCGTAATGACACGTTGCTGACAAACTTAGGGTTGAACTAACTGTTTTGCTTTCGAATGGAAATAAACTAATCAATAAAACATGAATTTCAGTTGACATTAATAATCATAGCCAACGATAAAGGCTTATATACATAATAAACATATACATATAACCTACATACGTACTATCAATATTTTGGAGCTTAATTTCACTTTAAATCTTATATATAAAACCGAAACGGCGTATGTATGTATGTGGGTCTGTAATTCCCTTTTGCATTGTTGGTCATTAAGTTGCCATAAAAAAAATATGAAAGAAAATATGTTTGAATTTTTATCGGCGAAGACATTTAGTCAAAATGTAATAAATTAGTCTTCTACTGAACTACCCGGCTTTTATTAATATAATAATGTTTATTATTTACGTGAAGGTATTATTTGACATTTCTTTGACAGCAATCCTTGAATTTGGACATTTTAATGGGCGAGAATGGGGCTGTCATCAAATTAAATAAAGTTTATGATTTTATTTTAACTCTATTTTAGATGTTAGATTTTGTGATATAATTATGTCGAATGATATAACATTAAATAATTATTGGTCGCTTAGTCCGAGCGACGCCGGGTAGCAATACTAGTAGTATATAAGTATTTGAAAGAATATTGATCTCCGATTTATGCCTTACTTTTTTCGAAACTGTTCTTTTTTTAAATCCAGTTTGGGCCACGATTTCGAGTCGAGATATTTTTAAAACAAAATTTGCTGGTGATCTAGTCTGTTCAATAATGCGATGCCTTTATCTTATAAATATCGACAGTTGCATTGAAGAGGGTAGTGTAAACAATATACCAATTTTCGTAAAAACTCTTGATTTGTTATTTTTTTATGTAGGCTGTTTTTGGAACGAATTTTCTTTATTGCCTCAATATTTAATATATTATGGAAACTATCCTTAATTAATAAAGTGTTTTAATCCTATATAACGTGTTAATTAGGGTTTTTGGGCGCTCATATAATCAACATTAAAAAAAGAAAGAATTTTTGAATTTTCGTTGGAATCTGTGGTAACTTTGGAAGTTTTATAAATAAAATTAACCTTTCGATAACCTTCTAAAAAAGACGAAACACGTGTCACTTTTTGGTTAAAAAATTGGTGGAGTAGAAAGTTGTCAATTTTAATTTAATATTAGAATGTTAAAAAGGTTATACTTGTAAACAGCTTCTACGAACGACCACGACAGTTTGAGTTATTAATTGCTTCTAACGTGTCGCAAAATTTTTGTGCCAGCTTGACGCATTACCCACGTGTTTACGGGATCAATTACGGGCGAAGTTTATAATTGAAGACTCATTTACACTTTAAATCGTAATTAAATATTTCCACTACGTTTTCGCGCCCTTATCCACGGAACGTCAACAAGATGAATTCGTCGGGAGATGCGTGTGCCGGGAAGTTGAACCCGTTAGAGTGGGGTGGTGAGGGGGGGGGGGGAGACTAGGCTGAAGTGACGCCCAATTATCCAATTATAAATTAGGCGTCAGTCGGGCAAGTATCCCCGTCCGTCTCTTTGCGGCTAAGATTGCCGCCGTAAATTAAATTAACGCGGCTTGTTGGTCACGGTGCGATTTTTGAATCCGCGGATGCCATAATTGAACGGCTTATTAATATTTGACGCAATTGACACCTGGTTATATTATATACAGTAGTCGTGAAGTCAAAACTTCTCGACTTTCGTCGACTCAGTGTAAAATTCAAAGATTCGAATCCTCAAATGAAAACTTATACAATGAATTTTTAATAGATTCAAAAGACATGACCATCCTAAAAAACAGGTTATAAAGATAAAACGATGATCTAACCCAGAGATTTGTCTAAGATGAACGCTTGCCATGATTAGCCGATTAACCGAAATTGTCTTCGTATATTGATAACTAAATCAACATCTGATATGTGCCCAGCTGGTATTATTTCTCGTATCATATGATTTTGAATATATTATAAAAATTTAGTTACTCTCTCAAAGCACATGATTTGCTCTAGCTGTCCGAGGAAATCCGTGCGAAAATTTTCCCTCGCTCATCGAGGTGATGATGTCACTTCCGCCTTCAATTCAATTCTCCCGTTCCATTTTTGAATACTCAAAGGACGACTAGTTGCGGACTCGTTACTGTCGCGCTGTTTGAAATTGGAACATCTGAATCTATTTCTATATCGGCAGTGGAAGAAAACAAAATCGATTTATTGTTTAATAGAAATTAATATTTAGTTGATTTTTTTTCGTAGAATGCATGGATATTTAAGAAATTAGCTAGCGTTACTGGGCTCAACTCCCCATTATTTAAAATATAATGTTTTTATTAAAATTTACATAAACAATGAATCCTCCCGATACACTATTTTTATAACATCTAATTTAATAATGTTGTTTTTTTTTTATTTATTCGTTATTACATATTATGAACTTTACCTGCTTAATTGATTTGTTACAGAAAACACTAAAATTGCAATGCGCTTTTGTTTCTTGCCCTTCTCCACTCAAAACTGCGTTCTAATTAATATATGTATTTAATACGACAGTATCCAGTGGCGTAGAAAACGTTATGCACATCCACAGTTGTTATTCCTTAGCTGGTAGTGTCTCAGGAGCAACTTTCTAAAATGCTGTGTGCTGATCTATCCGTCGAAACAAAAAGAAAGCTTCCGTTAGCTGAGAGCTACTAGCTCTCCATATGACGCCAATGGTTTTTTTTTTATAAAAGCTCGTTAATGTACTTTATTAACCATGAAGTTGGTGTGACCAATCGGCTGGATCGCAGCCTTCCTTCGCGCAATAAACGACACAATAGTGCCAGCTAGTCAGCGTTTAACTAAAAAATATTGTTTTTTTTAATTTACCATGAAGAATTTCAGTTTTGACATTAATAATTTAATTAATTTAACCGAATGGTCAACATCGCTGTCTTCGGTTGTGGTATACAAGAGCTCGAGTCCCAGTACGAATATTTTTTGTAATTTTTTTTTTTCAATCGATGTATAGAATTCAATTTTATATTTTACTAAATAAATTTATTGTGGAATAAGTAAAGAATGTTGTGCTATTTTTTATATTATGTATAGAATTGCGTTTGTGATAGAAAGAAGCGATTTGATAACCACTAACATGTACTAGCTTTCAATCCTTACGTCGAAAAAGAGAGGTTGAGCGACTGAATAACAAGAAGTTTTTGTAGATCAACTTTTGTTGAGGTTAATCCATTTGATATGATAAAGACAAAAAATAATGATCCATGTTTAGGGCGGATATTGTTCCAAATTTATATTTAATATTTGATCAAAATGAGACATTTGTTTTGGGTTCTGAATTTGACTTCAATACCTTATTAAGAAAATCGTTTAAATGGCGATAACTTTTTATCATTGTAACTAACGATCTATTAAGAAGGTCATATCCGCCCTTCTTACGCAATTTCCACATTGATACTAAACGGTTGGGTTTTGGGATCATCATTATCCCTTTTTCTAGTATCTATCGTGCCTATTGTCATGTCGTTAATAAAATAATAATAGGAATTTATTAAGTCACTTGACCCGTAACATGATTGAATATAATCACATTGAAAATAATGTTATATTATATAATATTTAACCGATTGAGTAGGCATTTACTTGGTAGAACTCCATTATAATACGGAAAGAAAAATAACAATGTATTTTAATTCTACATAAATTATTTGATCCACGCCTGTTTAAAACGTGTATTAGAGATAGCTTATATATAATTTCTGTTGAAACCATTATCACATTTTAAATATTTGATTTAAAAAGTAATGGTAGAAACAATTTTGGGTATTTTGGGTTCTTGGATTGTGAAACCACTTAAAATCTGCAATTTCTAAGTGCATCTATTTTAAATTATTTTAAGTTTATTGTTTACAATGATTTTAACAGATGTGAGCTATTAATTGTGATCTGATCGTTAAGAATTTCATTGGACTGATTATATCTATTAATTTCAAGCTGTTCCAATGCATTCAGTTTTAGGCCCTTATTGCAGGAATGTAAACGAATCGGGACCGAATTCGGATTATGTGCTAATTCTATAAGGTGATTTGCATATTGTGAATCAGTTTTTCCATTGTTAAAGGATCTGGCATGTTCGTTTGCGCGAATGGAAATTTTCACCAGTCTGTCCGACATATACTAAATCATCGCAAGTCATCTTATATATACCGCTTCTATCAAGTTTATTAATCATGTCTTTACTATTTTTAAGATGTGTACCATATTAACTTTAAATGCTACATTTACTGAATTTTAAATCTCGTGGTGAATTTTTTCACTAATACTCCCTAAGTAGTTAATTGATTTAAAGAAGCGGTTTTCTTGTATTAAGTTAGGGTAAAATAAGTTTTCTAGCTAGTTTTAAACGTTTTTTATATAATAAGTTTGTTATCACCTTTTTCTCATAGCCATTATTACGCGCAATTTGTTCTATAGTATGTAATTCGTTATAATAATCTATCTGATTCATCGGTACAGCCAGTAATCTGTGTATCGAATTGTATGCAGATAGTTTAATTTGCCATGAAGTGATTTGGCGTGAATAGTAGTTTCGAAGGTTGGTTTTCAAAAAGATTTTAAATTTATGTCGATTTTCTATTCTTGATGGTAAAATTTGTTAATGCAGTGGTCTACCTCTATCTCTAGTGTAAATTTTTTTTTTGTGTATCAAGTTAGCCTTGTTTAGAAATATATTTGCCTATCCGTTTGCCAAAAATTATAATATCATCTATTTATTTTTATAACACGTAAAACACGTAAAGTTATTTTATAACACGTAAAATATTTTAATTTCAAAAAAATTCTGCTCCATTTTCGACTTTTAAATTAAATTTCAACCCTACTTATTTTCGCGAGATTCGAGTATTATTGACCATAATTTGACTATTTTTCAAAAACCTATTTAAATTTTAACCCCTTGTACTGAAACCACGAGGTACACTCGTGGTCGTATTACTTGGGCGTATCCGGCAACCACGAGGCACACTCGTTGTCAAATTCAATACGTAATATTTTTATCAATATATTTTAACATTTTTTTTTACGGAAAACAAAAGATTACACATTATTCTACGTATTTCAATTATTATAAATTAATGAAATCATAAAAAACCGAATAAACACTTAATTTAATGACGATGGGTGCTAGCAGGTATTTGCATGTTTTCCTATGATGCGATTTTTTTTAAAAGGAAAACGAAAATTTTTCTTTTATATGTTCGATATTGCGGATATGCGAATATTTTTAATTTATTTGTATTGTACTTAAAGATATCTAAAGAAAAACGAAAGTTGTAACCGAGCAAATATTACCAATAATAAGTATTACCATTCCAAATTATAAAATTAGAGGAAGACCATTATTTGTTGATTCAAGCCTTAGATTGCAGTGCAAAAACTCGGGGACATTTTGCCAGTCATATTCCACCAACGGGGAAAAAAAATCCCACAAGATTGTGTAAAGTGTGTACCAAAAATAAAAAGAGACGCGAGAATACGTGGAAAAGCAAAAAATGTCTTGTCGCACTACATCTTCAGGAAATGCCTACAAAATAACTAATATTTTTGATATATTATGTGTACTTTCGGAGAAAAAAAGAAATTTTTGGTCGAAATTTATTTTATTTCTTCCATACTTAAAAAAAAAACCAAAAAAGTATTTTACAACCTATTTCCAAATTTTAAATCTAAATTTGTCCTGTTTTCCATTGATCTTTTTGCAAGTCCCTTCGTTGCTTAACATATAATCTTCAAAATAAAAAATAATTCATTGAATTATACTAAAAGCATACCGAGAAATAATTATTTTAATGAAAAACTATTTTATTCAAAAAATTTAACAGTGTCATAAATATTTGTTATGAAAAATTTAATCTCAGTACAAGAGGTTAACACAAGAACGCGTTTCTTACTTTGACAGTTTGAAAAAGTGGTTTGTAGTCCGATGTATTTTTATAAATACAAATGGCTATTTTTGTGAAAACTTAAATGAATTTTATTTAATTTAAAAGTTCAATCAGCTTTTAATTATGGCCAGGTGTCAAAGAGAGTAATTAGCAGATGTCTTTTTAAATTAGTTACTATTCAAGGATCAACTTGACGAATTTCGAGTATTTAGTCCGTTCAGGTTTATATTTATTTATTCACTGTTACTCTATTGAATGTTTTCGTTAGAAAATTCATCCTGTAATTACGCTCGGAGAAGTCTCAATTAAAGCCTAACGAGATTTTTTTATACAATTAAAAACAAAATTAGCCTACGCCGATGGAGACGAGTGAAAAAGTTTTCATTTTCGGCCTCCCGATTCTCTCTACGGAAGACTTTTAGCGACTGCTTTTGATGTGCGGGAGAACTCGTCCAATGAATGAAAGTTGTTTATTGAACTTTTCGTATACTTAGTTACTTACTTACCCACCGCAAAGTATAATATGTAGGTTCATTAAGAAGTTTTTTTCATTTGTCATTAAATATGAATCGTATTACATTATATTTCTACAACTTTGGAAGACTCTGAAAACACTTCATTTTAATCAATTACTGTTGTTTTATTTTTGCTTAAAGTATCTAATGAACGTAATTGGTCCTGAATTAATGATGGAAATTCAATTATAAGCAATAAAAATAATTTGCATATTTTACATGTTTCTTTAATTGTTTCCATATTTTAGGATTCGACACTAAAAGAACACCACGAATTCTATGTTATCATCGTTAGAGCTTCTTCGCGTTTATATAATTTTAATACTGTTTTACGTTGAGAAAGAATGTATTTTTTGCATAAGTAAACACATTTCAAGTGACCAATTACATTCATATATTGCGCTTACATGTATTGATTTCATTATAAAAGGTGTTGAATTACAAACTCAACGGTTGTTTAAAACATTTTCACGAAACAATTTCTGCATAGATCTGTGAAATAATGGAATGTTAATAGTTAAATAATTGTACTTACACGATACGTCTTCATCAATGAATTATATCAAATGATTGTTACAGTCGAATCTGCGATAGTAGCCTAGCCAACGATTTTCAGAAAGTTTTCAGCAAACTATAAGAATATTTCATGAATTTCGTTATATAATTTATAAATATAGTGACACTAGGACACACACTTTTCTCTGTTTCATACAGCTAAAAAACAATTATCATTTTTACATACAAATTGCCATCCAATTGAGCTCTTGGGAATATTTTTTGTAATGAAACTATAACTGAATTCAGCTGAAAAGTGTTGTTTAGATTAGGTGTAGTCATTTGCAATTATAATTGTCATCAACCGGTTATACCAGTTGATGAACTTTTAGAAAAATTTATGTCTGGAGTCTATACCTTTTTTTATCTTTGAAAATAAAGTCTCCTTTCCGTATTTATTCACCAGTTATTTAAAAATACTTTTTAACGGCCGTAATTCAGCGTTAAAGATTTTGTTAAATTGTATAATATAAACATTTTGCTTCAGCGATTGGAAATAAGTGATACATTAAGGAGAGAGAATATTCCATTAAACTCTGTCGAGTATTGATTTTACTACGCGATCACTGGCAACACGAGCATTAAGAATATAAAAAGAATCCGTAAAGAAACGAAATCAGTAAATTCTTATTTAGAGTGCGACAAAGCCTGGAAACAGTAAATAAACAAGGGGAAACGTACTCACAATGTTTTCTTATGAGCCGAAGAGATAGATTGTGTATTCGCGGAATCAATTTCCTAAAAACGTACGAAATGTTGTATTTTTAAACGTGATCACTTTAAAGACAGACTGAGGGATTACTTTTAATTCTGTTATTATGTTTCGGGGATTCATTATATATTAATAATAGGGCAGCAGGCTTGCTTTTTATTTTGAATTAATTTTGTCAAACCTCTGCTGTATATAAGACATGGATATTCCAAATAAAAAAGTTTTTACTTATTGATAAGATAGGTAATTAAAAAAATGAAGGGTAATTTAATCCAGTATTTTTAGTGACATAATTAAGTATTGATAGCAGTTGAGAGGAAATAGTTTTCCGATTAAATTCGCATTAATTCAATAGATATCCATTATAATAAGGTAACAATAGTATGTTATAGTTGATAGATGATCACGTTGATATCCAAATTAGTAAGAAAAATCAATTCATAACAATTATTACACGATTCTTCTAAAACTAGCAACATTATCTTTCATATTATTTAAAAGGTATTTTATTTAATGCGATTCAACATAAATAATTTGCCTATTACTTAAAAGTTTAAACTGATGAAAAAATAGCCATACGGGGAAAATAATAATTTAATTATTGTGAGCACGCGATGTCTCTAACATATGAACTTCTGCCTTTTACTGTAACGTTTAAATAATTCAATTTTTAATAGGTTGCTTCTTAGTATGAAAAGTATAAATATGTCAACAGCAATAGTAAACAAAACATGTTTTTGAATGCATCTCCCGTCATCGGTATCGTATTTAAGATTCTCTGGCAGTTGTCCTTGTTCATTTGAAATCTGGGATTGTGGCTCTAGGGGTAGAGAGAAGAAGTCCTCCCTGCACGGGTACCACCCTCCGTCTCGTCCACGGAGGGGCTGGCCTACGATCTCTGGGGGTTGTGATTAATTCGTGGCGTGTCACGCTACCCTGCCACCCCAGGGCGATGTATTGCGCGGTCTGACGAGTCGATGAACTCCTCTCTGAGCTCGCCGTGACCGATATCTCGCCGATGAAACTTAAAACCGAAATAGCACCGAGGGCAGCAAATAAAGCAATAAAAATTTATATTTGATCTATATCACGCACACATGCAAGATTATCGAAAAATAAAAAGGATTCACATGATTTATTATTTATCTCAAAATTACCTTGAAATATTTCTGGATAAATAACACGTGATTTACACAATTATTTTTTGAAAATTTAACTATAAAAATTAACATACCGTGGTGAAAAATCTTTTTGCGAGAAGGGCCAGATAATCAATTATCAGATAGTACGAGGGCCGCATGTGTAAAACTGTTTAAATTATCGATATTTTTAGTGTATGTATATAAAATTGAAAATTTTATTATTTTCGGAAGAAGAAAAAAAATGATTGATATTTGTCACTGAGGGAGGATGTGCATCACTGCTGTAAGGGGTCTTGACTTTTTTTTCTAAATTTTTTGAACGAATGTCACGATGAAAATAAATTGTGTTTATATTTAAAACTACATTTAAAATAAGACCCTTAAAATGAAAAAGCTTGTTAAAGTTTTCTTTTTCAATATAATATTTTTATATTTCATAATGGCAATTTCCAGATATATGTCGTATATTTATACCTTTGTATTATTAATGATTACATAAATTAGGTTTTACTAATGCGTGGTCTAAGAACTAATCTCTTAGGGACTAACATCGCCCAAAGGCGTAACTCTGCACGTAAAGTAAGAAGAAATTTTCCTCCCCTTCGAGTACTTTGTCGGATTTCGGACGACCGAAATAGCTTCGGCAGAATTCGTTACCAACTTTGCAAATATATTTTTGTCATTATTTGAGAAAAGGTTTTAACCATTTTTGTCCGTATCTTTTTTATAAATCAAGGACATGGGATATTTAAAAGTTGCTTTGTTCGAATCCATATTTTTTATAATGTTATACAGCCTTAACAGGGATGATTAAACGTAAGCCGCGACTAATTTGAAATTTTTTGAATTAGGTAGTAACCATGAAAAAGACAAGTCAAATACATCATTCAATATTACAATTTTTAATTGCAATATTATGCCGTTAAGCAGCCAATGTTTCCCAATTTTTTTCGAGTGGCGACCCCTTTTTATAAAAACTCGGATGCTATTGAAAAAGGCATTTTTAATAAAGTAACGAAAATGGACTATGGTGAATATTTTTCTCCGTTGACAATATATTATTTGCGATTTGCATTTAATTTATTCTCGCTGATAATTCCGCAGCTTCCATGCATTTAATAACAGTTTCGCTAACTAATACTTCTTGATGCACAATACAATGCATACAAAATATTTCATTTGAGCCTTTTTGAGAAATAAAATTTTAAAAACACTATTTTTAAAATACCAATATTAATTATGAAGCCGCATAAAAATACTCTGTTGGCCGCACATGAGAACCACAGCACTAGAGTGACTAAATTATTCAATGTCTTTCTATCAAGGATTAGCAGTAAATAATATTTCAATAATTAATGTACAATATACATATCAATAATTGATAACCCGTTTCAATTATATGGATACTTTGATAATCATGCACTTAATGCTAGCAAATCAATTTAACATCATATTATCTGGGTAAGTGACATATTAACGCTGGCATGATAATTTGAATTAAGTAATATGATACTATAATAGATCAGTGCAAATATCATGAACTTATGATAATCAAATGAACCGTAAAGGGAATATCTCGACCCCTTTATAGCCGTGTGTTCTTGATGTACAAATATGTTTCATATCTAATGATAGGTAATTATTATATAGAGGGATACAGACTATTCGTAATATGGCAGTACCCAACGATAATGTTATGTAACGCCCCGAGGCTCTTGTAACCGAGAGTTATTTAAATTGTAGTTAGTAAATCTTGTACATATTATATTATAATACATACATGATATATCTATCTACTTTAATAATAATTATGTAGGTTCTCTTTTGAGTTTCGAGTACTCACCGCATCCGGGTTTTCAACAACATAATTTGCCCACTCTTGTTTTAAATTCATAAGTATTGTATCAAGGTAAATAATCTCATCTCATTACAAGATTTATTACGCACTTTATGTATTATTAATTGTGTAATTCTTGGTGACATTACGTTTGAGATTGTGGTATTTTATTATTAGAAATATTATTAACAATGAAGTCAAATAACGGTTGAGCTATTTGAATGAATGGGTCTTTTAATCAAATATATTTGGACACTGTGCCTATCGAGAAAAGAGCCGCGTAATAATGGGTAAGAAGATTGATCTGACTAGGTCGATACCAGTTATAGTTGCTACTAAAAATAAATAAAACACAGGTTTCTTAGTACTACTTCCACATATTATTTTGTTAAGAACAGGACTGTAGTCGCTCATTGCGATCATTATCATCAGATGATAGTGCTTTTAAGCGTTCGTCAGACGGTCAGTTACTATTTTCAAAGATTATTATTAGAGTAAAGAAACGAACAAGAAAGTTGTTCTGACGGATAGGGTTATTTACTCAGTCATGGCAAGAGTACTTCAGATCTAATTAAAAGTAGTAAGTACGGGTACACTTCAGATGCAGGCAGCTTCGATGTTTTTGACGTCTGTGAAATATGACGTCGTGTGCACATGACGTTGCACGGTGCAGTCGGAGGGGATCAATAAACTATGGCGCCTAGAAATGAAATTAAACCCCATTAAATATGGTGCGCGTATCTTATGGGGTGGTTGAATATTCTCCTAAAATGCCGTAAACACGTAGACGCCGAGGAAATGTCAACGTTTACTCCATGCTGATATGATAAAATTCAAATTCGTCACTGCTTTATGTATTCTTCTATAAACGGAGTTTTATTAGAAATAAAATTTTAAAATTCCAATCCAACCATTATAAAGCGACTAATCAAAATTCGTGGCACGTCTGATAAAAAATGTTTATTCAAGGATGTCGGTCTTACTGAATACTCATTTATATTTTCTTGAGGTTAGTTAGCTGATCAATCAATTTTTCATTTTCACTAGGTATACTTTTTTATGCCTTTTTGCTTTGTAGAGTATGTATGTATATAGATTATTACAATTTATTTTGGCCGGGTCCGTTGTCGAGTTTCTATGTACTGTTGCGAATCTCACGGGCTTGAATCCCAGTACGGACAATTTCTTAAATTGATTTCTGTTCAAAAGTAAAAATGTTTGTAACGCCTGATTTCCACCCATCCATCCGATCCTAAATATGGAGCGTAGGGAGATTGGCAAGCTCACCACTAGTCCTGTCGTCGTCCTATCCTTATATCTATAATATTTTCAAAAATTAGAGTTCCGTGTCTTAGAAAAACGTCTGTTGAGATAGGCTCCACAAGGAGTCTATTCGCTTCACATTGAAAGCTGACAAGTTTTTTTTTATTTTAATGAATATGGATGACAATAATAGAGCGCCGTACAGACAAATTCATGAGATGAATATTGATAATAATTGAATAAAATGAATTTCTTACTATTTACCGTATTTATTACTTGATTTCAAAAGACAATTCGATTCGTGAAATTTAAACAAAACATCACTGCATGCGTGAGAGGAACGCCCTACTAGAAGTTCCGTTAGTTAGTGATCAAAATTTACGTAATCTAAAATACTAAAATCCTCCTCACCTGGTGACGTGTGATGGAATTAAGTTGCGGGAAATTCGAGGCAAATTGAAATAGCGAATCCCATCCGTTTGCATACATTATATTCCATTCATTATGAAAGTGGAGCTTAGCCGCTCGTTCGTTTTCCAATATATGGCGCGCCGGAGATTACTACGTTATTAATTATTATTATTCAGAACATGACATGTACCTGTTTGTTACACTATGAAATGATCGAATGCACATATGTAGATGGTCTCTATCGTCATCATCTCAACGCGGCTTAAATTGAAATAATAAACAGTTCGCTTTGTCCAAGCTCGATTTCGCTTTTATCTCCTATTTTTTGGAGACAGAAATCTCAGTTTTCATTTACTAACATTAAAGAAATAACGTTAGTATTTATAAAAATATCACCCCCGCTAAAATAATCTGCATAAAGTTACTACTGTCAAACTAATCTAACATTGTCAATCTCTATCGATTATCAAAGCGCATAAATTAAAATTAATTCTAAACACCCAATTCTAAAACGTCAAAAAATGTGACTCATTGAGATATTATTACATATAATTGTTATCTCAAAATTATCTCCACATTATTTATCCTTCGCTCAACAGTTGTTTTTCTCACTTTTAGTGTGTAAAATAAAAATTCTTGATGCGTCAGGCATCATATAATTATATTTTATTTATAAAAAATAAATGTCCTGTTTCTTTCATATTTAGTGCACTAATTCACACAATTTTTATTTATTTCAATGTACGTATTTTTGGTATCAGGATAGAAAATCTCATTGAATAACTTAAAAGTTTTTTGTACTTATTACAGATTGTATAAAGATCAATACTGTTTTCGCTCATTGAAAGTATTATCAACTGATCTGTTCTATATTTAAATAAAGTTTTTGAATTTTGAAATGATGATGATTTCTAAATCGTTATGCCGTATTTATTACACATGCCCAAACGTTACGACGATACCATTATTGTTTTCGATTTGAGCGTTGAAATTGAATATCTGTAGTTTTAATATCTTGGAAAAATTAAAGAGATTACTATGCATGTATATGTCCCATATGTTTTTTAAGTAGCTGACTGCATACATGCTGATTCACGTAGAATTGTAAAATGTTCAATATTTTGTTGCATTCCTGGCACTTTGAGAGGCTTTGGCGAATCAATACAGAAAATTTTAAAGTCGAGCAGTTCCAGTGTAAATATTAAAATTATCCCCTTTTTCTACGGTTAGCATTTCTAATTAGTGTGTCGGGGAGGGGTATGAAAAAAAATACCGTCGTCGAAAATCGGAATATTTGACCGGTATGATTCAATTGACGTTCGTTATTGTAAACAACGTTTTAATTTTCGTTTCGCAGAGCCGGCAAAACCTTAATTAATTAATGGATAAAATAAAAGTGGACCCGTGCTACTGTTTATTTACTTTCACGAAAAATGTTTTCCCTGAATAAAGCACAGAAGAGGCGCTGCTTTGGCGCTTTTCCCCGCGGTATTTTTTTTGTTTTCGTTCGCATTTGTGAAAAGTTGAGTTTCACAAAAGTATGTAGTTCTGCATAAATCGGAACCTTTAAATAAACAAGTTATAAGACACGGCAATGTTTGAAATGTATAAACAATGTGTCTGTTATTATTGTATATAATAAAACTCATTGTTTCTTTTACATAAATTATATGATAAAGTCATGTGAAATGATAACTGTCAGCTACCGTATCAAAATGCAATGATTTTGTCCGACTGATTTCGTTAGCTACTAATTTGTATACCATAATATAAATCATGACCGGATTGACAGCATTAGAAAATTAGCATCAAGGTAATCAATAAACGGTTTGAGTTCCCATTACCTTCCGTTGTAGTTACGCAATAGGTTTCCTACAGCGATGCTATTCGCAGTAAAGAAGTAGTCGATCCCTAAAATTCATTCCCTGAGACGAACTGCATGTGATAGATTTTAAGCCATGCACTGGTAATGAAATAAATAAAATATGAAAAAGTCACAAGTTAATATTACGTATCCTTTTTATATGTACGTTTGTTGAAATCGATTACCTTTTACTTACATAGTTCTTTCCCAATACACTTTGATTGATCATATTGTAACTGATTCAATTATTTCATTAAAGTATTCTTTCAGATCCTAGTATTGAATACGTCAATACAGAATTATCAGTTGAGTCCAAATTAAACACTGTTATAGTGAGAGGAAATATAATTGATGGGTTTTCTTGTTATTTACGGTGTTAAAACTTGATTACCATAAATTGGCACACGATTTGCGGCTGACTGTAATATAACGGAGCGTGTTATTTAATTTATATGTTTACATATTCACGGACGTCAAAAAACACATTTAGTTTATCTCCTCGTGGACGAAATCGCATTATTTTAATCAGCCCCGAAAATAATACTCTTATAAAACGTACGGCGATACAGCTTTTACTATGTGAAAATACACACTAACCTTTTAGTGTTTATTTAACCTTTTTCCGCCCCAATAACCGTAAACTTAAAAATAGTTCCTTTTCAAGTTCACCTTTCACCCCCTTCGCAATGGAGTTAAAACGTTTGAAATTTTGATGGGATGGCTTAGCCGTCGTCACGCTATATTACTGAGCAATATAATTTACATTATGATCAAATTGTTTTACTCGGGAACCATTCTTGTTTTATTCTTTTAACATGACTTTCATTCACAAGCACGATGTATGCTACGAATTCATTCAAATTTTCGCAGGAACCTATGTAATAAAACTATTATTTTTTTTTCTGACTTCAAAGTACCCTTTCTATAAAAAAATAAGATTATATCAGTGCATTGCTGATAATGAAAATGAGATGTATTTTTTAAAAACAATAAAAACGTTCTTTCATCCTAGTGAGTTTTAAACTCCGTGTTCCTGATGAATTGTTTCTTATCAAAAAGTGTACAAGAAGCCTGCCATTGGTGATGTGAGATATACGCACCAGATATCGACATATCTCGCGTAGAACCTGGAATTTTGTCGCTAGACGGTCAGACTGTTTTATCGACGACATTTATGCTTTTGCTATGAACTAAATTTGTCGCCGGTTGATTCGCGTGAAATGTAAACTAGATTATCTGTCCGATAATCGTATTAAGAAAACGAGATCCGGTTACGTGACTGCGATGGAGCCAATAATTACCTTTTCCGTAAGTTTATTTCGACGGAAATACCACAAATGTATGCACGATAATATAATCGTTCACGGTAATCTACGCCTGGTTCTACGAGGCTCTACGATTGCGATCAGTTCGGATTTTTTATAATTTTAAACTTGTACATTTTTTTCATTTTTCATTGCTTTAACAATTTATATTTTATAACGCTTCCATTATTTAGTAATAAATAAATAAAACACGATTTATATTAGTTCTTCCACATTTGTTTCAATGCAGCAGTTTGGGTATACAGGTAAATCTAGTGTTTAAGTTTTATTTAAATTGTAAATATTTCATAATACAAATATATGTAAAAAAAAGTGGCTGTACTTAAGCAATACTTAATACATAAGAAAAATCATTTTTTTAGATTAGTTTCGTTACTTCATTCCATAAATGCAACTGACTTTCATCTAGTTTAATAATTTATGATATGAAATTTATAGTATGAGAGTTATTATATTTGACATCGATAAAACAATATGTTGCTTGTCTATTCGTAATAATATATTTATAGGGAAGAAAAACTAGCAACCGTACACATTTACATTATTATAATAAAGTACTGCCAATCGCACCCATTCAATCAATGTATTCAAAAATTGATTCATATAAATATTTCTATGTGCAATATAATGGATTCATATATAAGGTTTGGTTGTATAATACAAAACATGGACTATCACAGCGTAGTATATTTATTAATATTGTGCTGTTAAATTATCACCTTGCTCACTTACTTACTAACTTTCGCTCTGTTCGAAACTGACTTTCCCGCTCGCCGGCTATTATAATTTCCCTTGCAAATGAGCTGGGCTCGATCGAAAAGTCAACGCTGAGACCTCACGTTCGTGAATTTCCACGGCCGTCGAGCCTTTCGTCCACGGCGCAGGCGAAAGTGTATCGGAAATTGAAAGGTTGTAGCGGAACAGATCGCCAGCGAAGAGGGGCTTATGGACTTTTTTAACACGCCTTCGGTCGGCGCGGGCTTTCAACTTGCGTAGCACGTCATTTTGTCCACACAGAGCTTTATTCGAATAAAAAGCATGTAATTTTTAGAATGTAAAGATTATATAAGCTTTTACAATTTTTTTATTTGGAATTAAAAATACATATTTTTTTTTGATTATTTCCGGTCTCTATTTACGTATGTAAGCAGTAGTCGGCAACTCCAGTTTATCGCTTGGTTTTGAGACGACTAGACTCTCGTCTCTCCAGGATATTGGCAGACAGCCTCCGTTCTCGACTTTCGGAGGGGGAACTTAGTGAAGGGGGGAGAGAAGAAGAGGTAGTTCTTGATGAAAAGATGGTTAAAAAGACCGTTATTCTAGTCGACAGCCGAGAGCGAGATGTAGAGTTATTTATAATGAAGCTATTACTGACATCGGTCTCAAACTCATAGATTGAGATAATTACTATTTCGCTCGAGAGTGTTCTGAGTGTCTAACAACATTGGGCAGTGACAGCTTCTTTCCGTCAAATGCCATCACGATTTCGTCCTTCCTAGTGCATCTCATGGATAGTTCTCGACGGTTTTCCATTGCGCAGGAATTAGAAGAATGTGCAAGTAGGCTATAATACTGTGATATACTATTATCTAGCAGCTAATTTCTGGTTAAAATGTACAAAATAAATAAAAATATAGCGTCATTATGGAAGATGTGATATAAGAGAACCCATTAATAATTGCGTAAGGCTTCAATATGTACGTTAGCTGAAACTCTTTGCCGTGTTTGGTGAATCGCGGCTTAAGGGTTAAAACCTTTTGTATTCGAAGTCTATAGATGGATTTACAATCGCATAATTTCAGATTCACGGTGAGCCTGGAAAAGGATTCCAGTTTTCTATAGAAGCTCGACACACATAAGAAGATTTTTGATGGTTTATGGATGTCTTAATACTGCGTATTATTATGGATTCGGATTTTATAAATATAAAGTGAAATATTGTATTCCACTGGCAAAAAATTGTAATGTATTATGGAATTCATTTTGTAAATTAAGCGAATAAAAACACCCATACAAAAAAGAATTACCCTTTGATATTGATTTTCCCTATTAAATATTATACTTAAAAAATGCATGAAATATTGACAAAAAATATTCAACTTATATCTCATGTCCATAATTTTAATCATCCCTTGTTCATAAAAAAATAAAATCTATCGAGAAGTTTCGAGAATCAATATTTGAAAGTGGTTCACTGTAAAATGTTCACTAAAATGTAATATTTCTTCTCAAATGGCCAAATTAATGTTTTTATCTTCTATTATAAACACTGAATATAAAAAAATACACATTGAATAAATCGTATTAAAACAGTATATATTTACAACATTTTTAATGGATGCAATATGAATAGGTGTAAGTTAAAACAAGAAAAAATATTTTTCCGAGAAAAACAGAATTGTTAGAGATATTTGTTTTCAAAATTAATTGCTTATGTTCTGAAATCCCATTAGTCTTTTAATAATTAATAAGTAATCGTAAAAACGATTTAAACATCAAATTTAAATCGTTTTAATATTTTACTTTTTCACAACTTTTTTAAATAACGACACATGTTCCGCCTTTCGGTATTTTCATGCAATTCAAGTTCATTTTTGTTTTTGAAATACCTGAAGATTCTGAAATGAAATTCTCTGCATCCAAAGCAAAACCGTTGAAAAAACGGGAAACTTTAAAGAGAAATTTCGATAAATAATAATCGAATCGAATGTTAGTTTTATGTGCACAAACAATCCAAATACAAAATAAATTTTCCGAAAAATCTTAATTCAACAAGATTAAGTTTCAAATATCGTACTAAAAAAAAGGACTCGCTCAACGGTTGAAAATTTCTAACTGAATAAGTTTTCAGTCCTCATTATTATATTTTGGATGGGTGGGAAAACAAAAACACCATTGTCGTGATGTTTGTTTTCAGAATGATAAACGATTATTATTCTTGAGAAGATGTGATGTATGGAGTCTTAAAATCAATCTCGTTCGGGTGAAACTTTTTTGAAAGATTTATATTGTATGTTTGCTTAAGCTATGGGATCTGAGGTTATAAACCGTAACACCTGCTTCTGTCGTCGCTCGTAAAAAACCACTCACCTGGCGAAAGACCAACCCTTTGGGTAGAAAATTTCGTCTGAATTGAAAGCCACCGCGCGCCGCCATGGCACCTATTTCGAAAATCAACCACGCTCTTCAGATTGTCGTGTAGTGCTTCTTAGCTGCTACGAAAAAATCAATACGCATCTCATTTCGTGTGATATCCACACACAACAAAAGTAAGCATATCACACATTTTCTATCTATCGAGACTCGGGAGTGAATTGAAGTAGCGTAAAGAAATGTCAATATATGTATATTCAAGATTCTGTCTTTGAAAACATGATCAGTGTTTATTAACATAATTGTTGCCTTCTTTCTTTTCACATTTGTAAAATTATTTAAAGTTAAATTATTATTGATTGAGTAGGCATTTACTTGGTAGAACTCCATTATAATACGGAAAGAAAAATAACAATGTATTTTAGTTCTACATAAATTATTTTATATATTTGTTGATAGCTATTTCGGCTTACGCCTTCGTCAGAACTATGTTTAAAACGTGTATTAGAGATAGCTTATATACCTTTGCTAGACAGGGTGCTCCCTACATCATCTCTTTCTGTTGAAACCATACCTACGTCACATGAAAGAATTTAAATAAGTTTGATTTATTGGTCTAAAGTAATGGTGGGAAACAATAATTTGGGTATTTTTGGGCTATTTTATCGTGTGAAACCACTAAAAATCTGCAATGTCTAAGTGCATCTATTTTAAATTGTTTTAAGTTTATTGTTTGTTAAAGGTTTTAAAAGAGGTGAACTGTTAATTGTAATCTGATCGTTAAGAATTTCGAACGATCAGATTACAATTAATTATTAGTTAAATTATTGTTGATGATTGTATTACAGAAAAGGTCGGATAAACTGACACAAAGAAATGATTGAAAAATATTACTGATTGTGTCACCGCAATATTTAATTATGCAGTCGCTCACTCTGTTTTAAGCAGTCCCACTATATTCTTAAAATATAAAAACATCCACAAAGGAAAGTTAATGCTTTCATCAAAGAACTCCGCTTTATATTGATATCCATCGTCGAATCTTAATACAGAAACATTTGTGTTTGTTTCACCTTAAGTATCTCCACATAATCATTTTCAGGTTAATCGTGTGTTTAACCGTTCATCATATTGCATTTATATTTTCGGTCCGTTTAATAAGAATCAATGCGTAATAAATTCATATTTATTTGAACTGTGTTCATTAGCACGCGTAATTGATAACTGGATGAGTTGAGACAAACATACGGTGTGACCGTATGTATCATCCCTACCGGCCGGTGCCTTTGCCCCGCTTTGAATTGAGGCTTAAAGGGGTCGTCAGGACAGCCGCTAACTGTTTCCGGGGAACAGTCAGCCGGGAAATTATCGTTCCCGGCCGCTTCGGAGGGAGAGTCTGTTTTCATTTTTTTTTTGTTTTCGCTCCACGATTTATTTCGTTTAATATTCACGGAATATATTAAATTGCGGGAATACTTGTATCGATTATTGTTGTCATTGAATAAATCGATTGTATGTATTTTCTTTTTAAGCTTTAAGCGTAAGGTTCGTAAACAGAATAAAATGCGATCGCAGAATTGGCTTTGATCGCAGACATGGAAAATGGCTTTTCAAGTGACAAAATACTTGAGACTGAAAAAGTAAAATTTTGTGGTTATCTTTATTACAATCGTATATTTATAAATTTCTTATCTTATAAATAGACGCAGGTTGATCTCATAAGCCTAAATCCCGAAATCTCTTAAATGGACCGGAACGACAAACTCTAGTTATAACTATATGCGAGCTTCAAATAATACTAAATATAGCCAACCATTCTTTCACACGGATACTGGCTCAGTGTTATACATTTTTTGAGTTCTTTACAAAATATGTTTTATTAGTTTTTTTTGTTATTTTTTCAAATAACATAAAATCTTGATTTGAAAAAATTCCCTCTCATTTAAAAAAAAAAAAAATGGATATATAAACCTTTTTCTATTCTACATATATTTTTGTATCTGCACAAGATTGCATCTATACATTATGTACAAAAAATATAGTGAGAGTATACAACATTATGTGATTTAACGGTGAAGACGTTTACGTTAATAGTTATGAAATTATACTGTCGATATTCTCAACATTGTATCAGAAAAAATATAACTTAACTTATTGATAGTAATATGTGCCAATAGAATGGAATCTGCTGCACAAAAAGCTTCCTTAGAATTGACAATCAAAGGAGTTTCTATTATATCACTTTTAAGGAAGGAGTTCACTGTGATTACTTGGTGTAATTGCATTACATTAAAAAATAATCACACATTTTTTGTACTTATTCCACATTTAATTATCAGGGCTGTGTCGTTAATCGCGAGGATTATCAACTGATGAGAAATACAAAATTACAGATTTATTTCTTCGGCTTGGAATCCTAAATTAATTTCAAACTACCTAAGAAATATTACAAAGCGTTTCCGTTGTCTTTTTATCGTTTTTATTACCGCGTTAAAATGTATTTTTACTCTGAGATCTCGGATCAAATTGATTTATTAGCTCAAATTGATACGGCTGTGGGGAAAGTGTCACTGGGACCGCTTACTGTGAAAATCATGACAAATTCGCTACTGCGGCTTTGCATATAAAAAAGCGAGAGAAACCCTTCGCAGTTTTCACTCCGGAAATTCACTTTTCCATCTGAAAGATGTTCGCTGTCATCGCTACAGACACGATACTTGTTGATTAAGGTCACAATCGCTTTGAGGCGCTCGCAGTTGGGTCACAGGTCGCTACGAGTAATTGAATCGACGGTGGACATTTTTGTTGACGCACGTCGGGTTCTTCTATTAAAGTGGTGCGCAACTAGCTGGTTGTTGACTTAACATTTTCGATAAAATTAATATTACTGAAAAAGTTGTTCACTTTTAAGGTGTTACAGTTGTTACTTGGTGGAAAGGCATTATCATAGAAATAATAATACATTTTTAGTACTTTTTCCACATAAAATTTATTTGATCAGTACCGGTTTCGCTCATGGCGAGCATTGTCACCTGATAAAGAATACAATAAAACAGTGATATTTATGCAAAAGTTAAGTATGAAAAACAAGGTACGACAAACAATTGGTAAAACAACTAAGCAAATAAATTTGGTGCAAATTACAAGAAAAATAGACTATAAATAAAATGTTGTCATACCTTGTTTTTCATACTTAACTTTTGTATAAATATCACTGTTTTATTGTATTCCGGTTGATAATGCTCGCCATGAGCGAAACCGGTCCCAATCAAATAAATTTTATATGGAAAATGTACTAAAAATGTATTATTATTTTAATGAAACAGTTGTGTTGACTGTCAGCTTTGATGGTTTCAGTTATGGAAATCGCGGGCTCGAATGGCAAGCTTCACTTTTCGTTCGATTTATTGATCTATGTTTGTACTGTCTAAAATACCGTCCCACACCCATAAACTTATAAAACATAAGAGACGTAGTTAGAGCGAAAAGTTTACCACTAATCCTACCCAAGTATTGTCATTAATATAAATACTCTCTTTGAAAAAGAAAGGTTGAGCAATTGAGTAAGAGTAGTTCTTGTAGAAAAAATCTGGCGACGTAAAATCCATAAGAGTCCATGTTGGAAACGGTTTTAGTTAAATAAATGAAACCGTTTATTGCTTGCAAGATTTATTACATTTTACTGCATATGAAATCACACGCTCACATTTATATTGATTTTCGTAACTGTCCGAGTCTTAGATATTTCAAAATGAATTAGAGAAAAGGGACCAGTCATATCGAAACCTCAGAATTAATGAATTATGAAGCATAAAAAAATAGTTCGCTTTTAGTAGTGCAGATCTTGTTTTGATTCTCCTATAAAGTACCGATTTTGGTGTTTGCCTGCCGCGCCTTTTCCTAATTCATACATTATTCAGTTCAGACAGTTCACGTACATCCGTGCACTTGGAATGCCTGAAGATGCCGTAAGGCGAAACCCGGGTCGTTAGTGCCAAAACTCATGGAAAAGTACAAAATTCAAAAAATTCTAATTTGATATTGAAATTCCATCAAGCACCCTCAGTCGAAATACTTAATTATATCATACATTATTATTGTAATTTCACTTACTGTTTTTACTTACAACTGCTTGTCAATATTTTAAAATACTACTCATATTATATTCTGAAGATGATTAAAAAAGCGATGCAAATATCACAAATATTTACTTAAAAGGGTTTAAAAAAAGCTATACATTTTGAGTTTGTATCGGTTTATACAAATATGTTTAAGAAAATGTTGGCCACCAGTCTTGTATGTACTTGTTTTCGATTAGAAGTAAATAAGCGGGTTTATGTTTCAGCCTCTCCTATATTGCTGCCCAGTCTCCAGCAGAGTGAACGAGCAACTATTGCCAACGAACGGCTAACTGGAAACATTATTTGATACGTAGACCATCGGCGGTATTGCCACATTGCTCACCGATTGATTTTCCTCCGCTTTTCGGGCAGAACGTTCCTGTGATGTTACTCTTGGGACCGATGTTTACCTATTTGTATTTATGAAACGTAAATATTAGAATTTGCTACGCTGAAATATCAATTGAAATTGTATAATCAAGTAAGCCATGAAATTTAATGACTGAGGTATGAAAATATAAGTCTTCATATGCTTATTAGTGATTTATAATCAAATTTAAGCTTAATTAAAAGCAAGTAAATTAATTCTGCCATTTTAGTCCCTACATGCATACATACTGTCTACGGGCTGTTTCTATGCTGGGAAGACTTATGTGTAGGCTTTGCAATCCCAGGATCCTGAATATTTTCCATACCTTATGAGCCCCCGGGAATAAAAATCATTTATTTATCACGATTTATTTATGAAGCACACACGAATTATTATTCAAAAAATCGTAATATTTCGTGTGCTTGCACGTGTCATCTTTGGAACGCCGGATGATCGTGGAAAATAATTTATTTGATGCGTTATGCATTAATGACAGCATCTAATGTAAAAAATCATTGCATCGAAATGAATTTAAATAATGTTTTAATTAGAGCCAAATACATACAGTTCTAAAATTGATCCCATCATCCTGAATGGTAACGGACTTGCCATCAATAAACACGATATTTATTTCCATTAATGTGCCCTCATTTAACAACAATATCACTATAAATTTTTGTAATTGAAAAAAAATTGCTCCTCTTTGAATGATAAATTAACATGACTAATATTTAATAAATTTTCCAAACCCCGGTATCAACTAATTGCAATTCAAATTTTGGCCCGGGATGGAATCCCTACTTATGAGTATTGGTTCATATTTGATGAAAAGATAAGCCCTCAACTTTACGATGCAATCAAATGAAATATTTTAGTGCTTGTAGTTTGTATTCAATAGAATAAAGTTAAAGATATATTTACCTAAAAATAAAATGCTCGCCATGAGCGAAACCGGTCCTGATCAAATAAATTTTATGTGGAAAAAGTACTAAACATGTATTTTATTATTTTTATTATAACGCCTTTCCACCAAGTATTGACAGTGAGCACATTAAAAGTGATATATTAACCTTGTGAAAAACTCTGCATTGCCGGGGATATGTCCTTCATAATGCAACCCGTGTCGGAATATTACAGCGCACATCTACTACACTAAACATTGTTTTCCATGAGCAATGTTTTAGTTAAGTCTACATTCGTGTTAATATTATCTCGGTGGATATTTTCCTTTGTTGAACCGCCATTTGCAATGCAACCTTACAAAGTCAAACGTAAATTCGTTAGTTACTCTCATATTTTTTCTCATAAGGTAAGCTCATTGTTCCCTGCCTTCGCGTTATATTTTTTCGGAAATGGAAACAAAAAATAACATCTTCATTAAAAATTTTATTTGCTCAAGACAAGTAAAAAGTACGAAAAGCATAATTAAGAATTTTGCTATTGCGGACCTTTTTGTGGTAAAACCTGTACATAATTAAGTTTAGCGTTTCTTATTAATGTTAGTTTATAATAAAATAAAATGTTCTGGCATCATCTTCACTCCGTTACGATGAAGTATATATTTTGTTTATTTATCATTCCATTCTTGATATTAGTTCCGATAGTTTGGTTTTTCAAATAAGATCGATCTAATCAGTGACTGTAGTAACTTTGAAATCCTGAGTAAAAACTTAAAAAATATGTCGATAAAGCAGAAAATTACTTTTAAATGCATAGTTGTTCAGTGGTATGCATGTATGAATGAGAAAGAAAAGATTTGTGTCTTCGTGTATGAGTAAAATATATACATAATATCTTTTTTTACATTTTAACAGTTACCATAACTTTTTTAAATATTCAATCTTATCTAAATCTCACAATGTATTAAGTATAATAATAAGGCTTTATTTATTAGATTGAACGAGATTTTTTTATATCATTGTAAATTTCATAAATTTGAATGCGGTGATTTTAATATGAACTCAGATCGAACTTAGTAATCTTCATTCTTATTCTTATATACGTAAATAATCTACTATATGTATAACTATTCAAATAAAAGAATATTGTATAAAGCTTGAGTCCAGCAAGATTTAGCTTACTAACTTAAAATACGTAGCCGAAAATGGCATCAATTACACCAATTTAAGTTTTCAATCCTGGAATTTTAAGACCATGATTAACAGGATATATCCATATTACAATTGCAATTCCCGTCCTTGTTCTAAATAAAAAATCGTTTTCACAAGAAATGATTAATAAATATTAAGCTTAAATTTGGCAATACTATTTCGTATTTCAAATTCTCATTTTATGCGTTGACCGACATTAGAATTATAATATGTAAATTTCCGTCCATATTACGGCAGCTTAACTGTGGCGTCGAGTTTTCATAGTGGTGACGATGCTATGAGCGAACTAATTAATTATTAGTCTATACGTAATCTCCTTGATATTATGTGACGTCAGGGTATTAAGTCGATAATGTTCATTATCCTCATTTTTCATAATTCCTTTGTGAAAACTATGCAAAACCTCGACTTGGAAGCTTGTCTACAAAAGCGCGCTAACAACGGAAACTAAAAAGAGCTTAAACCGGCGAAAGAAGAACAACCTGTTGGTAAGTCGAAATTACCCGACCGTTGTTGTCGGTTGTTACGGCATAGATAAAGCCAACGCATAAGAAATGACTTTTATAATTCAAAAACTATTAACGATATAGAGTGATTTAACGCAAAATGATCATTTCAATAGATAATAGGGTCACTTTTAAGGTTTTCGCTGTCAATACTTGGTGGAATGTCATTGTAATAAAAATAATAACTCATTTTTAGTACTCATCCCACATTAGATTAATTGAGATCGGGACCGGTTTCGCTAGTCGTGAACATTTTCAACTCAAAAATACAGTATTATGTTAACAAAATCTAAGCAAGTCTAATAAAGGTATGACAAAAAATTGCTTTGATTTTGTACAAGTAACGCTGTATTTTTGTATTTCTTATCAGCTGATAGTGCTCGTGATGAGCGAAACTGGTCCTGATCTTAATAAATATAATCTGAAATAAGCAATAAGTACTAGAAATGTTTTTTTTTAGATAATATAGTGACTTGAGGTCATAGTTATTAGAAATTTCAACTTTAACCATCCAAAATAATAAAAAAAAATTAAAATTCCTGTTGATGTCAAAAAGACATATGTATCAAGTAATTCACACTCATGATACAACAAATGTATCGAGCGATTCACTCACAATATAACAAATTTTACGACAGTTGATTTATTAAACATTTGGAGCACATAAATATAAACGCGATTATTATATTAAAAAATTCGGTAACCTAACTGTTTTCATTTATGAAATAACATATGAATAAATTATAACCTAACCAACGTTAGGTTATAATATTTTCTTAAGAAATAAAATGTTAAAGTAAGGTCGCACTGTGTTCGATCGTGTCATTTTACGTCAAGTATCAATACAATAAATGAGTGTAATAAATGAGTGAGTGTAATATTGACAGTAATTTCTGGCTAAAACCTAAGTGTTCTTTTTTTAAAGATTGTTTGTGGTTTCTGCGAGTTGTGTTCGCCCCCCATACACTCACCTTGTGACGCTCTGTACGTAGGGTAAATTGAAAATTACAATTTGCGTTTGTTGAGCTGACTCTACACAGGGTGAACCTTGGTATGGGAGAGAGGGTGCTATATGCGGTGCGGTCCGAAAGCTGTTGCCAGACACCCGTTTTATTTTCCCACACTATGTTTATTCTGGAAGTTAGTATTTATTTTGTACAACTTAAACCCTGTTGCGAGCTCACCACTTTTATCTTGATGATTTTGTGGCTGTTAACGACTACAATCTCACTACACACAGATTTCTACAATAAGTTGTATTAATAATTAAATATTCGACCACTTTTCTTTAGTCAAATAGTAACACTATTCCACACTTTTTTTTGCAGTCGATGTAAGGATTGTTGTCCAATAGCATGGATGTGCCTGATGTGTTATTGCCGACAATTTTGGATGTAGAGAGAGCTATGTATGTATCAGAACACCACAAATGTAGCTTTATTATCACTGAAAAGATACGTTGCGTGAATGACTTGCAAACACTCGCAAAACACCTTCTTTTGATTAGCTTCATTTATAGAGACTCCAATTCGAGTATCGAATACTCGATACTCGAGAATACTCGTTCATTTTTCAAGTACACGAGTAATACTCATGATATGCGAGATATTTTTTCTTCCTTTTGCTTTGTGCCCTGCTGACTTAATTGATCGATGACAAGTGACAAAATAAAATACAGAACTTCGAACCAAATTCAAATTTGATTATTTTTTTAAATTGAAATAATTGTATAAATGAAATAAAATAAGCACAAAATTTACAAACAATTGAATATACATGTTAAACTACTCGAGTATACTCAAGTATTTGAAAAAATTACTACTCAATACTCAAGTAGTTGAGATGTTGAGATATTTGAGTCTCTATTATTCATATTGAAGGCAACACACACTTAAAAAAATCTGAATAAATATTAAAGAAAATCCATGATAAATAACAAATAGAAATACCATAAAATTTTGAATACAAGCCTAATAAACTAAAATAAATATGGATGAAAGAGATAGACCTAGGAATCTTAATGCTTCATTTAAAAATAAAGTGCCGATGGATCATGCCATGCCATCAACGATAGATGAAGAGATATTTTATCATAATTTTAAAATTAAAAAATGGCGAATAAGCCCGGAAACAATGAAAACATGCTTAATTAATTAGTATTAGTTGAAATTATTGCATGAACGTTCAGTATTAAAATTTGGTGCCACGAATAGTAATGGAAGAGTCCTGTTTGTTGCTTTTTGTACTGAATTTGAAATGGCTCTTTGCCAGCAAAACTTTTATGTTTTGTACTATTTTGTTTTGTTTCTGCAACTATCTTTAATAGCGGTTGTCGCTTATTGCTTGTACTTAAAACACGAGACAATTAATTACTTGTTCTTTCCCAAATCGATATCTGCTACAAAGCTCTTAGCGTAACGAACTTTTTCCGTTTAACATGTCGCTTATGTAGAATGTTGATGTCATTGAGTGATTATTTCCTACTCGTATTTCCTAATCTAATTTCCTAGTCTGAAAAATTCCGCCCTTTTTACACTGTGTATTTTACGTCCGTTTGGATTGCGTTATTTCGAAATTTAGAATATATGCAGTTATTAAATTTACGTTTACTTTCAGAAATATTGTATTTATTGGTATAATCAGATGATCAATTAATAACTACAGTTGTACTAATTTATAAAACGCGTATATACTTGATCTTAAACACGTTTAAAACATAGTTCTGACGAGGACATAAGCCGAAATAGCTATCAACAAATATATAAAATAATTTCTGTAGAATTAAAATACATTGTTATTTTTCCCACCGTATTTTAATAAAGTTCTACCAAGTAAATGCCAACTCAATCAATAACTACAGTTGTGTATTCGATGAAGAAAAAAATACGCTAGGTATAACTTTGGTTTTGTTTTAGATGATATAACGATAATATACTCGATTTATATGAGACGTTGACTCTTGTTTTACACCTCCCTTTTTTACATGGTACATATGTTCCACAAAAAATCGTGTATTCTATAGAAAAATTGAAGATTGGTTTCCTGAATTTGAATTTTCAAAATTATAATTATTTATAATTTTATACATAAAAATATTTTTGAAAGTTTACAAGTAATGCATTTAATCGAATTTAAATTAAATTTAGCATGGAAAAAATATTCATTCGGTGTCGCTAATTGATTATAAACGATTCCGCTGCTATTTTCCAGTGTAGTTTTTTTTACGCCCTGTTAAAGCATAACAATTGGTGTAAAAATATTATCAACGCTTTTTGTTATTTAGAAACCGTGAAAAAAGAGGATTGGGTGTTTAATCAATCAACGAATAGAATCTTGGCTAGTGCAACAAGTAGGGTGACTTGTTACTCTTGTAACATACATTGATTATGAATTTGAGATAGGTACTTTTTTTGTTTTTTGCTTCTTATTCGTGTACGCCTGTGTAAATTTTATCAATCTCTTATGCCAAATGTTTGCTTTGGCGAGTTTTAGCAGTCATGTCGTTTCTTTATTTCCTAAGGGATTTGTTTAAAATATGTGCTTTGATGCCCGAACGGCTTTGGGTAATTTTCAAAATGTAAGCATACCTGCAGTGTACGTACCTCTGCTTCTCGCGTTCCCAAGTTTTAAATGATAAATATTTCATAAGGAAACTCTTGTATTCGCGCAGGAATAAGCTGAACGATTCGTTTTACCACTTAGGTAATTCGTCAAAAATAATGACGTTTCTATGATGTTTTATAGGAATTCTGCCCAAAAAATTGCTTAATATTTTTAACTGAAGACTTTTATCGTACATATTACATACGTTTATTTACATATATTTGACGAACTCTAAATAAATTTAACATTCGTTTCACTGCAAAGATGTATTATTCGTGTATGCAAAGATGTATTTATTATTTGTTTATCTACAGACAATATCGTAAACAGTAAATAATAGCACGGTGATAAACCCAGATTAGCTCTCACTTTGAGGAATACATTTGTCAAAATTAATAATTGAAAATTACAATATAAAATTAAGATGTTAGAACAGAAGAAAAGATGAATTCTGTACCCTGTCTACACCAGTATATATAGATAATTAAATGGATGTTTAAACAAATTTCTGACGATGGCGTCAGCCGTTATAGCCATCAACCATATATAATATAATTTCTATTGCTACATTACTATTTTTAACCGTATTATGATGGAGTTCTACCAAGTAAATGCCAATTCCATCAGTAAATAATAAATCTCGATGGATTACTTTGTATTAGGTTTATTAAATTATAAAATTGATAAATTTTAAAGAATGTTGGTTTTATTATTCCGATAAGTGAAACGACAATGAGTTGTAATTTAATATTGAAAGCTCTAATTTCGACGAATCTTGATTTATTTTAATCTGGAACACGGGTTTTCAAACTTTTATCGTTGGCCAGTAGGCCGCTGCCCTCTAATTTAATTAATCTACGATTTTATTTTAAGTGAAAAAAACACATTTTTATACGCAACTTGTTTTTATTTAACAGATAAAATTAACGAAAATTCTTTTAAAACTGTTTTGGCGGTAATATGCTTCTCGATTTTAATGCATATTGATTTTCTGTAGCCTTTTGCTATTGTGGGTGATTTAAAATGTAATTTTGAACCCACTCAATAATATTTATTTCAGGAGCAGAACTCATGATGGCATTACCGATCTTGAAGGATTTTGAAATGTAATGTCTTCATCTAATGTTACAATTATTCCTACCAGTACAGTCATAGCATGGGATAATTGTAGAACTTTACTTACTGTGTGTGTTTGCGAACAAATCATAAATTTATTCTAGTTTTTCAATTCAACAAAGTTTGTATATGTATTAAAAATATTTTCAAAACCTCAGTGTTATTTTCTTTTTATGTATGCTTATTTTAACTTAACTAATATTTGAGAATAATGACTACAGCGAAATATAGATAGTATAAATATCACTGAAGCTGAGCAAGAACCTGTTATTAAGTTTAACACGAAATGAACTCAAAGCAGTCACTTATTTAGTAACATTTAAATAACCGCTAATATCCTTTGTAACTATTCCATCGAAATTGTTACATCGCTGACAATGGAATTAAAATTAATATTACAAATTTACGGTCTCGTTACTGAATTTTCAACGTTATTAAGCTCGCTACAAAGTCATCAAAACACTTAATTATATTAAACATAGGTACCGCGAATACCTAATAGGAGTAATCAGATGTGAAGTCACAATACTCGTAGAACATTGTGCGCTTAAATATTATCTCTCGACGAGAAACAGGGTGGGCTTTTTTCATAATGCATAGGTACTAGGGCTGAAAATTAATAATCGCTCTCATATTATTATTGAAGTATTCGCAAGCTCTAGCGAGAAATTGTTGTGGTATGAGATGTGTAAGTACTGGTGTTGTTGTACGGTAATTAATTCTAAATAATTATAAATAAATGCATGCTTTATTGTTAAAATAACGATCCTTCACAGATTTAAAAATATCTTTTTATTGTACATTTTGATAATAATCAAATAAATCAAGTTTCCGATTGATATTGAAGTTTTTGATTTCATTAATAAGAAAAGTTATAATTAATTTGACCGAAAGACTTCTGTGCGATCGAATTCTCATTACAGATCATATTTTTGGTTGCATATTACTGAGCATTAACGATTTTAAAAATATGTAGTCTTATACGAAGAATCGTATAAAATACAATGAAACCATTTTCATAAATTTGTTTCATTGGAAGTTTTCATTTCTTAACGACGGTATTTATATCTTCCCAGCAAAAAAACGTTCCTGGCACGGCATGATGCTGATCGTATAATCTGAAAAAGTAATATGGTTATATTTACAGGAAATGATCTATGTCAGTGTTTCTTAACTTGGGTGCGAGAGAATTTGCTAATTTTTAAACATTTTACATTCAGTTTAAGCTTGTTTTATGGTATATACTTTTGACTAGATTTTTTTTTTTAGATTCCATGATGTACTTTAAACGACGCAATGATGTCCGAGACCCCATCATCCTATTTTGCGCCTCCCCTGTCCCACTTCTAACCTCACTTTTGAAAAATGAGAGAATCACAATTATACATGAAGATGCAATACATTTGAAACAATTTCGCCTATCATTTTTTCATAAATAAGCAATGTTCAGAGATGGATATTGGAGCCTTTTCCATTATTTTACCTAAATTCGATGGATAACAGCGACTCAATAAAATACTTGGCATACATCGCTTACATGTAAATTATGGTCTCAAGAGTATTATTATGAATAACAACCACAACCGAGCCATTGAAATATTATGTATTGCTTTATATGTATGTTTTTTTTAATGTCTTAATATATATTTCCCACTTATCAAACAAGATGGGAAAAGTGACAATTACGAAACAAGCATTTATACGGAAATCGAAACGTATTAGAAGATGGAGATCAATGAATAAATGGGTGTTTCTAATGATTAAAATCCCCAAAGGTAACAACTATTCCAGCAACTTTACTCTGCTTATGATAATATTCCACTTTGAATTTTACTAAAGCTTCTTATTCCTGGCTTTAATTGGATAAATAGACGAACCATTAATAAGATTTTAACTAAGAATTTTTATTCATTGAAATGGCGCTTACTATGTTTTCGATAGATATTTAGACACCACGCCAACGTCAAAACTTGATTCATAATGTTCCTTCCATAAAGATTACTGTAGTAATTAATCTATATGTTACTAAAACTAAATTATTCGTGTTGAATATTAAGTTTAAGAGATTGAAATGATTTGAAAATATTTTTCCTCTACCTTGTCTTAGCTAAATCAAAGATTTTTTATTTGGTTTGATGCACTAATACACCAAAAATTAGATATGTATTCGATAAATTTATTATTAAATTTTTAATTTACAAATCGAATAAATAAGTGGTTAAAATTTGAAATTGATGCACTTATATACGAAACTGTAATCTTATTTAGATCTTGTACTCTCTGAGTTGACACACAAAATTATTGCCAGCCTGTCTTGGCAAGAGAAAAAAACCATAACAAAATGAATTTAATTTTATATTCTAATATCCGTTTGTTTGCTGTTATTAAATGATATTAATTTCAGCGATTAAAATACAATTAAATAATGTCTATAAAAGAAAGAAGTTTGCTTTAGCAAAAAGATAAAATAACGTGAAATCTTCTCGAAGAACACTTTTTTGATTTTAGCTTTAATCAAAACGTAAATAGTCTCGAATTTTGAAACGTTTCCATGTCGCGAGGAGCCACTGACTTGTTTGATTTTCCTTCTCTTTGTGTACCTCCCGTAATTAATTGTGTTCGTGAATTTAATATTCAAAATAATCTTAAAGTCGCCTCTTTGTTTTAGACGAGTGGCGCACTACAACTGGTATGCGTACCGAAGGCGGAAATTTCTCAGTGAAATAATAATAAAAAAATTACAGTCAATCACATTAAGATTAATATGTAGTTCGTATTTTAAATGTAATATGGCATAAATTTATCACTTCAAAAAGCAATTCGCAGTGCGTATTATATGTATATTATATGACAGTCTTCAAGCATTGGCTACAGGGGAAATCTTAACATATGGAGAAACGACGCTTAGCCAATGTGGTAAGAAAACATTCATAATTATTTGAAACGTTTTTTGTTCAGCAAAAATATAGGTATATTTTTTTTAATATTTGAAATTACAGCTAATGCCAATGCGCCAAATATTTTTTATTGTGAAAGTCATACGAAATAAAATCGATGATAAATAATGAATCAGTCGTGAACAACTCAACGAAAAATTAATCTCTTTTTCAATTGCAAAAATCTCTCCTTGCCGGGAATTGAACACGGGCCCACCTGATCGCTAGAGCATAGCTCATGCCACCAGACTACAGGGACCAAACTCATTTTATTGATCAGTCATCCGGGTTTTACTTCGTTGGGCTTTTATGTATATGTAACTACTTTAATTTGCACATCTCATTCAACTGATAACATATTTATTCCATCTTGCATCTTCAGTTAAATATGGTAAAATTATCGTTAATTAGTATAAATAAAATAGTATCTACTGTGTGAGTAATATACACACAGTTAAAAAGTTTTTTAAAAATGTTTATTATAACTGTCCTTCAAAATAATTTGATATTGTAAATGGTGCTTTTGAAAGGGTCGCATCCCCTAAAACTGAAAGTGGAAAGACAGTTGCGTGAACTTGAGGTCACACCGATTTATAAACAATTAAGAATAAGCTAAGATACATCAACTTTACTGCTTATAATAGAATAAGGTTGTCAGCTTTTATAACCTTCACTTAACCTTAATATTACTTGAATTTCCTGCGTTATATAAATTTAAGTCTTTTTCAATAATTTTCACTATCAATATTCACCAGCTGAGTGAAACCAACCCCAGTTAAATAATGTTTACTTGTTTTGTTTTTTTTTTATCTCATATGAAGATTGGAAGAAAGAATCGCAAGAAATTTTTCTACAATCATATCCTCTAGCAACGTGAAGCATATGGATTCTATGGAGAACTGATTGAAACGTTTCGAGGACAAGGAAAGGACTAGTGGTTTGCTAATCGCTTTCGCTATGTGCCACTTTTGGTATCGGGAAACTGTGAAGGAATTTAATTAAATAGGTTGCGAAAACACAAATATAATACCTTAACATCGCACTGTTTTTAATATATTTCTTTTACACTTTATTTTTCAAAATTAATATTTCAATTAGTAAAATTTTTCAAGCACAAGAACAGGTTTCAGGCTCGAATGTTATGTAACATTTATGATAATTGAAATCTAGAAGTGTTTGTCATGTTCCTTTCCAATTCGGAAAGATGGAAATGTTATCAATATTGATTTTGTATTGAGTTATATGCCGCTTAATAAACTATCGGATTTCAATGGTAACCATGTAAAATTTTTTGTGCTGTGAAGGAAAATCTTCAGAAGTAGAAAAACGGAAAAATATGTAATTTAAATTGTGTCAATTTTCTTAAACTTTCCCTTTAGGTGTAATACCTGTTTCGTAAGATCGCCTGCTAAAATAGATGATACCTCGAAAGAGTTTGTGCCTAATGGTTTCTTTAATGAAATCCAATATTATAAAACAAAAGGTTTCATAGTAAATAATAGCATTTCGTGCAAATTTCGTGGCATATTTAAATCTGAGTAGTATTGGCCTGCTTGCCGGTGCTGCCTAATGGTTTTCAGCTATTCTCGAATATATTAAAATTAAATGGACTAAATATGTTTCTGCGCTGCGCAAAATGAGATTACTCCAAAGCGAATTTCGTATTCCTGCGATATTTATATTCTCTTTCATATCTTCAAACTTGTTTAGCATTATTTATTTATTCGTTTGCTTCCTGTCGTAGTGTTTTTTCGAAGAAATTTTGTTTTCAACAAAATATGCGAATCGTGGATCCACTGGGATCATATGATTTTAGATATTATTACGTTCTGAGAGCATGTAATCTATTTTTTCATTTTCTTTTTTTATATATAGATATGTATGTTTCGACTGAAAGAATCTTTATATAATACATAACTCACAATGGTGTACCACATTCTTTTTCATTACAAAAAATGATTTTTTTTGCAGTTTATAGCCGATGTACGTTCGTCATTTCAGTAATATCCTGTTTCTTGTTCAATGGGAATACTGCATAATTGTTTTGACCCTGTTGGGAATTAATAGTAGAATCTACATTCAATGTGTCACGTAATTGAATTGATACAGCCAAATCAATATTTTCAACGCATTAGTAATTTAAGAAATAATTGCTAAATTATGACATTTTTTAGCATGTCCACTCCCAGCTTGGAGTATATGGACTCCTCACAGAGTTTATATCAACATGTTTTTTTATACAAGAACTGCTTGTTAGTCAGTTGCTTAACCTCTCATTTATTTGAAGATAGGAGGGATTGAAATGATACGAAGACTAGGATAGGACCAGCAGTTAGCTTATTGCTCTCGCTACGCGTCGTTTTTTTAGATAGGAAAGGTCGAAATGTATTTTTAACAAGACAGCACCCTTTGTCCTCGAACAGAATCGAATTTTCGACTGAAAAAATCTGTTCGTACCGGAATTCGAATCTGGCGGTCCGTCACTACTCCAACGACGTTGACCGCTTCACCACGGACCGGGCCAAATTATGTGAAAATGATATATATTATTATTAAAAATGTTACATGAAATATCTATATTATTTTTATTGAAATACATACATGCATTTAATTAAAAACTTGTCGTATACTTAATCTTCTCAATCTACAATATACGAGCGCAGGTATAGCTTCAGCGCATCGTCGTTCACAATGCAAATAATGACGTATTCAGTCGCCCCGCCGGGGGACAATGGTGCGGTGGAACAACCCCAGGGTTTCATCCCTCGAGCGCCGAACCGGCGACCTCCTCTACCGTGCGCTGCTTCAAGGCTTTTTGGGCATAACCCGACCGGTGAATGCAAGCACTAATTAAGGACGTTTCCAAAAGTACCCGGTCCTACCGCAAGGGCATTCAGCCGCGTAATTCGCATCATGACGCTTGGTTTTGTATCTCAGCGTGCATTACTCGCCGAGGTTTTCACAGTCAGCTCTGATTGCACTTGGATGTAATTTCATTCATTAATACGAAGTTCATATGCAACTGCTTCCGATAAATTGTGGATAATCAAGGAGTTAGAATATCATTAAATGAATTGAAATAATATGTAGTATAAGGAAAGTAGATTCTTCCGGATATAATAGATTCTATGTAAATATTACACTATCAACAAGAATTATATCACATATTATAATTGAGCTTATCCCATAATTCATTATGCAAAGCATACGGAACTAACACTTGTATGCACTTAAACACAAATATGCAAAACGTTTTTTACAGACAAGCTAAGCTATCTTTGAAAATATTACATATCATTCAATAGGTTTGAAATAATATATTATCGTTTCATATCCATAAGTTTAGTTCGCAGTATTCAAAAAGCTCTTAAATATGCAACCATATATCAAAATGAATAGAAAGCTCTGCTCAATTTGAGAATGATTTTTTGATTACCCTCCCTATTATATTTCTAAAATCATGCAATTCTTTAGAATTATAATATTATAAATTGTTTTATTCAGTTTTAATTAAGGATTTTGCCTGAATGAAATTTCAGTATCATTTTTAATCGTTTGAACAACCTGGCTTTCGCCTTTCGGTACCTTCATGCATTTCAAGTACACGAATTGACTCCAACTGACACGTAGTAAAAAGTTTGTATAGTTTATACATACATAACTCATAAATAAGTACAAAATTAAAACAATTCAAATTAAATACCTAAATGAAGTCTAAGAGTACTTTCGATGGTTTCGGCGGTAACTTTGTGGAAGTTCATATAAAATTTAATATAACTTTGATTATTCCACGTATACGCAATACGTGGAAAAATCAAAGTTATTTTTAATTTTATATTAAGTCTAAAAAGGTCTATGATGGTCTAGTAAGAACGCTATGCAATTAGAGCACACTCGTATAAATCTTCGCAGTCTGCGATATTGAAAATTATCGGTAACTCGACAGTCATCAAACCGGCATAATTTATAAATAAATTGTTATGGGTTACAATATATGACGTGATACCATGAAGGGTTGCAATTGTATTAAGGGTCAATGTCTTGATTTAATCAAATGGAAAACGATATAACCGTTGTGATTGTTAACAATGTCGACCTTTGGGTCCCGCGTCCTAAATACATAGAGAGATTTCTCATTCGCTGATTAGTTACTTATCCTCGGGCCAATTCGGGATTTACACCGTCTCATTGTTGCGAGTTAGTATTCATTCATATTGCTACCCTGCAAGAAGAGATGTCTTGTATAAATGTTTATATCTGGGATTGTTTCGCACTGCGGCTGGTTTATCTTTCGCAACTTGATAAGCGGAAAACTTTTTTGATTAGTTATTTTGAGCGAATCGCTACATGTGAGTGTTTGATGAAATGGGCGTCATTATTTATTTGCGAATCTGTATTTTATAAAACGTATATTAAAAATTGAAAATCGACTTTCACGATAGTTTGTTGCATTAATGGTATTAGAATAAAATAATCTGTATCTTTTCATTTGAAAGACTTAAAAATATATAAATGATCCCAAAAGTCCCAATACTCTCAATTGAATACAATATAACAAATATATGTAAAGTATAAAGCAAAATATATAAGGTGTTAAATTAATAATCGAATTTGAATCGCTTGAATTTTGTTCTTTTCAATGAGTTTTGTTTCAAACGGCCCGGCTTTCATATTTCGGCATCTTCGGGCATTTCAAGTACACGAATGGACTTGAACTAACTGAGCATTTGAAATAAACTCTTTTTAAATGCCTGAAGCTGTCGAAAAGCAAAACCCGCGTCGCTAGCAACATAACGGAAAAGTACAAAATTCATACGATTCAAATTTGATATTGACATTCCATCAACTAGCTTCAGTCGAAAGTCTCAAGATTATTAATGTTTGCTATGGTAACTTTGAGACACACTGGCGGATCCAGGAATTGTCCCAGGGGGTGGCCATTTTGAAAAAATATATACACCCAGTCCCTTTTTTACGTGATTTTTTGAACGGCACGCTACTTTTTTTACACGATTTTTTTTTACGGGATGATGACCCTGCGCTTAAAGAAGTGATGGTGCCGAGCAAAATCATGTGATAAAATTGATGAATCTGACTATTATCATTGGTTCTTCTATTTCAATTCAAAAATGCAAACATTAAAAAACATAACATTAAAAAAATATTGTTTTATACCAGAGAAAAATCGCTAACATTATAAAATTAAGTCGAATTTTCGTTTTTTTGACATTGCAAATAGGCCTAAATATATTCAGGTCAAATATCCATTTGCCAGAGGATATGTTACAAAGCTAGACCGTATAGTCTTTTTGAACTCATACGATTTCTTAGCCAGGTTTTCATATTGTGGCAAAATAAATCCGCGCATTCTTCATAATTTCATTCCTTTACGAATATTTCCTCGAAATCTTTACCGATTTCCATTTTTTTTCATTCAATTGTAAAAAAAACCAATAACCATATTTTGAAAACCAACCAATATTTGAAAGCTTCAACAGTAATGAGCCAGACCTAGTCGCGTAAGCGTCTGACGAAATTATGGATAGCTGCAAGAATAGCGCGATAAAAGCCCAAATTGAATCAGTTTTCTGGGAAAACTTACCAAGTAGACAAAATTCGCTTAGAATAGACTGTGTGGACTTTTTTGAAATATTTCGTGAGACTGGCGCTCTGGAGGGGTATGTTTGAAGCGGCAGAGAATGCTTAACAACCGACCGGGACGACCTTCATATAAGGAGTATGGTTTTTCGAAAACGCTACAAAACTGCTACAGTTTTCCATGCTGAGGTTTAGTCGACTAGTGATTTCACATGATTGATGCGAAATGTCCGTAATAGCCGCAATAGAATCGTAGCACATGGATTTCCCGCTCGGCGACAAAAAATACAGTTCCCACTGTAAAAATGTAAAAATGGAGGTAAGAATGAACGAAGGTGCATAAAAATTGGACTTGGACGATTGTATACACTGATGATTTCAAGTCTAATTCATAAGGACAAGACGCGGTTAGCAGACAGGCCATCTTAAGATTGGTGAAAGGTGTCAACCGACTGTTCTTCAAAATATGGCTATTAGTTTTTTTTACAATCGGTAGAAACAAAAATGGAAATCGGTAAACATTTTCAGGAAATATTTGCAAATGAATGGAATTGTGAAGGGTGCGCGGATTTTTTTGCTGTAATTGTAGTTGTTAAATTAAAGGGTCGTGGAAAAAAAGAGAACTACAACATATTTATATAAATAAAAATCATTTGAAAATTAATGTTATAAAATTGTGTATGGAATAAATTCTTCTCAGGGGGGGGCCATGGCCCCCATGCCCCCCCCCGTGGATCCGCCTATGTTGAGACATGACATAACAGTGATTTTTTAATGATTCATAATATTAAAAAAAGTTTTTGGGAAAATTATGACAGTACTGTAATAGAAGAAAACACGAGATGTGTAAGGTATACACTTATGCTTCAAGTGACAGCTTCATTGACAAGGAAAATCAGCGTATCCTGTTCCGTAAGAATAACCTAACCAGGCCTTTAACTTCTATCTTGATACGTAGATTAGAAACCTGAATTCCCTATTGTTTTATATCTGAGCGAGATAAAATTCTGGGTAAAAAACGAGCTATTAAAATACATATATTGTATCATGATCTTTCATTTATTAATGCCATTATTTTCCGCTAGATAACACTGCATGATGATGATATGGTTTTGCATTTACGAATTTTATATTATTCGATGGTTCTATCAATAAACAAGATTTCCCTTCGCTCTCTGGCGTTAGCAGCATCACAGCACGAGACTGTGGTCGTACCGGCGCTGAACTTCGCGCTAGTTCCGATTTGCGTGAGGTGGCGCGGTCAGGTCGCGTAACCGCAATCCGCTGAGCCAAATAAAATGTCATTGACATCTGAAATTAGCCGCGAAATGTCCGCTTCCTGCCTTCAGCAGGCGCAATTTCGTACGATCATTTAATTTTGCACTATTTCACCTCGAATCCTGAATTTATCTCACATACGTTTTATTTCACATATGTGTTTTATTTATTCAAACCTTGGGATTGTCATGGCTTTACCTAACTAACTATCCTCATGTGTTTTTCAGTGCAGCAACGTGATTTTTATCGCAATTTATGAGGCTTAAATTAAGTGTACCATACATAATGCAGCCTTACACGAAATGTATTCGCCTCTGCTTCGCCATATTAAATAATGCAAGTTCAAATATAAAATGAGTTATTTCAGTTAATTGAGTCGTGCCCGTTTCATAATCGCTTTCAATAAATTTATAATCTCTAATGTATATGTTGCGACAGAATTATTAGGAACTAACCCCGACTGTCGGTTACCAAAACTCGCCGCCATGTTTGTTCGGTTTGGCGCGCTTTTGGTCTGTATGCGGTCACTGGAATCAAGCCTGCTTTCACACTGCAAATACGCGCTGAATGGATGCGCTCACTTCCTCTGCCACGATACAAAATATATTTTAATTTTGGCTTCCATAAACTAGTGAAATCTATCTGATCGGAATACGGTTACTAGCTGGAATACGTGAAAATTATTCCAATAGTGATACATAATGCTAGGTCAATTTTCGATACGTTAAATTGCAATAAGTTCTTTCAGATCTTATCTTTTGAATGAACATTGTATAAATTGAGATTTTTTTATTATGTCCACAATGTTTCATTTCAAATAATTTGGTAGCTATTTTGTTGGAGTGATTTTAATGTACAACCACTACCCTGTTACGTATTATTCAATCCGTAAATAAATTAAATAATATGGGTTTGAATATTAATTATACTGGGTATGTTAATTATATGGGTACCGATATTTTTTTCACTGTAATAACGCAAACTTATAAACTATTATTGAAGCAAAAACATATAAAAATCTGCAATATGTTCCAATTACATAACAACTTTTAAAATTCATTTCGGATGAGCCATCCGAATGAGCTATACTTTCATTTACTTTGTTTTGATTCCAATTTCAAATATGTGGTCTAGGGTTTATATCTATTATTGGCTATCAAAATTACTTAATGGATTATTTAACTGCGGATTGTAAGTTTTTACCGCACTACATTATTTTATCGAATCCGAATATTTAATTGAAACGTTATGGTTTATGACGTTATAAAATCTTGTTTCCACTGTGCTTTGATCTATTAAAATATTTGAACTGACACAATGATATATTAATTATATAATCATAGAATAAAAATATTGTTGTGTTTCATCATGGAACAGTTATTTCAACTTAAACAGTTAGTTATTCTCATCGAAAATCAAACAAGAAAAAAGACAATATTTGCTCACTTTGTAAGAACGATATTTCGTATTGAAAATACGCTACTGGAGTGATCGCAATGACAAATATAATACATTTAATATAAGATAGAATCTAGAATCGAGAATATATTATTCCACATATTATGTTGCAAATATTAAATATACCGTTGTTATCATCCTTATTGAGTTATTCCGGGAAAGGGATCTAAACGTACGTAACGAAAAACAGCCGCAAAGAATTCTAAATTCAAAATATTAAAAATAAGATACATATATCTGAAAAATCTTTGTGTTACTGTTTTCAGTAACTGTGATACATTTTACAAAATTTTATTCTCGTAGAAGTAAGTGTCAAGGATTTTTTTTAACACATCAAAAAATCTCCTTTTAACATACTGCGAACTCATCATGTATTACAATTATTACATGGACATGGACTATTCTTATTGAAAGCTTAAGTTTTCTACTCTTATAGTTTTAATAAAAATAATAACACATTTTTAGTACTTATTACAAATAAAATGTACTTGATCAGGACCGGTTTCGATAATGGCGAGCATTATCAACATTTTCATTATAGTCTTTTTTGCTTCAATTTATTTGCTTAGTTGCTTAGTTGGACATACCTTGTAATTCGTGCTTAACTTTTCTTGTATAAATATCACTGTTCCGTTGTATTTCTTATCAGTTGATAATGCTCGCCATGAGCGAAACCGGTCCAGATACAATACATTTTATGTGGAATACGTGCAAAAATGTCTTATTATTTTTTTTATAATGCCATTCCACCAAGTATTGACAGTGAACACATTAAAAGTGATAAATACACTAACGATAATTTTGAAATCATTGATCGCAGATATTTTATGTAATTAAATCTCATGAGATATTATCCTGAATTAAAAAAAAATGTTTCGAGTACAATACAAAACGAGCTGCATCACATGTCGAATTAAAAGTGAATATATTTGAAATGAAGCCTTGAAAGCTCATATCGGATTCATTCCTCCATAAGGGCATTTCATGTAGGGGTCGCGTTTCTGCATAAAATACAGCACTGTCTATTTATTTATGTGCGAAATAAAAAATAAAACATTTTCCCCAAAATAAAAGTGTTCTCTGCAACAATGCAGGCGATTGTAAACTTTTTTATGTCCCAGTTACCCCCCCGCTCATATTTTTACGGCTCCTGGCATTGTCGATTTTAATTAACTTTTATTTCGCTTGAACATTACACAGAAGTCATGAAATGCATGACCGTATGGAAATATGTGCTATTTTTTTTATTTTATATAAGACTAGTATTGCTACCCGGCGTCGCTCGGACTAAGCGACCAATAATTATTTAATGTTATATCATTCGACATAATTATATCACAAAATCTAACATCCAAAATAGAGTTAAAATAAAATCACAAACTTTATTTAATTTGATGACAGCCCCATTCTCGCCCATTAAAATGTCCAAATTCAAGGAAAAAATCTAATTTGCTGTCAAAGAAATGTCAAATAATACCTTCACGTAAATAATAAACATTATTATATTAATAAAAGCCGGGAAAAAGTTGGTAGAAGACTAATTTATTACATTTTGACTAAATGTCTTCGCCGATAAAAATTCAAACATATTTTCTTTCATATTCGTTTTTATGGCAACTTGCAACAACAATGCAAAAAGGAATTATAGACATACATACATACATACGCCGTTTCGGTTTTATATATAAGATTTTTTTTTAAGTTTTTCGTGCTGTGGAGTCGGTAAAAAAAAGTTAAACTCCGACTCCGACTCCAACGTTGATCAAAAACATGACTCCGACTCCGACTAAAAAAAGTTTGATATCGTCACTTTCTTTTCCGAATTGTCATATTTATGTGTGTTAAATTAAATATCAACACTACCAATCCGGCCAATAGCCATATTATATGCAAAAATAAAAAGTTCTAACTTTTCAAAATTTCCGACTCCTGGTACGACTCAGGCCAAAACGCCGCGACGACTCCGATTACACAATCCCGGTTAAATGTATTCAAAAGCCTGTGTCAAAAGACAAATATTGTTGATTTTAATAAATAAGAGTATTTTTCAAACCGTATAATATTATATGAAAAAATCTTTGAGAAACATGCGCAAATAACGCATAAAACCTATAATTAAAACTTGAATATGATTTCACATCTCACACATGTGAATAATTAAATATACATTCATTAATGTATACATTAAGCTTTTCAAACTAGTTTATTATATTAAAAAGTTAAACATTTCACTTTGATATTTGTTTTTTTATTGCGGTCGTAATATATGTATTTAAGCAAGATAGTATTTAAATGAAAATTTTATGCATTGTTTATGTGACTGATTTATCAGATTTGATTACAGTGGAACCCTGATCTAACGTTCTCGCATAAACCGTTTTTCCCGCGTGGTTCGTTCTTTTTTTAAAGTCCCGGCCAAAACACCAATAAGAAAAATGTTAAAAAATAACGCATTATTCGTTCCCCGATTTATCGTCTTAAAATTATTGTCCCTTCACAAATATTATCGCGATTGAACGTTTTTGTTGAAGCACATTCGACCCCATCCAGTCAGTACGTAGAAAAAAACTGAGACTGCGAGACTGCAATTGTTGACAATTCATGGTCATAATGTTTCCGGTGATGACTTACTTACTAAGCACATGTGTCCTCTGTAGAAGAAGATGGAAAAACGCAAAAATAAACCTGTAATGGCATTTATAGAAGCATTATTGGCCTTCGAAAAAATAAATTATTTTACTACCCCAAAGGTAAAGATAAATCTGCTTTTTTTTAAAAAAAATGATTATTATAGGTTTTATACTAACAAAGTCAATAAATAAGTTTTTTGAAAGTTGTACTTTTTTTAATTCATATTTTAAGCTTACCCGCATTTATCGTTTGTTTTTTATGGTCCCTTGAAAAACTTAGAATCGGGGGGGGTTTCACTGTATTGTAGTTTTTGAGATCGAGAGACGAAAAGACAAAACATGGATTTACAAATGATTTCGATGCTCCTTGTAAATATCAAATTTTGTTTAAAAAATCATAATATTGACATTTATATAAACAAAAAACGATATACAATACGTTGAATTGATCAGTTCTTGCAACTGGTGCCTTGTGTGTCAGCGAATTTGAAAAAAATATGATGTGATTATTTTTTCCACTTAGCATAACATAGGTGGCATTTATATTCTTAGATTGACCACGCAAAAAAGTACTTCAAAATTTAAAACGATCTTTGAGCTTCAAGAAAGTGAAACGAGATTTGATTGGATATTGCTATTTCAATAAACTAACGAAATGCCACATGGACAATCGATTAGGTTTATACTTACTGAAAAATCAATATGCAATAGTCCACACAACATGTGACATAATTTTGTTTAACTAGCACAAAACTGTCAAAGTTTGGCCATTTTGCGAGCCACATCCTTTTAGCCGCTCGCGGGAATGACTAATGTTATAAACAGGCAGTAATTAGTTTGGTTTGCTTTGCTGTTATTTAATAGCCGTTATTTAATCCATTCAATTATCGCCCTATCCGAGCGCCAGACCTGCTCCCTAATTTTCTGTCCCGTCCGCTAAGCCTTCCAGTTGATACCAACACGACCTTGCCCGGAAAATCCCTTCCTCGATTTTTAAAGTGTTTTTTTGATACTTTCGCTTGATTCTAGAAAATATTAAATCAATTTGAATTGACAGTAGAAACTAGACTTCCATTTCGTGTTCGGTTATTAAGTATTAATGTTTTTACTCCTGCCGTATAAAATTATCAAAAATATATATAATAGTTTTAGTTTCTCTATATTCTTGTGGTCATACATATGAATTATTTCTTATAAAATTTAAAATAACTTTGATTATTTTACGTATTGTATAACTAATTGTGACACGTGTGTTGCCTCTTTCAGAGGCATCTTCGGACTTACTATAGCAAAGTTTGCTATTACTTAAGCAAATTTTGCGATAATAAGTCCGAAGATGTCTCCGAAAGAGGCGAAATACGTGTCACAGTTAGTACCACAATACGTGGAATAATCAAAGTTATTTTATAACAAACTATCGCCTTTTAGAATCAATCTTGCTTCATTACTTAAGCAAGCTTTGCGATAGTAAGCCCGAAGATGCATCTGAAAGAGGCGAAACACGTGTCAAAATTTATTACACAGTTTGTGGAATAATCAAAGTTATTTTATATTAAAATGAACTTCCACAAAGTTACCGCCGAATCCATCGAAAGTATTATGAATGATTTCATTAATATACGTTATGTTGAAAATTAGATTTATACATATAGCACACAAAATACTCCACGATATATTACAATAGTCGAAAATATAATTGAATTCTACAGTATTTACATGAAAAAAAATCAAGTGTAAAACTATAACAAGTAAAGTTTAGGTAATTTGATTTGTTGTTACGTTAGTTGGTTTGTATTCACTGATAAATTGTTTGTAACGATCATCTCTCACATATCCGAACAAATCTCCCACTGCCATGTTTTGTGCCCGTGTGGATTTTCCAATTAGTTAATTATTCCGTTTTGATCGCCGCTTCTGTGTTTATGACCAACTCCATGTTTTTATTTACTTCATAATACAAATATCTAAATATAGATAGCCATTGGAAAAAGAAAGCTCTTGATTGGTCGCCATATTTCCCGGAATTTTCATCCCCTATTAATCAAATAAAAAAATCATTACGTATTTCAATGCAAATATACCGCATAAGACCGAATTGGATGACAAACTGCAGTTTGTTAATTAATTCAAAGCATACTCAAAGGATATGTATCTTGACTAACTGTCAATTAGAGTTATATTTAAAGAAATTGGCAAGTCATTATATCTTTACTGTAAAGAACTGGATTCAAATTGACAACATTAGCAAACAACGACAGCTTAATCTTAATATCACTCATTGATTGTAAAAATTCATTTACATACTATAATGTACATATACCAAAGACGTATTGGATTCATTCACCTTATAAAAAAAAACTTTTCCACGTATTGTGTCACTATTTGTGATACGTGCTTCGCCTTACATTGCAAACGTTGCTTAAGGCTTTGTTTACGCGCCTTTTAAATTCGGTTTATTTTTATAGTTTGTTCCCGATTTGTTTACATTCTTGTAATAAGGGCCTTAAGCATTGGAACAGCTAGAAATTAATAGGTATAATCAATCCAATGACATTCTTAATGAACAAATAACAATTAACACATCACCACTTCTTAAGACATTTATAAACACTAATGCCATTTAAAATAAATTCACTTAATGCATTACTAATTTTACGTTTATTCCCACATAGTAAAAAAACCCAGATTAGCTTTCACTTCATGAATACACCAAAGCAATAACTTTTTTCCATATAAAATTAAGATTGTGGAACAGAGAAGAAGATGTTTAGTGTACCCTGTCTAGCCTAGGTATATAAGCTTGTTCTAATGCACGTTTAAAACATAGTTCTGACGAGGCGTAAGCCGAAATAGCTATCAACAAATATATAAAATAATTTATGTAGAATTAAAATACTTTGTTATTTTTTCTTACCGTATTATGATTCAATTAAATATTAACCTTACCAACCCGGCCAATAGCCAAATTTGACATATTATATGCAAAAATTAAAAGTTCAAACTTTTCAAAAATTTCCGACTCCGAGTACGACACTGGCCAAATCGCCGTGACGACTTCGACTCCGGCCAAAAAGCCCCGATTCTACGAATCCGACTCCGACTCCCTGGTATTAACTCACATTCCGGCCAAAACAGCGCGACTCCACGACTCTCGACTCCGACTCCATAGCCGTGGTATAAACATTTTGAGAACCTTGGCAAGAATTTTTGTTTACAATCAATATTTAAAAAAATGTTCACAGCTTTTTCGTTATCAGCGCTTGTTATATAGATTTAGCTAGCTTGCCATTTTGTTTACATCAGTGTCGATAATGTACGCCCAAGTTTAACGTGTTTAATTATTTACATCGCGTGGGGAAAGTGAATGAGTAACATTTACACTTATGATATTTTGTTACCTACAGTTAACGAAGTTTCTTCCCCCTTAAGTAATAATAACTTTTACGTATCAAATAAATTCAATCTTCTCGAGTGAAATTTTACGAAACAAGATGAATGAAAGACGAGTGGGGATACCTAACTAATGTTTGATCATTATCACACTGTGCATTATTTCTTGTCCCAATATTGTGTTTGGCTTTTGTTGATATGTTAAACTGACTGTATTAAATGTAATTAATAATGAAGACGATTTCATTTGACGACATTGTGGGTTACCTCAGTAACCTCTTCATTACAGACATTTTGTTCTGTCAATCGTTACTCATCTGTTATTGCCGTCTAATATCGAAGGCTGGGCACCTATTGACTGAAAGTTTCTCCGTCCTTGATCAGTTGTATAAGATCACACAGGGAACGCACTTTTTGTTCCCGGATCCATGGTCGAGTGTCAATGTCGTCGACTTCGCTCAAAAAGCTCACAGGCAGTGTCGTAAATTGATTTTTCAGGCGATCTCACATGGTGTGGATGTAAGTAGTTTTTAAATTTTTTAAACTTCTCTCTGACACTAAAATGAGGCGTTACGAAAGCTTACCACCTGAATCACTCTGCCTTCACTCTCCTTGAAACTAGAGGAGTTAAGCATATAAGTAATTACGAGTTAAGTCCTTGTAGAAAAACTTATCTTGAGATAAGTTCCACAAGGATCGGATATGGCAAAAAAGGTGTATAAACTATTCTATTATACAGAAACTTGAGACTATACGTTTGTTCATATCTCAATATGATAGATTGGAAAAAAATAAGGACAGCTTTTGGCGTTATGATGTTTTTAAGATCTACAGCGGAAAATCAATAAATGTTGGTAACAGCTCGATTCTCATATGTTTTTTGTTGTTGATGATTTATATTGAATCAAGAAAGATGTTGATTAATAGTGCGTAATCGGAATTGCAGTCTGAGAATACAATCCGTTAATTAACTGAATAGTTATTCTTGAAATATTTTGAAATAAAAAACGATGCTTCCTATTTTTTAACGCTGCCTTTGTTGTGTTACTTTTAGTAGATCAATACATATAATGATACAATATATAGATAGAAAAAATGTTTAAGCTCGTTCTAATGCAATAGTTATGTATTTTAATGGCTGAATTTGTTTGGTCGCTGGGCGATACATACAAATTCAAAATACCTGCATAAATATTAAGCCGATCGTATTATATTTGTGTATACAAATATAGTGTAATGGTGGGCAATACGCAAATCGTCCGCAGGGCACTGTTCAGCGTAAATGAAAACCAAACGCCATGCCGCCCCGCCGCCATAATGCAATATGCGCTCGTCATTTGCATAATGGACGAACAGATTGTTGCGTTTCTGGCGATGCATTGTTGCAGCCGGGCATAGGGAGCGAATTGCGGAGGAATTTAGAGCGCAATGGGCTAAAGCGTAGAGTACTCTATAGCAGCGCTCTTCAGCCTTTTACGTACGTGAACCGTTGACAATTGAAAAGATTTTTCATGGGCCGGTATCAACCAGGTACACATATTTACATACAGATCTCGACTCGCGACTTAACGGACTGACGACAAAGTATAAAAGGGTAAAAACTGTTTTTATCTCCAGTTTCTGCCAAATATTTTATGGAATATTTGGCCGGTATTTTTATTTGTACGAAATTCGACTTACGTCCTTAGTTGACTATGTATATTAAATTCAAAAAGTGACAATTGAAGCGTCTAATCTAGTCAATGTTATATATAATTTGATGTATTGAAGCCTTAAAAATACAATGTTTCGTTAGTGCGATATATTTTGCAGCTTTTTTGTATTGAAAGTTTTCGAGACATGAATGTTTTCGTAGACCGGCAATAAGTTCCTACGGACCGGTGCCGGCCCACGGACCACAGGTTGATGAACACTGCACTATAGGTAAACATAAAAGTGACCATATTTTATAAGATACGCCAAAAATTCAATTAAGTATTTTTACCTTTGTTATAGTTGGATTGATTTGGTGATCGGTTGTACAAAGTTGCCATTCAATCACCACACATTGAAACCATACGGAGCAATAGATGCGTTCTAGCAAATCTTTCTACCAGTTGATCGTTTGAGTTCAATATGATCAACTTAATGTGTCGCCGAAGCCTTTCGAGTGTTTATTTAATACACACCTACTCTTAATGCGACACATTTGGATGACATCTGTAGTATCTAAATAAAATCAATATATGAGCATTTATATCCAGGGATTCAAACCAACGACCGCGCATTCGGTTGCGTGAAATCCCAACAGTATTAAGCACTTGTCAATGTTTTATAAAATAATGAATTACTACAGTATAATATCTTAGACATTAAATAAATTCGACATTGAAAAAATACTTTTACTATACCACGTGTACGCTTTATTGCCTCAATTGGCGAGGCTAAAATAAAATAATTATGTATCCTTTTTTTCTTTTATAAATATATTCTTGTACTCATAATGAATAATATTACATATTGAATAATAAGAGTAACAGCGTACAATCCAATTAACTTTTTCTTGAAAATTAATGTCAAAATGGTAAGATTTTTTTTGTAGAAAGAATTAAATCTTATGAAGGATACTGCTTTTTTATCGGATATTATCTCTGTGAAATCATTATCGGACTGTGATGATTCTATCAATTGTCATGGATGGTGGTGGCGTTTGGAATCATTCGCTCTAAGCCTGAGTGTATTGTGTACGTTGGTTATTCAAATGCACCCCTAACCGAGTTATGAAAATCGAAATTGTATTAGAAATACGTGTATGGTGCATTTAGATGTGCATTGTTCCACAGTTAAATCAGGTTTCTCGTACGTATACGCAAAGTGTACAAGGTTAACGTTGCATTTGTCTTCAGTCACAATAATTGTTTACATTACTCAGTATACTGTACACTGCATTTTGATAAATAATCGGGCCTGTAGCTTAGTGGTAAACGGTGCCTAGCATTCATTATATCTGACTGCGAGGCAAATATCTCGATTACATTTTTAGTTAAACATATTAACATCTAAATAAAATTTTCTCGATCGATTCGATTTATGTATTAGTGTCTGAAAGCATTAATTTATGCTTTCCACACATTTTTTTAAGCGTAGCATAAAAAAATGCCTAGCTTACTTTTAGAACTTTATAAGACTCACGACTATACACTGACTGAGTTACTGACAGTCCTCGTTGAATATAGCTAATCTTAGTCAGTCATACAATATATTTTGTATTTTTGGACAACGTTTATCCGAAAGTGATTGATGTTTTGCATTTATTCGCCAAATTTTAAAATTTGTATATATAATATATTATTGCTTAAAATGAGCGCCGTTAAATTATTACTATTATCATTCATTTAAACAAGATCGTTATTACAAAACCAGATTGTTAAGATTATCTGCTTTGGTGGTTTTTTTAAGGCTTTTTTTTACTGTGGAACTGTCGAAGAATGCAAGCACAGCAAGAATTAAACATCATGATTTTTTTTTATCATACATTCACTAGGAAAATTATATTCGATTCATACTCATAGTTGTGTGACCATTTATATATAAATTTTATCCACAATCCATGGCCACATCATTTTATGAACTCAAATAATATTCTGTATAGCATATCAAATGCTAAATTTATATTGATATTATTAATTAGCATTAGTTTATCGCCCATTTCGATACATTCAAGATTGGTAACAGCGTATTCTTTTGGCTACATATTATATAATGTTCTATATCTGTACTTTGTAGGTAAACTAAACAATTTTAATATCAACTAATGTTATTTACCTTGGAACGCTCTATCGAGTGGTTTACTCAATGATGTCGTAATAGCATTATCATCAATCGTATAAAAACAAATAGTAGAAGAAAACCACTTGTATTTTAACATACACTTCGTAAAACAACTTCAAACAGCCGTAATGAAAAATAGTCATTTTCGACATAGTGTAGTTTACCTCGAGGTACAGATATGTTAAATTGTTCATTACATGACACGTTTAAAATCTTTTTTTTTCGCAGTTTGACGTCTCGCAATTGATGCAAAAGTTTCTTCGCCTATAAAATCACTTACGTACGTACATGTCCTTTTCTAAAATACCCAAACATAAAATGTTTAGCGTGCAAGGGAGTATAATCTGGCAAACGCACGTCGTCAATGAAATTTCGCTTTCGGCAATTGGACCGAATCGGTCTTAAAATCGAATGTGCTTACAGCAATCTTAACATTTCACACAATCGCAAAATTCGTTCAGCAAATTGGTTTATTTGTGATTCGTAAACATACGGAATCCTGGAATTACTGTATTCAATTGAGTTGGGGCCAACGCGGACCCCAATGAAAGCTCAAGCTCAAAGCTCTATGGGTGTTGCTATCAATTTGCCTTTTCGCTCTGTAAGCCCAGAGCCGCCTCGCAGATAAACTGCGATTTGCATAATCACATTGGTTTAGGCGCCAGACGCCAGACGTTTTTTTTTATTTTACTGAAGCTCAAAATAATAAAGCACCGGCAAAATATTTAATTTGGGCGGCGACGTCTCTTCGCGCGTTCGGTTTTTCTCCGATTGAAACAGATTTTCGGCGATGGGGAAAATACGGTCAGATTTTTTGTGAATCTAAAGTTTAACGGTCCGCATTTGAATAATTTACTGCAGCTTTTTTATTATCCAAGTGCCTTGTAATAAAATTTTCATTATGTCTATGCTTATACATATTAAATGAAACAGCAAGATGCTGGCAATTTCGTATATATCCAATAAGCATAATCAAACAATTTATTAATATAAGCAATGCATATAAAAAAAATATGAACGAATACTTTTTTAATTATATTGAAATTCCATCACACCTTGTCAAAATCCGTCGAAAAAATTAATCAAAATCCTAAATTTTTGAAGGTAAATAATCTTAAAAGCTTTGAAATCCACCCTAGAATTCTTGTCGGACTTAATACTTTTCTATTTTTACCGTTTTATGTTCACGTTCTACCAAGCTCAACGAATAAATTAAAATGAACACCTCATATAAATCATTCATAGATGTTTCGTTAGTATTAAAAGTTTTATGACACAATATAAATCCTGAGTACTCATATTTACTAAAAAAGAAAATATCAGTTTTACAACCTTGAGAAAAATTATCGATTGTTCACAAATATTTATAGTTTATTTTAATACAGGTAGTACCAAAGATGGTGTACTAAGAATTGCATTTTTCCGATATAAAGCACTTTATTTTGCGTGATAAATTGAGTTCTTTATTGCTGGTTTGTGCGACTCGCCATCTTTCCTAACAATAGAAAATGTGTTATTTACTGAGATGTGCATTCCACACATGCGCTACTGTGGCTGGAAGCATTAAGATGATCTCACCCTTTTATCAACAGCTTTTTCGTATTCTATTTCATCGGTTTTTGTTACACACGCTATTAAAATGCTTGCCATTTTACACTTTTACAGAGAACGTCGCTATTTAATTTATTTTAGATGGCGAGGTACGTTTTTTTTACACGTAAGCTTTATTGAATATATATTAAAACAAGGTTTTGCAAAATTACGATGGTGAAATAAGGAAATAGTAGACTCATAAATTTGTTTTTAGTTCTACTAAACTAAACCATACTGGGTTTTCGGTGCTGATATCGTATGTTCGGAAACAAGCGTTTTCTCTATAATTTTCACTTGCTTTGCTTGAGGGAAACCTTTTTACGCAGAATACTGTCAATCTAAAGTGGGCAATCATTACAGGATTGAAGACGAAGATCGAAGATATCGGCTGGGGTCCAATGTAAGATAGATGAAAATGTAGATGAACCAAAAAAAACTACTGAAATACTGCAATGGCATACGACTAACGGTGGGTGAAGTCTTACACTGCAACCATGAAACCACGGAAATATGAAGTTTTATTGATTGTGGTATTCACGAGTTACGAAGACTGGTTTCTATAGTAATAATATTTCACACAAAATAACAGTAAATCAAGCCTTAATAAATTTACAAACTAAAAAAGAAAATTTACGACGAAGCAAGCAATCATAAAAATTACGTATTCAAAGATATATTTTTGAGTATTTTATTTTTAAGCACACATTCTTTCGGTTTCGATGTTTGTTGTAAATGCGAAAAGGAGTTGAATAATCACAAAAGTCCATGTAAATTTCTGAAAGTATTTACCAACAATTTATAAATTCTATTAAGGTCTACTTAATACTTAACATGTATTCGGAAAGTTTTCTTCGCCAGGAATATTCGAATTTTAATTCAATTAAAGCAATCGCTTTATAAAATCAATCTAGGTGGTCGCCGGTAAAAATATATATTTATATACGCATTTAATTATGTTTTTATTAGCTTTCATGAAGGCTGTATGGAATTACCATCGGATTGCCTTTGAACGGTATGCTCAGTTTTCCATTCTGTATTTGAAATTCAAATTTTCACAGAGCTTTAACGTGAAAATATAAATATATGAAAAAAATATCGCTTTATCTTTCGTACAGGGTGAGCTTTTTGAGCGATGAGTGGACTGCCTCCAGAGGGCAGCGTGTATTATATTATATATTCATCAGCTTTTTCTCGAAGCCTTTTAGTTCTCATAGCTTTACGGCTTGCGTAGCTTTGTGGTCAGAATACCTACCTTTTTGGTGCGCATTCTTCTATTTTTTAGACATGGACGTTCAATACTGAATCGCGATTTGATTGAGATATATATTTTCAATTATTTTCTCCATGTTTTTGAGTGCACGGACAACAATCAACCCTGTGTTTTTATAAAACTCTCACAAGCCAGCATTCTTATCTTAATGAAATTTCATTTTTTATTCACAAATATTTTTTGCATCATGCCTTTGTATTGAAATTATTTGGAATACGCAAAATCTACAATTGCAATGTCATTTTTGTTTAAACGTAAATAATGTGAAAGCTGTAAAAAACTTCCCTTATTAAAAAATAACAGATAAATGGGTAAAAAGGTACATTTGTCCATTGAATGGACCTAAAATTGTGAATATGTTTAAATAGTACTAACCGCATAAATTAATTAATTGAATGTTTTCCTAGTGAAAATAAAAGACTAATGTCAATAACAAATGTTCTCTGCAATTTCCAATAATAATATGTGTGCTTTGTACGAATATCCGTCCATAACTGAACCTACCGAAAGTATGTATGTATGTAATGAGTTTAAAAAAATACGAATCCTTATGACAATTACGAGATTTTATCACATAAAGTTTAACTGGAGTATTTAATTATAAATATTATTCAATTACAAAAATAATACATTTTAATCATGCAATAATATAATAGTATCCTCGGAATTTTTCTTTCTATCTAGATTGCTTTGATTGAAAGAAATTTTGCATTTAATTACGTACGAATGCACAGCTATATAAGTAAAAGCGTGACATACTGAAATAGTTATAATTAAATTTTAAAGTTTGAATATGTATATGGATTTATTATGGACGTATTTTAGTTTAACACAAAATATTGAATATGTAGTTGACAGCTATTCTGGCTAACGCCCTCGTCAGATATGTTTGAACATAAATATATTAATCAGTATACTGATGTAGAAAAGGTACACAATACATCTTCTCATCTATTCTAGCATACTATTTTATATTGCTATACTATGGTATTAATCGTGACAAATTGATTTTATGTTTTTATTGAAATGAAAACCAATCTGGGTTTATTGAGTGGTAATGAACGTAAATTAGTTTTACATTAAGTTGATGTAGGTGAAATTACATTAGCCTTCTGTAATAGTCGGAGTAACGGTGATGGATTAAACATAAATACGTTTATTGTAGACAACGTAACTAATGTTTTTTGAATCATGATCTCCGTGTAATTCGTTAAGGCAGTGTCTAAAATCTTATATAAACTGGATTCTTCCAGAATATATTTATGTTACAGTGAAACTGTATTCTCAGTGAAAATATATTCCTCTCCAAGCTGTCATTGAAATTAAATTTGACCGCCCTATTTTCAGCCCAATGTTTGTCTGTGTTTTTCTTTGGTTCTCTTTTCATACAAGGGACTACTTGCTGATTTTGTTTCATTGAAGCAAACCAAAATTTTATGCCAGCAAATCATCGACTTAGGCCAATAATTTCGATAATCGTGACCAGTGAAATCATGTTGTCATACAAATCTATTACTTGATACATTTGCACTGAGAATTCAGTTTCACTGTAACATACACATATATCTGACAGTAGGAAATGCGATTTGTGCTCATAGACACACGCTACCAGTAAACAAATCCACGTCGAATTGCGGCGTGATGAACACCGGGAAGAGGATGGCGGGGCTAACCGGCTCACGGGAGAGTTTCCTTATTCGCAAAGATAGCGAGGTCTAATGTTTTCGTGTGCCGCTGCTTTATTGAGTCGGACCGGATAGATTTTACGCTACCTTTTGTTTAGGCTTTTTATTACGCCCATGTGTGAATCCCACCCCTCCTTACTCAGCCCCGCCGTGTTCCACGCTCGAAAGCATTTATCTAGCAAATCTCCGGAGACATTATTTATTTGTGGGCGAGACTGAAGCGGAGTCCAATTACGCTCGGCTGTTTGGGTTTTTATGTTTTCTTCGACGAAATGGGTTTTTGATATTTAAAAATCGAATAACACTTTCACTGATTCAACCTTTTCTTTGTTTTTTTCTGTACGGCTACTAGCTCAGTTGCTTGTGAATAGTATTTTTTTGCAAAAATATATAATCAATGAGAAATCTTACATTTCACTTCGATGCAATCTTAAAAATGAGTCTAAAAGAATACTTTTATTTACAGTGTATTAAATCGACTATGCAATGAATTGATTATATTTAACAATATTAAAATAGAGAAACATAAGACTCTATTGATATTATGAAAAGAGGTTGCGTATTATTTTTCGGTGTTTTCCTTTGAGTTCTTAAGTTTTATTGGTTGAGTCGGTATTTAGTATACTTATGGCGATGGTTTTTTAATGAATCACCAAGAAAACATTCTAGAATTATTAAATTATTTTTATTCTCGCTTGTAACTGTATAAGGAAACACTTAATTTATTAACAGAGCATTGTATTCAATAAGACGTAGACAGCGGTAAAATATTATTTCTTGCATGTCATGAATGTATATAAATTTCACTTTTAAGGTGTTCACTGTCAATACTTGGTGGAAAGGCATTATAATAATAATAATAATACATTTTTAGTACATTTGCCACATTAAATTTAATTGATCAGGACCGGTTTCGCTCATGGCAAGCATTGTCAACTGGACTGATTAATATATAAATATGATTATGAACTGACGCTAATGTCTTATCTGGTCTTCAATTAGATATTATAAATAGAGCTAACCATTTATTTTTGTAATTCTCAACAAAAGAATTGTATGTCTGGACTTACTGTGAATCAAACCGTGACAACTTATCAAACACTTTTGTACTGCTATTCATTTTCTAGGGTTGAATCTTGGCCGGTATTGATTCGGGATAATCCGATTTTCACGTCGCCAGTCTTCTCCTGATGGTGTTTTAAATATCTAATGCTCGAATTGGGTGCCACTTGTTTTTTCCCATCCGTTTCAAATCGTATTATTAGTGCTTTTTTAATATTTGAAACCACATTTTGTCCATCACTCGCAATTGTTTAATTATCGATAAAAATGATTCCACGATTGCCATGTAACTATTTATGTGCATAATAACATTATTTATACGCTGGAATCATGAAAAATGTGGTCGACTAAAGATACTCTTCCGTTTGAGACGATATGATTAAAAATGGCGTGTTACAGGTTAATAAAATATCTGTCGATAATATTGATGTTCTTTAATTCGCGAGATATGAATATATTAAAAAAATGTTAAAACAAATTTCAATCAATTGAATTTTGTACTTTTTCATGAGTTATGTCGATAACCACCCTGGTTTCGACTTTCAAAGAGTGCAAGAGTGAACTAGAATTGATAAAACGACACAATATTGAAATTCCACGAAGCACCTTATGTCTAAATTTTCAATTTGTTATAGCAACGAATTTTCTCCAGAATAATCAAAATCTTCTCATTGTTTCATATTAACAAGAAAAAAAATTCCAAGAAGAGCATGCGCTGTCATGTAGAAAATGACTTAAATATTTAATCGTCTCTCGGTTGTAATTTTGTGAGAGATTATTTCTTTGATATTTACTTTGACTTCTCGTGGGGGGGGGGGGGTGTACTCGGCTCCAGAGCATATTATATAATATTTTTACTTTTCAAAGTCCACCACACGGCACTGGCTATTCGAAGAATTCGAAAATTAAATATTAAATAACGAAAGCAGCCAGTCATTAAATAAAACTCATTTTTGCACCGGTATTTTTTAAGCCTCACTTAAATTGACTTTGTGGTGAAGTTAGATCTTTTTTTACCGTGGAATATCTACCAAAACTGACTTATAAATCAATTAAAACTTAATAAATAAAACTATTAACAAAAAAAAAGTATTATTGAATAATATCTTTAATAGGACAGGTTGCTGGCCACTGCTTACATTATTTCCAATAAAAGGGTTTAACCCAGCCCCTATATGTATGATTGCATGTCATTAGTTAATGTTTTGCAATACTAACTTCATAAATAGTATAATTTATTTGTTTTGATTCTATAACCCCCTTCTTGCTTTCCGTAAAAAGGAAAAATCCCAACCCCATTTTGTAATTTGATCATTTTAAAATATTAAAATCAATCTTGCTTCATTACTTCAATTACAATTACAATTGTTTAATATAAAATTAAAAATAACTTTTATTATTCCACGTATTGTGCTACTAACTGTGACACGTGTTTCGCCTCTTTCAGTTGCATCTTCGGACTTACTATCGCAAAGTTTGCTATTACTTAAGCAAATTTTGCGATATTAAGTCCGAAGATGTCTCTGAAAGAGGCGAAGTACGTGTCACAGTTAGTACTACAATACGTGGAATAATCAAAGTTATTTTATATTAGAACGTAATACTCTTGTTGTTACTAGAATCTTAATCTGATTCTAATATTAAGATTGTATATTATTTATTTATACAAATTAAGTGAGGTGTATATTTATGTTTGTATGGAAGATACAGAATAACGGAAGACTTGCTTATTTAAGCATTTGTCACAGTGATTACTTTGTATCCCCGGCGATAAACCAATTTTCCCCTCGTTATGTATTCTCTCATGCAACATTACGAATGCTCTGTTATAATTAGCGGCGTTTTTCTATTTACGTATTCCGTAAGTGGTTCTGGCGTGGCGATGCTGGCCCTGGAACCCTTTACTTGAAAAAGAAAATGCGAATTAGACGAGTAATCATTCTCTTTCTGTGGAAAGATTTCTTGTAAGGCTTTTTGGGACGTTGGATAAGTTTAAACCGCGGAAGTGAAGCTAAAACCACGAAGCAGCCGACAGCTTTTTAACCCTTTTCGAATCAGTAAAATTGTTCGTGGAAAACGAAACACATTTCACTTGTAATTCAATCAAAGCTCTGCTCTGTCAAAAAATGTGGTACTCGTGAAAAATAAGAATTTACAAGTTCAAAAATTTATAAGACTTTAAACTCCTCAACGTTATGATTCGCATTAACTCGAAAACAAAAGCTTCTCGCAAGTGCCTTTCTTTTTATTCTGCAAAATTACTATGCTAGTAATACTGCGTTTTTTTTAAATTTAATTAAATAATCAACCCCTGTATGTTTTATCATAATTATATTAAAAACAATATTTATCAATATGTTTCGACACTAACTCTCCTTTTTAGTGAATTCTGTCTAACAAAAGCTAATTTATTGGAAAATTAACCATTGAAAACCTGTTCATTCATTATATCTAATTTAGATTCTGTTTTTGATAAATATTTTTTATAATCCTACAATATGGATGCCTTCGCTCAAAATCTAAGTGATATATAAGGGACATGCTTTTGAAGTATTGCTATCTAGTAGAATAGACTTTGAGTATCATTCCCTTTTTCATCTGCAAGAATCAATTTTCATCTTCACAGAAATTAAAAAAAAAACATTTTTCTAGTGCTTATAATAAAAGCAAAGTATTTATATCAATGTGTATAACTCTTTAGAATTTCAATAAAGTTTTCAAATTAGAGCGAATGAAAACTGCTCCAAGCTATGAAAATTACTGTTTAACCTTTGTATTGTAAAATAACCTTCACAAATGATCGTTTGTTTTTCGTTTCCAGCGAAATAATTTTTCATTAAAATAGTTCGCCAAACAAATTTTTAGGATCGGATTATTTAATTCAATGCCTGAGTTAATTTTTATTGTAGGTTTCGTAATTGGATCGAAAACATTTTTTTTATGCACACATTATTTTATTCCAAGAGATCGTTTTTTCTCTGTCTGGCTCGTTAGATTATCAGTGTTTTATTCAAATAATCACTAAGCAACGATTAATTATTTTTAAATTCATTAAACGAGACTAAGCTGATAGTTATTTTTGAAAAACCGTAACTTTATGCTTGTTTTAAAAAATCGAATAGTATTCTTAACTGGCAAAAAAAATCCCATCTTTATTTGAAAATGGAATGACATTATATTGACCTCATGCATTATAATTATATACAGCCAAACAAGTTGTCATTATATTTGAAGACGGAAATTTTAAAAAATGACTCCCGTTTCGTTGTTTTTAGTATTCATAATATGGCTATTAAATATCGTCTCAATATGGCCATTTGCAAACGGGTTAGAAATAGCGACAGATACCCATTTTCAACGAGTTCCTTTTGTTCCCAACTCTCAAAGTCTTAATAATTCCCCCAAGAACGAAAGCCGGAAACCTCAAAAATTCACGCCCACCCCAACCCACTGATGTGCCTCCTTAAGTTGATGTGGGCCCGGTTGCTCTGTGGTATCTAATGAGAGTGGTATTGCAAAACAAATTGTTTTCCAATGTCCCGTGACGCACATGTCTGTCTATTAATCAATTTCATACAATATATCTTCATTGAACCGAATACATTTTGAACATCGAATCAAGAATATAAAACTGTAGTGTTCATTTTGTTGAATTTCATTATTTAAAACTTTGATAATGACATATGTAGTGGAACGATATCTTAATTTGATTAATAAGCCATTATAATTAAAAATAAAAAAACGGAATTGATGGAATTATCTGTTATGAAGAAAAAGGCTGAAATTTCATCCTGCGAAATACTGAAATTATTCAATATCCTTTCTACAAATATATTCACGTATTTATTTACAGCCTTTTCAACACCTAAATAAAATCTAATGCAATTTTGCAAATAAAGCACTGCTTACATATTATACAGTACATATTATCCTCTTTTTATAATCTTACCATAGTTAATTCCTCCCCCTTTTCTAAGTAAAAGTATTTTCGTCAATGGATTAAATTGCTAAGAGCCATCGCTGCTCTTAAAAGAAAATAGATTAACAAATTAGGCTACATTTAGATTCCCGATTATTGTTTAGAAATATTTTTTCATCAGAATTCCTAAATTTACTCATAAATGCAATACATATTACGAAATGATATGTTCAACATTTATCGCTTCCAAATCAATAATGCCGTTAAGTCATACTTGTTTAAAAATACAATATGCAAATATTCTTATAGCTATTTATCGTTAAATTATAATGACTTTAACTGTTGTTGAGCTTTAAGAAATTTTCAAATGTTAAGGAACACATTGTTTCTATATTTTGCTTTTACATATAACGCAAAAACTGTAAAGGATTACTGAAAATTCGATATATTAAAGATGAGTCAAATGATAAATGATACTACTTTCGTGTCGAATACAGTTCCCGTCAATACTTGCTTGAAGTGTTTTCCAGAGTTCTAAATTTCATTACATCAGAAAAATATTTGTTTCAGTTACTGTGGGTCTATAAAAAAGGCAACGATAGTCTGAACCTTGGCACACACAATTCTATTGACATTTTACTTTACTCGGGTTCTTGTGTCATCGAGTATGTACCGGTACATCTCTCATCATATTGTTTCGTTTGATTAATTTTATAATCTAAGCGCTTATTGGTGATTAGAAATAATAATTATAACGTCTTTTTACCTTTAAATGCATGGGTATTTGTAAGCCAAAGTGCGGGGTGTTTTTTTTGGCTTTTCCTCGTCGACCTTGCTCGGTCGTGCGGGGCGGTGCACTGAATATTTAACGACGCTTTGCTGAAAATGGCCGTGTTTGTGTGAGCCGGTATTATTAAATATTTGTCGGCACGCCGTCAGAGTTGTGCTGCCCCCTGTTAGAATAATTAACTCGCTCCTTCCCTCCGCCCCTTTCCCTCATAAAGGGCACGGCGAGCAGTTGGGTGGGTATTTTAATGCTTCGTAATTATAATAAATTTAATCACACTGTGGGAGAGTTGTTCGTATAAGTATCTTTTATATCTTTCATTTTCAGTGATTTTCATCTGATTTTTCATTTTTTCGAATCACTGTAGACCAGTGGTTCTCGCGTAAAATTTAGCTGTGGCCGCATCAGGAACATCAGCTGTCTTACGAAAATGTCTGGTGGCCGCACCAAGTTTCCTTTTTGCCAAAAATACCTAAACATGCATTTATTTGAGTTTTTACGTGCTGGCAATTCTTGATGCACAATACAATGTATCCAAAATATAAAATTTTCAGTCTCATTGTTGAAAAATAAGCTTATAAAACACATTTTTATTAAATATCAATATTAACTATCAAGCTGTTGGTGGCCGCAGAAAAATCATCTGGTGGCCGCACATGAGAACCACTGCTGTAGACTGTGAAAAAATGCAAAAATTACGCACATCATATATTTTCTTTAAATAAATAAGAACACACACATAGTAAACTAGACTAATAAAACGTTTTGAGAAAACTGGCAACATGTTTTCCAAATTATTGACAAAACGTTGTCGACATGAGTGTCTTCTTTAACAGCTGATTCTCTTGGTGATTTATTGCAAATATAGCAGTGACTACACATCACTAGGTCGGATGTGATTTTTTAGGACCGTAAAGGAAAGGTTAACATCACAGATGACCGTCAACATTGAATGTAAAAGCTTACGTAAGTCTGTAAGACTAAACTTAAAAGCTAAGTGGTAAAATAAAGGACATAGTTCGAGATCTAAATTTATCACATTAAACGACCTTTACAATTTTTAAGAATAAAGGAATAAAAAGTAAAGCTGTTAAAGGAACAACATCTATAAAATCTACAATAACGGCAGAAAATGACCCATTATTAAACGAAACAAAACATCGAAAAACTATTGGTGATTTGGATAGAACATTTGAAAAAAAACGAATTTCCTTAGCCTCGAAACCATACGAGCAAAGATTTATTTCAATATTGAATTTTGTATGAAGTTCGACTGACGACCAATTCGACTTACGACTAAAGTTCAGGAACGTATCTCGGTCGTAAGTCGAAGACTACCTGTATTTAAGATTTTTTACGCGCGTCAGGAAACAAAATTTCAACGGTGCGATCGAGTCAAAAAATAATTCTTCCATATTTTTTGACTAGCGTTTTGGAAATGGACAGTTACGCTAGTGAGATTACTTATTTATATTGAATCAAAAACAAATTTATTAAACCTTCGTCAGACTTTTTTGACAAATCTGTCGTCATAGCTTAGGATGTCAGCCCAGCTGGTGACTTTTTAACACCTCGTACACGATGTAATAAATTTTCGTCAACTGCCTTATTTAATTATTTAAATTTAAAACTGAAAATATAATGCTCAACAACAGCAAAATTGCAAACTATTTTCATACATATAAGTAGTTTTAAAAGTATTTATTATCCTCTCATCAATTCGAATATTATGACGCGCATGTACAAGTGTTTTTTTGTATACCTTTGAGAATCACTGTCATACAGATATCACCATTGCATTAAATATAGTTAAAATGGGAACCATTTTTATCATACTACGTATATTCCTTGCCTTAACATAACTTAAACTTTATTTTTGAATATGGACTCTTATGGAGTAGATAGCGACTGAAGTTATTTTCCGAAAACTGGTTATAATTCAGTCGCTTAAACCTTTTCAGGTTAAGGAAAAAAGTATTGGACTAGTTTTTGTATAAATTGGATTTTTTTGATTTTTAGGGTTGATATTTAATTGAATACACATAAATAGGAAATTTAGGGAAAAAAGGGACGATATTAACCTTTTTTTAGTCGGAGTCGTATTTTTGGTCAATGTCGGAGTCGTGGTTTTGGTAAATGCTGGAGCTGGAGTCGGAGTTGAAGTCGGACTTTTTTTTACCGACTCCACAGCCCTGAAAAAAACAATGTATCAAAACGAAGATTCGCACACGTGACGACACAACTGAATAGAAGAAACATCTGTTGTTGACCACTCGACTAGACGTCCGTATTTTAAATAATGCGGTATTTTATATGAGTGCATTTTTATTTAAATTTTTATTAAAAAATATAGTTTTTTTAAAACATAAAGATGTTACTTAAAAAACGTACAAAAATGGTCAATGCAATTTATACTTTGCAACCTCGGTGAAAACGATATAATGAATATTTTTTAAATATAAGCTGAATATACAAAAGAGGTACACCAATGAATTAGGAAACATTAAAAGCATCCTTTTCAAAGGGATTTCAATAAACTGTGGCTGCGCCATTCATTCTTTCATTACCGATATTAACGAGAAAAAATTGCCATTGATAGAACACGATATGGAATTGAAAAAGTATTTGACCCGTGGACGTTAGTTCGTCGGCCAAATACTGGAAAAACGGCAAAAAAATGTGTTATCAATAGAAAAATGTATATTAATGGTCTCCGAAGATAAAATCTTTTTACGAATCACTGATTTTGAATGATTGAAACTCGTCGTAGCTTTATTTAAAATCTATTCATGTTGGATATAATAGTTAGTATTGAATTTAATGGTAAACAAATGTAACTTCCAGAGCTACTATAAAAGTATATATAAGGCTCGATTGAAATATGTATGAAATAATCAAAACTATTATATGGCGAATAATTTTTATTCATATCCACTCTAACGATCAGATAATAAACAAATGAATGTTAGTTTTCTTACCTCTGTGATACAAAAAGGTAAGGATAAACAAGAGCCGTGTCGTTCTCATTACTGTTTCACGATCGAATAAGTGTGTGGAAAGGAAGAACACACACACAGTCATGCTTCTAGAAAACATTCTACACGTCTAATTAATTAATTAGACCTACTGACCAACATTCGATTTTTCATCATCTTTATTAAGGATTACGACTGTGGGTGCTTGATGGAATTTCAATATCGTATTTGAATTGTTTGAATTTTGTACTTTTCCATGAGTTTTGTCGCTATCGACCCGGGTAAAAAAACGCCTTCGCCAATCATTTACTTTTTGAAAATCACACTTTTAATTTTGACTCAGGCATTGATTTGTCGCATATTAACAGGAGCGAATATAAATTATTCTATCAAGAAATATTAGAAATTAACAGAGCTCAGCTTAACAGTTTACCAATTTTAAACGAACAACTTTATCTTCCAAATTCACCATTATTGTACCCATTTTAATTGTTATTTATTAATAATTCAAGCACTTACTAGCATTAGGTATTAATTCAAAGACTTGAAATCAATCAACTCATTAATAATAGGTCGGATAAAACCTTAGATTTATTTTAGATATTCCTTTGTTATTATCTGGTCATAAGTATTTGCGATACTATATTCAAACATCCCAATAATTATAACAAACCAACTTAATTCATTGAAACTCGTTTACATAAAAAAATCTAATTTACATTTCAATAGCAATATAATCTAGTGATTTACTTCTATTTTTGTATAAAAACGATACAAAATATTTACTGTGCGTCAGTTCAAGTACATCCGTGCACTTTAAATGCATGAACGTGCCGAAAGGCGAAACCCATGTCGTTAGCGACCAAACTCATAGAAAAGTACAAAATTCAAAACACCTTTATTGTCATATGTATTAAGTGGAAGGTTTTATTTTGATAGACGAGACTAAGACCGTGTTTTTATATGTATCTCATCAGTTGCATCGTATTTTGATTTGTTGGCTATTTATATACAATTACTTAGCGAGCTTAATGAAAGCCGAATATATAGGCCGTCCACGTAGGTTGAACACTTCGCAAACTTAGCACCGGATGTAAAAGTTTCGATTTGGTGGGCTCCCAATAGACATTCATATGTTTTCCGCCTTTAATATGTCGGTTGTGATTAATACCCTAATGGCTTGTACGCTTGGTGTAACTCCTCCTAAGAAGGGAGTCGAGTGTGTAACACAAAATCGTAGGTTTAACACAAGGTGTAAACACAAATTTGTACATATAATTTAAACTCGAAAATACCTAAATTCTCAATGATGTAGAATTTCATTGTTAAGATAATTCCTATTATATCTTTTTAACCATGTCCACTCCCAACGTGGAGCATATAGTCTCCTCAAAGACTAATGGTTAGCAAATAGCTTTCGCTACGCGCCAATTTTAGGATCATAATGATGGATAGGCTATGGGGTCGGTAAAAAGAAATACGACACCGACTCCAGCATTTACCAAAAACATTCTTATTATACCTATAACATTAATTTAAAAAAAATATCCTTAACATTGCGTTGCTTCTTTGCAGTATGGCACTTCAATTTAAACAAATTCTTATATTTTTTTCAGATTCATCCTTGAAGTAGAAATATATTTTTATTTTTTTGAAGGCCAACAACGCTGCTGTTAATGTCATTCCATGGTGCATTGTTGCGTTTTTCGCTATCTTCTTCTACAGAAGACACAGGTGGTCAGTAATTACTTGAACATTATGACAAAGAATCGAAAACGTGCACACTTGCAGTCTCAGTTTTTTTCTACGAATCGATTGGAAGGGTTCGAATGTTTTTTTAAAAAATATTCAACAATATCTCGATTGAACAATCGGGATAATATTTGTGACGGGACCATAATTTTGTAACGTAAAATCGAGGAAATCGAGAAATCGGGGAACGGTTAATGCGGGAATCTTCAACATTGTTCTTATGGGTGTTTCGCCGGGACTATAGAAAATGAACGGACCACGCGGGAAGACGTATAATGCGTGAACGTAAGATCGGGGTTCCACTGTAAAAATAAAAAGTTCAATCTTTTCAAAATTTCCGACTCCGACCAAAACGCCGCGACGACTCCGACTCCGGCCAAAAAACCCCGACTCCACGACTCCGACTCCACAGCAATGAATTTTTAATAACACAAACAACACCCATGCAATCGAACTGGATCGAAAAATCTGCTTGTATAGAGACTCAAACCCGTGAAGTCTTTTACGGAAGCCAAAGACATTGACCAGTGCTCCACTGACCCATAACTATGTCTTGTGATTAAGTATCCATCTAAGAATAAAATAATGGTAAATCGTTCTTATAGTTTTTCTATAATACATTGAGACTACCTTGATTCGGCTCCCTCGTAAATCGAGAAGGAGCCTCCTATCCGGCACTCAGGAAGAGGAATTTTGTGAACGGAGTAGGAGAAACATGGTGCTATTATAAGCAAAACAATCTCAAAGCGTTATGGGGTGTGATTAGCACCCATTATTTAATTGTAACGAATTTTCACAGACTTTACACACGGATTTAACACAGATAGATTTACAATAGACGTAACGTTCTACAATACATAATATACGACTATTATTATTGCGAAGGAATTTACTAGAATTTATCCTTAGGGAGAGGATTAGGAGCTTGCAGGCCACTTCCAGCGCTTACAGTTGGGAGCAGCCCTCAACCACGACTGTAAAACTTATCTGGCATCGCGTGCTCACTCCCTGCTCTCAAATCTTTAACTGCCAACTGTATGAAAGAAATCGGTTCCATTAGGTACCAAAAGACCGTTACAAGAAGACCGTTAAACGTCAGCCCGATAAGCCATTATTTATGGCCCATCGAACTTTGCATGAAATACCATGCACTCTCATGCACTCAGGGCGTGAAAGAGTCAAGAGACATTTAGAGCGAGACGTCCGCATAAATGTCTCTTTTATTGGTTTGAATCACTCTATATTGAATCGCTATAGATTTCAATATAGAGTTTTAATAAAAATGAATTTATTTCCTGATATCGACTTAAACTCATTGACTGAGGTGAATAATAGATCGTTCGAGAGAGTTCTGATGACCTACCACATAAGGCGGTGTCAACATATATGGGTGGCTATGGGGTAGTTGGCATAGTTTAAGTATTAAATAATCGAAATTATTTTATACTATTATTTTTAAAAGATACAATAGAAACGCCGTTTTGTCAGTATTTTTTTTCAATCTCCAGACTAACGGAGCCTCTTGGATCAGTTAATGTCCTTGAGTAATGAAAACACGTGTCAAGTAATTGAGTAAGAAATTCATAACAGAGACTTCATTCGTCAAGAATTGTGACATGGTTTTACTATCCTCGATTAAGGAGTTTCTAGAAATTTGTTTGAATCTTTCTTTGCTTCTAGAAAGCGATTTGTCTTAATCTATTAAATTATCTTGGAAGACCGCGCGTTATGAAAATTTCACATGAATCCTACTGGCAGCATTTGTAGTAATAAACTGGTCGAAAGATTTAGAATCCAAAATTATATTTATTTTTTTAAATATTTAAATAAATTCCGTAATAATAATCACATCACTTGACTTTGACAGTGATTAAGTTGTTTACTCTATTGAATATCGATTTACAATTCCAAAGGGAGGATGTTCTTTTTTTTTGCAAGCTAGAATATTTCCAACCGTTGGTTAGCGAGTGCTTGAAAAGTAGTCAGTAGATTCAATGCGTTTGTCAAGTGCTTCATTCACTAGTCCAATTAAAAAACTTGCCCCACCTGGTCTGGATAATGATCGTGTGCGTTCGTACTTATCCGTCTTGCGCTTATTCGCTTAGCTTGCTGTGTTATGGGGGAATCTGTTTCATTGATATTTCAAAAATGATGGAAAATATTACAAGTGCTCGGCGGCTCTATTTTTAGAAATTAATTTACAATAAAAAATAACGGGTATTTTGACTATATTCATCAAATTAAATTAAAAATTCTCAATTATTAGAAAATTAAATTTATAGCCTTGTCATCAACCTTTCAAAGTGAACTGTAAGTACAGTATGAATAGACACCGACTTAATAAAAATTCTCAAGGAACCATTTTTGTAGAATCAAATAATCTGTCGTATTCGAAGAACACAATCACAGCAATGAAACTATTTGTTACTTTATCTTTGAATTTTTATACAAGATCAAATTGTTCTAAATAAAAATGCCGATCATGTTATCGAATACTTAGGTTTAATGGTCCTAAATCCGTATCTAACGACGTTGTTTGACTAAGAATTAAAGTCCTCGGATGGTTCCACCATACGATTTTTCATTCGATTCCTAAGTTGTATTTACTGGCATTTCTGTAACTTTTTATTTCCTTCCCACCTACCCAATTGTACCTTAAAACGGATGTCCAATTTTCGAAAAGTTAATTACTATTAATTATCGACTTTAAACTATTTCTTATGAAATGTATTCTGCTAAACTGCATTTTTAATAGTATCTTTACGATCAAAATCGCAACGATTTTAAGTAAAGATTATTAATAGATTGTTATCAGGGTATGAAGCTTTAATTTGATATTCAAAATGTCAGCATATTTGACTTAAAGTATTAATATTAATAGAAATTTTATTGGTTAATTTTTGCTATAAACCAACATATTCAAAATGTATCGCAGTATATGTTTTTTCATCCCACCCGCTCCCATCGCGGAGCATGGACATTTGGACTCTTATAGCTTGTTTTATATAGAAAATATTTGCCAAATCTAGTTGTAATTTAGATAGAGAAATAGAACAAACGATACATGAGAACTGTCTCATTCACACTTCATGATTAAAATGTTTAAAACAATAATACACATTGCAAAATACATTAAAATGCTTTCAGAATAGTTTATTAGTCTGGACTGGTTTCTATTTACTGACTGTTTTAATATCCTTGTAAACTCTAACCATACTTTGTAGAAAATACATTTTGATAATTCCATATTAATATACACATTTTAGGACACGTGTGGTGTGTATTTATAAGCTACAAAAGGTCCAAACCGAACACTCATGACCGCTACTTAGTTTAAAATATATTATCGGTAATTTTCTGGGATGTTATTTACCGAACTATGTACTCGTTTATGTGTTTACACTTTCCGTAGAGGGCATTACCGGTTGCGTCTTTATACTTAAAACAAATAACCAAGTAGGTCCTATATCGAGGGAGAGAAAGTTGGCAATTATTTACAATCTCGTGGCAACCTTTGGTCAAATAATTGGATATTGTTTTGAAAATTATCATTGTATATTTTGTGGTGCGTGATAAGTATAGAATGCCATATAAAAAAAAATAACATTACTTAGCAAATAGTGACACGTGTTTCGCCTCTTTAAAAAGCATCTTCAGACTCACTATCGTAAGAGTACTTTAGTAAAAATGTTGGGTTATGCAGAAAGAACTAGAAACCAAATAAAACAGCAATTTATTATCGTTTCCTAATTTTATACTAATGATTTTATGCACCAAATATAATGCAATTTATATATTTTATCAATTACAATAAAACTATTCACTATTGCTTCATTTATGATTTCAACTGAAGGTCCTTGATGGAAAATCAATATTAAATTTGAATCGTTTGAAATTTTTACTTTTCCAAGAGTTTTGTCGCTAATGATCCGGGTTTCGCCTTTCGGCATCTTCATGCATTTTAAGCTCATGAATTTGTACTGACACGTAGTTACAGCAACAGCTATTTTCTATTGGTTCCATTTAGATATTAAACGTTGTTAAATACAATATATGCATATATTGCATATCATTTTAAAAACATGATCTAAGTATATGATTCAGGTGTCTCGAAATATATATTGACATAATTTAAGTTTACCTTTTGCCACAGCTTCCTATTCTATTGATGTGATATTAAAATGTCGCATTCGTTGAACGAGTGGTATTACTTAGAAATTTTTGGAGTCAATGTTTTGTCAGTCTTTAACACCTTATGCAATATTGATTATTTTTATTGCAAAATCTCAGCCAGTTGTGCGGGAACGCATTCATCCCTGAGCCAGTAGATAATACTTAAGGTTGTAGATGCCAGGTAAGGGGCATAAATACTGTAGCCAGCCACCTGGGAACTAAATCTTTTAATGGCTTCTCCGCAGTGACAGTACGGGCCGGCCGAGATTTAGATGTTAGGGGATGAGGCGGTTAACCCCTAACTGAAAAGGCGTTATTATTAATTTGCTATTTTCATTCATTTGTTTCGTTTCGTTAAAAATATTATAATATCAAAGACGTGTAAGATCGGTGCATGTTACTGTAAAAACATAAATATCGATCGTTCCTTAATAGTAATTCTCAATCTTGTTGCATTTAATAATCTTAACTTACATTGTGGGATACTGTAATTATTTAAATACCATATTTGTTTTGTGTTATTGAGTTTTTAAGAAGGATGCTTCAAATCAATAAATGTTTGCTGTGGTCGAACAAAAGAAAAGGTTTGTTAGCAATAAAACTCACGGAACAGGACAAAATTCAATCAATTAGAATTCGATATTGAAATTCAATCGGGCACCTCTAGTCGAAATCCTCTGTTACCATTTTGTTTAAATGTTAAATATAATAATCAATGATGTCTATAATGATGTTTCGTAATGTTGACAAAAACAACTTTTATTTAACGTTGACCCTTTATCTACTTGTCTTAAGATATATTGCACTCGTCCTTATTACCATGGTTAAAATCTAATGTATCATTCTATAAACTATACCAACTAATTGCGTGTACCTTTCTAGCTTATTGTATGTGTTGCTAGGTGGATAAATAAATAATAAACTTCAGCATCGCTTGCATTCTTACAACATGCGACTATAAGTGAAAACTTTGGAGCATACACTATATATGTACTAGTATCTCGCCACGTGAGAAATCGGCACGTTTTCTTTACATTGCAAATAAAATGTTACATACGTTTACTTTAGAATCATTACGTTAAATAAATACGGCTAACCGCATCTAGTTGTTCTGCTTAATATGTAATCAATTTCATTTATTCTATCTTTTTAAATGAGGTGCCATATAAAAGATTTTTTTGCGTCAAGATACTTTTAGATTGCAGAACACTCTAAATTAACTTAGTAAAAATAAAGCAAAGCTGAATATTCACTGGAGAGGATTTGACACCAAAACATCTTAGTCTATACATACAAATTGTAAGAATCTAAATTTGAAGTAGATAAAAATTGAACATGATACTTTCTTGATAACAAATCTAAGTTGAATACCCAAAACTCTCTGTTTTCTATGTTGTGATTAAAACTGAATGCCTATATCATTTCTTGATTTTTCGTATACGTATACAGATAGTCCTTCAGATACTGGTACATAGTTGTTCCATTTCATAAATGGGTCCAAATCTTTTTTTATTATTATTGTAGATTTTATAGATGTTCTCTGTTTCCATCAAAGCTTCGCCGATTCTTACATTATTTTTCAAAATTTAAGAGACCGTTAAATGTGATAATTGTAGCTCGCAAACTGTCTTTCACAAGCTTAATTTAACTTGTTTATTTCTAAACTATTGCAGTTCTCCCTTTTTGATCACATTTACTCTGTTTACCAGTCATTATGGGCACGATGTATTAATGATTCATATCAGAAGTTAAATGCGTATATTTTAAGAATAAATAAAATTGCAAGTTCGAAAAAGCAATTAAAACTAATTTGTATTCGGCCGTAAGTGCGAATTGCCGTAAGTCCAATTGACGTTAGTCGAACCGTCGTAAGTAGAAGACTACCTGTATATAAATATTATTAATAATTATGAAACTTCACATTACACAAGAATATTCACTCCTGTCGCATGTGAATTTTCCATGCATTCGCTTTGTTACCTCCAACTGGAGTTATCAGAATCAGTTACTTAAGGAGAAGACTTCATAAACAAAGTCACTGCATAAATTCAACCTAGGTGAGCAATGTACTCTCGAGTATTATTTACCATACATATTCACCCTTGCCCACGCTATGTGTATATTTCCATCCTACTCTCTAAGTTCTTGTATCACCTGCGAAGTAAGGGGATGGTATTTCTAAGCCGGATACTACGGATACTTAAAGAAACTATAAGCTTTGTATATCTCTCCTTTGACAATAAATTATAATAAAGTATTAAAATTAATAATGCCTTTCCACTAATGAAAGAAAAGTGAACGCTTTAAAAGTGAATAATTTTTATGATCTAGTTCATTTTGCGATCATATTTATGAAATCTACAGTAGTCATTTAATCTTAAAGGGAAGACAAACGCTTAAACGTATCGAGTAATGAAATCTATTCATGAAAATACTAAAATATTTTATGGATATTGTGTACATGAGAAATCTGAACACAAGAATGTTATCATCTCAATTGATTAAGGTATTATTAAAATCGGTATTGCCTTCAGATCTAAAATACCAAGAAACACATACGTATATTATAAAGTTTTATAATTGAAGATTTCGACTAAGCCAATTTGAACAATTATAATTGTGTACTTTTCCATGCGATTTATTGCTATCACTTGAAATGCATGAAGATACCAAAAGGCGAAACCCGAGTCTTTAGCGACATAACTTTTTAAATTCGATAATGCTGAAGATTTCAAGTAAAGATTCCTTGCTGGAATTTGAATCGTTCCATGCGCTTTGTCACTAACGACCCGGGTTTCGCATTTTTGGCGTTTTCGGATATTCAAGTGTACGGATGAATATATACGAAAGTTATAGATTCGTATGAATCCGATACTATCATCTGATAGGTTGTAAAACATTGCTTGGCATATATATTTTTTAAATTATCAAAGTATTATTAACATTCATTCAAGTATAAAAAATTTTAGAAATCAGGCTCAGTTTTTATTAAAAAATCAAATATTCATTACTCCTTTACCCTTTTTTACTTGACTAACAAAAGTATTATAGTATAATTATTATACTGATATACGTTCAACTCTTATACAATAAACAAGTATCTATTATTTGTGATCCAAGTTTCAAGACGTTGGCTGTAAGTCAACTTAAGGAAACATTTAATATTTAAGAGTCTCGCTACCATTGTGCAACGGAGGAAAAGATGGTCACTAGTTTCGGCTGCGGATGTAGATAAAGCATGTTCACGTACGTTGGCCAACAAAAAGCGAACCTCCTTACGTGAATTGTATCCGAATAAAGGTCTTTTGCAGTTCGTCCGAGCAATACACAATTTCCAATATAAAATTGATTTTATTAATGATTATGTGTGCTGAATCATAGTGAGCAAATATTCGCTTCGATAAGCTTGAAAGTACTTTCACATTTTACTTGTAAACTAAAGATTTTTGCTTTGTTGCATAAAATATCTTTCATATCACTCTAAATGCATATAAACTTCACTATTACATCTAATTAATTATGGGAAGTGAAATATACCTTTAAATATATCATTATACTCAATCAATTCAGATGTTGTGACTATGTTAATTAAACTCGCTAAATCCTTCCCGATTCGTTTTATAATATACTAAAATGAGTATTATTATTATAAGTGAAACAATGTTAACGTTTTCAATACTTTTTCTAGATTTAACCAATTTCAAATTTGAATCGTTTGAATTTTGTCCTTTTTGATGAGTTTTTTTGCTAACGATCACGGATTCGACTTACGACTTCGTCAGAACTAGTTCTATGTAAATATATATAAATAGCTATCAACAAATATATAAAATAATTTATGTAGAACTAAAATACATTGTTATTTTTCTTTCCGGATGTAAATTTGATATAAAAATTCTATCAAGCATTTTCAGTAAAAAATCATAATTATAACGGATTTCAATTTTAAAATGAAAACGAAAAATACTGACATCTGAGAGTTTTTTCGTCGCAATCTTGTGCTGAATTCAATATATAATATTCTTTTATATGGAAACCCAGCATCTATTTTACGCCGGCTTATTAATTTAAAAATTGTAATTCTTACAACATTTTAGAATTTACAGAAACAGTCCGTACAAATGCCGAAAGAATTGATTGCAGCAATTAAGGCTCAGAGATTCCAGTGAAATGGTTTCCATGGTTTCTCCTGAAATTCATTACTGATCAATGTGGTTTAATTACATTGAAGGGAAATATTTCGCCTTGCGTTATTATTAATTACGCAAGATAATTATGATATTTTATTTCAAAGTAACATTGTTTATTTTAATACAGCTTAAGAAGGAGAGTTTGTCACCTACCGTTTATAATAAATAAAAACAAAAAAAAAACAATTTTGCAAGGTAGTTGACAGATATAGACTAATGTGATGCCCTATTTTTATTATATAAATTGTACCTATTCATTATTTTCTGGAAACGATTTGGCCGTTAGCAAAACTGTTTGTCCTTAAACTCCCTCGTAACTGTAAGGGGCGGTTAATATATAAATTTATCATTGTATGTATTATGTATATAGATATACTAGTAAATCAGTATAGAGATGGGAATTTGCTCGATTTTTCATTTATAAATACGCAAAATCTTTCAGCTATCCTGCTTCAGGGCTTAAAGAATGCGGATGAATCTAATCAATATTTTTTTAGATAATTTCAATGTGCATGTCATAAAATGCAAAATATTTTCACCCAAAGATTGTTATTCCTATTAAATGCGTGGTCAAATAAATATCTATTGAATTTTTACATTTCCGATTCTAAGGGTACTTTGTATATGCCCCAGCCTTCAGGGCGAAAATAGATGTACTATAATCTTGAAATAAAAAGGCTTTCTAAATCGTCATTTTGTTTATCGCTGTATGGAGTTATATTAAAATTGATAATATAAGCCGATGACAATTAGATCTTGTAAACGAAATTAATTTTGGGATGCCGTATTAGGAGTTCATAAACTCCACGTAAGACTTAACTTAATTGTTGCTTTTTAATTTAAAAAAACTGAATCATTTTAAGTTAAACTGTGCACTCAAATGGCTGACGATGCCGAAACGTGAAACCCGAGTCGTTGGTGACAAAACGCATGGACATATAAAAAATTAAAACGATTCAAATTTCATATTGAAATTTTATTTAGCGCTTTCAGTAGAAATCCTAAATTACAGGTCAACGGTTTTTTTTATTGCCGTAGAAAAAATATACTAATATTAATGAGACAAAGATTTAATTTAACATTCCAATTGCCAACTGCTCCAAACGTAAAGGCTTTATAAAAAGACAAAGATTTTTATTCCTCGTGATCGATAAAAAAATCAATTTATGAAAATGTCCATTCAGGGTATGCGAAAATAGGACGAATGCACATAACCGTCCACGATTCGGTTACTTGGCCGGATTTATATATTGAAATATACATTTGTAATTTTCTTGTTAAGTATATTTTAATGTGTGTGCATAATATTTGTTTTTTTCCCTTACAGATTCTTGATCGGTTTTTCCCAATGCTCATTTCATTCGTCTAGAAATATGTCTTATTATTTTGAAATGTGAATGATTGTAACCACTTTCTTACTGTTTGTGATTTTCTGTATCCTTTTATTTTTATCTCTTTCTCTGTAATGACCGTCCTACTTAAAATTCTCTTCTCTAAAATGCATTTACTATTCTTACTTCTTCACATAAACTTTTTTCTTTTTTTCATTGCAGGAGCATAGATATTCTTAGCAGAACAAAGGTAAACCTTATCATTACTCTGCCTTTCTTGCATGATGCTGTATTCTTTTTCCACTAAAATATATTACCCTACTTTTATGCTTTATTACATGTTATATATTTATGCATCAGGTATCTACTTTGACATTTCGAGATTGTAAACTAATATTAGAATTTATGAAAAAATGTATCCACCATGTTACTTAGAAAATATATTGCTTTTCTAATTAATAATAAATACGTGAATTGGTGATAATATGTGTTCTTCGTTCGCTTTCTACTTGATATAATTATATATATTGCTTTTAAATGTCGAAAAAAGCACTATCTATTGACTGAATTTTGTTATTTATCGATTTAATCACTTAATAATGCTCAATATTCTGGACAAAATGTTCATTACTGATCCACGACATATTTAAATATTATGATTGAATAATTACGACCCGCTCAAATAAGAACTGTCAAAATATTGTAAAATGGTTTAGATATTGAGAATATTCTTACTAATAATATTGTTGTGTAAGATATGAGATAAATTTTCTTAAAAACATTCGAAAAAGTTTTTTACTGGCTTACCTAACTTACACAAAAGGATCAAAAAAACCCCCACTTATCCTTGATTTGTCTGCTATGTTATATGCAGTTGAAGTATTTATAGAAAAAAATGTTTTATGTAACATTGTATATTTCAGTATATTTAAGGATGTCTGCTTAATAGCTTAAGTGGTTGCTACGTATAAGTGTAATTATCAGGATTGACAAACACACAGTCAAATCAAATATTATCACATCGCCAATGTTTCATACACTGAGAAACATGTACCATTATTCTATAATCAGACGATGTGGTCTAGTGGTAAGAGCTCTGCGATCGGGTGGGTCTGAGTTCAAGTCCCGGCAAGGTCTTGGACATGGGTTGAAGTCATTTCTACTTGAGTTGATCTCATATGTGTATCCAATTAAATATCAACTCTACCAATCCGGCCAATAGCCATATTTTACATATTAAATGCGAAAATAAAAAGTTCAAACTTTTCAAAATTTCCGACTCCGAGTAATGACTCCGGCCAAAACGGCGCGACGACTCATACTCCGACTCCACAGCTCTGAAAGAAACTAATACATCAATATGAACTTTTGAATTGTTCTTTACATTTGTCTGGATTTCTAAATAGCGAAAATAATGAATCTCTTTTGTTAAGCGAAGTGCTCATAATATAATATAATTATGCATAATTTTACACACGAGCTCTTCTTTGCCGTATATATTCAAAGTAAACACAGTATTCATCCATCACCCCGCGACCTGCAGTGGAGATTGCTTTAATGCAATTTTCATCCCCCTTTCTTTTCTCTTTTGCCGAGGCGTAAATAAAAACATCGAAATTTGCATCGCGAGCGCTCTCTTCTCATTATTAACCCACCTTAGAGTCGACAGTAGCGTATTCAGGTGGAATACCCACAACATATAATATGCAGTGACAAATAATTTCAATCAAAAAAGCAAAGCAACAATTATAATAAAATATTATTAACTAAGGATTTCGAGGGTGCTTGATAGAATTTCAATATCAAATCTGAATTGTTTGAATTTTGTACCTTTCCATGATTTTTGTCGCTAATGACCCGGGTTTCGCTTTTGGCATCTTCAGGCATTTCAAGTGCACGGATCTACTTGAACTGATGCACAGTAAACAGTATGTAAATTACAGAAAATTTCCTAAATTTCTCGAATTATGGACATGGATTGACTTCCAAGCTATTGCGACTTGACATGGCAATACTTCCGTCTCCGCAAACGATTCAAGTTTTCGTGTTCGTGAAATATAACAACAATCATCGAATAATGTATTACAAAACTTCTTCACAAAATATTATCACTGGTTATAGGGGCCAGTAAAATTTCTTTGAATTTGCTTTATTTATAATCTACATATCCGAATTTTACATTTTTTACCTTCAAGCAAATAGATTTATTTATTCCAGTAATATGTCCCGAGACAGCTTTGTTATTACCCCATAAAATACTGAATTGAAGGGTTGTCCTTGAAAAACATTTAAATAACTTCTATACCCCATGATAATATAAAAAGGAGCTAACATGAAAGGTAACATTCTCTTTGATCTCTTTATTCGTTATCGTATACAAATAAAAAAGTAAATATGAATACTTTTTAAATGTAAAGTAATTTTTTATTAAGTTATAGGATCACCGCTGTACTACCGTGAAAAAGATCGAACTAAGGAAATGTTATTTGAGCTCGATCTTACCTCGTAATAATCTGTGCTCGGAGGCTTGCCGCACGGCTGACGACTAGATTTATTTAAAGTGACTTTATTTATATTGGGGTTGTGTAATATCATATTTGACAATACAGCCTATACAGGTATCAAGAAAATGATCAGTGTGTTGATATCAAAGGCAAACGTGTATTAAAATATCGGCTGTATCCATGTTTTATATTATATTAATATATTTGACCGAGACAAACATTATTTTAATTTATATTGAAATATAAGTAACTATCAGTGTATGACGTTAATGTCATTAATTTTTCAAGCGTTTTCATAACTCTTAAAGTGAGAATGATTTATTAATATTACATCATTGACTTTGATATATATATTTTTTAAGAAGAAACATGTTAAATAAAAAAAAATAAACAAAACAGTGACCGCTTATTATCATTTATGTGTATGCCTTACAAATATAACGTTACCTTACTTTTAAAAGGTTCTAATTGACATTTTGGTCGGAAAAGCTTGTATTACCGCATTCTATCATATGTACATATATGTATGTATGGAATATCAGAATTTTCTTTGATTGAATAACGGAGTAAGCAGAATTTCGGAGTTGCACTGCATCTGCACACTTTTATTACTATATTTATTTGACAATGTTCTAAGATTGTCATCATTATTTCTCAGCAAGAGTTTACTTGCTCATTGTTACAAGTGAATTTAAATCTATCGAAACTTCAAACGCTCATATCTCAAAACAGTGCCAAGAGCAGTTAGAACTTTTTCAATGTAAGGTATCGATATGTTATTTAATATTCTAGTTTTTATCGGTTGTTTCTGATGTTTAAAATTTGTTCCTTATCCTATATTGTTCAATATTTAAAGATATAATGAAAGGGTTTGGTAAATAGCCAGTATGCATACTATCTTGCGTGCAGTACAACTATACAATATGTTACAAAACATATCCGCTACAATAATCCTTCACTAAATAATGAAAAAAATAGTCCCATTTTAAGCAGTGTTTTCAATATGACACAATCCTGAATGTCGAGGAAGAGAAAATAATAAAAAAGCTTTTACATATTCGTCCTAAAACGGGTATTAATTCTTTCCGAACTTTTTTTACGAAAAAAATAATATGCTTCAATAATTTTAATAATGAGTTGACAAAGTACTTGCATAAAACTTTTACGTAAATCTTTGAATTTATATTGAGGATGAATCTAAATATAACCCTCCCATAGACTTCAAGTTTTTTTAAAGACAGCTTATTAAAATACAATACGGTAATAAAAAATCTTCGTCCCTTAATTTTCAATCATATTTAGTAGAATAGGCTTCTTAATTTTTTATGCTTTTAAAAATGTTGAAATTTGAGGGATTAAAAGAAAGCTTTCATCAACCGAGCCATCAGGCCTAATTAGTATAACGAATCGTGAATGTTTTAAGAGCCATAATAATTTGACTCATTTTATCATGATGTTAGCAGCTCCTCAATTAATACCTTAATTTTTAATTAATGTCTTTAATAGTACAGTACGCTTTTGTGAAACGTTTGCGGTTTCATTAGAAATAGAAATATTCTCTCTTCTCCATTTTTTATGGTTTTTTCGGGTTGAGTTTTGTACTTACAATATAATATTTCGTGTCGTGGTATTCTCTATTATTTGCTTGTATTTTAGTACATTGCAGAAGTGACCGACTAGTTTTAAACTACGTGTTCCAAATAAATAGCAATACATATTTTTGATGATGCAGTGATCAACGTCGCTGGCTTCTGTGAAGGACCTCACAGGATCAAGTCCCAGTACAGAAAGCATTTTTTACAGTCGATTTATCGATTCTGCTCGAAGGCATCGGTGTTTGTGTTGTCTGAAAATTCCTTGCCATTCATCCGATCTCATAAGCATGGCATACCGAGAGCAACTAGCTAACCACAAGTCCTGCTCTAGCCTTATCCTTTCTATCCCAACTCTCGTCCTATCTTTCTATTCGAACTAAATCGAGTTTGAGCGACTGAGCTACAAGCAGCTCTCGTTGAAAATATTTGGTCATATGTTCCACATTGGGAGACAAATTTTTTAAACACATTTCGAAAAAAGTTAATAAAGCCTGCTAGATAATTTGATTCATTTTTAAAAAATAACAACACATTGTTAGTACTTTTTCCACATTAAATTTATTAGGTAAGGACCGGTTTTGCACATGGCGATCATTATCAACTGATGATAGTGAAAATACTTGCCGTGCGCGAAACCGGTCCTGATCCAATCAAATTTTTTGTCGAATGAGTACAAAAAATGTGTTATTATTCTTATTATAATGCCATTCCACCAAGTATTGGAAGTGAACACCTTAAACGTATAACATCACTGTTTTTAGATCATTGTTCACTCGATTTGATAGTCGATATCTTACAGAATATATCCACAATAAAAATTAAAAACTTAGTGACAAAAATATATTGAAAATTCAAAAAATACATTTTTTGGTGTTGAAAATCCTTTCCCACCTTTCCGTTCACAAAAAGCGCATAGTGACAGCGATTAGCTAATCACTAGTCCTGTCCTAGTCCTCGTATCCTTTCCATCCCTACTCTCTTCGAAAAAGATAGGTTGAGCAACTGAGTAACAAGCAGGTCTCGTAGAAAAACATGTGTTGAGATAAACTCCGTGAGAGTCCATATGCTCCAAGTTAGAAGCGGACATGGTTAAAAAAAACCTGAATGAAGTAAATTGGAATCATAGTGCACCGTCCAAATAGGTATATGGTATAGGTTTTATGAACACCCAGGGAATCTGAGTAAAGACGACATTAAAAGTAATAATATCGGCTCGGCGACTTACGAGAGTCGGTAGTCACGTCGACGTGCCGTCAAAAGTAATCACAGAAATCCGCTGTCGGCAGTAGATGACTTACATAAATATCGCGTCGTATCTGACGTCAGGTGTAAGTGGAGTTCGTCGATGCCCCAGGTAGGGTGTGGTGGCATTAGTCAATCAGAGGTTGCAAAGCTTCGATATCATATCAGAAAAATAACCAAACATGCTGAGATTCATCTGCTACCATCGGTATAACAAATAAAAGGGATATTTAAACTAAGGCAACTAAATATTTGGTCAGTTCTAATTTGATAAATGGTCAGTATATATTAAATAAATGGTCAGTTAAAAATTATATATGGTGCATTTTTGCTCCTCTAAATTAATACAACTGTTACAACAAACTTAATGTTTTAAAGTATTCTGTGAGATCTTTTATTATAATAATTCTAACAGTTAAAGACGAAACATTTTTAATAAAATCTTTACCTTTTTTCCATATCCGCTCCCTATTCGGAGCATATGGCCGCCACACGGTGCCTCCAAGATTCTCTTTCTCCCGCCAACCTCCTCGCAACCTCCCAGGTCATCCCGGCGTCCCTTAGCTACCCTGAGTACATCCTATGGATGGTCATCAGAGGCTTTCCGTGGCGTCGGGATCCATCAGGTTGATAGAAGAGGCAGACAGGATTCAGGCTCCCCTGGGGAATCCGCAGCACATGTCCAAGCCAGGTCCATCGTCGCCTTTTAATTTTGGACGTAATTACACTTATTACCGTATACCTTACACTTATTAGAATAATATTATCTGCTTTCAAATACCTGAACTTAAGAAATCATTTATTTATTTCACTGACCAAAACTTGAATTAGATACTGACCCATTAAAAACACGCCTTAAACTAATAGTCCCGCCTGCGATTGATATCTGTGTACTTATTCCACAGGTAATTTACTAAGACCAGGACCGGTTATTTATACAAACAGGCAGAGTTATTTAAACAAAACTAAACGACACTAAAAAGTGCGTAACTAATAATTGATAACAGATCTGATAGTTTTTCTCAGTGTTCTATAAATTGCTCTGTGGTGATGTATATTCTTATCAGCTGAAAACACGCTTGGTGAGAGAAACCGGTCCTGATATCTGAATGAATTAATTGTAGAATAGGTACACAAAATGTTTTTATTATTTTAATGATACAGTGCATTTTCAGCAAGTAGAACAAGCAAGTGACAGTGAACACCTAAAACGCGAAGTTGTTGAATTAGCGAACATGTGAAATAATAACGATTACACATTCTTCGACGTTATTTTAAAAAGCTTTTTTGAATAATATGATCATCGTTACTTTTAACTATGTAATATAACCACGTTGATACTTGTTCTTTTCGAGGGACAAGTTATTTTTTTTTATTTCTTTCATTTACGGGATATGAATTGCATGACTATTCTTACCAATTTGTATAATTCTATTGTTATGGTGCTGCTGATAGACTGACGAAATTATTTCTTGCAATATGCAGTTTTTTATGATAAGTAAGTTGCGTGTAAGTAGGTGGTATACTTTTATTATAATATATAAACAAATTGTAACTTTATATTGAATCATATTATGAAAAATATATCTCCAAAATTCAACATGCTCTCTTATCATTATTCTGTGTGGTATTTCAATCAATTTCCGGACCACCATTAGCGGCAGGGCAAAAGTTGACGAGTACTCTTCGTATCCGCTTTTGTATGAGAGCCCATGAGGGCGAATTGAGCGGGTTGTGGGGTCGGTGAGGGGGTCGCGTCGGCGGCGGGTCTAAGAAAGGAACCAATTCGACGTTTAAAATGAGATCCGGTTTACCCGCAGGCGCCACTGCTCTCGCTCTCCTTTGAAAGGATCCTGCCAAATTCGCTACGATCATTCCGCCTGCTTATTTTTTGTGTCTCTTTCCAACCGGGCTGGATTCGATGATACCCTTTTGTGACACTCTCACTCAAAGTATCGCCAAGTATCTTCGATTGAGATGGTCTGAGAAGATTTAGGGGTTTCCCGTGAGATAAAATGTTTTTTTAAGTCTTCCGAAAAATTGAATTTTTTATTTTCCATAAATTTTGTCGCTAACGAACCGGGTTTCGCTTTTCGGCATCTTCAGGCATTTCAAGAACAATTTGAATGAAAAATCGAAATAAATCAATTATTTAGCTATGTATCGGAAACCCACCTATTAGATTAGTAGGAATCTCGATGCCATTAGCCGGTAATCAATTTTTACGGTACAACATCTAAAGACTTTTTATAAATATAATATAATCGATACAAATTATTAACTTCGCGACAGTTCATTTGTGCACTTGAAATGCCTGAAGATATCGAAAGGCGAAACTCGGGTCGCAAACGACAAAACTCAAACGATTCAAATTTGATATTGAAATTCTATCAAGCACCTTTAGTCGAAATTCTCAATCATCCAAAAATATCCTTCTGTGTTATAGTCACTTATAAGATTTTTAATTTACTCAATCATACACATTTTAAAAATACTGATTTTGATTCATAAGAACAATTATGATAATAAACGCACTATATTTCCAAATACCAACGTCTCAAAGTGGCAATGTAAACTTAAACGATGCTCTTTCTTCCTTTATATCATCCATTTATCCATTACGGGGAAAGTTTCAGAGAATGGGTCAGTAAGTTAGTTTGAAAAGATATTCAAATATTATTCGATAAGTCAACAAACTTTCCCACATTAGTATGTGCCAGTTACTGTCATCATATTTATTTGGCTTAAACCGTTGTAAGATAGATAAACTACCGATCATTATGAAATAAATTAATCAGTTCATCAATATTTCTTGACATTACGTTGTAAATTATTGATTTATTACTCCTATTTTTTAAAGATAAACTTCGTATAAAAATACTACGCCACTTATTCAAAAAATTGAATCTCTTTTGATACGACAAGAATTTTGTATCGTCGTCATTCGATTACGGTTAACCACAAAGAAACTGTCGAATCACAGCCAAAGATCGAATTCCCTCATACAACAATATACAAATCTCGATTCGCTTATCATACAAACGCCTTTGCTCAGTACCGTCGTAGAAACGTGTATATCATCAATCCGCTTTAAACGGTTTATACATAAAAAAAATCTGAAGATTCCCTCAAGGAGTATTTTTGAGAGGAAGTGATAATGCCCGTAATATATTCGTGTATTATGATGCGATGAAAAATGTAATGGAATCCCTAGCAAATAGATATTATTTTTAGATTACGAGAGCGTTTACGGTGGTGGAAATATGTATACGTTTCCCCTACTCCGCATCTAGACACTCCACGTGTGATATGATAAAAACGGTGTCAAAAATCGATAGGCTTTTTTGTAGTGATCTTTTCACCGAAACTATGTCGCCAAATTTGATATTTTAAAATCAAATCAGAAGATTTCAACACTTAGAATTAATAATGTGATAGTATATCTTGTTTACGATTTCAAAGCTTTAATTAAAATGACTGTAATCGAATAAATATGACCTTCAACTTTTTTTAATGGGTCTTATTTTGTAACGGCAATTTCGTTGAGTTTCATTTGTTCCATTTCGTTTAATTATCGCTGAAAATTTGTCTCAATTATGTTGGTAAGAAAATTGATAGCGTTTCTTAATTGCGCTTACGTTGTAATTTCGTAACTCCCATTTTAAAAAGGCATTGTTGTTATTTGAAAATCGTAGGAGTCGTAAGTTTCTATTACTGATTTTATGCATATAATTTTAATAATTTTTAAAGCTAAATCTATGAATTTATAAGTTCATACCGTAATATAAGAATGGATTTTTCACTATTAAATTCCAGCATGATTGAATTTTATTGATTGCAATTGTAATTTAACACTGAATCCAAAGTCTTTTTATCTTTGACAAGAGAATGATATAAATTTTATCGGTGAATGTGTTGTACTTATTGAATGAGCCTTTGCTTATCACGTAGGCTGTTTTCTTATATTTGGGGTAGTTAAAAAACTTACTTAGTTCTTTCTATACGACGATTACAGAATCGCCCGAACCAACTAAAACTAGGTACAATGATAAATTGATTTTTAAATAGTATTAAGTGATGGTTTACTGCTAGTTCTAGGGCATAAAAAATGAAATACGAAATCAATCAATAAGTGTCCAAATGCTCTAAAAATGGAAGCCTATTGTAATTAGAAAAATACGTACATTGGAGATATTTTCTCAGAGCGAAAGTCTATTTATGTAGAAAAACTTGAGAATAATACATTTGTTACTGTCTAACGGTTTCTCATTGAATTTGATCTTTCGCAGAAGTGAAACTTATGTGTACATTGTTTCTGTGTACATAGGTTTGTACCTCGTTAAGGGATCTAAACACCCTTTGTTTTCCAATTTGTATTGTGATAACTTGGACGGTCCTCGCTTTATTTTCAAATTTCCTTTTGAAAACGCCGCTAACTATTTCGACACTATTGTCGCAAGTTTAATGTTATAGTTGAGCATACATATTTGAAAATATTACAATTTCCCAACACAACACCATGAAATTATTTATTATAAATGTCTAAATTACCATTTATTTCAATGAGTTATAAAAAGCATATTTAGTGATTAAAAAAAAACACAAAAGCACGCATCGGACAACTTCTTATGTCGTATCATTATATCCAGTTTGCAGCATGAGTTCCTCGGTAATTAAGTTGTAATTTGAGCTAACTATATAAAGCAGGTAATGGGCTTTGTTTTTTTTTTTTGTTATTACTCAATTATTTACAACGCTAAAACAAGCTTGAACTTATTTACGTAGAGCCGTTGTGTTGCCATATAATTCAGTAACGCCATAGTTGCTTGCGTGTTGTACTCTCATAACAGTTGAAAAACTGTATTTTTCTTGTTTACAAGTACTAAAATGCAACATTACTTTTACTATGAGTAAAGTATACTCTCACATTTGGTGGAAAAATGTACTCAGTCACGACAAAACGCATCACATAGTAAACATGTATCAGACTCTGAGAAGTTGTTGTCTTTGGGTCGATATGAATAAAGACAAATTGTCTGCCACTGCAGCATGCAACAGTTTCGCTAAGTGATCAAGAGAATGGATGTTTGGATGTCTTTTCTTTTCAACTTGAACTCGACTGACTTTGTCTAATTCTGATGTGATTTAAAATTCTTTTCTGTACTCATTGACAATGTGATGACTTACTTTCCGTTATTATTTATATACTGTTTGAAATGTAAAACTGTGCTTACTTAATTTTCTAATCTTATATATAAAACCGAAACGGCGTATGTATGTCTGTGGGTCTGCAATTCCCTTTTGTATTGTTGGTCATTGAGTTGCCATAAAAACGAATATGAAAGAAAATATGTTTGAATTTTTATCGGCGAAGACATTTCGTCAAAATGTAATAAATTAGTCTTCTAATGAAATTTTCCCGGCTTTTATTATTAATAATAATGTTTATTATTTACGTGAAGGTATTATTTGACATTTCTTTGACAGCAAATTAGATTTTTTCCTTGAATTTGGACATTTTAATGGGCGAGAATGGGGCTGTCATCAAATTAAATAAAGTTTGTGATTTTATTTTTACTCTATTTTGGTGTTAGATTTTGTGATATAATTAGGTCGAATGATGTAACATTAAATAATTATAGGTCGCTTAGTCCGAGCGACGCCGGGTAGCAATACTAGTACTCTATATATTAATTAAATAAAAGCTCTAAATTAAATCAGCTATATCTACTCCTCAAAATTCAAACGAGTGAACTGTATTTGATAATATTATATTTTAAAGTATGTTTTAGTCACTATATTTTTGTTGCTTTTTTCGGAATAAAAATTTCCTTTTCTTAACTTGAATGAATTATTATGTTTTACAACAATTGCCTGATGTAAACTCAAAAATATTTATACTTAGCTGATCACTGAAATATTTTTTATTTCCATGCAAGATTTCGACATATTTTATCTTAATTATTAATGGATGAAATTTTAAACCGATTTAATAGTAACGATGGAAAAGAGACCAGTCCAAATTTTGTAAAACAATTTGTGGATTAAACAATGTTATTTGTCATTATTCAGGTGTCCACTGTCAATACATGGTGTCATTATATTAAAAAACAATTGCACATTTGTTTTCTTATTCCACGATAGATAGAATTGGGATCAGGGCTGGTTTCACTCATCGCGAGCATTTGTAGCTGATAATTTTTGCTAATGTTCGCGAAGAGGCCAAGCAGTCCTGATCCTAATAAATCTAATGTTAAATAAGAACAAAGAATGTGTTATTATTTTTTAATACAGTTTTTATGTCAATTCATATTTACTTTTTGAAAGCTGTTGGATATTTAAGGGTGCTCTTCTGATCACTAATTGATGTTTATTTATCGAATACATTTTGAGGAGCTAAATGGCATCTCAGTATATTTAAAATGATTGTTTAATTAAGAAATTGTGTAAAAGTAATTGGGTCGTGCTCGAAGAATCGCGCGGGATTTTCCCGGCGCCTCGTCCTTAATGGAGTTCGAAAGTTTCTTTTTTCAATTCGCACCGACACGATTTTTTCCCTCGCAAAATATACACCCCCGTCCCATTGCCGCTCACATCTTCTCATTCCCGCGATGGCTGAATCCGGTCCCCTGATTGCGTTTTTAATATTAAATAAAAAGTCGCCCAACTTGAATGATTACATTCTCGGCAAGTCGTAAAGCTGCGCATACCGCCTGCTGAGACTTGCCCGCCTTTCTTCTCCCCTGTATATAAATGTACAATATTTATAAAATATACTTATAATTAATTAGCTAAACCTTTTCATTATTACGGGATTTCGCCGTATAAAGATTTGGGGCTTGCAGAGTGGACTCGTGTTGGATTATTCAGGTAAATCCCTTCTTAAAAATATGTCGGCTACAGGTATGAGTCGTAAACTTAAATAACATACACCACGTAAAAAAGAACGCGCTCAAATTTACTTTATATACAATTTTCTAAAAATAAACTCAGACATTGTAATAAAAGTACTGTCACGAAATAAACTGAGGTGTAGTCGATCCAAGAATAATAAATACTTTTTATTATTGGGGGCCATCCATATATGGCGTAACACGACTTTTGGCTATTATTAACACCCCCTATCTTCACATAACCTTTTCCTTCTGTCTATATTACGTCACATTTTTTATAACTAACCCTCCTACTTAACGTCAAAACAACAGAAAAAATGTTTCTTATATAATATTGTGTTTTCAGATCCTTTATATGTTTTGTTTACTTTGTGACGTCACAAATTCTTCACATTATCACACCCCCTCCACCCATTAGAGCGTGACGAAAAAAAGAACGACTCTTTAAAATAGTAAGATAATGTTCGAATTTTAAAATTTAAAAAAAAGCGATTTACGTCCTATTTACAATATGTATTTTACTTTACCGTGTTTTGTCTCTTTTAATAAAATAAGTGAAATTAAAACTGAGAGATTATGAATACATTTATTATTTGCTTTCATCTGCTACTGTTGATAAATATATTTTTACTTTTTAATGAATATGACCAATTTAGATTTAAACTTGATTTTTTTTTTGAAGAAATTGAACCGAGCAAAGAACTTAAATAATCAAACGAATCATTAAAATAAATGCTATTCTAAAATTATACATTTCATTTATACTATCAAATATTGCAAAAAATGTTAATTGACTAAAGTTATTTTGATTATTATTTATTAAACAATTTAATTATTTAATTGAGCCTTTTGTGTCGCATAAAATTGTCGTGTAAAAAATCATTTATACATTCTATAAACCTCTGTCTAAAATTTTGTTTAAATCAAAATCATAATGGAAAATTGTATTCTCAAGAAATTTTCCTTTGTGAAACAGAATTTTTACAAACCACATTAAAAATCCAAGTCAATAAATTAATTGTTCAAAGCTTTATGAAAATGTAATTTTTTTTTATTTGTCTTTGATTTCAACAATGAATTCTTAATTGATTCGAGTTTACTAACTACGCCCTCCTTTCAATTTGAGTAACTTCGCCATTTTCGATATTCTACAAGTTTTTTTAAGCTTGGCCCAGTTTATTTTCCTTGTGAGTTTTCGCGCATTACACCCGCCT